>CM048746.1:526330751-526930751 GCA_026315105.1 Locusta migratoria
TCAGCTGCATCCTCTGTAGAGACCACAGCATGTAAACTGGCTAAGGGTCGATATAAGTCAGTTGTGACAGATCTCCATGCGGCGAGTGAGTTATGGTTTAACTAAGGTATTCACCTTCTGGCCCCTAATTGTTACAAACAGAATTTTGATATGCTATGTAATGCACTTTGCTTTGAGATACAAACTTAACCCTTTACTGAAGCCCATTCCAACTGGAGAACTCTGTGCTTTTACGCCATGGTGCCGCCCTACCTCTTTTTTCCTCACCATGTAGCAGCATGATTGTTGTGGCGACAGTGTTTGGTCTCACATCTCTCTTCAGCGTGCTAAAGTGTCCTATCTGAATCTTATTAAATGATGCTTCATTGGAAGCTGTCCTTCGAATTGCAACTGCCAAAATGATTGCTGCGACAACACGTTCCTCTCCTACCACTGCCACGACAGAGCAGTGTCTGCCTTGCTCACATGCCCCACACCACCGGCACTACAGCAGAGCTTGGTGCTTTTGCCGACACCGGCTACTGCCCATGAGGAACTTGAGTTGGCAAGACCTTCCTTATTGCATGATTTTTTTATTATTATGAAAAAAAGTAACATGATAAGGATAATGCCCTGATTTCATATAAAATACTTAAAAAATTCTAAATCTTATGTTGGGGGTATTTTTGAATGAAGGGTTTGTGATATATATGGGACAACATGCAGTAACTACTAAAACATGTGAGTCCAGTTTTGGGATTGATGATGCACAATATGAAAATAAACTACTTCAGTTTCCTTTTTTCTCTATTCATTATGAAACTTGATGAATCAAATTCTCTCCTTACTCAAGTACAATGTTGCATTGCACTTCAGACATGTTATACATGATTTTTCCTTGCATTCTATAGTCAAGCCGAAATACGATGATACCGGGTACTTGTGCCAATCGGCTTTGAGCGCCGGCTGCAGCAGCAGACCAATGGAGTAAGTCAAATGTGAACTTTGCTTTGCGCATGCTTGCGTCCGGCTGCTGTATGCACTTTTGCCAGCTCTGTCAAACAACAGCAATTGTTAACTACACTGCATGGCAGTGAACTATTTGGCAACATGATTTCATTTCATTTCTGTGACCTGGGCAGTCTCCCAGCACAGTAGGCAGAGCCGTGGATCATCGTGATTCAGCCTGACTGTACATAACTTGCATCGACCACAGATTTACAGCCAATTAGACGTGATCTATTCCATCTTGTTGCACTTGATACTGTGGAAGATCTGCTGTAGGGCTTCTCTTCTTGTCACTGTCAAGTTGTTTTTGTATTTCAGTGTTTGGCGTACCACTTTTTTGGATAAGGATTTCCCAGTTCTACAGGAAGCCAGTTGATCACACAAGGTAAGTCAAATACATGCATGAATATCTTCAGGTACCATTTTTCATCTTATTTGAGTTCTGCATTATCCTAGCATAGAATTTGATAGATTGACCCCCCCCCCCCCCCCCCCACGCACACACACGAAGTAGTCATTGCAGATCACCACAGAGCATGGACACGGTTACCATTTTGTATTCTTTTCCTTCCTGAAAAGCCACTTCTTCTCACCTTCTGGTTTGGATCCAACATATATTGCCTAAGTATCGACTACTTTGTTGGCAAACCAGAAGACTAATGATATAACACTATCTTCTGAAGAACCTTATGGATGTATCCTTTGTGAATGAAACAACCAAGCCCCCAACGGTAGTGTTTGTAGAAAGTCTACGAGTCACATGTTGCGTGGAAATTCAATTTCGAACATTTTTATAACTAGGCGAGATGCTTCTTTTCAACATGGAACATTTGTAACTATTAATGCAACAGCCGAGGTTATCAGAAGCTAACAACAACTATGTTACTGGCAGTGCAACCCACTGTGAATGTAGCAGAAATGTCTCACAAAAGAATTATGCCACCCTTGTTTATAAAATGAAGAAGAGAGGGAGACTTACTGTCAATATTTAAGTTATGTATTTCAGTTTGTTGAATTTCTGAATCTTAAAGATGAAATTCTAAGCTCTTATCAGATCATCTTTAACTGTATCCAACATAGAAGATACAGGCATCAGTGAATTGGTGCAATTCGAATTGCCTAGACTATTGCATTTATTACAATCAAAGTTTTGAAATATTAAACAATAATCCTATTACAGCTAGGTTAGAATTTTGGCACTGAGAAAAGGGCCTTAATATATACATGTAGTCTGTGTTGTTGAACAACATGTATTATGTAAGTCTGAAAGCTACAATTTATAACAACTGAATAAGTAGTGTGGTCGACACTATGGAAGGCAAATTGCTTCAAAAAGCTCTTAATATGCTGCACAGTACTCCATGTAAATTGGTTATACTGATGTAAACTATCACACACAGCATACAGAACAGTTGCTGTGTTGTGTTTAACAGTGTTTGCGTAATGCCATAATACGAATATATGAAAGTTGTTTACAAGTAAACTTCCCAGACAAAAAGTGACAAAATATAATGAATTCTATTCTGCCTGGCTAGGGTTTTCAGGCAATTACCTGTAAATTATGTGCTAATTATTCTCAAAGATTTCAGGGAATGTGACAAATATTACGGAGGAGTTTAATATAAAAATTTGAGAAATATATTTTTCTGTTCTCCATAACACAGGCAAGTATAGATACTGCTAAATTAATATAGGTCTGGGTATGTAATGTTATTGTGTAGGGGAAACGTGTCATGCAGGCTTAAAGCGTTATCTAGTTAAGAAATTACTCATAGTACATGCTAACGGTCGTGTGACCAACAGCAGACATGGTAGAACCACATGCCTGATGAACTATGGGACATGTTGTTAACATAAAATATATAAATGAAGACATAATTATATGACCACTGTGGTGTGTTACATAGATGTAGTTGTACCAGTACAAATCTCCTTGCCGGATAAGTTCTACACAGATCAAGTTGAGATTATTGAATGTTGTGTGTCTGCCAGTAAGAAAGTAGAGTCTCAATAAAGAATCTAGTTCATGCCAGGAATTAGTTTAGGAGTTGACATAAGATATTCATACAAAGAAGAGCCAGAGATTACAGACGAATTTAGTTGTCAGATATCACTTGATACAGCCCCATGTGAAGTGAGGACATCGTGGCAGATTAAAACTTTATTTCGGACCGTGATTCGAACTCCAGACCTTTGCCTAAGGTGGGCAAGTGCTATACCAACTAAGATATCCAGGCACGCTTCACGCCCTGCCCTCATAGATTTACTTCCATCAGTACCTATCCTCCTACTTTCTAAATTTCACAGAAGTCCTCCTGCGAACCTTGCAGGGCTAACACTCCTGAAAGAAAGAATAGCCCTTAGGTCGTGGCTAAGTTAAGTCTCCACCACATCCTTGCTTCCAAGAGTTCTAGTCCTGGAAGATTTACAGGAGAACTTCTGTGAAGTTTGGAAAGTAGGAGGCGAGGTACTGGCGGGAGTAAAGCTATTAAGGACACGCCATGAAGCTTGCTTGGATAGTTCAGTCTGTAGAGCACTTACCTGCAAAAGGCAAAGGTCCCAGGTTTGAATCCTGTCCGGCACACAGTTTTAATCTTCCAGGTACTTTCATCAGTATTGAATGTTGCCGCCATTGCGGCTACAACTGCTACTACACACTTCGGATTGACTTAAAGAATCTCTGGATGTTTTGTTTGGGTATTGTAGTTCATCCTGCTTCAGGTTAGTGCCAAAGTCACAGCGGCTGGTGTTTCGCGGGCCAATTGTTTCACAGTTGTCAACCTGATGTTTTCGATAGGCAAGATATTGGGAGAACAAGGAGCCGAAGCATCAATTTGATACAATGGCTGACAAAAAAGTCTCCAACACTGCACGAAATGTGTGGACATGCATTATCGTGTTTCAGTTCTGCCATCAGCTAGAGGTATTGGGGGACAATAGGTTAGAACACTTCAGAGATATATTGCTGGCCTGTCAGTGAAAACAATGTCATTCAAATCAGGATTGTGGCTGCATCACCATGTTGGTCGAATCAGAGTCTGGAGACATCTTGGTGAGAGACTGTTGAACCGTTGCTTTAGGCATTACCATTCTGCTGGTGCGACCGGTATTATGATTTGGAATAGTATTGGATTCCACTCTGACATTCACCTAGTACACAGAGTTACATCTCCCAAAAGTTGGAGCCTGCTGTCCTTCCATACTTTTGAAGCTTGCAAGCGGCCACATTGCAGGAGTATAATGTGTGACCACTTATGGCAAGCAATGCTCTGGAATTCTTCTTCGCCCATTGGACTTGGTTGCTGCCTTGGCTTCCCTGTTCTACCGGTCTCTCTCCTATCTAAAAATGTCTGGTCAATGATTGTGGAATGACTGGCCCGGGATAAACTGCCCGCTACTACACCAGAGCATTACTGGATCCGGAAGTATGTGGAAGCAACATGAACTGTTTCAACATCCAGAACCTTTTTCATTCAATGCCGAGGTATGTAACAGTGCTTATAGCCAGCGATGGCGGAAACATGTAGTACTGATTTTATCATCTTCCCCATTTCACATAGGCCTGTATTTTCAGTCATGTGATGTTTGTACACCACATTATCTCCTAAATAACTTAGGACTGTGATACTGCTAGTCCTTTTCTGGTGTTGCATTTTTGATGGCCAGTACTGTACTTAGGCCTGGCGCACACTTGACGTAGCAAAGGCAGAGCAGAGGCGAGGCGCAGGGCCTCTGCTGGTCAGCGCACACTTCACGCACCATAGGCGCAGCACAGGCCGAGGAGGGCAGTTCAACTTTTTACGCTCACACAACAAAGCACGTGCAGCATGCAGTGGTGTACCTTAGGTATGTGGCGCCCCTGGCAAGAATTTAAAATGGCGCCCTCTAAAGAACCCTCTAGGAATCAAAGAACCCATCCCCTTATCAATACAGATAGATTGCTATTTTCCCTTGTCCTAAGAAAAAGTGAAAGCATTTCTTGGCATTAGATAGGTAGGCAATATTAATAATTTACAGAAATTTAAGAAAGAATAAACCTAATTTACAGCCCAGAATCAAAAGTGTTATGAAGGATTAAGAAACAGAAACATACATTTAAATACAAAAACTCGTTATATTTTACAAAATCTGTTTCAAAATACATTGAGTTGCTATGAATACCTGTATGAAATTTAACTTAACGCTGTTATGAAGCTCAGTTAACGTACTGAAATGCTACTTTCCTAGCTTTGATTATCGCAAAATTATCCATTAATTCCTCTAAATTACGTTTCGCTACATCTTTTTGTTCAATCGATAAAATGGGTAAATTTGACAAACGTTCCTGTCCCATGGAAGAACTTCAATAATTCTTGATGAGCTATATTTTACTGAAACTTCGCTAACAAGAGGCCACTGTAACAGGAAGTGTTAAATAAATTCTAAGAGCTATTTCGACATTCGGGTATATATATCTTCTAAAGAAACTCTTGAATCTTTTTAAGAATGTCAAGTGGTGTTGCCTTTTAACGTCGTTAGTGAGTTCTTTACCTTGCATTCGAAAAATTTCCAATTCGTTTATCAGTTCCAACTACATCTACATCATGAGAATATTTTATCCCAAAAACTAGGCATGCTTTAGGAGAACATTTTTTTAGAGATTCTCCCGTTAGGAAATAGAATTCTGAAGATATTGACGCCATTGCTTCATACTTCTTTGTGCGTTCTGTCAGGATTGGATCATAAACCAAATGTATCTCCCTGTCGGCCTCTGCGGACTGGGCGAGCCGCTTAACGCGCTATGCTCCGATGTGCGAGGCCGTTCCCCATCGAGCGTTCGAATCCCCCTTTAGTATAAGTTAGTTCATAAGTAGTTTATTATACGTTTAGGGACGGACGACCCCGCAGTTAGGTCCCATAAGCTGAAGATACATTTCTTTTTCATTTCTCTCTGAAACTCCTGTTTTGAGTCGAGACAGTCATCATGCGTTTGCTTGTTTGAATCTGAAAAACGTTGGCTTATGATTCTTTTTTTTTTTTTTTTTTTTTTTTTTTTTTCCAGCAAAAATATCAGCGATACCGATTTCTTGCGCTTGCTTTGTTGCATAGTCTATTGCTGGACCAATGCCTTCATCTAGGATTTCCTGAATCGTATTTGACAATCCTTGTATCATTTTGCTAGCCTTGTCGACGGTAATAGTCTCTTTTTGAAGTGACTCGTTGATTACACCAATCGAGACTAGAATCCTTTCCCACAAATGCAAACGACATAGGAATCTGAAATCGATTTGCTTGATTTGTCCTTGAACCCAACTGACGTTTCGAGGTTCCACTTGTTGTGGTTAGTATCAGCCATTTCCTCCAGACTTGCGTATAGTTCCTTCAGTGTTCTTTTTAAAGGGGCGACTGCTCTTCGTTTGGTTGACCACCTAGTGTCACAATGATCATTCAAAGTAATGTTAGAGTTACTTAACACAGCCTGCCACCTTCCTGTAGAGTCACTGAAAAAAGTAAATATCTTTTGTACTGGTCCAAAAAAAGTAATCAGAGGCGAATCAGCAGCAGCAAGCGATCCGTTGAGGTTTAAAACTATGTGCAGCACAAACCGAGCACTATCATTTTTTTTAAGGATTTGAGCTTGCATACCCATATATTTTCCAGACACATTGCTGCCATTATCATAACCCCGACCGCTGCAATTATGAACACTTAGACCATCTTCTATAAGTTTTCTTAAGAATGTTCACTTAAATGCCTTCCCCTGTTTTTTCATTAGTGCTGATGAAGTCAATAAAACTTTCTTTAACATGACACTTCCCACCTGACAAGTCAATAAATTCAATAACTTGGCTCATTTTCTTTATGTGAGCACTGTCTGGTGTGCAGTCAAAGATGACGGGAAAGTATTTTCCATTTTTTCAAAAAATGTTAAATTGTATTTATTTATTTATTTATTTCGCAGCGGCCGTGCAGACCGTGACTGGCATGCCACAGACCGCTCGGCCACCGCAGCCAGTTTTCCATTTTTTATTTATTTTCTGCCTCACATTACTTCCAATCGAAGTTATGAGCTTATTTTGGACTTAAGGGGAAAAGTGAGTGAGTGCCATTTTATTTGATTTAACGTAAGCCATGTGCTGCTAGTTTAGGATGACAGTGACTTATTAGTTCTAATGTGCTTAAAAAATTCCACTACTTGACTCGCCAATGATTTCTTTCTCTGCTGTTCCTCAAAGTGGTAGATTATTTTAGCACAAAATAGAATTATATTTACGACTGCTTTCCGTGTGTTCCTCCACTTCTCTATCTCTTTCTGAATACTTTATTGAATTTCAGCATCTACAGTTTTCTTTTGTTTTAGTCGATTTTGTAAATCTTTCCACTGCATGCAACACAATCTGTGGCAGGCTAGTTTTCATGGTTGTAAATGAGGGTGGTGAAGTGTGTCATTGAAGCATTTATTAAAGTCTCAAAATGAAGACGACTTTTCACGATGATCCTTCTTAAAGAGTAGACAGGGAAAACAAAATAGAGAATCCTCCGATTGGCTATGAAATAACCATTGTCTTCGCACATGTTCGCCGATTGTGAGCGTTTTGTAAAACCACTTACCTTCGAAATGTCTAACTCCAGCGGGCATGGGAAACTTGAAGGTTGATACGTCAACTATTTGAGGGCCACGTTCAACCAGCAGAATTCGAATACTATCAGTAATCAGTGGATAGCTAAGGCAGTTTTTGGATCATTAAAAACTATTTCATCTATTTCTGGTGAACAGTCTTCTTCTAGTGGAAATATGATAACCAACTGCTGATCCTTCATCATCTAAGAAATACGTGTGGAAGATTCGTCCTCTTGTTAGTTGTTTTCTGAAACTGGTGGGACTTTATAATGGGAAGTTGATGGTTGTGGTTTGTCATCATTTGTAGGTGGATGTGTTTCTGTGTCATCATATTCAAAATCGGCGTTACTTTCATCTTGGTCTGTTGCAGTGTTACGTGTGGCCACCTCCTCATTGGGTTTTAGCTAATTTTTCAAGTTTTTTAAAAGGAGAACTGCAGTTCTTCCCTTTTCTTTCCATAGTTTTTTAAATGCACTTTCAGATAGTTTTTTAGGTCCTGCCTCTTTGTTGTATCAAAGTAAACGGTTTAACCTGGAATGAAATATAAATGAAAATAAAATGAACCTATTGACATAATAATAAGAATAATACATGAATAATTTATAATGAGCCGCACACAAAAGAACCCGCTACCAACTGGCTCAAACGTACTCTTCCCGGGTCATCCCGAATCTAGACGAGATAATCAGACCTATCATATCGAAATCTACCATGATTTATGCCACTTGTAGTTGACGTCACTTAATCCTACATGCCAGATTTCAACTGCTGAGACTCAGTGGAAGTTATCTAAAAGAAATCACAAAAGCATTTATTTAGTGTGTTGGCGCTTACAAGAAAAATCCGGTCCACACGTTACGATTTGTCTGCACAGATATCTGCGCAAATGTATTTGCATGAAAAATATCGCAGCAAATCTGATCTGTCCACGTGCTGTTGGCCTGCTATCTGTCGGTGTAGATAAGAAACATCCGTGACAAGCCGCTACTCTTGGAAGTTTATTTCATTAAGAAATGGAGGAGATTGTTTTGTGGTCTATTTTGCAACTTATATAAAATAAACGAAATCAGAAAGAAACAGAAACACCAATCTGAATGGTGTAGACAGAGGCTGCTTAAGCGAAAAAAATTAGCTTCGAGAGTTGCAGGACGAACCTGAAGATTAGCGTAACTATTTACATACAGTATGATTGTGGAAACCTATCATTATCTTATGACGCTCATAGCTCCTCGTGTAACGAGGAAAAATACACGTACAAGACGAGCAAATTTCTCGCCATGGGCGGCTGACGGTAACATTAAGATACTTGGCAACAGACAGACGTTACAAAGACCAGGATTTTTCTACTGAAATTTCCAAACAAGCTCCCAGTGAAATCATACTAAACACATGTCCTGAAGAAGCTTATTATGAAGACAAGTAAAGTGCCTGTAACCTATGTAATTTGTGAGAAGTTACAGATAACATTTTCAGACGTGTTTCAAACTCTGTGTATTATAGGGAATATTTTTGTTTGTTCCTGATTTGCACCAACATTTTTACAGCTGCACCAAAGTTTGAAACTCGATTATGAACTCTAGATAGGGGTTCGTAGTAATCAATTCGCCTGACACGTATCTATTTTTCAATAAATATACTGTTTTCGCTTACACGATAAACATGAGACTGAACGAAGAATAGTTGACTCACGCAACTTCTGTGCGACAGATTTGCAGCGATTTGCTGTCCACACGCTATGACCTGTCAGCGCAGATGTAGTTTGCAACATTTGCGTAGACAAATTGTAACTTGTGGACCGGCCCGAAGGGGACTGATTATCATAGATATTATCTCATCGGTGTATTTTTGTGGGTACGCCATATTCCCCTATTAATTATCTAAAATTAATAGTTGAGGTATCATTTTCAAGATTTCGTTCTCCACTAAAGACGAAAAATACCCAGATAGTTTAAAATTATTGTTTTCACAAAGAACCTTTAGTTTAAAAAAATTGTACTGTTCATACAGTCTAAGTTGATAACCGGCGAACGGTCGTAAATGGGACATGTATTTACGGCTGCTCCCATCAGCCACCACGCCGAGTATCAACTTGCGCGGTCGATATAAAAACAATGCAGAAGGTGCCATCTATTGCAAATTGTTTAAATAACGTGAATGACAGCTCTTGCAGTTGTTTAGAAGATGAAAGACAAAGACCGTCTTTGATGCAAGCATAGTATATATAGATTTCGGTTATACAAGTCGATGTAACGACGCAAAATACACAAATTATTTAACTTACAGGCACGACAGTTCTTGCAGTTGTTTAGATTCTTTACACAAGCATAGTTTATCACGAGATTTCTATTTCACATGTTCAAGCAAGTGTTGTGTACTGCGCGAATGAACTAAATTACCTCAACGTTCATCGTCACAGGTAAGTACCGCTTACTATTACTTGTAACAATTTATTTAACTGTAATTAATTTTAACGGAGACAGGAGCAAAAATGATTTTAAATTTCATAGGGTGGCTATGCGTAGTGCTGGTCTTTAACATGACTGAAACTGTTTGAACAGTTCATGCACAGTTCAGGACTTTTGTAAAATGAACAAGTTTTCAAAAAATAAACATAAAAAAAGTCAATAGCTAATTTTTATATGTTTCTCAATTAATAATGTTGTTTTTCATTATATAAATTTTCTCGAAATGAGTCTAATATCTGTTACTACTATTCAAAGTTTATTATCGATGGTGTTGAACTGCAACCTCGTATGTCAGTTTGTTCATGTAAGAACATAATTGACAATTTTTATTTAATTTATAGCTTGAAAATTGTTTTCCAGTATGTTTTCATGGAATATTTTATTAACGAAATAATTTATAGCGATAATAACTGTTTCATTTCATATCGAGGTAACTGTAAAATTATAACGCTTATTTCACTCTCCTGTAAAACTGAATTTTTTTGACATACGAGGTTGCTGTTCAAAACGATCGTTGTCTTTTATACATATGTACTTGCATCTATCTTTTCTCCATTACTATCTTACCTATGTGTGACTGATCAGGATAGAGTGTGAATTATTCCCACGGGTCAACTAGATGTTAGAACGAGCGGAAAGTAATTACTTTTTACCATTTTCCACATAACATGTAAAATAGAAGATACTTTCACATCAGTTTCTATTACTGAAATCGAAATTACATTGTTGTTGTTGTTGTTATGGTCTTCAGTCCGGAGACTGGTTTGATGCAGCTCTTCACCCTACTCTATCCTGAGCAAGCCTTTTCATCTCCTCATAAGAACGGCAACCCACATCCATTTCAATCTGCTTACTATATGCGTCTCTTGGTCTCCCTCTGCGATTTTTACCCCACACACTTCCCTCCAATGCTAAATTTACGATTCCTCGATGTCTATGAATGTGTCCTACCAATCGACCACTTATTTTAGTCAAGGTATGCCAAAAGTTCCTTTTCTCGCCAATTCTGTTCAGTACCTCTTCATTAGTTGTGCGATCTACCCACCTTATCTTTCTTCTGTAGCACCACATTTCAAAATCCTCTATTCTCTTCCTGTCCACACTGTTTGTCGTCCATGTTTCACTCCCGCACAAGGCAACACTCCACACAAATGCCTTCAGAAAAGACCTCCTTACACTTAAATTAATTTTCGATGTTAGCAAATTTCTCTTTTTCAAAAATGCTTTTCTTCCCATTGCCATTCTGCATTTTATATTCTCCGTACTGCGAGCGTCATATGTTATTTTACTACCCAAGTAACAAAACTCATCTACCACCTTCATTGTTTCGTTACCTAATTTAATTCCTTCAGCATCGCCTGATTTTCTAAGACTGCATTCCATTATCTTTGTTTTGCTCTTGTTAATGTTCATTTTATACGCTCGCTTCAACACATTGTCCATTTCACTCAACTGCTCTTCCAGGTCCTTGGCTGTGTCTGACCGAATTACAATGTCATCAGCAAAACTATTTCTTCGCTCTGAACTTTAATCCCTATTCCAAATTTATCCTTGCTTTACTTCACCGCCTGCTTGATGTACAAATTAAATAACATCGGAGAAAGGTTACAACCCTGTCTTACTCCCTTTCAACTAATGCTTCCCTTTCATGCCCTTCAATGTAGGTTTGCCTTTCCTTAATCTATCTTCTAAGATAAGACGTAAAGTGAGTATTGCCTCCCGGGTTCCTATGTTCCTCCTGAATCCAAACTGATCTTCCCCGAGGTCTGCTTCTACCAGCTTTTCCATTCTCCTTTAGATAATTCGTGTTAAAATTTTCCAACCATGACTTATCAAACTGATGGTTCTGTAATTTTCACACCTGGCTGCGCCAGATTTCTTTGGAATGGGGATTATTACAATTTTCGTAAAGTCTGAGGGTATATCGCCTGTCTCATACTTCTTACACACCAGGTGAAATAGTTTTGTCTTGGGTGTCTCTCCCAGAGACTTTAGTAGCTCTGAGGGAATGTCATCTACTCCCGGTGCCTTGTTCTGACCCAGGTCTTTCAGAGCTCTGTCAAATTCATCTCTCAGTATAGTGTCTCCTATTTCATCTTGACCTACTTCCTCTTCCCTTCCTACAACATTGTCTCTAAGTTTAATTCCTTTATAGAGCTCCTCTAAGTACTCTTTCCACCTTTCAGCTTACCCTTCTTTGCTGAGAACTGGTTTTCCAACTAAGTTCTTGATATTCGTAGAGCTGTTTTTCTTGTCTCCAAATGTCTCTTTTATTTTCCTGCAGGCAGTATCTACTTTTCCCCTTGTTATACGTTCTTCCACAGATTTGCACTTGGCTACTAGACACTCTTGCTTAGCCATTTTGCACTTCCTCTCAATCCCATATCTTAGGCATCTGTACTCCATTTTGCCTATTTCATTTACTGCATTTTTATATTTTCTTCTTTCGTCAATTAAATTTTGTATTTCCTGTGATATCCAAGGTTTTTTTTTGTAGGTCTTACCTTTCTATCTATTTTGTCCTCTCCTGCCTTCACTTTTTATCTCTCAATGCTACCAATTCCACGTCTACTGTTTTATTTTCCCCTGGTTCTGTCAATTGTTGCCTAAAGCTCCCTCTGAAATTCTTAAGAACGTCAGGTTCCCTCAATTTATCCAAGTCGCATCTCCTTATTTTCCTACCTTTCTGCATTTTTCAGTTTCAGCCTACAGTTCATGACCAATAAGTTATGGTCAGCGTCTATTCTGCCCCTGGGTATGTCTTACAGTTTAAAACCTGGTTCCGAAATCTATGTTTTACCATTATAAAATCTATCTGATACCTTCCAGTGTCTCCTGGTCTCTTCCAGGATTCTTAAACCAGGTGTTTGTTAACGATTAAATCAAGTTCCATGCAAAATTATATCAGGCGACTTCCTCTTTCATTCCTTCTGCCCAGTCCATACTCACCTACTATTTTTCCTTCTCTTCTTTTTCGTACTACCGAATTCCAGTCTCCCATCACAATTAAGTTTTCCTCTCCCTTAATTGTCTGAATAATTTCCTTTAACTCTTCATACATTTCCTCAATCTCCTCATCATTGGCAGAGCTAGTTGGCATATAAACCTGTACTACTGTTGTCGGTGTTGGCTTCGTATCTATCTTGACAATGATAATGCTATCACTGTGCTGCTCATAGTAGTTTACCCGCATTCCTATTTTCTTATTCATTATCAGCCCTACTCCTGTGATACCCCCGACTGATTTTGTATTTATAATCCTGTACTCACCTAACCGGAAATCCTGTTCATCCTGCCACCGAACTTCACTAATTTCCACTATATCTAACTTCAATCTATCCATTTCCCTTTTTAAAATTTCTAATTACCTTCCAGATTAAGGGATCTAACATTCCACGCTCTGATCCGTAGAATGCCAGTATTGTCTTTCCTGATGACAACATCCTCCTGAGTAATCCCCGCCCGGAGATCCGAATGGGGGACTATTTTACCTCCGGAATATTTTACCCGAGAGGATGACATCACCATATTTTCATACAGTAGAGCTGCATGTCCTCGGGAAAAGTAACGGCTATAGTTACCCCCTGCTTTCAGCCGCTTGCAGTAACTGTGTGGCAAAGCCACATTAGCTGATGTTACAAGGCCAGCTCAGTCAATCATCCAGACTGTTGCCCCTGTAACTACTGAGAAGGCTGCTGCCCCTCTTCAGGAACCACACGTTTATCTGGCCTCTCCACAGATACCCCTCCGCTGTGGTTGCACCTACGGTACGGCTATCTGTATCGTTGAGGCACACAAGCCGCCCCATCTCGGCAATGTCTGTGGTTCATGGGGGTGGGGAATTACATTAAAAATACTGAAACACTTCGCAGCAATACAACAATCTGACTCTCAGGATACATGCGAATAATTCACTCGTGTCTACTACTTCTTAGTTATTATAGATAGCATACTGAGTAGACAAGGATGACTTCAGAATTCTTATTACCACAGAGATAACTGAACTGAAATATTTGTTAAAAGAAACTAATATTCCTTTTTTTAAAGCCCTGAATTAATTTCTAGCAAGAGTTTGGAAAAACCTAGTTTTCACCATAATTCAAACCGCAATAGTTATTCTGTACATTCCGTCTCATCACCAGCCAGGAAATTTTCCTAGGGGAGCAGCCGTTCGGTTGACCAGCTATGGTGATTTCCGTACTCCGATTCGAGAACATTTAATGATACGTAAGAATAATTTGACAAAGAATGGTATTAAATCACTGTTTCAAGAAAAAATGAATGAAAAGTTTTCTTCAATAACGACGTTTTTGCAAGGGCGAGCAATGAGTTTTCTTACTTGGGCCCATGCTAATCATCCAGGTGACGAATATTTTGTTATTTTCCTTCTTGCTGTGGGAATATATAAGAAACTGAATGTATGAGAGGAACCATTCTTCAAGATTATGAGATGTACTAAACGGTCGCTACACTTCGAAGACTAGTGTTTAAATAGTGGAGATATTTAGTTAGGTATATTTCAAAATACGCATCCATAGAGTTTTTGATTTTTTATATTGACATTTGACATTCAAAGCACTGCCAAGAAATCAAGACTAAATCAGTAGTAGCAGTATTTTTCAAAAGTTTATCTAAAAAGACTACACCGGCCGCGGTGCAGCGTTATTTCGTCAGAGGGCGGTGCGGCGCTCCGTCGCGTCATCGATGGCCTCCTGAATTTGTGCCCCCCTCCTCCCCCCTTGCTCTTGCGCCCCTGGTGGGGGCCACTCCTGCCAACCCCTACGTACACCCCTGGCTGCATGTCCACTGCAAACCTCTCGATACACGTAGATTTAATTCGTGAGTCTCTTTAAACACTCAATTAATTTGTGTGTGTGTGTTCTGACAAACTGAGTATAAGAACAGTGAAAGGCATATTGAGCACCAGACAAAAGAGACGAGTATATGACGTACTTGTCTGGTCTGTGGAAGTTCATTATAAGCTATTGAGCTCTTCCGACTAAACAGACGACAGTTCAAAGAGAGTCACATGCTGAGTATCACGTCGTACCCCTTAAGAAAAATTAGGCATATGTTTTAGGATTATGATTAAAATCAGTCGGCTGTCCGCCTTACTCACAACTGTTCTTACATGTCCGTTCCATTTCATATCGCTCGTCAATGTTACGCTTAGATATTTGAACGGCGCGACTGCATCAAGAAGCTCAGTACTAATGCTGTATTCGAACATTACGTGATTGTTTTTCCTACTGATGCGCATCACCTTACATCTTTCTACATTGAGAGCTAGCTGCCATTCTTCGCACCAACTAGAGATTTTGTCTAAGTCATCCTGTATGATATTACAGTCAAAGATGAGACCCTCCCATACACCACAGAATCATCAGCAAACAGCCCCAAATTACAAATTACTCTGTCCATCAGATGATTTATATAGATAGAAAATAATAGCGGTCCTATCACACTCCCCTGGGGCACGCCTGACGATACTCTCTTCTCTGATGAACAATCGGTGTCGATTACAACGTACTGCGTTCTACTTAGGAAGTCTTCCAGCCAGTCACAAATCTGTGAACCTTTTCCATAAGATCGTATCTTCATTAGCAATCTGCATTGTGGCACCGCGTCAAACGCCTTTTTGAAGTCTAGTAAAACACAATCCGCCTGTTGCCCTTCATCCATGGCTCGCAAGATGTCATGTGAGAAGAGGGCAAGCCGTGTTTCACATGGACGATGTTTCCTAAACTTGTGCTGATTCATAGAAAGAAGTTTTTCTCTCCCAAGGAAATTTCGTCTATTCCAACTGAGAATATGCTCCAAAATTCTACAGGAAACTGATGTCAACGATATTGGCCTGTAATTATGTGGGTCAGTTCTCTTTCCTTTTTTATAAACGGGAGTCACCTGCTCTTTTTTCCAATCACTGGGAACTTCGCGCTGAATTAAAGATTCGCGAAAAATGCAAGCTTATTAAGAGGCGAATGCCGCAGAATACTCATTGTAAAACCGAACTGGTATTCCATCCGGACCAGCAAACTTTTTCGTATTTAGCTCTCTCAGCTGCTTCTTTACACCGGAAATACCTATTGCTATGTCCCCCATTTCGGAATTAGTACGTTGATCAAATGATGGTACATTTGTGCGGTCCTCCTGCGTGAAAGATTTCTTAAAGGCTAAATTTACAACTTCAGCTTTCCGTTTGCTTTCTTTTGTTAATGCCCCGGAATGAGCAACGAGTGACTGGATAGTGCGCTTTGAGCCGCTTATGGATTTTACGTAGGACCAGAATTTTTTCGGGTTCTCGGAAAGATCTTTTGCTAAGGTATGGCAGTGGCATGTAATTATCGTATGCTTCGCGCACAATCTTTTTCTAGACGCACGAATCTACACTAACTTTTACCTGTCATCATTTGCGTGTTCTTTTTTGAACCGAGAGTGCAACAGTCATTGCTTTCTAAGTAGCTTTCTAACATTATTATTATACCAAGGTGGATCTTTTCCGTCCTTTACAGACACATATTTCTCTAACCTTTATTTACAATGCATTTAAATGTGGTCCATAATTCCTATACATCCATTGAACTAAACCATTTCCATTCATTTTCTAAGTGCGATCCTAACAATTACTTATCGGCTCTTCCTAACAAAAACACGCTCCTAGCCTTTTTATTGGTTTATGAACTATGGTCACCATCGAGACTATGATGATATCATGATCACTAACTCCTGTCTCTACACAGACATCGTTAATAAGGTCAGGCCTGTTCGTAGCTATAAGGTCTAAAATATTTCCATTGCGCGTGGGTTGCCAGTTTAACTGTTCAAGACAGTTTTCGCAGAATTTATCCAAAAGTAGCTCACAAGACTGCTTGTCTTTACCTCCTTAAATATAAGTAGAAAGGTCTCAATCTATACTCTTTAAGGTTTGAAGTCTTCCTCGACTAATATTACATGGCCCTGATACTTACGCACTACCTGGTGTAGACTTTCTTTGAATGACTCTAAAAAACTGCTACATTAGCACTGGGGGCCGGTAAAAACACCCAACTATTAACTTCTCTTAGACGCGTTATACGTGCCCAGATAACTTCACAGTTACTTTCAACCTCGATCTCAGTAGAAACAATATCTTTGTCCATAGCGCTGAAAACGCCCCCTCCAGTTGTGTCCGATCTATCTTTCCGATATACATTCCACGCCTCGCTAAATATTTATGAACTTGCCACATCATGATTTAGCCAGCTTTCGGTGCCTAAACTATTTGAGCACAATAATTTTCATGCAGCGCGGCAAATTCAGGAACTTTGTTTGTATTACTTTGAAAGTTCACGGCTAATATTTTGATAGACGAATTTTTGAGCCGAACGCGGCCTGAATTCGCTGTCTGAATGGCGAGTGGTCATCAGAGCTAGCGCCTACCCTGTCTGCTACCCGAGTAGCTGCTTCCTTAGTGTAGTGCACCCCTGATCTATCTAGGGGCGTTTTATAATTCCCCATCCGATAACGCAGATCCATAAATATGCAGCCGTGACAGTCACAGAGTCGGCGAAGCCTCTGGTTCAGACCCTCCACTCGGCTCCAAACCAAAGGACCCCGATCAACCCTGGGAACAATGCTACAAATCGATACAACTCTGCTTGCACCCCGCGTGCGAGGGCAGCAGCCTTCACCAACTCAGCCAGCCGCCTGTAGGAACTGGGTATGTCCTCGTAACCCAAGCGACAAGCGTCATTGGTGCCGACGTGAGCCAAGACTTGTACTCGACCGCGCCCCGCACTTTCGATTGCCGCCGGCAAGGCCGCCTCCACATCTCGGATGAGGCCCCCCGGAAGACACACCGAGTGCACGCTAGACTTCTTTCCTGATCTCGATGCTATCTTCCTAAGGGGCTCCATCACGCGCCTAACATTGGAGCTCGCAATCCCTATATATAAAAGGGAATGTTCCGACTGACTGATTGACAGACTTATCATCGCCCAGCCAAAACCACTGAAGATAGGAACTTGAAATTTGTAGATTGTGTTGATCTCACTCTGTAGGCGTCATTTAAGAAGCGAGTTTTCGTTATTCCATCCGTAAGGGTAACTATGTGTATTGTTCGTTAGAATTTTAAAAAAATACGTGTTTCGGTATTTTTGGAAATTCAACCATCAAGGGGTTAAATTGGAGAGGGGAGGTTTTACGAAAATCTTTTACTATTAAGGCAATTTTGAAGCTACAATCACATAAATTGGTATATGTTTTCTTGGTCAGAATTAAAAATACACGTCTTTCGGTATTTTCAGAAAATTAATCATTTAGGGGGTGAAATAGAGGATGAAACATGTTTTGAAAATACTTTGCTACTAAGCCAATTTTGAACCCAGAATTACAAAAAATTATATTTGCATACGTGGTTGGAATTTAAAAGACACATTTCGCGTTTTTTCCCCCCCGAAATTTAACTATTAAGGTGCGCCATAGGGGGTTACAAGTAGTAAAATCAAATGTTTGTAAATCTTAAAAGACTTAACTACGGGGTCATCAGTCCCTAAGGCTTACAAACTAATTAAACTAACTTATGCTGAGGACAACACAAACACCCATGCCCGAGGGGCTAATCAAATCCCCTACGGCGAACAGCAGCGCTAACCGCGGCATGGTGCCTCAATACGTACGGCCATTCTGCCGCGGCTACAAGTAGTATCACAACATTTCATTATATATTACTTAAGTTATATCTATGAAAATGTAAGAAGGAGAAACAACTGGTGCAGACCAACCAGCCTACGCATGCGAAGCAGCGTGCGTTAAGCTAGTAACTAATAAGTTCCTCTCCCCGTGCACCAGCTCGGACCCTGCTGAAGAAGTGGCCACACATCCACTCACAGGACGGACGTCCAGCCTCCACTTCGGGCTTCCGCCTCGAGCGACGCGAACGCGTTCAGCCCACCACTCCATTTGCGGAGAGGGCGGCTCGACCACGTCCGGTACACCTGAAGGTGCCTCGGTAGCAGGGACAGATGGCGAAGCATGAGACACCTGAGGTGTCCCACTCGACGCATCAGAATCCCCACCGCCGCTGCACCCGAAACAGCAGCCTGAAGACGGCTGACGGTAGTAAACAGCACGCTTAGCAGTTCGCGAACTGCTGCCAACTCCTGCTGCGTCCGCACACAGTACGCCCACATCCTATCCATCCTATCGATACAATTAACTGTAGAAAGTAGAAAACTAAATAATCAAAATTTAACTCGTCTAGTACTTTAATAAAGGCGGCTTGCAGCTGACTGAACTGTGGTCAGTGGTGACTACACTGTCAAAACAACGAAACTGACTCCGACAGTTTTCAAAATAAACAAGAAAATCTATGGAATACACTGTTATCAAACGCACGGGAATATAAGCTTTCTTAAAGCGAAACACGAAATAAGGAAGTGACAAAATGACACTTCAAACACGTAGCTTGCAGCAGACGGAAACTATACACACGGTATTTGTCAAAATACGCGAGAATAAACTCTTAAAACAGTAGCACAAACGAAATCTGCCAAGTAGGTGAGAAGAAACCTCTTAAAAAAAGAAACACTAACGAAAATTAAGTGGCAACGAAATTTCGCGAAAATTAAATTATGATACCTAGCGCTCTGGGCGATGATGCAGCAACTGGGAATGGACTGATTGAAATATACATCGATATGAAAAATTTTTGCAAATCATAGGTTCCTTGTTAAACTGCATTTGTGTGCAAAGTGATTAGATTAATACTTGAATGAAATTTCACTCTGCAGCGGAGTGTGCGCTGATATGAAACTTCCTGGCAGATTAAAATTGTGTGCCGGAACCGGGACTCGAACCTGGGACCTTTGCCTTTCGCGGGCAAGCGCACTACCGACTGTGCTATCCCGACACGACTCACGATGCCGCCTCACAACTTTACTTCCGCCAGTACCTCGCCTCCTACTTTCCAAACTTCACAGACGCTCTCCTGCAAACACGCAAGACTAGCACTCCTGGAAGAAAGGATATGGTGGAGACATGGCTTAGCCACAGCCTAAGGGATGTAGTGCGCTTGCCCGCGAAAGGCAAAGGTCCCAGGTTCGAGTCCCGGTTCCGGCACACAATTTTAATCTGCCAGGAAGTTTCATATCAGCGCACACTCCGCTGCAGAGTGAAGTTTCATTCTGGAAACATCCCTTAGGCTGTGGCTAAGCCATGTCTCCACCATATCCTATCTTCCAGGAGTGTTAGTCTTGCGTGTTTGCAGGAGAGCTTCTGTGAAGTTTGGAAAGTAGGAGGCGAGGTACTGGCGGAAGTAAAGTTGTGAGGCGGCATCGTGAGTCGTGTCGGGATAGCACAGTCGGTAGTGCGCTTGCCCGCGAAAGGCAAAGGTCTCATGTTCGAGTCCCGGTTCCGGCACACAATTTTAATCTGCCAGGAAGTTTCATATCAGCGCACACTCCGCTGCAGAGTGAAGTTTCATTCTGGAAACATCCCTTAGGCTGTGGCTAAGCCATGTCTCCACCATGTCCTTTCTTCCAGGAGTGCTAGTCTTGCGTGTTTGCAGGAGAGCTTCTGTGAAGTTTGGAAAGTAGGAGGCGAGGTACTGGCGGAAGTAAAGTTGTGAGGCGGCATCGTGAGTCGTGTCGGGATAGCACATTCGGTAGTGCGCTTGCCCGCGAAAGGCAAAGGTCCCAGGTTCGAGTCCCGGTTCTGGCACACAATTTTAATCTGCCAGGAAGTTTCAGATTAATATTTGTTCCATAGATCATATATACGACATTTCGTAATGATGTGGAGCGTGTCAGTTTAGTAAATAGTGTCTGTACATGACAATATTTTAAGGAAGTATTAATTAATTTTTTTAATTTTGTTTTTCAAATTTTATTTTTGAAGTTTTATCTAAAAATTCATCTAAAGTGTAAAAGGAGTTGCCATTCAGAAATTCCTTTAATTTCTTTTTAATTACCGGTTGGCTATTTGTCAGATTTTTGATGCTACTTGGTAAGTGATCGAAGACTTTTGTGGCAGCATAATTCACCCCTTTCTGAGCTTAAGTTAGCTTTCACTTTGAATAGGGAATATCACCCTTTCTCCTAGTGTTGTAGCTATGCACACTGCTATTACTTTTGAATTTGGTCGGATTGTTAATAACAAATTTCATGAGTGACTATATATAATTATTGTGAAGCTACAGTGAAGATCCCTAGATCCTTAAATAAATGTCTGCAGGATGATCTTGGGTGGGCTCCAGCAATTATTCTGATTACGCGCCTTTGTGCAATGAATACATTTTTAATCAACGTTGAATTGCCCCTGAATATGATCCCATATGAAAGAAGTGAATGAAAATAGGCATAGTAAACTAATTTACTGAGATGTATACCGTATCACCAAATTTTGCAATGACTGATAGCATAAGTATCTGAACGCAAACGTGTCAGAAGATTCCTTACATAACTGTTTATTTGTAGCTCTTCCATGGTCCTGAGTACTAAGATAATGACGTCTGTTTTTTTCTTCTTCTTTGACGGCAGCTGTGCTTGTACATCCAGTATTTTATTACATTGCATTACTATTTTGTCTCTGTAATCATTTCTCATGATAATTTCCATCGGAAGCCGTCATATTTGTTAGTAATTAGTAAAGCTATGCTAGTATTTTTGCAATTGTTGAATTTTTGAAAGTAGTATAGAATTCAGGTTGAGGAATACTGACGAGAGACGTTCCTAGCATCACCTATGGTTTAGCAGTGGGCTGAAGCTCCACGAAGGGGTGGACATTGCGTTTCAAGAAATGGAAGAAGGTCCCTGATGGGAAAGAAAATCGTTGCGCGTCCTTTCTGGGTTCGCCGAACTTATCATTTAGTACTAACGGGAAATTTAGCTTACATAGTGCTGTCATGCCTGCCAAAAAGATTAGTGAAACCAGAGACTATAAACCGTAAAAATACACAATCAGCATCTTCAATTATTTATGAAGGTCAGTGTCTTTTTATTTCAATAACTTGTTCATTTCCAGCTTGGGATTGTATCGGCAACATACGAAGATGAGAGACACGAGACTACTCTGCACAGCAGTCGGCAACAGCCGCAGGTCTGCCGCGTAGCTGCCGACGGCGTCGCGTCAAACGTATCTCAGGTATTTTATCGAGAATGGAAATAGATAACGTTGACTCTCCAATTTTCCGCGCGGTCTAAGGCACTATGTCACGGATTGCGCGGCCGCCCCCTTCGGAGGGTCAAGTCATTTCTCAAGCATGGATATGTGCGTGTTAACCGTAACATAAGTCAGTTTCAGTAGTTGATGATCTCAGCAGTTTGGACCTTAAGGCTTGCAAACATTGGAGCATTTGATTAGTCTCAATTATTTGGCTATTTACTTCCGAAAACATCGATATTTGCGTAGATGTGGTTAGACAAATATTCCTTGTTTGTTAGCCATGAACCTAAAAGGAAAACTTAAATTTCTGTTTCTATTGTAAATCACAATCTAAAAATATATGTTGTTCTCATAACAGGGCACTCTGTCCGTAGCTTTACGTTCACTGAGGTTTTAGCTCTTTGCATATAGTAACAGCGAGCAACTTTGTCAGGAAAGATTTTGCTGCTTAGAAAATAAGTGCAGGGCTCGTAGCCAAGCGCTTGTAGCATCCTTGCTGAAAGCTGCTCCTCCGTGCATTACGAGCGCTGTATTAGTGTTACAGGGCTTGTTTTCTTAGTTTATAAATTGTAATCTTCCGTCCGAAAGCTGACTTGATGTCGCCCTTGCAAGCTGATC
The DNA here is from genome assembly GCA_026315105.1 of Locusta migratoria. NCBI lineage: Eukaryota > Metazoa > Arthropoda > Insecta > Orthoptera > Acrididae > Locusta > Locusta migratoria. The sequence goes on from CM048746.1 coordinate 526,353,564, forward strand.
TATCGTGAGCAAATTTCTTCTTATGTGCATAGTTGCTGAAACCTACATCGCACTGAAACTACTTACTGTGATCAACTGTTGGTCACCCTCTGTAATTTTTACCTCTCTTCCACTCACACACTCTGCGGAAATCGTACCCACATTCATCCTCCAGGCAACCTCAGTTTGCTTGCGTCATGCGGGTTCCCCGAACTGTAGGCGCCATCCACGTATTTGTCCATAGGTCTGCTGCCTTAGCAAAAGACAAACGCTAATGGAGATCCAAAATCTTGGCAAGTACTAAGCAATTTATGTAGTAGTCCTGGTTGTTGTATTGCGGCAATGAATATTTAGGAAAATGTACGGCTTCTCACGGGTTGCAGTTCGCGAGGATGGGGTGGGGTTTGAAATAGTCACTCGGTTAAGTAAGACATATGCACACGAACAATATGTAAACACCATTAATTTACACAACACTTTTTTTTCGCTGGAACAACGTTCCCAACATAAGACAATGTCCAAGAAATAAATAAATAAATATGGTTCCAATTCCCCGGTTCCGTCCAAAGTTTATGGAGATTCACTTGGTTGTAAAGGTCGTTTCACACCGGCGTAGCATATCTCAAGCTACGTCTTCGGAAAGACGTCGCAGACATAACTCTTGTAATGTAATCAAATAGGGCATTTCAGACCGACGTAGCTGGCATCGCATCCAGCCGGGATACATAATACGCGTATCTCCAGCTACGCCTGCACACTAGCGTCGCTGCGTATCTCGGCTGGCGCATGCGCAATACACTGCACCACAAACCACGTGTTATGTGCTAAACAGCTCTATTACTACGTGTTTGTGTGTTTATTGCGCAAAATGTCTGCATTAATTGAGCAAGTGCGAAAGTATCCATTGCTGTGGGACTATTCTAAAATGGAATACGTTTCTATTACAGGCAAGGAATCATTACCTTAGACAATTAGCTAGCCGTTCTTCAGGAGGTATTGATTTTCTGTAATTTGTATCATGTTTTAATGTAACAGGGATGAGGGATAAAACTTCATTGAACTGTACTTTATTAAGCCTGAAATAAGTTTTCAACTTTTAATCGTAAAGCTGTAAATCTTGCATATGTAGTTCTTCTAACATTTATCGGATGAGCCCGGTTTGATTTATTTGCCACTGAAAACAACGAAAACCGTTCCTCATCACTACCGCTACTTGAATACAGTCCATCCACGACACACTGAAGTTGATAGCTGGGTCACACAACGGAACATTGAACGCAATTTCTGGTACTATCCACGAACAGTATATAAGTTAGCACACAATCACAACATCTGAGCAAATACGAAGATGAGATAGAAAACGTAGCTCTTAATACGTAGCTTTCGTTTTGAAGGGTACGTATATCCAGTCAGGATACATGCTATGAACTGCGAAGTCTTCCGAAGACGTAGCTCAAGATATGCTACGCCGGTGTGAAATGACCTTACGTATGCCTGAAATGGTAAGCTTCTCTAATTTATTCCCAATTGAGATTCCCATTTTCCCCTCTGTCAGCCTAAATAGAACCACGATTCTTTTAATGTGATGGAGAGTGACAAAATAAAAAAGGGAAATTCTGACAAGTGACCTCTCATGTGGCCCCTTGCACCGACCTCAGCCATAGTCCATCAGTCGCAGTACACTTTCGATCCATTACCGACGGTCTCCCGACCCTAGACCGCCCTCCGATCTCCTCGGTTGCAACTGAACCAAGGCAACTCCGATCTCAGCTGCAGCTATAGACCTGGGTCTCCAACCACACTTCGGTGTTGGATATAATTAGCGTCCAACCAATACTAACTATCAATCAGGTAGCTCTCCTCGTCTACTCGAACCTGAAATGTGGGATTGCCTATTTTGAAGTTCTGTTGTACAATACGTCACTGCAATAAATCTTTTCTGATGTCCGTCCAATCGACTGCAGCACATCCTACGCCCATGCTTAGTAAGTATCTGCATATCTGAACACCCACACTCAGGTGCTTCACATTCCAGTACCAAAGTTTCCATTGATTGATGGATCAGAATGTGTACTGTCAACCAACGCCTTCTTTTAATTAAGTAATGCCGCAAATTTAGTTTGTTCTAATGAGGGTCGGTTACATGATCTACCCATATAATCTTCAACATTGTTCTGTAGCACAATATTTCCAAGCCTTTATTCTCTTCTTGTGGTTTCTCTTCTGTGTAAAGCTACAATAGATGCAAGTGTTTTCAGAGAAGGCTTTCTTGCATTGTATTGATATTCTATGTTCACACATTCCTCACTTTCACAATCCCTTCCACCAAATTTCTCGGCTTAGTTTTTTACTAAAGTTTAATATTTACCACGTAAATTTCTCACCACAGACTGAAGGACCTGGCATGACTAAGTGTTGGCCAAATGTATTTATAAAATAGTGAAGGCTACAGTGCCGCGTCGGAATGGCCGAGTGCATTGGGGCGCCATGCTGTGGTGCTCGCGGCCGTTCCCCGTCGGGGGTTCGTATCCCCCCTCGGGCATGGATTTTTGTGCTATCTTTAGTATAATGTAGTTCATAAGTAGTTTGTAAGTTTAGGGACTGATGACCCCGCAGTTAAGTTCCATAAGCTTAGCAAATATTTGAACATTTTGAAGGCTACAGTTCCTTTAACGAGACAGCGTACAGGTAAAACAGGTAAAACTCATAAGGCGTGTCTGCAAGAAGGTATGATGGACAGTGGCTCTCCATTGAACATTTCCGAGAAAGAAACAAAAGCGATTGTTACAACTAAAAGAGGCGAGCAAACACTTATTAGTCATAGTTCAAAATGTTCAAATGTTTGTAAATCTATCGGACCAAACTGCGTGGTCACCAGTCCGTAGCTTACAAACTACTTAAACCTAGGTAAAATAATCTAAGGACAACACACACACCCATGCCCCAGGGAGGACTCGAACCTCCACGGCAAGTAACCGCGCGCTCCGCAGCAAGACGCTTTAGTCCACTCGGCTACTCCACCGCGGCATTAGTCATAGTGTCGTGAGCAATGGCCGCGTCGTCTAAGACAGGACTGGGTGGTTGTTCCTGCCGGAGGTTTGAGTCCTCCCTCGGGCATTGTTGCGTGTGTGTGTGTGTTGTCCTTAGTGTAAGTCAGTTAGCTTAAGTAGTTTGCAAGTCTAGAGACTGATGACCAGTTACTAGGATGTAGTGAATTTTACATTTATAAGATTCCCAAGAGGTGGACGGGTGGTCTGGAACACCCTGTATAAACACGTAACACAATGGAGTGTCCAAACTACTAGCAAAAACAATTCCATAACTTAATGGCTGAAGGCGTTCGATAAACTTAAAACTTTGAGAATCTCGTCCAATGGGCATCCATTAGCCTCCTGTAAATAAATAACTTTAGTACCATTTTAGCAGCCCCTGATGGCGTTTGCCAGTCTGGTGTACTATTTGATTACTTATCCTTGCTGTATGCACGATGGCGTGTTGTGGTTAGATATATTTTTTATTTTTATGTCTAATATTTCTCACGTAACTAACATTCTGCAGTCTGTAAATAAATGGGAGCGGTCTTTGCATTATTTCAATGTCGAAAGTAACTATAACTGATATGAAAATCATACATATAGGAAAAAAAAGACATTTTAAACTTAAAGTGAAAGTCTGTGACGCAATGGAGGAAAAAAAGTTCATTTTCGTTTCAAAACTCATTTAATACATTTTTCGTGCTCAGGCGAAACACACTGCACGTATAAACTGCTGACAAGGATAAAAGTCTTCTGCTTTAATTTTTGAGGGAAAAAGTTACATGTTTTTCTTTTTTGAAGGTTCTTCATCTGATATCTGCAATATGCAGTGTGTAACTCTTTCTCATAATTTGAGCTATGACTGCTTTCAGTTTCATAAGTTTTTGCCACGAAACTATCTCGTAGGCGCTTAACAAACGAAGCCTGAAACGCACGTCAGGTTATTTCCCCCTAAAAATACTCGATGTATATTACCTATATGCCACTATTTCCATAATGTTTCATTATTACGCCATGTTTGAACTTAAAGAAGTAAAAATAGATTTAAATATGTAAAAAGAAAGTACCTGAAAAAAGTTACGTTGTTGCTATGGCACGGTCTCACAGGCCGTTCCACACATCAGTGATGAAACTAAGTTATAGAAACACACTGTCTTCAGTTCACGATCTCTAAACTCAAACTAAAAGGTAGGTAGGGGGTAGCAGTTATAGCTTTAATCTTAATATATATAAAAATTGAGATGTTTGTGCCTATATTTCACTCTGCAGCCAAATTACACATTGTAAACGAATATTGTTTGTTATATGGTAGCAGAAGATATGGGAGTTGAAAGTTACCGACTTACATAAAATTCTACGTGTGGGTTTCAATATTTTGCTCTTCAGCAAAAAACTACGCAATGGAGACGAACGATCTCTCTGTGTTGTTGTAGTAGAAAGTCTCCCGTTGTACGCCATAGCAGTTCCGTGTCGTTAGCTATAAAAGGGTGGAAGATTTATTGGTTGAAAGTCGTCAGCTTATATAAAATTCCGACTTAAGACCAGCGATGACTTTTGACACTATAATAGCAAAAAGGTTATATACAGCAAAACATGCAGATTCTTCAGTTGTTTGTCTGCAACAAGCGTACGAACAAAGAAAAATAAGTGCATATTGCAGTTTGAAAAGTTGAACTACCAAGAAAGATGCCAAAGCGTAAGAAATAAATTTCGCGTTTCGATCCGTTTCTAAAAGAACAGAATACGGCGCTGAGAAGTGAATCTACAGACGACAGAAACTTGAAATTTGTAGACGTTGTTTATCTTACACTGTAGGCATCAGCGATTTTTCGATATTCCCTTCTCTAAGGGAGTGAAATAATGGATCAACGGTTTTTTGAAAATATGTTGCTATTAAGGCAATTTTGGTGCAAGAAGAACAAAACTTCTGATTTAGATTTTTGATTGAAATTTAAAAAAATATCTGTTTCGATATTTTTGGAACTTCAACCATTAAGCCATTAAGGGAAAAATCTTTTAAGGGTGCTGCTAAGACTATTTTGATGCTAGAAATGCGAAAATTTGTATTTGTAACCATGGTTAGAACTTTTTAAAAATTGTGTTTCTGGATGTTTTGAATTCTGGCATCAATGGAGAAGTATGGGATGGCAAGTTGTATCAAAATACTTGATTAGGAAAGCATTTTTAAAGCTAAATCTATGAAAATTTATATTTAGAAGTAGAAACAACCAATGCAGACCTTTCAGTCTACGTGTGCGAAGCAGCGGGAATATGCAATAAAGGCAAGTGATAGGGCTGCGGTGCCGGTCCACGAGGCCGCTATATGTCATTCAATGCTGTATTATTGCAAAAAATTAAGAAAAGGGGCTAAACTCCACGGCAAAGCCTGTAGAAGTGTACGGCAGGTTAGTGTCGACGCGGGAGCAGCAGCGTTGCCGGCGATATCTCTGAGCAGAACAGTGCTGGAGCCCGCGTCCGCGGATGCGGGCTGCGTGGGGAAACAAAGAATTGGCGGGGCGGGCCCTAGAGCGGGCACCTGAGCGCGCCTCATTAGAGACGGGATCCAGGTCAGGCTCTCTAAAAACAACCTGTTGCCAGGCAACGCGCTGCTGCCCGCGCCGGCTGCTCCGCGGATCGATGCGAGCTGGCCGGCGCGTGCTCCGCAGCCCGCTGTAGGGCAGGCCACGGACGCCGACGCCGACGCCGACGCTCCACACCCCGACACGAGGCGCGGCCCACACCCCAGCCGCACGTCACCCCAGCTATCCGGCTCCTACATAATCTTACTAGGCAAGGGCAGAGTGGCCAAACACCCCAACCCTCCAGAGTCATGTCTTATTTTCAGTCACCTACGCTATCTGATCAAAAGTAGACAGAGCCTAGCTGAAAACGACTTACAAGTTCGTGGCGCCCTCCATCGGTAATGCTGGAATTCAGTACGGTGTTAGCCCACCCTTTAGCCGTCGGCACACGGAACGGGATAGCTAACGTTAACGTGCCGCTCTCAGAGATTTCTGACGTCAGATCCTGCTTTTTCCCATTGAGGAGCTATTTTCTCCTGTGAAACGCAAAATAAGTTCTGCGATAATTCGGTAACGTGCCACGTCAATTCGGACCAATAGGAAGTAAGAACACTGCCTACGTCATGTTCCGACCTTTCCTGCTTGAGATCGGTTTATTGTTTAGTTCTAGCAACATGGCTACTGCGTGGACTAACAAATGCGTGTTTTAATTGAAGCCACGATGGAAGAACAGTCCTTATATAATAAATAATTAAAAAAAATAGAAATAGCAATATTGAAATACAGTTGTAACATCGAAAAACCCATACAGTGATAACGTTTCACTGTATGTAAATAGAACTTCCAGAAAATGTAGGGCACAAAATCACCCTGAAAACGGCTCGTTTATTGATGTTCTTGAATACGATATAGCGTCAGGAGAGCTTTTTTCGTAATTATGAAAGACAATTACGAAAGTTGGTGAAATACGGCGCGAGAGACTAGAGAAGTGTAAAAGTGAAGTTACGTTTTGGAGTGTTCTTTTGTTAACCAAAGAAATCGAGGGAATGGAGTCTGTTTAGAGGAAAAAAATGCTTCCAAAAGTGTTTCAGTTTATATCAATATTGCTATTTCTATTGTTTTTCTATTTAGAATTTCCCCACCCAGAACGTCTTAACTCTCCCGGTACTCCCGTAAAATTCTTATACTTATTTATTTATGTTTTGCTTACATTTATATTTGTGTAGTTATTTATTTCATGTTATCGACGCCACATTACATTCGCATTGAAATATGAATGTCGGTTATCGTCATGACGTTGTGATGAATGGTTCTCCTGCCATTATTTCGTCGCTGAATCCTTTCCCGTACCCATAATCTTCTGCAGATTTTCTCCTCTCATCTTCGACAATAGCTAATAACGCCAGAACAGCTAATTCTGTAGGATCCATTTTAAACACACACTCTTTGATGCGTGTGCTTCGCGCTCCAAATGAGCTGTAGCAGACGACGATTGCGCGCTTATAACTGTCGCTAGAGAACTATGAAAGCCTAAATGACGTGTGCCGACGAAGCTGTGCCTCGTAGCGTCGTATTTCCTGTTTCTGTGCACGTTAACGTTAACTGCCTCGTTTCGTGTGTCGACAGCTTTAGCCTTGACGACAGCCGACACTCTTACAGGCATACGTTCAATCAGGTGCTGCAAGGTTTCTTGGGGAATGTAACCCCATTCCTCACGCATTGCTGCACTGAAGAGAGGTATCGATGTAGGTCGGTGAGGCAGGAAGAAAGAGTGGGAAATGGGTGTACGAGGACTACGACTGTGATAAAAGCACTACTTTCGGCAAGTTACTGGTCTAAATAAATTTCCTTTGGATCCTGGTCGGGGTGTAAAAATAATAGCCCGTTATAAAAACTATCACTCATGAAATGTGTATGACACTGAAATGCATGCCACCTGAAACCATTGGAGAAATTTACCCTCTGGATTTTTTCCGCGCCTATAAAACATATTAGCGCACCATTTGCAGCTACACCTCACAGTCTATATGTTTTCACAATAAGATACGACAGTCTGTCTGATATTCTGTGGTGTGCCATCACATACCTTAAGTTCTCATCACCCCGTTAAAACGTGATTCTTTCTGCATCCCTAAACAGTGGATACCTAGTTGACCGTCCTGCACGGTTTGTAACTCCCTAGCTCGCTTTCGATCTTAAGGGTGCAAACGTTTGTGACGATGTGGCACGATATTTTAATTCGTAGTTCATGGTGCAAGTTAATGCTTTGGTTTGAATATCTCTTGGATGTAGATTTTTTAATGTGTAATACGTACCTTTCACTAAAAACGTATCTCTACACCACCCACCTCGCTGCGGAGCGCGCGGTTGCTCGCCGTGGGGGTTCGAGTCCTCCCTGGGGCATGGGTGTGTGTGTTGTCCTTAGGTTAGTTTACCTAGGTTTAAGTAGTTTGTAAGCTACGGACTGATGACCACGCAGTTTGGTCCGATAGGATTACAAAGATTTGAACATTTTTGAACACCACCCAGACACGGGTTTTCAGTCGCCCTCCTAATACACATGGCGAGTCATAGGCAGCAAATATTTTTTCTATCATACAACACTCAAAAATGAGCTTACTTGGGATTGAACTTGGGACCTCGCACTTTAGGGGTTCATTGTTAGGCTCGATCAGCTTTTACATGAAATATTAGTCCGATTTTTGTAATCGCCACAGCACTAACAGCTCACTGTTGGTGGTAGATGATGACGTGACTGCTCAAACTCCTACTACTTACTACTCCTACTACTTACTTACTTACTTACTAGTTAATAGACAAATATTTGAGATACTGTTCTCACAACGATACGAATATACAAATAATCTTCAAGCAAAACCTTCACATTGTTTGAATGTTATTCGCGATAATAACGGTAGTTTATTGTATGTCGGATTAATATCTCTTCCTGAAGTCAAGGGCTCTCAGAAGTGCTATGGACCCACCTTTGTTCTCCTTGAACGTCAATATCTCATAAGCACTCCTGTTAATACAAATTGTTTGGTTACGACGTCCAGATTTACTCGAGTATCAGACCATAATATATCAATAATGTCAACGCCTATATCAATAACAGGACTTCATTTTTAAATGGGCCCAAAATTAGAAACATGAATGAAATTCGGGGCAAAATCAGAAGTAAATCGAACCTTTGCTTCCTATTCTTCCTGATAGCAGTCGAATACAGTATCTGAAAACGGCAATGCATTTGGGTAGTACTTTGGACGAGCATCTCAGCTTATCAGAAAAACAATACCACTGAAATGCAGGGAATATCCCTGGCAACGACCGCGCAATCCATAAACTTGAGCATTAGATCGCGCGGTCATTCAAACGCGGTTGTCTCTTTCATATATGAAAATAACCATCGTAAATACGCTATTGCAGAGTTATCCAACTCGGCGTTTGTAGTGAATCTTGTCGAGATGGATAATAAATAAAATGAGGATTTGGACGAGAAAGTTTAGTCTTACAAAGAGCATTAAAGAAAGCCACATGTATTTTAAATATGTGTGTAACTGTGACTTAAACGTTGATCGTGTGATCTTTGGGACGAACAGGTAGTAAAAGTTAAGTGTTCATACGCTATCCGTTCCTACACATCGTCGTCGTAGATAGTTGCTGCTACACGTCCATCGTCTCTGTGGTGAAGCGTCAGATAGGCAGATTTTGAACCATTACGGGACGTTCAATCCATTTATCGTCTGAAGCCACTCACGCTCCTCTAACTGGCTGCCTCAGTTATATTATCTCGTACCCCGTCGGGTGTTCGAATCCTCCCTCAGGCCTGGATGTTTGTGCTGTCTTTAGTATAAGTTAGTGTATAAGTAGTTTGTTAGTTTAGAAACTGATGACCGCGCAATTAAGTCCCGTAAGCTTAACAAACATTTTAACATTTGAATTATCTCGTAGTTAATTGCTAGCGAACACTGGTTTAAACTCAGACATGATTCATTATGCACGTTTCATACAGGTACAATTGTTCAGAACGAACTTCTCACTCCGGTCCGGCGATTTAAATCAAATCTTCAAATGTTTTTAAATCTATGAAACTTAACTTCTCTGGCCAACAGTCTCTAGGCTTAAAACTGCTTAAACTAAAGACAACAAATACACCCAGTCCCGGGGAGGACTCGAACCTCCGACGGCGAGCAGCGACGCGCTCCGCAGCTAGGCGCCGTGGAACGCCCGGCCACTACATCGCGCCCGGAAGGTTTATGCAGTACGTTGTACATTCACTGAAATTTCTGGAATAGTATTTGTCAATTCATCTATAACATACTAGAACTTTATATTCAAATTAATGTGTACAGATACGGTCGGTCTCGAACCTAGAACCTTTTTCTTATTACTCCACCCTGTTGTTGTGATTCAGCGCTTCATTTCCGTCAATATTGCGAAAACTGTAATTGTATTAAGGATACTGTAACATTTTTATCAATACAATCGGTTTCCCCGGAAGAACTGATTTCATTTATTGTGCGCGTGAGTACATGCTCCCCGCGGACAGTTCACCGACATTCGTAAATATCCGACATTTTATGTCATACTGCAGTCGGACATTTTAGGGCCAGAGGGTTGACATTTTGCTGTGCTGTCCAGAGCAGGCTGACAGCTGAAATGCGTTGTCGCGATGATTTGCCGACTGCGATACAGCAATTTACCTGAAATAAATTCCCGATAATTCCTGACGCACTCTGTCCGGAACGCAGTAACACGCTGGCAGTAGTTAGCCACTGCTTGTCATGTGACAGGGTAACTCAGTTACTCTCCAGGAAACAATGGCCGCATTAATGTTGTCAATTCTTACTGGTAAATGCGTTACCGTTACACTCATTTGAAAGCTTTTCATTTATTTGCTATAGTCCCGATTAGTTATGAGTTATTAGCTGTCCCTCCCTAAGAGGAAAATTTTCCACTCTGCTATCATTTTCGTAGCTGAATGAAATTGGAAAAGCCAATGCATGGTACTGTATCTTTTCGGATACAGCTGAAATGCTTAAATCCAATCTGCGTTACACTGATATAGACACGCACGTTGGGTGTTTTAGGTTAACGTGGAAGTTAGACCTTTCCTCCGGAAACTTTTAGCGCTTTTCAAAGTAATGTCAAGTAATGCAGTACAGGTTTGTTTTTTAATTCTTCCTCTTTTCATTTTATTTAATGTATTCCCAACCCTCCATTTAATGAAATTGAAAGAAGGCTTTATACCCAGAAGAGACGTGGAGAGACCGTAAGGTTTTAGATAGATGATCTGAGACGAGGAATTCGATACAGTAAAATGCAAACCCCTTTGGGAACGGGTGTGGGCCGTGATGCGAGTTAACGTACGCTTTAAGTGACATATTAAGTATGCTTATCTTTAATAATTGGATCCACAACAGTTGTTAATTTAAAAAAAACTCTATACACTACCTGAGTTTCGAGACCGATGTCTCATCATCAGATGCATCTGAAAATTACAATGAAATAAAATAGTGGAGTCTGTGATGTAATAAAATAGCTACCCCACTTCTTTACTAAAATAATTCAGTACAAAGGGAGTATACGTACTTAGTGAGTCGATAAAACTGTGCGAGTAATACTTCCTTTGTACTGAATCATTTTCAAAAAGATGTAGGGTAGCTATTTTATTACATGACTTGATTGTAATTTGCCGATGAATCTCATAATGAGACATAGTTCTCGAAACTCGGGTAGTGCATGGAAGTAAAGAAGTTTAAAATTAACAACTGTTCCGGATCCAATTATTAAAGATGAAGATGGGCGGTTGTGGATGTCCCGAAGGAAGAAAATTGTGTTCAATACGTTTGTTTCTCTAAACTCTTTGACCGTCACGGGCAATTTATTGTGCAGTTTTAATGCTTGTTAGATAATGCTGTCTTGAATATTTAGCTTGTTTTCTCAGAACTTATATGCTGTACTATCAACTCACCCTTTTAGCAACGGCTCAAGCAACGACGTCGTGTTGTTCCAGTGGAGCATCACGGCACAGTCCGACCTCTCCACTCAGAAACACTTCGCCCCATTGCTTACATGTGCTTCATTCCATGTCAATTTAACCAGAGGTCACCGCCTGACCGTCTCTAAAAGTTATATCATATAGCTGTAGGCACATCTCATAGGAAGTTTTGTGAAGCTGTAGTTCAGAATGTGCCTTACTATAAGCAACAGGCGCAGTAGCTTACTCAACTAATTTGCATAAGATCGCAAATAGATCGTATTGTTTGACACCTTTTTTCAAGTACCGAGAAACCTGAAGATTGGCGTGTCTACTCAAACTTTGGAGCTAAGTTCAAATATAACAGGGCCAACGTTAGTGAGGTAGGATACTGCCCATATTTGATGCTCAAAGCGGACAACAACAAAAAATGCATTAATGACCGCCACCTTATTTTCAACCATTGATATCTCACAAGGAGCCCACATGGGTATTGGATTTTAGACTTTTTTATATCTATGGTACACGAAGTTCAGAACTTCAATAACAATCAGGCAAAGCCATTCGAGGCAACTTAAAAAAAATCCTCGAGAAAATCGACTTTGAAGTTTTGGAGGTACACATATATACCAATAATTAAAACAACTGCAGCAAATGTCGGTGGAGCTCAGGTGGTAAAGTTCTGGACTCACAACCATAGAGTTGGTGGTTCGAATCCTTCCGTGAGATATTTTATTTTTCGTTGTGTTCGAATACTTACACAGTTTTAATATTTAATGCTAATTTTAACGAAAATACACGTATTTTTGTTTATTATTAATTTTCTATGTTTTATAAAAGGTTTTTAATAATGAAGGTTCCAACCAGAAAAACATAACAAGTTATATTTTTTACAGTATTAGCATCACTATTAGTTGACGATGGTTGTCTTTCATTGTTCACTTTTTGAAGAGCTACGACGTTGTTTTTGGAAAGTCATCTCCAAGATAAAATATCTGTCACCGCGGGATTCGAATCACCAGCTCTACAGTTGTGAGGCGAGGACGCTACCACCTGAGCTACACTGGCAAACGCTTCAACTGATTTAATTATTGGTAGTTACGTGTACTTGCACATTGCAAAGTCGATTTATTTGAGAATTTTTTAGAGTTGCGTCGAATGGCTTTTCCTGATTGTTATTTAAGTTCTGAACGTCACGTACCATAAATAACTAGAACAGAATAGGCATAACTGTCATTACTGGGCAGGTGGTAACCTCCATTGCCATTGACAAATCGTTAAGCAAGATCGATGAAGATGTAGTAAAAGCGTATGCTGTGTAATGGTCAGTCGATATCTCACAGGTACATATTATTTTCAATAGTAACGTGAGCAGCCAAAACTTTCTGAGGTTAACGCGGGACGATCTTCCTGCGTTTCTAAATGCAGTTGATTTAGGAAGAAAACGAAGTACGTGGATTCAATTGGATGGCGCGTCACCACAATACGCACAACCTATGAGAAATTTTCACGATCGTCGGTTCAGCGGTAAATGGATCGCCCGGGATGGTCCGGTCGATGGCCTGGTTTTTTTATCTCTGCACTTACTTAAATAACGCTGTATTAACACCAGGAAGCAACAACGAGACAAAGTAGGGTCGTGCGAATTCGAGAGGCTTTTAAGGCGATCCTTCAAGTTGTACTCCTTACAACAGTCGCTCATTATGAAACCAGGGTCAGTTAATGCCGGCAAGTGAATGGAGACCCTTTTCAGCATATTTCTCAAGAGGTGCTTAAGCATTCCGATCGTGATACGCGCCAGATCCGGTGTTCATCTAGTACACCGCTCGTGAGAGGTAAGAGGACTTACGTTAATCTAGCATTTTGAAAAGATGATAAACCGTCCGTGCCGGTTTCATCTACGTGAAATTCATTGCTTTTTTGGACAATTCAAATATGGTATCAAGAAAAAGGTATTCCCTTAATGTTTCACTCGCTCTGTCCACAGCAGGGATGGAAGAAATAACTTTTTCTATAATTAGGTAGCGTTCTGAAGCATCCCGCAAAGGATTTTCCTTTATTTTCATGTCTAGGCGGTATATTCCTTTACCAATACAGAAAATATTATCTCTTACGAATACAGTGCCATATGTCGCGAATCGAAGGAAAGATTTCAAACAAATGAATGATTTGGGCTTTGGAATTCTAATCTGCAATAAAAAAACGGGGTTCCCCATTTAATATTTCACATTTGACTACCCCCTATTCCAACAAAACGGGGACGGTTCAAGTTTGGCATCATTCGGTCGGCCCTTTGGAAATATATATGATTGACTCATCTTAGAGAGCAATCTTATTGTATAAATGGAAGGATAGATGCCAATATCGCAGTTTTTTTTATTTATTCAAGACGACCGGGTTCGACACTCAGTGTTTTGGAGGTGCTCAACAAGACACGTGCACTACGGTGGTTGTTATTTTACTGTTTTAATTTTGACCAGCTGTCCATTTTATTTCTGACTATCTACCAGCACATGATTTTATATATAATTATCATCCAGTACACCTACCAGATTTTATGTGGAGCACTATACTGAACAGTTTAACATCAATGAGACCAGATGATGACCATACAATGTTGAAAATGGTCGTCCTGACTAAATAAAATAAAAATTGTGTTCTTGTCATCTATCCTTCCATTTATATATGATTTATTTGGCGTTTCTTCTTCTTTTTTTTTCGTACAATGCATATTTTGTCGATATTCCACTGCATCATTTAAAATGACTCAGCTCGTATACACACACTCATATTCATACATACATACATACGTAGACATTTGGAGAGCACAATTTTCCTCTCGTTGAGAGGATGGGGGAAGGCAGGGCATCCGGCCACCCTATAAACCAACAGAATCTAAAATTTACGCCAGCTCGCGCATGAGAGACAAAGGCGCAAGGAAATAAAAGAATAATTTAATGTACTGACTCTATCGACTGGGCATGGAGATTTGATAGTTTTCTGCTATCTACATTGTACAGCTGTGCTGTTGTGGAATTGATCGATGTCTTGACTCATATCTGTAATATATTTCTTGGAGGTTGTTACCTTAATTAATATTTATGACAAGACGATTGCTAGAGTATCCACCAAATGTCTGTTTGCATTTTATTCTTGACGAGGCCGCATCTGACTAGAACAAGGAGGTTAGAAAGCAGGGAGACGCCCTAACGCTAAAAAACTGAATCCTGCCTCCGACATAACTGCTAAGTTTTGGAGAAGTTGCGTATTGTAGATGTGATGTACAACGTGTTAAAAAGAGTGCAAATTAGTAGTTAAAATTAAGTTTTCAAATATATTATGCTGAGTATTTATTAATATTTAGTCAAAAAGTATATTGTTTGATGTTCATACTTCGCAGTGACTGTCAGTTCAATGCATTCACAGTAAGGGGGTCGACTTAACGCATAGTTTTAACGGAAAAATAGCATTCCAAAACTGACCAAGATGGCGAACAGTCTTCAACTGATGTATGTACTAGGCAAAGATAATGCCATCTCCCTTTATTCTAACCTCCTTGGACGAGAATGTATTTTTGGACCAATTGGTGCTGAGAATAAACAATCGATTGTAATTGGCACAAGAATGTTTTCTTCTAAAAACGTACCAGTTTCATAAGTTTCATATTTGCGTGGAGATTGGGATTGCGGCAGGTCGTTTCATAAGTATACAAACTCCAACAGCAGTAATTTCAAGTTTTTATTTATTTAGGCATGCGGTTCTGGTGTTCCATTGATGCCATCTTCAATCCCATATTCACGATGGGATGCCACCGTAGAGTTGCTCAAGATAAACTGATGTGCGGAAGGGCCACATGCACACCAGCATCTACAGACACCAGGTTTAACAGCGTCTCCCATTTATTAAGGGTAACTGGATGATTATATCAGTTCGTGTGTGGGGGGTTACACACGATGTTCATTGATCACTGAAATTAGTAGCCTAACGAAATAGAAAACTATAATTACGGACAAAAACCATCTATTAGATGTAGCACTGTACTACCTTGGAGTGTGGAACTGCCGCTGGTCAAAGTTGTCATTCAAACAAGTTTTCTATTCGAACAGTTGTTAAGTTTGATTTAAATTTTTTTTTGGCTACCGGTTCGGCACTCCAGTAATATCATCTTGAGGGCAAATTAATGGCGTCCATCCTGTTATGCAGGTTATATGTTATCAATGAAACCGCGGCCGCGGTGGAGTAGCCGAGCGGTCTAAAGCGTCTTGCTGCGGAGCGCGCGGTTGCTCGCTGTGGAGGTTCGAGTCCTCCCTGGGGCATGGGTGTGTGTGTTGTCCTTAGGTTAGTTTACCTAGGTTTAAGTAGTTTGTAAGCTACGGACTGATGACCACGCAGTTTGGTCCGATAGATTTACAAACATTTGAACAAACATTTTTTGAAACCGCGTTTCACCGGAATTTTCAGAATGGAATAAACAAATATTCGACCAACGCCGATAACTAATACTAGTACTATTAAATATGTAAAAGTGTGCGAATGTTTCCAGTTACTCGTGTATCTGAGGCAGTACTTATGTACCAGCCTGGTATTCACCGAGTGCAATGCGAGATACTTCCTAAAATCCATACTCGGCTGCCGATACACCAGCCCAGTCAAACTGGGGCTGGCACAGCAAACCCTACAGGAACGACGGAAGCAGGAAAAATCAAATGTTTGTAAATCTCTCGGACCAAACTGCGTGGTCATCAGTCCGTAGCTTACAAACTACTTAAACCTAGGTAAACTAACCTAAGGACAACACACACACCCATGCCCCAGGGAGGACTCGAACCTCCACGGCGAGCAACCGCGCGGTCCGCAGCGAGGCGCTTTAGACCGCTCGGCTACTCCACCGCGGCACGGAAGCAGGAATACGGTGTTACCGTGTTACGTCCCATCATCGTCCAGTAAAAAGGCGTTTGAAACCGCTTGGGTGAGTCGAGGCAGTAGATGAAATAACATAAAGAAAAGACATAAAAATATAATTGACGTCATTCTTATGCATGCTGAGTCTATATTAGCAGAAAAGAAATTTTAATTCAGTCATCACTTTTCTTTCAAATTTGTTAACACTAGCGTGGTTAAAAAATTCAGAAACATTATAATAAACTAAATTGAAGTTACTCTATGTATACGTATGGGGAGACAAATTAGACAGATCACCACAAATACTGGTTAGAGCTAAATTGTAGGTGACAATGTGTAAGTTTGACACTTACACAAAACTTTTTTTCGTCTTTGGTTTCAAAATTATAACCCCATTTTAATGCTGCTTACTGTGGCATTGAAAGGGGCCTTCAAAGAGAATTTAAGTGACCTAATATATGTGGAACATGATCAAACAATTACACAAATTATATAAAAAAAAGAATCTGTTCCATGGTACACGAGCGTGGCGCCGAATAGTGTTATCAAATTAAAAATGTTCAAATGTTTGTAAATCTATGGGCCTGGACTACTGAGGTTATCAGTCCCTGGACTTACAAACTACTTAAACTAAGCTAGGAACAACATACACACACACACACACACACACACCACACACACACGCTAGAGGGAGAACTCGAACCTCCGATGTGGAGCAACCACGCACTCCGCAGCAAGGCGCTTTAGAGCGCTCGGCCATTCCACCGCGGCAGCCTTGTGAAAACTGCGCAATAATCCTAAGAAGTAACTCCTCGACATTTTCAGGTGTTAACTGTATTACTTTATTGCTGCCATATTGGGTGTCCCATTTTAATCTATACCGGCTAGTAAAATTTGTACGGTTTGAAGGGAGTCATGGAATGATTATCTCAAAATGACCTTTCACCGTGTTTTCAAGTTCAAAAGAAGGTCAAGTTCATTTTTTGAAATGGTAACACCTGTTTTTTAAACCACATTCGTAGGCTACGTGAAAAAATACGTATTTTTAGGGAACAGTTTTTTCTTCGAAAAACCAATCATTTGTCGACATGAGGCACTTCATTTTAAGTTTCGCAGGTTACCAGTATCTCGAGAACGTAAAAATCATTGCAAATCTTGTATTGCCATTCCAAGTCCATGTAAATTTCACCAGTGAACAGAGTTCAGAAAGAATAAAAGATTTTCATTGAAAAGATTTTTCCCGATCTCGCTTCGTTCTCGTAGTACTGCTAACCTGGCGACAAATTGTTCCCTCCAAAAATTAGTTTTTTTTCTTTACGTAGAATACGAATATGGAATAAAAAAACTGAGGTAACAATTTTAAAAAAATGAACTTGACCTTGGTCTTTACTCCACAAAGGTGGAGTGGCTATTTTCATACTTCTTTATAGAAGCTGGAAGTATGAAAATAGCCACTCCACCTTTGCAGAACACCTGATAGAACACGGACGTGAAGCATCCACCATGGAACAAGATATGAAAATTGTTGTTATGGTCTTCAGTCTGGAGACTGGTTTGATGCAGCTCTCCACCCTACTCTATCCTGAGCAAGCCTTTTCATCTCCTCATAAGAACGGCAACCCACATCCACTTGAATCTGCTTACTATACGAGTCTCTTGGTCTCCCTCTGCGATTTTTCCCCCACACACTTCCCTCCAATGCTAAATTTACAATTCCCCGATGTCTAAGAATGTGTCCTACCAAGCGATCCCTTCTTTTACCCAGGGTATGCCAAAAATTCCTTTTCTCACCAATTCTGTTTAGTACTTCTTCATTGGTTATGCAATCTACCCACCTAATCTTCAGCATTCTTCTGTAACACCACATTTCAAAAGCCTCTATTTTCTTCCTGTCCGCACTGCTTATCGTCCATGTTTCACTCCCGTACAAGGCAACACTCCACACAAATGCCTTCAGAAAAGACTTCCTTACACTTAAATTAATATTCGATGTTAGCAAATTTCTCTTTTTCAAAAATGCTTTTCTTCCCATTGCCATTCTGCATTTTATATCCTCTGTACTGCGACCATCACATGTTATTTTACTACCCAAGTAACAAAACTCATCTACCACCTTCATTGTTTCGTTACCTAATCTAATTCCTTCAGCATCGCCTGATTTTCTAAGAGCGCATTCCATTATTTTTGTTTTGCTCTTGTTAATATTCATTTTATATGCTCTCTTCAACACACTGTCCATTCCATTCAACTGCTCTTCCAGGTCCTTTGCTGTCTCTGACAGAATTACAATGTCATCAGCAAAACGCAATGTTTTTATTTCTTCCCCCTGTACTTTAATCCCTATTCCAAATTTTTCCTTGCTTTCCTTCACCGCCTGCTCGATGTACAAATTGAATAACATTGGAGAAAGGCTACAACCTTGTCTTACTCCCTTCCCAACTGATGCTTCCTTTTCATGCCCTTCGAGTCTAATAACTGCGGTCTGGCTTTTGTACAAGTTATAAATAACTCTCCTTTCCCTATATTTTACCCCTGCTGACTTCAGAATTTGAAAGAGTGTATTCCAGTCAACATTGTCAAATGCTTTCTCCAAATCTACAAAAGCTAAAAATATAGGTTTGCCTTTCCTTAATCTATCTTCTAAGATAAGACGTAAAGTGAGTATTGCCTCCCGGGTTCCTATGTTCCTCCTGAATCCAAACTGATCTTCCCCGAGGTCAGCTTCTACCAGCTTTTCCATTCTCCTGTAGATAATTAGTGTTAAAATTTTGCAACCATGACTTATCAAACTGATGGTTCTGTAATTTTCACACCTGTCTGCGCCTGATTTCTTTGGAATGGGGATTATTACATTTTTCTTAAAGTCTGAGGGTATTTCGCCTGTCTCATACATCCTACACACCAGTTCAAATAGTCTTGTCATGGCTGGCTCTCCCAGACACTTTAGTAGCTCTGAGGGTATGTCATCTACTCCTGGGGCCTTGTTCCGACCTAGGTCTTTCAAGGCTCTGTCAAATTCATCTCTCAGTATAGCATCTCCTATTTCATCTTGATCTACGTCCTCTTCCCTACCTACCACATTGTCTATAAGTTCATTTCCTTTGTAGAGCTGCTCTATGTACTCTTTCCACCTTTCAGCTTTCCCTTCTTTGCTGAGAACCGGCTTCCCATCTGAGTTCTTGATATATCAGAACCAATAATCGAGACAGAAAAATCCCGACACTACAAGAAAATTTTCATATACAGAGAGCCCTGGCAATGAATAAGGAAGTGATCAATGATCATATCAACATAAGTAACAAATCACTGATCAAACTGGCCACAAAAACAGTGAAAAACAGTAATGAAACATGAAATGCCCTACCTCCTTCTCCCTCTCGCTCCCCTCCCCCTCCCCTACTCCCATATTCACAAAAAACTAACACAAATAAAACACACACACACACACACACAGAGAGAGAGAGAGAGAGAGAGAGAGAGAGAGAGAGAGAGAGAGAGAGAGAGAGAGAGAGAGAGAGCCACACACACACACAGTCTACACAGACATCAACACAAACAAAAAACAGCTGATACACTCAGAGATACAAGGAACACAAACAAGAGACAACGAAAAGCGACAGTTGGCAACACTAAACATTGTAAACAAACGTTCAAAAACGAGTACACAGTGAAGTGGTGATGCAAGGGTTTTCATCAAGAATGAAAATACCGTATCCAACTGAAGACCTCACCAACATCTCCATGAAGACGACGTGGAATAACACATAAACACGTAAGTAGGACCAAAAACTGGATAATTAAATTAACTTTGCAAAACCTAATGCTACAGAAGTTATTTCTAACCTAGTAGATTCGAACTTTAGAAATTGTAACAAGACTGTTAACTGCCATACTGTGAAAAATACATATAATATTATGACTGTACTACAATATTACACAAAAATAACATGTATTACAGGCCACTGACGATGCTTCACAATAAAGAAGCGAAACGCGTATGGCACACAAAAAAAGTCTTTCATTTAGTTGCTAAAGACGGTAATACACATCCACCAATTCCAGTTTTATCTTCTTAGCTGACGTTTTCTACCTATAAACTACGTTCCTGTCAAATTTCAGCTTCATAGGTGAAGTAGTTTTCGAGATTTCGGTTTTAGTCAGAGTGAGTGTCCTTTCGCTTTTATATAGATAGAGATTGTTTAATTTTAGATGCAAGAGAATTAAGGAAGACTTGCAGACAAAAATAAATAGTAACATGCAAATCTGTAATTCTAACTTTATTTTATACAAGGTCACGCCTAATGCGACAGTTTTACGGCATCTACGGCGAAACTGTTGTGAGCGGTAAACTTCTTTTCGTTTCATCATTTTGTGGTGTCAGGGTGGTGGACGTTATAAAACGCTTCATAAACGTCCGAAATTACATGCAAACTTTGTTGCAGGTCCCTAACTACTCCCATTTTCCAATGATTGACGCATAAATCTGGGTATTCTCACGCGGTGGTCATTATTTATGACGTCATATCTCCTGAGCTATGTATCGTGCTCTTTTGCTTTTGGGTCAGCAACCATCGTGGGCGTATGGTGAACAGTTCACCAAAGTTTCATTGTAATCGAATGAATGGTTTATGAACACATAGAGGACATGCAACCAAACATTCATTTATATATACAGGGTGTTACAAAAAGGTACGGCCAAACTTTCAGGAAACATTCCTCACACACAAACAAAGAAAATATGTTATGTGGACACGTGTCCGGAAACGCTTAATTTCCATGTTAGAGCTCATTTTATTACTTCTCTTCAAATCACATTAATCATGGGATGGAAACACACAGCAACAGAGCGTACCAACGCGACTTCAGACAGGAAATGTTACAGGGAATGTTCAAAATGTCCTCCGTTAGCGAGGATACATGCATCCACCCTCCATCGCATGGAATCCCTGATGCGCTGATGCAGCCCTGGAGAATGGCGTATTGTATCACAGCCGTCCACAATACGAGCACGAAGAGTCTCTACATTTGGTAACGGGGTCGCGTAGGCAAGAGCTTTCAAATGCCCCCATAAATGAAAGTCAAGAGGGTTCAGGTCAGGAGAGCGTGGACGCCATGGAATTGGTCCGCCTCTACCAATCCATTGGTCACCGAATCTGTTGTTGAGAAGCGTACGAATACGTCGACTGAAATGTACAGGAGCTCCATCGTGCATGAACCACATGTTGTGTCGTACTTGTAAAGGCACGTGATCTAGCAGCACAGTAGAGTATCCCGTATGAAATCATGATAACGTGCTCCAGTGAGCGTAGGTGGGAGAACATGAGGCCCAATCAAGATATCACCAACAATTCCTGCCCAAACGTTCACAGAAAATCTGTGTTGATGACGTGAATCGAGGAAATGCAGTACATACTAACGAAACAATTGGGTATTTTGACAATTGTCTGCACGAATTATTTCAATTTACATTTAAAGAGGTAGTCTCACATCTGTGTGGCGTATAGTACACGGCCACAGGTTTCACCCGTACTGCCTGTCACTGACCCAGGAGCTGCATGGGAACGATTTCCGTGCAAGAGTGACATTCTCTGAGTGGGCCATGCGTAATTTCACGCTGGAGTCTTTACAAAGTGTTATGTTCTCTGACGAGTCCACGTTCACAAATTATGGTGCAGTGAATGCCATAACATGCACTACTGGACCGCAGACAATCCTCGGTGGGTACGACCTATCGACCGCCAACGTAGGTGGTCTATTAACGTGTGGTGTGGAATTCTTGGGGATGAAATCATCGGTCCACACTACTTCCCAGGTACACTGACAGGTGAGTTATATTGCGCTTTTATAGCCGACAGTTTGGGTGATCTCCTTGAACATGTATGTCTATACACGAGAGTCCATATGTGGATACAGTACGATTGTCACCGAGCCCATTCTGCGCGTGATGTTGTGGAAGAACTAAACAACAGATTTGAAGGAAGATGGTTGGGGCGCCATGATCCTCATTCATGGCCTGCAAGGTCGCCGGATTTAACACCAGTATATTTCTTTTTGTGGGGATATCTAAAGGATCGTATTTATGTCACTGAGCCCACATCCCCAGATGATCTAAAACGGCGCATCGAGGACACATGTCGCTCCGTCACACCGGCGATGTTACATCACGTCCGCAGATCCTTGCGATGGCTCATTGCATTAAGCATTGAGGAACATGGACACACATTTGAACATCTCTTGTAAATCAACTTCCCACTGCCATAACATCCATCACCCACCACACAGCCATGTATTATGTACAGCGTATGGACTCTGCCCCTGAAACTTTGAAGGGTTGTAGCTTCCAAACTAACAGTGATAGGAATGTAGTTTAAATTGATTTGGACACAGCTGGTTTCAACGAATCCAATGCACGATAGAAAAAAACTATTTTTCCATCTAAAAAATTATATCTCTGTGCTGTAACTCTTTGGACAATGATACAAAAAACTATGTTCATAGCTCCGCAGAAAGTGTAACATTTCTTGTGTTGACCTACCGCATTAAAATTTCCCGTCACCTATTATTTTATAAGTTACAGAGGCAAACAACTTAGTGAAACACCCTATATATATATATATATATATATATATATATATATATATATATATATAGGGTGTTTCACTAAGTTGTTTGCCTCTGTAACTTATAAAATAATAGGTGACGGGAAATTTTAATGCGGTAGGTCAACACAAGAAATGTTACACTTTCTGCGGAGCTATGAACATAGTTTTTTGTATCATTGTCCAAAGAGTTACAGCACAGAGATATAATTTTTTAGATGGAAAAATAGTTTTTTTCTATCGTGCATTGGATTCGTTGAAACCAGCTGTGTCCAAATCAATTTAAACTACATTCCTATCACTGTTAGTTTGGAAGCTACAACCCTTCAAAGTTTCAGGGGCAGAGTCCATACGCTGTACATAATACATGGCTGTGTGGTGGGTGGTGGGTGATATATATATATATATATATATATAGTATTTCTCTTTAAATGTAAATTGAAATAATTCGTGCAGACAATTGCCAAAATAGCGTTGACGTCTCTGATTTGGCCTGAAGATGATACTACGGTAATGTCGAAACCGGTAGCAGTGGTAGGAGGGTAGCAGGGGGAGCGACTGACCGGTGGTGGAGAGGAAGTCCTGGTTGAGGTGGTCCCAGCTGATCCAGTCGCTGACGATGAGCGTGACGACGACGGCGGTGGCGACGACGGAGCCGACCCAGAAGAGCAGGATGCGTGGCACGTTGGAGCGGCGCCAGAGCGCGCGCGCGCGCCGCGCCCACTGCGGGTACAGGTTGTCCTGCAGCATCATGTCCGTCACCATCAGCGCCGTGATCAGGTCGCCCAGCCACGTGCCGCACGCCGCCGCCTTCATCACGCTGCAACACGAGGGCGCGTGCACACAGGGGCTCTATTATAACGATAAGAAAACTGCCGTCTTTTCTAAAAGACTTTATTTTATTTATTTATTTATTTTTTTTTTTTTTAATTTTTAGATTCCAGACATCTTCTGCCCATTTAATGCTAGGCATATTTTGTGGTCTACTACATTTTTTTAATTACTTACCGACATTATCGGGAAAAGTAATAGCCCTTCAAAGACGATGCAATTTTGACCCGATGACGGTAGTTGGCAGCTGACTAATAATGGGTTCAAAGTCGTCCACCAGTAGATGGGATAATGGTATATTTGTCAGAGCACCATCTGTATGTGTACCCTTCAACAGGGGAGTGTTTACAGCCACAAGGAATGAAGGAAGACTACGGTTTAACTGCCTGTCAAAAGTGAGGTCATCAGAGGTGGAGCTCACGCTCGGAATCTTTCGGCGACGAAAGAAGTTGGCAGTGCCCTTTCATGGGAACGACCCAGGCATGTGTCTGGGCTGAATTAGGGAAATCACTGGAGTCATTAAGGTCAGTGTCATATCAACAGGTTCCATCTCCCGCCTGAACTTTCAGAAACCCCTCTCCAGCTGGACATGGGGCCTCCAACCCTTCATCATCCTTTACACCTAATGCTCCCTTTGTGCGTCCCGCCCTCCGAAGTTTCCACCACGCTGGATTTCCGCCTCCCCAGCTTATTACAAGTGCCTCCAAATCCTCGAGCGACACACCATCCATCTCGCATACCGCATACACCTCGCCCCCCCCCCCACCCCCATCTCGCGGATCCTCTACGACCATCTTCCCTTTCCGCACCTGCTGCAATTCCTGGAACACATCCGTATTCACTACGGTTCCCATTGGTGTAACCCGTCATAACAGCCCCTAGGCCTCTGATGCGCCTACACCACCCTCTCGCTTCACTTCCACACGCTCCATATCGTCTCCCTAGGTAATTTCCGTCACCTCTTCCTTTCGGATGATGCCCTCCGCCCCGATATCTATCTCTCCCAACAACTCCAATCCTCTCCCCTCAACCTTCCCGTATAGGCCTATTCAGCGCCTCCCATCCTCCCCTCTGCCCTTCCTGCCCTCCCTTGGCTCTCCAATCCTGCACCTTCTCAGGCAGTCCTTCCGCTCCCGCTCCCATCTCTTCCTCTCTCTAACCCATCCCAGCCTCCTCCCCCATCCGTGTCATTGTTGCAAGTTTTAACTTTCTGCTCCGTGTGTGTCTGTGTCATTGTGTCCATCGACAACATCATTTAACGCATTGCAACCACCGACAAAAGTGTTGCTAATGTCCATTTAATCAATTTATTCGTGCCTAGTGTTACTCAGCGTGTGTCTTATACCGACCGTGACCGTTTTTAACGAATTGTGTGAATGTTTTTAAATCTACTATTATATATGTTTTCATCTCCAATGTCTCCATGTCAAATTTGAACTTCTTGTCTTTTAAACTCAAACTCATTTTGAAAAAGTTAACCATTTCGAAATCAAGTTTAGCAAACAGGTGCCATACCACAGAGACACAATTGTGCTTCCTACAGCCAACTCAGCGAGTTCGAAATTGGTCAAATTACGGATTTGCGAGTGGCGGGATGGACCTTTCAAACAATAACCATACATGTTGGATGTGCTGCATCACTTGTGTAGCAATGCTGGTTGCAACAGTTACGTTACATTCTCACATCCGCACTATACGTTCTGGAAGTCAACGCAGCACACATGTCCGCCAATATCTACATTTACATTCATACTCCGCAAGCCACCAGATGGTATGTGGCGGAGGGTACCCTGGAAACCACAATCGATTCTCTCCCCTATTCCAGTCTCGTATTGTTCGCGGAAAGAAAGGTTGTCGGTATGTCTCTGTGTGGGCTCTAATCTCTCTAATTTTATCTTCATGATCTCTTCGCGAGATACTCGTAAGAGGGGGCAATATACTGCTAGACTCCTCGGTAAAGGTATGTTCTCGAAACTTCGACAAAAGCCCGTACCTAGCGACAAAGCGTTTCTCCTGCAGAGTCTTCCACTGGAGTTTATCGATCATCTCGGTAAAGCTTTCATGATTACCAAATGATCTTGTAACGAAGCGCGCTGCTCTCCGTTGGATCTTTTCTACTTCTTCTATCGACCCCAACTGGTACAGATCCCACACCGGTGAGTAGTATTCTAACTGTGGGCCAACAAGTGTACTGTAACCTACTTCCTTTGTTTTCGGACTGCATTTCCTTAGGATTCTTCCAATGAATCTTGCATCTGCTTTACCGACGATTGATTTTATATGGTCGTTCCATTTTAAATCACTCCTAATGCGGTTGCAGAAATGTTCAAAGAAAGCGTGAATCATATTTCAAATAGGTATCCGAAGCATACTGTTATAATCGGTGGCGACTTTAATTTACCCTCGATATGTTGGCATAATTACGTATTCAAAACCGGGGGCAAATATAAAACATCGTCCGAACTAGTTCTGAATGCTTTTTCTGAGAACTACTTCGAACAGTTAGTTCATGAACCCACTAGAATAGTACGTGGTTCGAAAATACTCTTGATCCCCTAGCAACAAATAATCACGAGATAGTAAAGAGCATCAAAACAGATACAGTGATTAGCGAACATCGAGTTGTAGTAGCGAGACTGAATATCGAAATTCCCAAATGCACCAAAAATAAACGAAAAATATATCTATTCAATAAAGCAGATAAAAATTCGCTTCACGCTTTCCTGAGTGATAGTCTCCAGTCCTTCAAAACTAAAAATGCGAGTGTAGATCAGTTGTGGCTTACTTTCAAAGACATAATATCAGTAGCAATCGAGAGATTTATACCAAATAAATTAATAAAAGAGGGGGCTGACCCCCCGTGGTACACAAAACAGGTCAGATCACTGTTACAGAAACAAAGAAAAACGCATGCAAAATTTAAAAAGACACAGAATCCGCAAGACTGGCAATCTTTTACTGAAACTCGCAACCTAGCGCGGACTTCAATGCGAGAATCTTATAGTTGTTTCCACAACGAAATCCTGTCTCGTAATCTTTCAGAAAATCCAAAGAAATTCTGGTCATATGTGAAGTACACTAGCGGCAAAACACAAACAATACCTTCACTACGCGATAGCAATGGTAATACTACCGACGACAGCACTGCTAAGACAGAATTACTAAACACAGCTTTCCGAAATTCGTTCACAAAAGAAGACGAAGTGAACACTCCAGTATTCAATCCAAGAACAGCTGCCAGCATGCGAAACTTAGAAGTAGATGTTCCTGGAGTAGTAAAACAACTTAAGTCACTAAACAAAAATAAATCTTCCGGGCCAGATTGTATACCAACTAGATTCCTCTCAGAGTATGCTGATGCAATAGCTCCGTACTTAGCTATAATTTACAACCGATCACTCAGCGAAAGATCCGTACCCAAAGACTGGAAAGTTGCCCAAATTACTCCAATATTCAAGAAAGGCAATAGGAGTGATCCCCAAAATTACAGGCCTATCTCATTGACGTCGATTTGCAGTAGGATTTTGGAACATATACTTTGTTCGAATATTATGTACTACCTCGAAGAGAACGACCTATTAACCAATAGTCAGCACGGATTCAGAAAGTATCGCTCTTGCGAAACACAACTTGCCCTTTATTCACATGAAGTGTTAAGTGCCATCGACAAGGGATCTCAAATCGATTCCATATTTCTGGATTTCCGGAAGGCTTTTGATACTGTACCCCTCAAGCGGCTTCTAATGAAATTGCGTGCTTATGGAATATCTCCTCAATTGTGCGATTGGATTCACAATTTCCTATCAGAAAGGACACAGTTCGTTGTAATTGACGGTAAGTCATCGAGTAAAACAGAAGTGATATCCGGCGTTCCACAGGGAAGCGTTATTGGTCCCCTACTCTTCCTCGTGTTTATAAACGATTTAGGAGATAATCTGAATAGCTCCCTTAGACTGTTCGCGGATGATGCTGTCGTTTATCGGTTAGTTAAGTCAACAGAGGATCAAAAGCAACTGCAAAGCGATTTAGACAAAATTTCTACTTGGTGCGAAAATTGGCAATTGACACTAAATAAAGAAAAGTGTGAAGTAATACACATGACCACTAAAAGAAATCCGCTGAACTTCAATTACGCGATAAATCAGTCAAACCTTAAGGTCGTAAATTCTACCAAATACCTAGGAGTTACAATTACGAACAACTTTGACTGGAGAGAACACACAGAAAATATTGTGGAGAAGGCGAACCAAAGGTTACGTTTCATTGGCAGAACGCTTAGACGATGCACCAGCTCCACCAAAGAGACTGCCTACATCACACTTGTGCGTCCTCTCTTGGAGTACTGTTCCCCCTTGTGGGACCCTCACCAGGTGGGACTGACGGAAGATATTGAGAAGGTTCAGAGAAGGGCAGCTCGTTTTGTTTTATCACGTTACGGGGGGGAAAGCGTCACGGAAATGTTGCACGAATTGGGGTGGAAATCATTAAAAGAAAGACGTTATTCATTGCGGCGTGATCTGTTTGCGAAGTTTCAATCACCGACTTTTAGTTCTGAATGTGAAAATATTTTGCTAGCACCCACCTACCTAGGGAGACATGACCATCCCAATAAAATAAGAGAAATCAGATCGAAAACGGAACGATTTAGGTGTTCTTTCTTCCCGCGCGTTATTAGAGAATGGAACGGTAGAGAAAAGGTGGTTAATGAACCCTCTGCCAGGCACTTAAATGTGATTTGCAGAGTATCTATGTAGATGTAGATGTAATGTCTGCTCCCAGGTAATTTATAGAATTAATTGCTTCCAGTTGCTGACCTGCTATATTGTAGCTAAATGATATAGGATCTTTCTTTCTATTTATTCGCAGCACATTACACTTGTCTACATTGAGATTCAATTGCCATTCCTTGCACCATGCGTCAATTCGAGGCAGATCCTCCTGCGTTTCAATGCAATCCTCCATTGTTACAACCCCTCTATACATTGCAGCATAATCCGCAAAAAGCCTCAGTGAACTGACGATGTTATCCGCAAGGTCATTTATATATGTATCGTGAACAGCAACGGACCCACGACACTCCCTATGGCACACCTAACATCACTCATACTTTTGAAGACTTCTCTCCATTGAGAATGACATGCTGCATTCTGCATCCTCAATCTGATCACACAACTGTTCATCAAACTTCTGTTGGGAACTGTATCAAACGCCTTGTGGAAGTGAAGAAACACAGCACCTACCTGAGAATCCGTGTTTATGGCCCTCTGAGTCTCGTGGACGAATAGCGCGAGCTGGGTTTCACACGACCGCCTTTTTCGAAACCCATGCCGATTCCTACAGAGCAGATTTCTAGTCTCCAGAAATGTCAATATACTCGAACAGAGGAGATTTCTAGTCTCCAGAAATGTCAATATACTCGAACAAATTACATGTTCCAAAATCCTACAACTGACCGACGTTAGAGATATAGTCCCATAGTTCTGCACATCTGTTCGACGTCCCTTCTTAAAAACGGGGATGACCTGCACCATTTTCCATTCTTTCGGAACGCTACGCTCTTCTAGAGACCTACGGTACACCACTTCATGAAGGGGAGCACGTTCCTTCGCGTACTCTGTGTAAAAACGAACAGGTATTCCATCTGGTCCTGTGGCCTTTCCTCTTTTGAGCGATTTTATTTTTCTATCCCTCTGTCATTTATTTCGGTATCTGCCATTTTGTGATCTGTGCGGCAATCTAGAGAAGGAACTACAGTGCAATCTTCCTCTGTGAAACAAATCTGGAAAAAGTCATTTAGTATTTCAGCCTTTAGAGTGTCATCCTCTGTTTCAATGCCATTTTCGTCACAGAGTGTCTGGACATTTTGTTTTGATATCATTGTAAGGGCAACACTGGCAGATCGTACAGCTACCACAGCACAGATAAGAGGGTTTGTGAGGCCAGTAAACAGCTACAGTTACCAACAAGAAACTAGCAGTGTGATTACAAGCACGCTGATCTCTAGCCCCCCCCCCCCCCCTGCCGGCCGCAGCGGCCGAGCGGCCTGCGGCGCGCCAGCCACAGTCTGCACGGCCGCTACTGTCGAATCCCCCTCGGGCATGGATGTTTGTGTCGTCTCTAGTATAAGGTAGTTCATAAGTAGTTTGTAAGTTTCGGGACTGATGACCCCACAGTTATGTCCCTTAAGCTTAACAAACATTTGAACAATCTCCAGCCAGTCTTCCATTCGCGCCATAGCATCGACGTTCACTAATCGATTGGTGACGTCAGAGGATCACTTGGATCATGAAATCGCGGGCTGTTGTCTTGAAAGATGAAAGCAGGCAAGTGACGGTGGTTTGTGTATACGACGTAGACCTGGTGAGGGTTACCTTGTAGAGTGCATTCGCTGAAGAACCTCTGTCCCCTCCTTAGGCTTTATGGTCTCGGTTGCGATAAAGCGACAAGTCTCCATTCACCTTTGATGTCTGTAGAGCGATCAACTTGCAGAATGTTGTAAGTTCCGTATTTTGCTGTTCTTACAAAAGGAAAGTGAAGTGTTACTCCAAAAGGATAATGCTCACCCACACACTGCTCGAGAAAATAAACGCACTCTGCAAGAGTTACAGCAACTTCCCTGGCCAGCACAATCTCCGTACTTGTCTCCAATCCAGCACATGTGGGATATGATGGGGCGACAAATGACACCTACGACGTCTTTAGAGAACTACCTAAAGAGAGAGAGAGAGAGAGAGGGAGGGAGGGAGAGAGAGAGCAGGCATGCAACATGTATCCTAAGACAATATTCGCCATCTGATGAGCAAATGGATGCCAAAATCTGCGCCTCCATTTCTGTATCTACATAAATACTCTGCAAGTCACATTGAAGTGCATGGCAGATGGTTAATCGAATCACTTTTTAATGATATTTCTCTACAGTTCCATTCTTTAATAGCTCGCTGGAAAAATGAACACTTAAAACTATCAGTTTTCGATCTGATTTATTTTATCCTGATGATTATGTCTTCCTACGTATGTGGTTGCTGACAAAATAGCATTCGGAATTTGGTGAAAGAAATTTTGCAAATAGTCTTGTCGTAACGAATGATGCACTTCTTTTAATTATTTCCACTCCATCTCCTGCATCATTTCCGTGACACTCTTGTCTGAACTTTCCCTAAATCGTCCGTTAGTACCCCCTAGTGAGGATCACATAATGAGCAGCAATGCTCCAAAATAGAACGCAAAAGTATAGTGTAGGCAGTTTCTTTAGTAGAACTGTTGCATCTTATAAGTGTTGTGCCAATGAAACGTAACCTTTGGTTTACTTTCCCCACAATATTTTCTACGTGTCCTTTCCAATTTAAGTTGTTCGTAATTGTGTCATGCCCATTTCCGTCCATGAATGCTACAGCAGGTACTAATGGGTGTTTCAGTGAGGATCGACACGAATCGCAGTACCACATGAGCTATTGATCTGTAAATGTAATAATTTCAAGTTCTCCAAATGCAGCTATTTCAACAATAAATCTACGGTGAACTGGAGTACTCTAAGAGGGTGCTCTAATTTTTATTTCCAGCAGTGTGTATATGTATTATTTATATCTGTAGCACCTTTTCGGCGGTTTATTTAATTCTACCTAATTGTTTCTATTTAGAGTATATACTGGTGTTAATTACTCACATATAAATTATGCTAATCTTTTAATATTCACATGGTGGAGGTTTCTTCCAGTAAGTAAACTGCTTTCCATATAGCTACATAACCTCTGCTGCTTATTCCACATGATTGCCGTACTTCTAGTCACATGGTTTAAATCTGGTTCGAAGATATCATGAACAGGATGCAACACTGAAATGTGGATAAATAACACCATTAAATACTGAAAACAAAAATAATTGAAGATACTTAGCAATGGACATGCGAGCATGCCTGATGTTTAAGAATAAAACGGAAATACATAGGAAAAATACGGAAATTTTCTAATCTTTTTAATGAAACAAACGAACTTCAATTAGCAACTGAAGAATATGCTTGCAAGTAATACCAATAATTTATGGATACTGTATCGCATCATACTGTAGCACGTTGGAACATGTAAATTCAATACACGATTGACACAATTTAAGAATTTGGTACATTGTCGTACTACAGTACATTGTTGTATTGCAGTAATACGTATGACGGTGGAAGAATTCTACTGGAACTGTTGTTATGACTGCTGGGGATGCAATCCCGACGAGCACTTCATACTTGGAATTTGGTTCCAACATGGTGGAGCCCACCCCACACTGAACTGGAAAGTGGATACGAACAGTAGGTCTTGATTCGTAGCCAGAACGTTCACGTGATCTCACCAAATTCGTTTTCCTTTTGCGAGGCCAAATGAAAAGTCTTGCGTAGAAAGACGCCTGTCGAGACTGTAAACGATCTCCTGGCAATAACTGCCGCCGCCTGCGACACTGCACACGACGACAGCGACGATATTGGACCGGCTGCTACAAAGCTTCTTGCAACGATGCTGTGCCTTTATTGGCGCTGAGGGACGGTAGTTTGAAAAATGTTGTAAAGTTAGCAGCTTGATGAACTCCTGTAAGTAGAGATAATTCATTGTTACTGCACCTTAGACGTAGGACTGTCCGCGTGAGAATGTTATACATCGAAACTGATGATAGGGCACGAAGCCCTGGACTGAAGTTGTCAACAACTTGTTGGCCCTGTCCAAGCTACACTGGTCAGAGCAACTAAGGAATCAGTAGCGATATCTAGGTTCTGAAGAACTGTCATCGGCGCAATGAACTAAACTGGTTCGACGTCGATCTGTTGGTTCTACGGAGTGGAGCTATTGGAGTGTCTCAAAGGTAATTTAGAGGTCTCGGATGGGGCTTCAGGTAACAGGCACCATTAAAAGAAGCCAAGGCAAAGGTCATCCATCAGCAAGAGATCAGGAGATGACCGTTATCTCTGGTTAACAGCCCATCGAGACAGGAGGCTGAATGCAACTCAGATGCAACGCACCCTCCATGCAACAACAGCACGCTCAATAATACCACAGACAGACCTAAATCGCTTTCAGCAATGTAGCCTGTGCGTACGGAGGCCTATGGTGTGTGTACCATTAAAACGACGACACCTTTTGACCGCAGAAACTGGGCGGAGGAAAATCAGAGTTGGAGTCGTAACGAATAGCGCCGGGCTCTGTTTACAGATTTTTTAATGTTTGTTAAGCTTAAGGGACTTAACTGCGGGGTCATTAGTTCCTAAACCTACAAACTACTTATGAACTACCTTATACTAAGACGACACAAACATCCATGCCCGAGGGGAGATACGAACCCCCGACGGGGAACGGCCTCGCGCATCGCAGCATAGCACCTCAATGCGCTCGGCCACTCCGCCGTGGCATAAGTCAAGATTTTGTATTCAGTCGGACAATTGTCGTTCCCTTATCTGGAGAGAACGTAGAACTTGGAACAATGCTACTTAGCAACAGAAAACTTCACCATATGATTACTGGGCAGGAGTCCATATTGGCGGACGTACGAATTTCGCTGTCGTTTAGAATGGCGCTTTGACTGCTCAGAGGTATAGAGGTGGTGAGATCCTTCGACATTTTGTTGTGCCCTACGCAGGTGCCATAAGAGATGGGTTTCTTCTGGTGGACGTCTCCACAGAGCGACACTGGTGGACAGTACGAGGGCAACGAGAATGACTTTTTGACTATTACGGTAGCCCCCATGGTGCCTCGCTTAAAGTAAACGCCAAGTAAACCTGAAGTAAAGAGTTGAGACAGCAAAATGTCGTAGTGTGTCAGATACAAAATACAATTTTAATTAATATCAGAATAAAATACGTTCCAATATGTACATTGTGTATAATATGTCATCCGATACCTTTTTTTTTTTTTTTTTTTTTTTTAAGTTGTAGTACTGCATAACGATGTGCGTTGTTTATACAAGGATTGGATTGGATCCTCTGATACAACGGAACCGATAACTGACTGCAAATACTTATGTCGGCTACTGCTTGTAGTCATTAATGGACTTCATGTATCCAAACAACTATGGAATCATTGTGGATGACATTTAGATATGTCGCCGGGCACAACTTTTCACGAAAGGTTTGAATAACATCTTGGACCATTCCAACGAACGATCTGACTACGCAGATCGTCCCATAGAACATTTATGGAATTGATAAGTTTTTCCATGGATAAAATCTTAGACCGGCACACTATCGCAATTATGGAACGCCATAAAGACAGCATGGCTAAATATTCCAATAATTGGTTGAGTCCATGCCATGTCACGTTTCTGCACTTCTCCGAGGAAAAGGAGGTCCAGGAGACATTCCATGACTTTTGACACATCAGTGTAATTACGTCTACATATATACTCCGCAATCTACGGTAAGGTGCGTGGCGGAGGCTAAACTATACCGCTACAACTCATTTCCTTTTCTACTCCTCTCCCAAACAGAACGAGGGAAAAAAGAATGTCTATAAGCCTCTGTACGACCCCTAATTTCTTTCATCTTGTCTTTATGATCTTTATGTGAAATGTAAGTAGGCGTCAGCAAGATCTTTCTACAGTCAGCTTCAAATTTCGGCCCTCTAAATTTCATCAACAGAATTTCTCGAAAAGAACGTCGTCATTTCTCCAGTGATTCCCATTAGAGTTCCCGGATCATTTCTGTGAGACTCGCGAATTGGTCGAACTTACCAGTAACGAACCTAACTGCTCACCTCTGAACTGCTTCCATGTCTTCCTTTAAATTGATCTACTGCGGGTCCCAAACACTTGAGCAATACTGAAGACGTGGTCTTACATGCGTTTTATACGCTGTCTCCTTTACAGATGATGAACATCTTCCCAAAATTCTCCAAATAAACTGAAGTCGGCTGTCCACTTTACAACTGTCCTTAAACGTTCGTTCCATTTCATATCGCCCTGCAATGTTACGCCTAGTTATTTCAACGACGTGACTGCATCAAGAAGCTCGCTACTAATGCTGTATTCGAACATTATGGGATTGTTTTTCTTACTCATGTACGTCACCTTACATTTTTTAGAGGTAGTTGCCATTCTTCGTAGCAACTAGAAATTTTGTCTAAGTCATCCTGTAAGCTATTACAGGTAATTAATAACGACACCCTCCCATACACCAAAGATCATTTATAAAAAGCGGTCCTAACACACTGCCCTGGGGCACGCCTCACGGTACACTCGTCTCTGATGAACACACGCCACCGAGAACAACGTATTGCGTTCTATTAATTAGGAAATGTTGCAGCCAGTCACAAATCTGTGAACCTATCCCATATGCCCGTAACTTCGTTAGCGGTCTGCAGTGTGGCACCGTGTCAAATGCCTTTTTGAAACAGAGAAAAACACAATCTTCCTTTTGCCCTTGATGCATTGCTCGCAAGAAGTCATGTGAGAAACGGGTATGTTGAGTTTCAGGTGAACGATGTTTCCTAAACCCGTAATGATCCATAGGAAGAAGCTTATCCGTCTCAAGGATATTTACTATATTTGAGATGAGAATGTGGTCTAAAATTCTACATGCAACTGATGTCTACGACAGTGGTCTGTAATTATTTGCGTCATTTCCTTTACCTTTCTCTTATTAGGATAGATAATTAGTGCAGAAAATCTCATGTTGCTTTAGGTTTGTAAGATATGTGGTATAGCTATCACGAATAGGAAGCAATACGATAAGCCGCTAGTTTCTCCGCGTCAGTGCTGGTAGCAGCTTGCTCTGACGGCCCGGCATGACTGACGCTGGCGGTGGCGCGCGCGGCCGCTACAGCCACTTGTTGCGTTACCTGGCGTTGGTGACGCCCATGTCGCTGTTGATGTGCAGCTGGCAGTTGTCGTACCAGAGCGCCAGCAGCAGGTTGTAGCCGTGCGAGAACACGTACAGCGACACGATCACCGTCAGGAACATCGTCATCCAGGAGCCCTGCAACAGCGCGCGCGCGTCACCACCGAGCAGCTCCAGAACACTCACACAATAATGGAAAGTGCAGGTTGGAATGTCATGGGTAGCAACTCACTGGAAAGACGTTCGCCGAGTCACAGACAGGCACGTATATTCTTGGGGTGTTCAAATGAAAATGTACGAAGCAATATTGCGGTTATAGTTGAAGTATATATTCAAAAATAATCTCCAGAGCCCTGAGCACAACTATACCAGTTTGCAGAATTCCTGTGGCTGTGGTAAGAGCCAGTCCACTACTGTGTCGTTCAGTTCGTTGTCCGAGTTGAAGCACTTCCCTTCGAGATTTTATTATTTATTGATTTATTTTATTTATTTTTTTTTTTTTTTCTATATAGTGGACCAAACATGAAATTTACAGGAAGACACGTTCGGCTTGTAGGGCAGATCTCAAGCTGCTCCCTCTTGAACTTGGCCAGTAGTCTTTGTGTGACCTCGGAGACATGAACAATTATATATTTTTGACAACCTTACAGCGTTCAATGAATGAAATAAATCGCAATTTGCGATCAGTTATGGCATCACTGTACTATGTTTAGACGGAATACCAAAGTCCGGCGAATGAAAATTTGTGCCCGGCCGGGATTCGAAGCCGGGATCTTCTGCTTACTAGACCAGACGCGTTGACCACTCCGCCACCGAGGACACGTGACCAACCCGACTGCAGAGCACTCTTCCCTGCACGTCTCCCGCCACACTCAAATCTCCATTCGCCACGCTGTTTCTTTCCTATTAACAAATAGGCTATGGTAATAGACAGCGTGGCGAATGGAGATTTGAGTGTGGCGGGAGACGAGCAGGGAAGAGTCCTCTGCAACGGGGCTGTCTCTGTGTCCTCGGAGGCGGAGTAGTCAGCGCGTCTGCCTAGTAAGCAGGAGATCCCGGGTTCGAATCCCTGCCGGGCACAAATTTTCATTCACCGTACTTTGGTATTCCATCTAAACCTAGTACAGTGATGCCATAACTGATCGCAAATTGCTATTTATTTCATTCGGAGACAAGTGGCGCTATCGTGGAGCAAAATCACTCGCTCCGTGACCAGACCAGGTCGTTTGCTTTTGAGTAGGCTACGCAGTGTCTCACAGTACACGTCACTGTTAATGGTTTTTCTGTTCTCGAGGAATTCTATGACTATTGAACCTCGGACGTCGAAAAAAACGGTGAGCATCACCGTGCCTGCTAAAGGACAGTCTTGAATTTTTATGGGGAGGTGACGACGCATGATTCGCAGCCTTAGATGTCGCATTAAGTTGTCCCAAAGCGGCATATTCGAATTTCAATCGGTTTGGTCGTTAAGACGTTTCGTGCTTTTTCATTTGAACACCTCTCCTCTATATTTATATGTATGTAAATCCCTTGTCACGATGTTTGTCCGCGGTGAACTCCGAAACTGCTTAACTGATCTTAATTAAAGTCTGCATCGTGTTTCTGATTTGGCCCAATTTAAAAGAGAGGATAGCTTCAGTGTCGATTAATGTCGTGCGTATTATATTTATTGCAAATTACATGTTGTGTCTATGTTGGGTAAGTTTCTAAAAATTGTCACTGTCACTGTCCCTAGTATGTGCTAGCGGCAAAAGTTTCGCTTAGAGAGCGAAAGATTACAGGTTCGAAACTCGGTGGGATCACGGATTTTTTAAGTTCGCTTTAACGTAGTCTTCAGCTCTCGCCAGACCCGACATGTGGAACGGATTCCACATTAAAATGTATGTCTTGTAATTGCGGTTGGGTAACTGGCGCAGGTTAGGGATGTGGAAGACGCGTCTTGTTGAAAGATTTGCACCAGTATACTGAGCAAAATAAGTAGTATGTCCGTTTGTTTGTTTGTAATAGATACAAATCTACAGTTTTATTCCGATTTTGACGAAATTTTGACCTTCAACACAAGAGAAGAGTGACTGTCAGTATAAAATTCCATATGTTGCATATTACTTTTAGAATTGGAGACCCTTGTACACTTTTATGACGATCGTGCACACTTTACCTTTAGAAGAAGAGGAGCCGCGGCGGATTAGCCGTGCGCACTGAGGCGCTTTGGAGCAGGCGAGCGGTCTAAAGCGTCTCGCTGCGGAGCGCGCGGTTGCTCGCCTTGGAGGTTCGAGTCCTCCCTGGGGCATGGGTGTGTGTGTTGTCCGTAGGTTAGTTTACTTAGTTTTAAGTAGTTTGTAAGCTACGGTCTGATGACCACGCAGTTTGGTCAGATAGATTTACAAACATTTGAACATTTTTGAGGCGCCGTGGTGCTGTGCGCGCGGCCTTTCGCCGTCGGTGGCTCGAGTCCTCCCTCGGGCATGGGTGTTTGTGTTCTCCTTAGGTTAGTTTACTATAATTTAAGTAGTTTGTAAGCTAGGGAGTATTAACCAAGCAGTTGAGTCCCAAGGATTTACAAAAATTTGAACTTTATTTTTTTTATCTTATCTTTTTTTTTTTTTTTTTTTTTTTTTTTTTTTTTTTTTTTTTTTTTTTTTTTTTTTTTTTTTTTTTTTTTTTTAATTTAAATAAGAGGCAGACTTACGTGTACCCTTTGGCCCATCACCGTGAACTTTATCATATCCATTTATTTTTGTTTTGTGTGTAAAAGGTTTTTATATTCCGCCAAACACATGCGGTGTTTGGCGGGGGGTACCTTGCAATGAACTTAGACACCGTTTCAGTTATCACCGAGATTGTTGTCAGAGATATGTATTTGTTCATTGACATAGCGAGGAACACATGGACTGAGAACATAGGGAGGAACACATGGACTGGGAGAGCTGAGGCGGATATGGACAGAGAACAGAGAGGAGGAGAAGATGGGCTGAGAGACGGGAGGAGACGGCCCAAGGGAGGGGATTAGAGAAATGTCGAGAGAAGGACCGCGAGAGACGGAGGGAGGACTCGAACCTCCCGCTAGAGCGGCCGAGCAATCCGTGACATGGTGCATCAGACCGCGTCGGAATTAAATTGTGAATTAGATGTACCATTGCTTATAACAGGACAGGAAGAGATGCACAGAGGCGTATGGAGCAGGAGGAGATAGTGGAGAAAGAGCAAAACAGTGTGTGTGATTTTCTCCAACTTAAAAGAAACTATAGTTTTTTATCTCCATTAATAACATATTTTATTGCAAATAAGATGCCGGGTATTTATTTGTTCTGTACTCTTGTAGTCCATCTTCCCTCCACTCTTCTCTCTCTATCTCTCCCATCTCTCTGTACAGCTGATCCTTCCCCTCTCCCTGTCCCTTTCTTCCACTCCCCCTTAACCCCCCGCATCTTCTTGGTTCATCTCCTCCCTCTCCCCTCCTCAATCTAGGAAAACTCGTATATGTCAACTCACGTGACGATCAGTGAAACTGAGTCAAAGTTTTTTTGCAGCGTGCCCTTTGCCGTGCGCCGTACAAAATGTATGTAAACAGTGGACCGTCCATTTGGTTTAAAGGTGCAATGTGAAAAGATTCATCAAGATCGGGGAAAGGTATGGATTTTGGCAAAGTCCATAAGACTAGTACCCTCTGCTATACAACATCCAAAATTTTAAGTAATAGTGAGCATCCTCTTGTTCTGAAGTCAAGTGTATAAAATTTCATCGATATCAGAACAAAACTGTGGATTTTGGTGAAATCCACAAGCAAAGTGCTATCCGCCATGCAAAATACAAAATTTTAGGTACACAGATTCCTCAGATTAGATTAAATTACATTAGATTACCACTTGTTCCATATATCATGTACATTATATTGTAAAATTAGTAATTTCTATGTAAAAATTCATTACTGAGTAGGAGGAGTTGTCATTAAGAAATTACTTCAATTTGTTTCTAAATAAAGGTTGGCTATCTGTCACACATTTGATGTTATTTTGTAAGTGACCAAAGACTTTTGTGGCAACTTATTCACCAATTTATCCTCTTCTGTGCCAAAGTTAGATTTAACCTTGAATAGTGTAGATCATCCCAATGAAAGTGTTTGCAGGATGATCTTGGGTGGGCTCCAGTAATTATTCCAATTACACGCTTTTGTGCATTGAAAACTTTTTTGTCCAGTGATGAATTACCCCGAAATATGATGCCTTATGAAAGCAGTGAATGAAAATAGGTATACGATAATTTACCGAGATGTTAGTCACCAAAATTGCAATAACGCCAATAGCATAAGTTGCTGAACTCCAACGTTTCACTAGATCATCAATGTGTCGCTTCCAATTCAATTTCTCATTAATGCACACACTTAAAACCTTTGAATACGGTATTCTACCTTAGCTACAGACTTCTGTTCACAGGCAATATTTATTGCAGGTGTCATACCATTAACCGTATGGAACTGTACATACGCCGCGGAGGATGGCCGAGCTTTCTAAGGCGCCTTGCTGCGGAGCGCGCGGTTGCTCGCTGTCGGAGGTTCAAGTCCTCCCTCGGGCATTTAATAAGGGTTTATTTGCAGAGATCCACTTATATTCTGAAAGACATTATTTACAATTTCATCAGTTATTATTGTTTGTCAGATCTGATTACAATACTTGTATCATCAGCAAAAAGAACTAGCTTTGCATCTTCGTGAATCATTATATCAAGAACAGGAAAGGACCCAAGAGCGAATCCTATGGGACTCCATACTCATAGCTTCCCAATTTAAGGAATCAACTAATTTTTGCACTTTACCTGACTCACTTATTTCAACTTTTTGTACTCTTTCAATGAATGAATTAAATTATTTGTGCACTCCCCCACTAATACCATAACGCTTAAGCTTATCTAGAAGAACACCATGATTTACACAATCAAAAGCCTTCGTGACATCACAAAAGTGCTCATGAGCTATGTCCAGTTATTCAAAGCATTTAATATTTCATCAGTAAAAGCATATATAGCATTTTCTGTTGAAAAGCTTCGCTGAAAACCAAACACATTTTGTAGTACCTTATCTTTTTCCAAATACACGAAGCTAGTCTTGGTTTGAAGAGCATATGTGCAAAATTTTATCAAAATCGGAATAAAACTATTGATCAATATGCAATAGAAACACACAGACAAATTGAAAAACACACTTTCAGTTTTGCTCAAAGTGTCCGATTTTCCAGTGGATTTCCCAAAAATATTAATTCATAGAAACCTTGCCCTGAGAATTACGAACACACAAAAAATTAAAATAAAAAAATAAATAAAAATAAAACGGTCTATCAGTTTTCACGTTATTGCATGACCTAGGCAAATAAGGATTAATTTTATATATAAAGATAACATGTTTTATCTATCATAGATTATACAATACTTGACGTATGTGCTAGCGGTAACGTTCTTGGTTGGAGAGCTAAAGGTTACGGTTTCAAAACTCGCTGGGGTCACGAATTTTTTCACTTTTACTTTTAAACTAGCCTCCACCTCTCATCGATGTGAGCTGTGACACAAGGTACGGACGACACGTTAAACTGTATGTCCTCGTTTTTCCGGTTGAGTAAACAGGCTAGGTTAGGAACATGTTAGGGTCCGAAGTAGCGTTGAATCGAAAGAATTACATCAGTTCACTGAGCAACACGAAATTATTATTATTATATTGGACTGAGGACATTTCCTTGGTGTTACAATATTTTTGACATTACACATTTTTTCCAAATTTAAGTAAGTCATAAACGTATTTAAATTTTTCGTATTTTTAATCTGAGTTTGTTGTGCGTTTTCTATATACAGGGTGCTTAAAAAAACCGACAACGCTTACTATGTTGTGCGGGAAGGCAAACTGATCGTTTTCAACAAGGAACCCATATAGGGAAACGCTTGGCTTGAGCGCTATAGATCATTCAAGTCTGAGAACAAACTGTTGTGATCCGATCCGTTCTGGTGCCTGCGTACTGAAGCATGTAACCCTTGAGACATTCGTCTATTGCGGATGGACTTCCTGATCCTAATAACATTCCTGCGCACGAAGTCTGAGATGGGGCTGCATTCCTCATTATGCCAATAAACCCAACATAAGTAGTACATCACGCTGTCTACATTACAAAATAACTTCTAACTGCGTACCTTCTACGTAATTGCAGAGTGTACATCGACGGTGTTGAGATGCACGCGCATGAACAAATACGCGCGGTTGTCTTTGTTTCAATCGCTCCATGGCATCAAGCAATAAGGTCCTCCGCAGACGTTACAGGTGTGCCATACACCGTACTCTTAATGCTACCCCACAGAAAATAGTCGAGAGGTGTCAAATCTGGCGACCGTGCTGGCCACGGAACTGGTCCACCTCTCCAAGCCATCGATTGAGATTTGCGACGTCGAGGTGGTTCCGCACAGTGACATCAAAGTGTGCCGGAGCTCCGACGTATTGCAGCCACATTTCCATCCTAACATTTGGTGGCACTGTGTCCAACAGGTTAAGCAAAACATCTCGATGAAATGTGACGTAGATCTGTCCTGTTAGTGTGTTTGGCAGTGGTATGACCCAATGATATGGTTACCAATTACCCTGTCCCAGATGTTAATACCGAACCTCTGATGGTGATTTCGAACCACCTGTACATGCGGATTTCGTCCGCCCAAACATGATTGTTGTGCACGTTTACCATCCCGTCTCTGGTAAACGTGCATCAATCCGGAATAGCAGCAATCTGAGGAACTATAGCTGGAGTATGCATTGTTATAAATACCATTGCGCAAATCGTACCCGCATGGTTAACACTCCTGGCGTAATGCCTGGACTTTCTAAATGTGGTAAGGCGAGTGCTCGTAATCACGGACAACACGCCACACGGCACTTTTATCCGTGTGCAGCGCCTGCTCTACCTGCTGGCTGCTGATGGTTGGGTCCTCTTGGAACATTCTCAGTATGTTCTCCTCCAACAGAAGTGTTCGAGACGAGCGCGGACGACCAGCATCGCTTTTCGGCACCTATCAAACAGTCGACAGGGGACAGCATTTGCAGGTACCAAGGACAAGGTACGCCTACTTTACTGTATAATGGAAGAACCTCAGACAGAAAATACCTACGCGAAACTTTCTGTCTTCTCGTAGGCGACTTTCGATGGTCGCGAACGTGGAATGATGTGGGACATATCTGTTTGGAAAACGTTCTGCATATAATCGCGCAGCAGTTCGCCCATTGCAATACGCTTTGCCGTATGCAAACGCCATGTCCGTCATTTCCCCAGCTGTGAATTGATACATGTCGCACCGCTGAAAACGACGTTACTGAATTGGTCAACACAAGGTCCGCACCGGGACAGGCACAAGGGCTGTATGGAGGAATACTGCAGCACGTGCGCAGGAATGTTATTAGGATCTGGACGTCCATCTGAAATACACAGATGTCTGAAGGGTTGCTAACTTTCAGTATCTAGGCACCAAAACGGATCGGATCTTAACCCTTGCTTAGTAACATCCGTCAAAATGACGGTTACGTTCAAATTGTCAGTGAGCTGCAACGTTTTGTGGAACAATTGATGAACAAGTGTACACGGGTAGAGTGTTGGTTTGGAATTACACTCTCCGAATTGATGGGTTTTACTAACAAAAGTTCAAAACCCCCTGAAAGACGGGTGTTAGTAGCGAGTGTTAAAACCAGATGTTAGTAACGCAGGGTTAACAGTTTGTTCTGAGACTTGAATGCTCTCCAGCGCCCAAGACAAGCGTTTCCGGATGTGGTTTCCTTCTTCAAAACCGATCATTTTGCCGTACCGCACAACATACTAAGCGTTGTCGGTGTTTTTTTGAGACACACTATATAGAAGAATCAATTGCTGTGCGTTAGACTTAATAAAACTCAGAAATGGCTCCACCGATTTAAACAATATTTTTTAGTTTGTTTTGTTCGCTTTAATACAGGGGTGGTTTAGGAAAAAGAATAGGGAAAACCCGAAGGGACAGCTGAAAAACAGAAAAAATCTAATTTGTTAATTTCAGATTAGATTCCTATTTAAATAGGCGAAACGTCTTTACACTACATTGAATTGAGTATAGCCGGGTGGCCTGCCTTGATATATGGGTACAGAGTGTACGGGAGAGAGGGTAGTTCAATGTAGTGAAGAATTGGGCCTTGTTGAACACTGAGTTCTGTGGAGGTCAGTACTGTACTGCCGACAGCCAGTGTCCAAAAATAATTGTGTTGTGTCTGGTCTAGTTGTTGACAGCCTCCAGTGGGGTCTTCAAGTGGTAGTTAGGGCTCTGAGCCCTAGGCATAGTCGTGTACAATCGCGGAATAGTAGAGTATACCAGTAAAAAGACATTTGAGATAGGAACCTGAATACGGCGTATTAGGAACTGTTGTGCTAAAAATTATGACAGGAAGAATGTGTCAAAGAGGTGCATCTCTTCTATGACA
The DNA here is from genome assembly GCA_026315105.1 of Locusta migratoria. Classification (NCBI taxonomy): domain Eukaryota; kingdom Metazoa; phylum Arthropoda; class Insecta; order Orthoptera; family Acrididae; genus Locusta; species Locusta migratoria. Next base: position 526,397,682 of record CM048746.1, read on the forward strand.
AGTACGGACTGTACTTCACAAAATGGACAATGTCGACTTCCATGAAGATTAAAAAAAAAAAAAACCATTAACTTGCACCACGAACAGGAAATGAAAATGGGCCCCGCAGTGATCACAACACACCCGCTCGGTTAGCGGTGTGGTCTAACGCACCGCTTTCCGAGACGGGGAAGCGTAACGGCCCCCGGTTCGAACCCGTCCGGCGGCTTAACGAAAGGGGGTCGGAGTGCCGGCCAGCCTGGATGTGGTTTTTAGGTGGTTTTCCACATCCCCCTAGGTGAATACCAGGCTGGTCCCCAAGTCTCGCCTCTGTTACACGATTCGCAAATATTTCGTAACACTTTCCACTTTCACACACCTATAACACTGTACGCAGACATTTGGGGTACACATTTCCTCCTGGGTGACATGGGTTGGCGGCAGGAACGGCATGCGGCCATCCTGTAAATATTAACACATGCCAAATCCGCGTTTAACACAGTGCCGACCCAGCACGCGCGGGAAAAGGCCAAAGAGAGACAGACAGTGATCACAGCACCATCGATTGACGTCAGCTCACGATGTGGCATTGCATGTAGAACAAATCACTTGCACAACCGTATGTTAGGGGGGCCTCCTGTACAACAGCAGCTGGCACATGGCGTGCACACGACACACGCAGACCATGTGGTCTATAATGTCTTCCAGTTTTAATTGTTGTTATTGATATTACGTAACACGTGCAAGAAAAGGCTATTTACAATGTGCCACTTGTGTAATCCCAATGTGCCATCAAAGACTTTCATGTTTCAACTATGCAACGACTATAATATAATTATAGTAAAATATTATTATGCACGTCATTATTAATGCATAAATATTTTTAACACAAAAATATTGGTCTTCTTCGTTATTATTTCGTTGTGGTAGGTGTTATGAGAGAGAGGTATAATTTTAGCTCAGGAGTTGCTAGATTGTTTTTCGATATTAACAGATTCTTCAGTAAAAGAAAGGTTTGTAACCACAAAATGTTTCCTAAATATGTTAAAATATATGTATTAAAATGCGTGTCGATTTCAATTAATTTTGGAAACCCGATTTAAGAGATTTTCAGCAAAATTTTAGTAGTTGTTGCAGCGTGCAGCCGCCGACCTTGTTTGCAGCATCCTGCCGCCATTACATAGCAAACATGAAAATAGTAACTCCAATAAATCAGGGTCGGCTGGCAATCAGCTTAGTAATGATTTAATAATTTTATTTTAGCTCATCTCAGACAATACAATGAACTTGAATGTAATGTTACAAAAATTATGGTAATATAACAAGGTACTGTATAAAGATGCGAGTGCTACAGGATTATAACTGTGACTTTTATTTCATGCTAGTTAGGAAGGATGATAGTATTTCATTTAATAATTTTGAAACAGTAAGATATAGAATAAATCACAGTGAATCAATTTTTTCTGTCACGGGACGTTAATTTATAATTTGGTGTTTAGAGTTCAACTACGGACAAAATCTTTAATGTTAATATTTTTTATAGTATCAATTGAACAGTTAAAAAAATTCTTAACATCACCAAAGAATTTACGTAACAATAGGGGTAGGTTCCACTCCCATGAACCACAGACATTGCCGAGGTGGGGTGGCTTGCGTGCCTCAACGATACAGATAGCCGTACCGTAGGTGCAACCACAGCGGAGGGGTATCTGTGGAGAGGCCAGACAAACGTGTGGTTCCTGAAGAGGGGCAGCAGCCTTTTCAGTAGTTACAGGGGCAACAGTCTGGATGATTGACTGAGCTGGCCTTGTAACATCAGCTAATGTGGCTTTGCCACACAGCTACTGCGAACGGCTGAAAGCAAGGGGAAACTACAGCCGTTATTTTTCCCGAGGACATGCAGCTCTACTGTATGAACATATGATGATGGCATCCTCTCGGGTAAAATATTCCGGAGGTAAAATAGTCCCCCATTCGGATCTCCGGGCGGGGACTACTCAGGAGGATGTGATCATCAGGAAAGACAATACTGGCATTCTACGGGTCGGAGCGTGGAATGTTAGATCCCTTAATCGAGTAGGAAAATTAGAAAATTTAAAAAGGGAAATGGATAGGTTGAAGTTAGATATAGTGGGGATTAGTGAAGTTCGGTGGCAGGATGAACAGGATTTCTGGTCAGGTGAGTACAGGATTATAAATACAAAATCAGTTGGGGGTATCACAGGAGTTGGACTGATAATGAATAAGAAAATAGGAATGCGGGTAAGGTACTATGACCAGCACAGCGATCGCATTATCATTGTCAAGATAGATACGAAGCCAACACCGACAACAGTAGTACAGGTTTATATGCCAACTAGCTCTGCCGATGATGAGGAGATCGAAGAAATATATGAGGAGCTAAAGGAAATTATTCAGACAATTAAGGGAGAGGAAAACTTAATTGTTATGGGAGACTGGAATTCGGTAGTAGGACAAGGAAGGGAAGGGAAGATAGTGGGTGAATATGGTCTGGGCAAAAGGAATGAAAGAGGAAGCCGCCTGGTAGAATTTTGAACGGAACATAATTTAGTTATAACAAACACCTGGTTTAAGAATCACAAAAGAAGGTTGTATACGTGGAAGAGACCAGGAGACACCGGGAGATACCAGATAGATTTTATAATGGTAAGACATAGATTTCGAAACCAGGTTTTGAAGTGTAGGACATACCCAGGGGCAGACATAGACTCTGACCATAACTTGTTGGTTATGAACTGTAGGCTGAAACTGAAGAAACTACAGAAAAGTAAGAAAATAAGGCGATGGGACCTAGATAAATTGAAGGAACCTGAAGTTCTTAAGAATTTCAGAGGGAGCTTCAGGCAACAATTGACAGAAACAGGAGAAAATAAAACAGTTGAGGAGGAATGGGTAAAATTGAGAGATGAAATAGTGAAGGCAGCAGAGGACAAAATAGGTAGGAAGGCAAGACCTACAAAGAATCCTTGGATATCACAGGAGATACTAAATTTAATCGATGAAAGGAGAAAGTATAAAAATGCAGTAAATGAAACAGGCAAAATGGAGTACAGACGACTAAGAAATGAGATTGACAGGAAGTGCAAAATGGCTAAGCAGGAATGGCTAGAAGGCAAATGCAAGGATGTAGAAGAATGTATAAATAGGGGAAAATAGATACAGCCTACAGAAAAATAAAAGAAACATTTGGAGATAAGAAAAACAGCTCTATGAATATCAAGGACACTGATGGAAAACCAGTTCTCAGCAAAGAAGGGAAAGCTGAAAGGTGGAAAGAGTATATAGAGGGACTCTACAAAGGAAATGAACTGCGAGACAATATTGTAGGAAGGGAAGAGGATGTAGATGAAGATGAAATAGGAGATACTGTACTGAGAGAAGAATTTGACAGAGCACTGAAAGACCTAAGTCGAAACAAGGCCCCTGGGGTAGATGATATCCCGTCAGAGCTACTGAAGTCTCTGGGAGAACCAGCCATGACAAAATTGTTTCACATTGTGTGTAAGATGTATGAGACAGGCGAAGTACCCTCAGACTTTAAGAAAAATGTAATAATCCCCATTCCAAAGAAAGCAGGTGCAGACAGGTGTGAAAACTACAGAACCATCAGTTTAATAAGTCATGGTTGCAAAATATTAACAAGAATTATATACAGAAGGATGGAAAAGCTGGTAGAAGCCGACCTCGGGGAAGATCAGTTTGGGTTCAGGAGAAATGTAGGAACACGGGAGGCAATACTCACTTTACGGCTTATCCTAGAAGATAGATTAAGAAAAGGCAAACCTACATTTCTAGCTTTTGTAGATTTGGAGAAGGCTTTTGACAATGTTGATTGGAATAAACTCTTTCAAGTTCTGAAGCAAGCAGGAGTAAAATATAGGGAGCGTAAGGTTATTTACAACTTGTACAAAAACCAGACAGCGGTTGTCAGAGTTGAAGGACATGAAAGGGATGCAGTGGTTGGAAAGGGAGTAAGACAGGGTTGTAGCCTTTCCCCAATGTTGTTCAATTTGTACATTGAGCAAGCTATAAAGGAAAGCAAGGAGAAATTTGGAGAAGGAATTAATGTTCAGGGTGAAGAATTAAAAACATTGCGTTTTGCCGACGACATAGTGATTCTGTCAGATACAGCAAAGGACGTGGAAGAGCAATTGAACGGAATGGACAGTGTGCTGAAAGGTGCATATAAGATGAACATTAACAAGAGTAAAACTAGGGTAATGGAGTGCAGTGTAAGAAAATCAGGTGATGCTGAAGGAATTAGATTAGGTAACGAAACAATAAAGGAGGTAGATGAGTTTTGTTACTTGGGCAGTAAAATAACAAATGATGGTCGCAGTACAGAGGATATAAAATGCAGAATGGCAATGGGTAGAAAGGCGTTTTTGAAAAAGAGATATTTGTTAACATCGAATATTGATTTAAGCCTAAGGAGGTCCTTTCTGAAGGCATTTGTATGGAGTGTTGCCTTGTATGGGAGTGAAACATGGACGATAAGCAGTGTGGACAGAAAGAGGATAGAGGCTTTTGAAATGTGGTGCTACAGAAGAATGCTGAAGATTAGGTGGGTGGATCGCGTAACTAATGAGGAGGTACTGAACCGAATTGGGGAGAAAAGAAATTTCTGGCATACCTTGACTAAAAGAAGGGATAGATTGGTAGGACACATTCTTAGACATCAAGGAATTGTGAATTTAGCGTTGGAGGGAAGTGTGTGGGGTAAAAATCGCAGAGGGAGACCAAGAGACGCGTATAGTAAGCAGATTCAAGTGGATGTGGGTTGTCGTTCTTATGAGGAGATGAAAAGGCTTGCTCAGGATAGAGTAGGGTGGAGAGCTGCATCAAACCAGTCTCCGGACTGAAGACCATAACAACAAGGGGTAGGTTCCACATAGAATTTCATACAACTACAACGAATTTAAATCCAGTAATATTCCATTTATTTTCGCTGTAAATGATGTGGAATTATGTTGTAAAAAAGCTCGTACAGTCAAAATACTATAGTAAAATATAGCCCTAACAGAGCAAACTGGTGAACAAATAAATCGTTAAAGCAATAAATAATTAATAAAAATTAGAATTAGATACGAGTATTTTTACAGTGCTCCACTATCGCATGGCTTTGCTAAGTCAGTGTATGCATAGATCAAAGATAACATAGACTGTGCGTGTCCCTATCTCAGCTATGTTGTGGTTTGAAACTAACATCTAACATTGCCGCGAGTCATGTGACTGAGTTTTCGACATTATGAACATTTATTCTCATGTACAAATGCAATCAAGCGTTGACTTTAACAATAAAACGACTTCTCATATTCCTGTTACACATCTAGTAGGGAACGTAATGTAATTTCATCTCATTAATATTAATTCAGTGATTGTCTTGTTAACATTAGCGCAAGTGAAAATTACCCTACTGTCATTTACTTTTAGAAGCAATAGAATTACATATCTTCGGTGTTCGTGTTGCGCTATTAATCTTTTACTTTTTGTAACTTATGAATATGATTATTGATAGGAAATTTATTAAAGTTGCTCTTGAGCGAGTTTATATGTCACCAAGTAAATCATTTCTGGTGAAAATATGCTTCAGTAACGTTATACAATGCTAATAATAATAATTATTATTATTATTTCGTGTGGCTCATTGGCCTGGTGCAAGTCTTTCAATTGGACGCCACTTCGGCGACTTGCGTGTCCCTAGCCTACCCCAATTACCCAACCGGGGAAAGGGGACCTACAGTTTAACATGGATCCGAACCACGTGTCGTTTCTGGCGACTCCTCACATCGTTGAGTATACAATGCTAAAAGTCATACAGACTATTCATTATACCTAAAAAAAATCTTTTCTTGCTGAGTAAATCGACGATGTTTCCTCACTACACTGTTATTTAACGTAAACAGCTAATATTTCTATTGTTTTAAGTTTAGGCATAACGGTCTGTGACAAAAGTCTTAAAATACCAACGGTTGTATTTTGTTGAGGTGGGACATTATGGATGCAAACAGATTTCATTTCTTATAAAAGCACAAGTAAACATTTGACATATATTGTTGAGGAATCGGAAGAAAGCTGATGCTCCTTTAAAACTGATATTTGACCTAATCCTGTGTGAACTACAAACTAAGAGACTCACAGTACAACGACAACAATCTTTCTCTTAAAATCTGTAGTTGCTTGTAAAGAGAACTGTCAATACGTTTCATCTAGGCACATGAAAAACTGTAGCTGTCGCATTCGTTCTTGCAATTGCGGAGAACTGACGCCAACTGTACCACTAATGACGCAATAAGAATAGGCTAAGACGTTTTTATTGTTCAAATCAACGCTTAATTTCAGCTACAAAGAATAAGAACTGCAACTCTCAGCTACATTTCGTATTACTCGCGATAATTACAACGGTTTTCTGCCCCGAGTCACGTGACTTAGATGTTGGTTTCAGTGTAAAGACGTCATGCACAGTCTATGTTATCTTTGGTCAATGAGTGTATGTCACAAGAAGCTCACCTGGTCGTCGCGGAACATCTTGAGTCGCAGCAGGGTGCCGCACAGGTAGCCGTGGATGAGCAGCTTGCCCACGATCATGCCGCACAGGATCGCCAGCAGCCACATCAGCACCTGCGCCACCAAGACAGTTTTGCTCATCACACAATTACAGCCAGTATAGCGGCACCTTTACCTGGGTATATGTTTGTGTGTACGTATTGCATACAAATCTACAGTTTTCTTCCAATCTTTATGAAATTTTCTACGCGTAAGCTTCAATCCATGAGGACGGTCTCCGCAAGTGTAAGAATCACGTACAACACATAGTTCACATGACATGCGCAAAATAATGCTGCATTAGGCGAAAATGTTGCACATTTCCTCCTAAAGCACTGGACCAATTTCAACCATATTTGGTGCACATATTCCTTACCGTGAGGTACCAATCCTGTAATCGTAAGAACCACACATGACACATGGTTCAGGATATATAACGTCATAAACAATAGGAATAGCAAAAAACTGCCACATAATGCAACGAGACTTTATAAATATGCTATATGAGATTGACAATACTTAGCGACTCGCAACAAACTTTAAAGATAACTTCAAAACTTTATTCAACTTTTTTTCGCTGACAACCATAGCAAAATTATGGAAGGAAAAAAGCTTCTCTCTTACTACTTTTCCGCTGTTAATGGACTAAAACTACGGCATTCGGTATGATGTTAGAATTTATAATTTCTACACCACACATTGTAGGCGCAGGAATTTATACAAACGGTATACACACATATAGCTGAATCTAACTTTGAAATTGTATCACAGTTCGACACGTAGTTCATGAGATATGAGCACATAAACAGTAACGTTCATAGAAAACCGCCCTATCTTGCATCAAGTTTTAATCTATTACTTCTTTACTACTAATGTATTCGCAACAGATTTTTGAGACATACAGTTCTTATACAAATGAATATATACCTGAAAAATTATACAATTGTACAACTCAATAAATATGAGATCGTGCGAATTTTGTATGCCATTTGTATTTTGGTTGCTATCTTTCTTTGTTTGAATACAGGCCGTATAATTTTGTACATTATGCGAGACAGCCTTATTTCTTATATATTATCCGGTAAATATAACATATTTTTAGAAAAAAGGACATGGACTGAAAGAGAAGGGATAGGAGAAGTACTAACTCGAGGCAGGAATAAATAAATAAATACCCGGGCTACGCCGGGTTTTTAGCTAGTGGGGAAATAAAGTAAGAACCGAGAAGGCGTTATACAAGATGTAGACAAATAGAGGAAGAGTTAAAGAGGAGGAAAAGGAACTGGCAAGGACGTTACCTGAGGAATGAAAAAGTCAGAAGGAAGTAACATTAGGGTTTAAGAACCCGTCAACATCGTGGTCATTAGAGTCAGTGCTCAAGCTCGAGTGATTTGTGTTGGGAGGGGGAAGGAAATGGGCCGTGCCCTTTGAAAGGAACCATCTCGGTATTTGCCTGGAGTGATTTTGGGAAAACGCAGATAACATAAATGAAGTAAGCCGGAGACGGGCTTGAAACGGCTATCCGCCGGAATCCTTGTCCAGTGTGTTTCCTCGCTTAGCACACGAGAGATAGGTGATGATGCATGAGACGAACTGTGGCTGGGAAGAGGAGCAGAGGAAGTAGAAGGCCGCAATGAACGACACCAAAATCCACATTTACTTATCTATCTACATGACTATTCTGAAATTGACACTAAGTGTCTGGCTGAGAGTTCATCGAAATCCGTTCAGACTCTTTACCATTCCACTCTCCAATGCCGCTCGGAAAAATTTAACACTGAAATCTTGCCTTGCAAGCTATGATTTCTTTTATTTTATTACAGTGATAATTTCGTCATATCTTGATGGGCAACAACAACATTAGCACTCATGTTCTCAGGTGAAAGATTCAAATTTCTTCATACGTTATCGCGGCAACGGGACCTATACAAATTGAATTCCTTTTTTCTAAATTATTGTCGCCACAACTCATGTGTCGTATTCGTGACACTTTCTCCCCTATTTTTGGGTCATGAAAACGAGTTTTTGTCATATTCGTGACACTTTCTCCCCTATGTTAGGGTCATGAAAACGAGTTTTTGTCATATTCGTGACACTTTCTCCCCTATTTTACGGTCATGCAAGACGAATGGTTCTTCTTTATAAATTTTCTACCTCCTCCATCAATATTTCCACACCGCACAACAATACTCAAGCGACGTCTACAATGTATCTTTGATGCATTTGTTATATCTCTGGTTCACCTTCCCCACAACATCAACTATGTGATTGGCCCAATTTGAGTTCTTCGTAATTCTCATTTTTTAATTTATGCAAGGCCTAATATTTTTATTATTTTCACTCGATTGCCACTTTACGCACCACACACTCACACGTCTAAATAATTTTACAACTGCATTCCATGATCCGATGACTTTACTAGACGATAAATGACTGCATCACCTGCAAACAGTCTAAGATTGCTTCTCCGACAGTCTCTTTAATCTTTTATATATACTATAAACTACAGATACCTGGAACACTTTCTTTTTTACTTTATAACGTTCTGTCAGTGAGTACGAACTGTGACTTTTATGAGAGGAAATGACGAATCCAGTGGCGGATTTTCACACCAGGCGCCAGTAAGCTGTTCAAATTTTGCAGCCCCTACCGACCTCTACAATTCGAGACCCTATTTCACAATCATACTAATTACAATTTTTTGTTAATTAAATTGTAGATTTATGTTTTGTGCACCATCGTCCTAATTATATACTTTTTTTCCTAATTGGTATGACTGTGAACTAGGGGATCGAAGTGTCACTTCCTAGATCAGTTTTACAACTCAACCGTTTGGTTAAGATGACACAAGAAATAATTCCGGTGTATATTTCTGAGCCGATAAAAGCACAGTTCATGTAGTAGTATAATTTGGGGGTGAGGTATACCTTAATACTTTTTACACATTGATGTACATTCGGTAAACGTAATTAAATTCCTTTTATTACACTTACTTACAGTTTAAAGTTTTTAGACCCAAATTAGCGCCCCCGAAATCTGTCACCCTAGGCTGTAGACTACTCAACCTAACGGTAAATCCGCCTCTAGATGAATCCAATCGCTCAACAGAGACGCTACTCTGTAGGCACGTAATTGATTGGAAGCCACTTGTGAAGAACGGTAGCAAAAGCCTTTTGGAAGCCAAGGTATCTACGTACAATCGAACTGATGTCCTCTATCGATAGTACTCATCAGATGGTAACAATATAGTAGCCTTGCACTAAATCAGTGCTTCATACGGAGCTACGAAGAGGACAACCGAAAATGGGTGGCCTAGAGAATGTTCAACTTGATGTGATGGACTTACTTAATGGGCAGAACAAAAGCAAATGTTCAACTGTTTGTAGACCTAAGGTTACAAACTGCTGAGGTCATCGGTCCCTAGACTTACAAACTACAATGTTAACTATGGCAGAGCGCTGCTCATTGAGCCAATTGTGCCAGCCTCTGCTTTACACCAAAGGCTACTATAGATATTCTCCCACAAACTATATTGACACTGGGCTCCTTAGTTCATTTGCCTGCAAATGGCGGCCGTCTATTAGCGAACAATTGTCTTGCATCTCTGCAACTGCGGGATGACAGTGATCTCTACACAAACTGGATACATAACTCTCGTGTCTGAGCTTAAAACTACAGCATGCTTGCATTTCCATATGTTTTCCAAACGTTTTCACATTGTCCGCACATGTTTAAATTTGTCATGCGAATTTCCTTCAGTTACTACGTGACATAGAAATCCTTGGTTACCTCTTGATTTGAAATTTATGTCAAAATGCGACATAACGGCTAATATGGAAGCGTAATAGAAACTTATTTTCTTCTCGTTTTCTTGTAATACTTCATAGCAGCCGTATTTGAATTCGGCGAGAAACGAAATATGAACATCTATGGCTGGCACAGCTGAATTTCAACATTCAGGTATTATAAAAATCAATGGTTGTAGGACATAGATCAAAGATAACAAAGAATGCCTTTTTGTGATTTGAAACCAATATCTAACGTTACTGCCCCGATTCATGTGACTGTTTACGGCATTGCGGGCAACAGTTTTTTTCATTTATAGCTGTAATCAAGCATTTATTTTAACAATAAAAGGATTCTCATATTCCTATTACATTTTTCGTAGAATAGATAAAATGATTTCTCCAAAATTAGTAATATTAATGCGATAATTGTCATCTTTAGATGTAACAGGGTAAATGTGTTACAATTGTTTTTCGAACAATAGAAATACAGATTATCAGTTTTGAATCTTTTTTCTTTTTCACTGAATAATGTTATTATCTACATGGATATTCCAGCTGGTCTTGACTGAGTTTATATGTCAGTCATTTCTTGCACAGATAAGTTTCTAATAACGTTATATGCAGCTAATTATGTAGCTAGAATACTCATTACACCTAGAAAAAAAGTTCTATTCGTCGAGTGCAGCTTTATTGATTCCCAATTAGTTTATTTTGACGTACGTAGCCATTTTTTTCAGGTATTGGTATCACTCCACCTGAGAAAAAGCATAAAAGTTAACGCTTGTTTTGTGTTAAAATCAGAAGTTATGGATGCGAACCAGTTTATGTTATTATAAAAGCATAACAAAACATTTCACAGGCGTTGGAGGAATCGTAAGAAAATTGATGCTACATGTCAAAAAGCTACTTCGGTTCTACTCCTGTGGAACCTCCAAGCTAAAATATTCACAATGCAACAAAAGAATTCACTTAATAATTGTATGTCTGATGCTTGTGAAAAGCAGTGACAATACATTTCACGTTGTCACATTTAACAACTATAATCATTTTATGAAATATAACCATCGCATTAATCTTAGAAATCAAAGTTAATAATACTACTAAATATGTAATAACGATACATTCAGAAGATTTATTGTTAAAATCTAGATTTAATTAAATCTTAAATGAGAAAACTAGAATGTCAGCTCCATCTAACGTATTTCCTAATGAGGAAAATGTCACGTGACTTGTTACAGGCAGCCGTTTTCCTCATTGTGAAGTATACTAAGTGAAGCTGACATTGTAGTCTTCTCATTTAAGATTTAATTAAACGTAGATTTTAAAAATAAGACATCTTAATGTACCGTCATAACACATTTAGTAGTATCGTTAACGTTGACGCTCCGCAATTCCTAATATCAATGCGACGGCGACAGTTTTCAGACCCTGCTCAGCACATAAATATTGTTTTGTTGAATTATGTAAGGATGGTCTATAATGGTTAACTAATATGTGTATCCATCTTTGTACGACCTGCCAAAAGATGTTAAACATCCATGCATCAGCAGCCGACTCTCTCTATAACTGTTCAAGGTCATTTTCGGAGAGCAGTTGCAGTTGATTCCCTACCAAGCATCTAAAAATTTTGAGTTTATCACTGTACATCCGATAATCTAAAATCTTCACCTATAACGATAACTTGGGAAGGAAATTTACTCGAAATATTTCCTACGTTTTTGGTCAGACGTTCCTCCATTACTACTGCAGAGGCAGAGATCATGTTTGATCCGCTTTTAATGCCGATTTTCACCCAATTTTTTCACGTTCACGGTCTGTTCTATTTTCACTGGATATTACAGTAATTTTTATCCCTATAAAAAAGCCTTACCTTCAGCAAATATTTCAAAATGTTCAAATGTTTGTATAGTCTATGGGACTTAACTACGGGGTCATCAGTCCCTAAACGTACAAACAACTTATGAACTACTTACGAACTAGGACGGCACAAATATCCATGCCCTAGGGGGGATTCGAACCCCCGACCGTAGTGGCCGTGCAGACCGTGACTGGAGCGCCTCAATCTCCTCGGCCACCGCGGCCGGCTTACCTTCAGCTTTCACTCTATCTTCGCGATATACATTCAGTCAGAGTTTAGTATCTCATTGCTACTGACATTTGCTTTCAGTCCGTTTTCTTTCCCCGTATTAACTTTTACTTCCGTCGACGCGCGGAATGGCCGCGTGCCCTAAGGGGTCATGCTACGGGCTGGGAGCGGCCATTTCCGCCGGAGGTTCGAGTCCTCCCCCGGACATGGATGTGTTTGTTGTCCTTAGTGTAAGTTAGTTTAAGAAATTTGGAGGCTTGGGACTGATGGTCATAGCAATTTGGTCCAATAGGGCTAGAAACAATTTTAATTTACCTTCTGTTGTGATGAATATTACCTTGTCTGAAGTGATGACGCTTTTTTTGGACCTGGATACGTTTCTTTATCCTAGAAAAAAAACTGCATATGCGCGCCACACGGTTCTCCGATACCGTGGCAACTTTTCCCGGCATCAGCTCATGACCTATTAAGGCGGATCCTATATTTCTCCACCCGATATGGGAGGTCGAATGAGCCGCATTTAAGATCACCACATAATCGTGTGAGCCTCAGGTTTAAGCCTTCCACTTGGTTCCAACCCAGAGGACAACGATCGGTTGGGGGAAAGATGTCAAGTCGATAGTTTTCTTTCCACTTCGCAAACGAGATTGAAGCTTTCTTCGCCAAATTATCCATCCGCCTGTAGGAGAGGAAAATGGCTATCGAACCTAGGCGGTAGGCGTCATCGGAGCCGATACGAGCAACGAATTTCCGTCGTGTGCACTCAGAGCTCTCAATTGCCGCCAGCAAAGAGTTCTCACATCTCGGATGAGACCTTTCCGAAAAGAAAACAGAGTGGACAATGGCCTTCCTTCGCGACCTTGCCGCAATTTCCCTGGGGGGCTCCACAACCTGGTGCTTCCAGGCAAAGCCACCCTCTGCGCTTCTCTGGATCTCTCAGTAACATCGACCACTGTCGCAACTGGCTCGGGGGTATTATCATCGGTTGACTTTTGTTTTATTGTGCATTTTGTTGTTGAAAGTTGACTGAAGTTTCAGCACTGAAAACTTTAGTTCTGAAGGTGTAACAGTAGGACGTTGTCGAGTAGATTTTCGGGTTGGGAAACTTCGGGAATGAAAGGAAATAAATAAATAAATAAATAAAAATAAAAAAATAAAAGAAAGAAAAATAGATTTCCGTAACAGCACAGTCTAAATATATAGTCTGTACACTCCCACAGATTTTTGTTATACGCTGCGATAGCAGCGCTCCAAGCGGTCGGCACGCTACATTTATGCATACGAAATTGGATAGAATTGTTTATATTGTTAACTTACTTTTTACATTAGATAACCTAGCCTAGGAAACACCAGAAGACCTGCCCTTTAACAAAGAGACGTCGCTTTTCTACGCAATGAACGTTAAGGTTTCTTCACGGCAATTCTAGTAAAACTGGTGATGCTGGAACGAAAGAAACGTACATAGAATGGAATAACTACACTATTTGACGTAACAAATTAGCCACCACAGTTACAGCTGAAGGAAAAACGTCACAGATGTGACAGTAAAACGACGAAAACAATCAAATCGTTTTCCAACAAAGAACAACACAATTCCACACTTGCCGCTACAGCTAAACCACAAACGTCAAGAATCGTAAATGCATTAGCTTTTTTAGCTAAAGTAATTTCACTCAAAAGAATATGCACGTAAGGTGTAAAAATGAGCGAATCATTAGGCTCCACACCGAACTAATAACCCCATACTGCTTCAACAAGCCTTTCAATATAACAATTGGAAGTAGGGAGCAGTGGGAGAAAATAGTTCGACACCGTACGGGGGATATTGTCTGGTTCACTGACGGGTCAAAATCAGACCAAGGCGTTGGGGCCGGGGTATACGGGGTGCAGCCAAGACCGGAGGGCGTCATCTCTCTAGGGAAATTGGCCTCAGTATTCCAGGCCGAAATCACTGCTATCAAGGCGTGTGTGGAGGAGAATTTGCGTAGGTGCTACAAAGACCGTAGCATCTATATCTATTCAAACAGCCAGGCAGCCCTGAGATCACTGGCAGCTCCTGCAACAAGGTCTAAACTTGTTGCAGAATGTCACAGGGTTCTGGTGGAGCTAGGGGAAAGCAATAGAGTAAACCTATTGTGGGTCCATGGCCACTCGGGGATCAGTGGCAACGAACATGCCGACAGATTAGCCAGGATGGGGGCAGAGACTCCATTTACTGGACCGGCAATGATCATATTGGAGCTACGTAACTGGCTCAGAAGACAGCACGTAGAATATTAGACCAAAGTCTATCAACAAAAACATGACAAGGTAATGATGCCAAAGCCGTGTTTTAAAAGAAGCTCTGCAATCTTGGGCCTGAACGGGAGAGAGATTAGACTCATGGTTGGATAGCTGACAGGCCATGGGAATTTCAAAAAACACCTACATACAATGGGAATAACAGAAGAGGATCTGTGACGACGGTGATGAAACTGCATCACATCTAATCTTCGAATGCATTGCATTGGACAGTAAAAGGCACAGAACATTTGGGACAACCAGACCCGAAGAAATTGTGTCTAATAAAGAACTGGTAAAGGGACTCCTTGCACTGTTCAAGGGCATTGGTTGGCTTTACTAGATATACAGGGAGCGATACCGCACAATAAACTTAGTTTCGTTGCGGGCAGTGGCGGGTTGGACCAAAAGTGTTTTGGCTTCCCTGAGAAAATCAATCAATCAAATAACGTCATAAAACTGCCTGTCATAGTAAGAACAGACTATAACATAAATTTATTATTCTCTTATGTTTATATTCTACTTACTTTCAACGGAATAAGCTGCAAATATACAAATATTCGTAAGTATTTGTTCATAACGAAGTTGTTCTTTATACCACTGAATCAGTTAAATTCGGCTGTTTTTACATTATTTTTCTTATTGTGTATGTCTCTTGATACTTTACTAATGCTTCTAACACTAAAATTAGACTATTTCGTTAATTATGTAGAAAATAATTATAAACAAATATCACTACTTCGGCAGTTTGCCCATCGTTAGGAGCGCTAGTCTCCTAGCAACTGTCAGTTGGTAACCAGTTTCGCGACTGAATACGTTAGACGGTGGTAACTGTGTGACTGTCACAAGGCATGCAGTCTCAACGGGAGAGACCAAATTGAACTGCGCCACACATCCGCTCGGGCTGGGCGGAAGTCCGCCCAGTAATCGGGCGAGGCGATGCGAGCCCCAGAGCCGAGCGCTGATTAATTCGTGGAAAATTGCGGGGATTAGCAGCTCGCCGCGCGTAGGCGTGGTTACCGGGGCAACTCCCGATAGTGGGTCACGTACACGTGTCTACAGTGTAAAGGCTGACGCATAACCGAAGTGAGAGAACCGAGACACACACACGAGACTGGAGGTGAAATTTTGGGTCTTGTAATGCTGAATTAGGTTCAGTTATAGTGTGTAATGGAGACTGTGCTACAAACAAAATGTGAACTTATTAAAGTGAACAAACCTGCACTGTATATTTAAGGTTATACCGAGGATGGTCTCTAAATTCTCGGATCGGAATGGAAAAAAAAAAAACCAACCTTACATCACGTAAACTATTTTTTCTACTTTTCAGTGTAGTCTCCTTGTAGATTAATGCACTTGGTCCTAAGGTGGTCTAGTGCCTTGATCCCATCCGGAAAATAATATTCCCACAGGCCTGCAAAATAGTCAACTCTGGCTATCAGTTCGCCGTTTGAAGTGAATCTTCGTGGAGGGTGGGTAGCCGCGGTGGAATAGCCGAGCGGTCTAAGGGTACGGCCATAGTAGGCCGCCACACGCTTCCTGCTTGGCGGCGGCAGGGAGGCGGCTGGAAAACCAGTATGTGATCCCATTGTGGTGGCCATAGTGCACCCGCGCGGCCGCCTCAGCTCGCTCACGTCGCTTTCACAGGCGCGTGAAAGGAAGAATTTATGTTTCTTGTGCCGCTCTCAGCTCGCGGGTGCCGAGGTTTCAACGCTGTGCGCTGCGCGTCGTGTTTAATGGGAGCTGATAAAGACGCGTTTATCTTAAAAGTGTTGAATGAAAGGCTGTTAATTCACTGTAGCCGAATTTTATTGAACTTTTGTAGACTCGCACAACCGGTTTTGCAATGTCTTTAATTGCATCTTGTTGTTCATATTTATGCAAGAATACCAGTACCGTATTATAGCAGACAACTACACATTCAAGATAATTTACGTGTATATAAATTATTTAGCTCAGAATATGAAATGGTTACTTCTTTGCTAAGGGTTGCACGTGAAATTGGCTTTTTTCTGAGCCAATAACACGAGGCTACTTCATTCATAATTACTTTGCTGCCATTCCATGCAAATTTACCTTACCTAAAATTTTTTGTTCGTGAGTGGTATAAAATGTCGGTATGTGATTGGGAACCTTGACAGCAAAATAATTGTAACTGCTGACCTACTATAATTTCAAAATACATACACTGTGACAGACGGTACACTGTCAGTTACAATATAATTTCAAGTAAAAATAGTCTTGGTTGCAAAGTGGTGTTACTAATAACCAATGACGCGTTCTGCCCTCACAGCAGGCCATCATCTTATATGCATGATAAACGTTACATAAGAATTACTACAGTAATTTGCTTAAAGTTTGTCATGCAAATAATGTGATGATACCCTGCTGTGAGTGCGAAACGCGTCATTGGTAATTAATAACACCACTTTGCAACCAAGACTGTTTTTACTTGAAATTAAAATTTGACTGGTTGCTGTATCACCCACACCATGGACTATAGAAAACCTTACACGGTTACATTGTATGTATATTAAGATTATAGGGCAGCAGTTACAACTTTTTCCCTGTCATGATCCAACGGTTACTACCCCATGCCATCAACTAGTAAGTCAAGTTTTGGCTTATTATGCAATTTACGATCAAAACTTTTTTTTTATTTACTTGCATTAAACTCAACTAGAGAGAAGATCCACTTAAGCTGCATATACGAACTGCATATTCCAACTTAACAGTGCCGTTGTAAACATCTTTAATGTCCCCGTGTTGTTCTTTGTGGAGAAAGTCTGTCAAAAATTCTTCTGGTAATTTTAGTCTTTCCATTTCTATTGTATGTCGGAAGGGACATTCAACAAAAACACTAGCATTCTCTTTTCCTTAGAACCCTACAGTTCCCATTATGAACTTGCAATTTTCCGTCATTGACAGCTAGCAATCCAATATTTGAAACTATAACACTCAGAACCAGATTTACTGTCCTTTTTTTGTCCGAACTGCTATGCTATTATAATTTTAAAACGGGTTAGAGAACTGGTATCTGTCCCAGATAAACTTTGCTATTTGTTAAAGTCATTTTCTGTTGGCTCGGGCATGTGCTTTATTACGAAGGTTGACTGACTGAGCTGCAGGCTAGAGGCTCAGTAGTCGTGCACATGGCGCGCCGAAGGAGAGCGCGCGGCGCTAGCGCCCTCAAATTTCAACACCCTGTTCTCTTTACTGGAGCGATGTATCGCTTTCTTTTCAGCTTTAAAAACAATTTCACAATGTTTGCTACATTTCGTACGCAGTAATATATAACCTAAAGTTAACCAAACGAAAAGTAGTCAGCGACTATATTTTTCACTGCACAAGCTTCAAATGTTATGCGATAGGTTAACTGGAAATTAAGTATCGTAATAACTATGGCGAATACCGGAAAAACAGACACTCCGTTGTGAAGCTGTTATGTTAGCCTGCAAGATGTGCAAAACTCAGTGAGGTACGACAATTAGTTTCCTCAGAATCGAGTGAGAAGTATCCTACGCCAAGGAAAACGCAAAGAACCGGAAGAGGTGGTTTTTATTTTTTTACAGGAGAAGGAGAATTTTTATCGAAAAACTGATACCAGTGTGTGAAGTAGCTTTGTTTCATACACATACAGTATTTTTTCAGCAAGAAAATCGGAAAGTAGTTTTTGTCATGTATTGGCATCAGCCGGCGCGCGGTTGGCTGCGCACTGTGGCCGCCACCAGCTGCCATCGCGCCGTTGCAGCGCGCGAGTGGCGACCGCTGCAGGTTAAGCGGCCGAGCAGCTAGCGGGGAGCCGTTCACTATGGCCGTACCCTAAAGCACCTCGCTGCGGAGCGCGCGGTTGCTCGCCGTGGAGGTTCGAGTCCTCCCTGGGACATGGGTGTGTGTCTGTTTGTCCGTAGGTTAGTTTACCTAGGTTTAAGTAGTTTGTAAGCTACGGACTGATGACCACGCAGTTTGGTCCGATAGATTTACAGACGTTTGAACATTTTGAGGGTGGGTACATAGAAACTGGAAGAGTACACTGAAGGCCTTTATGAGGTGGAAGACGTCTGAAGAAGCCACTGTGGTTGCTACGGAAGACGTAGAGTAGCCAGTATTAGTCGGCACTTATCAGAGATCTGTAAGATTTGAAATCAAATAAAGCAGAAGGTATATTGCATTGCAAGTTCTAAAATCATCAGTCATCGAGGAAAGTGTCAACCAAGATATACTAGTGAGAAAGAAACTAGTAAACCTGAAAAGACGTCGTACCCTTTAATAGGGTGTGATATCATCATGTGAAGCAAACAGGCACCAAGGCACGTAGAGTCACTTGCTCTTCCTACAGCCAATAGAAGCAGTTGGAAGGAGTCAAATTGTGACCTTCTGAGTCCGAGGATAGTCCTTTAAGCGAACGCTAGTTGGAGATCCTGCACAGTTGTGCATCGATACTGGTTGTTAGGCTCACGCGAACATTTTCACACCCATAGACGAGGTTATAGATGTCCACACAGCAGAGACATCCTCCAAGGTCGTCGTATTGTAAGGGCAGCAGTGACAGATCGTACAGCGACGACAGCACATATAAGACGATTAGTGAGCCCAGAAATGTCAACACGGATTGTTGCAAACTGTTTACTAGAAGTGGGGTTATGTCTACAAATACCTCTAGCCCGTCTTCCACAGAATCGACTTGCGCGGCTCGACTGATGTTATTACACGATCACGTGGAAAATAAAATGGCGGGTCATCGTCTTCAGCGATTAAAGCAGATTCTGTCTGCATGCAAGTAATGGTCGTTTGTCCATACGACGTAGGCTTAGACCTGTCGAATGTTCTTTGGTAGCACAGTCTAACGTATACAATCGCGACACTCAATGCTGTAAAAGTTGTTACCAACTGACAGTTGCAACGACACTAGCGCTCCTAGCGGTGGGCAAACCGCCGAAGTAGTGATGTGTGTTTATAATCATTTTTGTACGTAATTAACGAAATAGTTACGAGAATTTTTGCGTTACAAGCATTATAAAATATTGAGAGACAAACATAATGCGGTAATCAATATAAAAATAGCCGAATTTAATAGACTCAGTGGTATAAAGAACAGCGTAGTCCTGAGCAAATACTTATGATTAAGTCTGTATTTGCAGCTTATTCCACTGACAGTAAGTAGAATATAAACATAAGGGAATGAAAAATTTCTATAATGGTCTATTCGTACAATAAAGGCAGTTATTGACGTGTATCAGTTCGGTATGGAATCTGATGATTAGCAGATTTTTACACCTCACTCGTCTTTCCTATACGTGCAGTTTCTTTTAAGTGTAATTACTTTAGCTCAAAAAAACAATGTTTTGATGATTCTTGCCGTTTGTGGCTCAGATGTAGCAATAATTGTAGATTGGGGCTCTTCTTTTTTAGAAAACATTTTGCTTGCCTTTATCGTTTTATTGCCACGTCTGTGACGTATTCCTTCAGCTACAGCTGTGGTGGTTGATTTGGTATTGTATTTATTGCATTCTGTATACGTTTCCTACTTTCTAACCTCACCGATTTTACTGGAATTGTAATGAAGCAATCTTAACGTTCCTGCGTAGAAAGTGACGTCTTTCTGATAAAGGGCAGGTCGGTCTCCTGGTGTTTCCTAGGCATTTTTTATTTTTAATAGAAAATGAAATTATTTATTTAAAGCCTGTTCGTTACAAGATAACTGTAAATTAACTGTCCTGTAATGTACTGTTTCGTACCTTGACAGGGATCTTAGGAAACCTAAGAAAGACAAATGTGGAGCTACTTTTAAATTATTACCTATTTTTATGGCACTATATATGTTCCCTAATGTAAAAAGGATGTTGAAATCAATATTAACGATGCTATTCGCACTCATTGTATTCACAAATGTGCTTTCCGGCCGCTTGGAGCGCTGCTGTCGCGGCGTACAACAAAAATCTGTGGGAGTGTACAGACATCTTACACTGTGATGGTACGGTATATTTATGCAAGACACACTGGCCCCACGACAAGCCTTGTGGCCTGTGGTGCGATAAGCTACAATTGTCTTTCACCTTTGCGTGGTTATGGTATATCGCCCCAAATTTGCGACTGGATAGGTGATTTCCTGTCAGAGAGGTCACAGTTCGTAGTAATAGATGGTAAGGCATCGACTAAAACAGATGTGATATCGGGTGTTTCACAGGGTAGTGTTATTGGTCCTCTGCTGTTCCTTATTTACATAAGCGATTTAGGAGAAAATCTAAGTAGCTCTCTTAGGTTTTTTGCAGATGACGCCGTCGTTTACCGTCTAGTAAAATCATCTGAAGATCAAAACCAACTGCAGAACGATCTGAATAAGATAGCACTATGGTGTAAAATTGGCAATTGACTCTAAATAACGAGAAGTGTAAAGTCGTCCATATGAGTACGAAAAAAAAATCCGTTAAACTTTGTTTACAAGATAAATCAATCAAAAGTGAAGGCCGTAAACTCCACAAAATACCTTGAAATTACTATTACTTCAGACTTAAACTGGAAAGAACACGTAGATACTGTCGTTTGAAAGGCAATCCAAAGACTGTGTTTTATGGCAGAACTCTTAAAAGATGCAACAGAACTACAAAAGAAACTGTATACACTATGCTTGTCCGTCCTTTTATGGAGTATTGCTGCCCTGTGTGGGATCCTTATCAGGTGGGTTTCACGGAGGACACCGAAAGAGTCCAGAGAAGGGCAGCTCGTTTCATATTGTTACGATACAGGGGAGACAGAGTTACGGAAATGATACAGGATCTGGGATGGGAATCATTACAACAACGGTGCTTATCGCTGCGGCGTGGGCTACTTACGAAACTACAATCGCCAACATTCTCCTCCGAATGCGAAAATATATTGTTGACTCGCACTTACATAGGTAGAAATGATTATCATAATAAAATACGAGAAATAAAAGCTCGAACGGATAGATTCAGGTGTTCTTTCTTCCCGCGCGCTATTCGAGAATGAAATGGGAGATAAATAGTTTAACGGTGTTCCGATAAACCCTCTGCCATGCACTTAAATATGATTTGCAGAGTATCCCATGTAGATGTAGATGTTTTTGGAGGGAACGCTGACCAGTGCTCAGTACATGCAGGATGTTGTATGGTCCGTTCTTTTGCCATTCTTGAAACAGGAAAGTGAAGTGTTGGTCCAATAGGGTAATGCTCGTCCACACACTGCGCGTCAAACAGAGAGTGCTCTGCAAGACGTGGAGCAACTGTCCTGACCAGCACCACGTCTGGAAATGTCTCCAACAGAGGACGCGTGTGATGCGGCGCGACGACAACTGGCACGTGGGACTCGTCAACCCACAACTCTTGCAGAACTACTTGGACAGGGCGGAGTAGGCGTGGAATAGTGTCTCTCACGACAGTATTCGCCGTCTGTATGACAGAATGGAGGGCAGAATCAGCGTCTGCATTACCGTCCATGAAGCCAACACCACGTATTAATGTGGATGTTCCAGCCCAGATCGTCACCTTCTAATTTCATTTCCGGAAGTGTATTCAAGCTGGTGTCTAGAATACAGGAGACTGGTAACATACTGCCAGACTTACAGATTCACATAATTCCGAAGAGGGCAAAGACTGTTAAGTGTGGAATTACTCCACATTGACCATACCAGCTAATGCATCCAAGGTTAAAATATAGAACAATGGAAAAGAAAACTGAAGATGTGTTACATGAGTGAGGCTATACTTTATAATGCAAACAAGGCTGAAGAAAAGTCTAAAAAAGCTCCTAGAATCTGACGACCTACAAAAAGCGTCCTACAGTATAAAATGCTGCGAGATGTTAGAAATTCTGAGAAAAAAAGGAATAAACTATATGAAAATAAAAGCATGCACGGTATTTACAAGAACCAAGAGGGAATGTTCAAATGTTTGTAAATCTATGGGGCTTAAGTTGTTTGGTCATCAGTCCTTGGCCGAGCGCTCTAAGGCGCCTTGCTGCAGAGCGCGCGGTTTCTCGCTGTCAGAGGATCGAGCCCGCCTCCGGGCACGGGAGTGTGTTTGTTGTTCTTAGGTTAGTTTCAGTAGTTTGTAAGCCTGAGGACTGATGGCTGTGACGTGCGGCGGTGACGTGCCTCTGGTGCTCTCCCCACATAGTCATTTGTGAAGATGGAAAAAAATCGAGATTCGAACAGTCATAAATTAGGCTCTTCATACGACCCCACAAGAAGTAATCGATAGGGTTTAAATCCGGCGATCGTGGCGGCCACACTGTTGGACCACCACGGCCTATCCATCTTTCACCAAATCGTCTGTTGAGATGTCTCCGGACAGCCAGTGAAAAGTGAGGTGGTGCACCATCATGCTGAAACCACATTTCCTGACGGAAATTCAATGGCACATCTTCCAAGAACGGGTCCAATATGTGTCGTAGGAAGACTAAGTATGCGGGACCCGTGAGCTTGGATGGAAGGAGATATGGTCCAATCACATGACTTTCCAGAATACCTGCCCACACGTTAATTACAAATCTGTTCTGAAATCCCAAAACATGCGGGGCATGGGGATTTTCGTCCTCCCAGACATGGCTGTTTCGGTCGTTGAGAACACACTCCCCTGTGAACCTACATTCATCTGTGAAAAGACCTCGACGTGGAAACAGGGGCATGTCGATGCAACGGTGCAGAAACCATGTGTAGAAGGCGACGCGTTGTCGAAAATCTGCTGGACCCATAGCGTGTACCCTTTGTAATTGTTGCTCGTGCAGGACGTTCCAAGAAGGTACTGTGACTAACAGCCATTGCACGCGCAATCGTTGGAGAACTCGTTGACCGGCCATCTTCAATGTGACGCAGTAGACCTACACCTTCTTCAAATCCGGAAGTGTGCTGTCGCTGTGGAGCACCACAGTCCTGCCTCCTCACGGTGAGGCACCCGTTCTCGCAGCCGTTGCGTAACTTGGGCAAACAGTTTGTGCGATGGAGTGTGACGTGGAAAACTTTTTTGATACAGCCGACTACCAGCTCGGCCGTTACCTCCAGCTTCGCCATACACAAGGAGCATGTCTGTGTATTCCGCAACCGTGTACTGCACCATGTTTACTCTATCCGTGATGCACAGGCATTGACTCGGTCTCAAAGCAAAGCAGACGATAAGTGACATCTGGTGATCGTTTGCCGTAGTACACGTCATCGTGTCTACCCTGCTGCATACCAGAACAGACGTTGACGAGTTACACATCTGAATCGAAACTGTCATAGAATGGAAACGACATTTTCGGACATGGTTCTTATTAATGTTATGTACTCACTACCCTCTACAAGTCATAGAAGTTTGTAACGGGAATTTCTGACCACCCTATATAAGTACACACTGGCGACGAGAGTGAGAGATGCTATGTATAAAACTTTTAGCTCGAAGAAAGACTGATTAGAAGGATTTAGAATGGTGTTAAATTGCACAAATATATTCTCAAGCCAAAATTTTTTGTGAGGATGGCGGAATGAGGACTGAAGCAGCTGGTTCCCCACTTTAAACAGAAACATGTTTTCCTTTTTGGGGTCAGGAGGAGCATTTTTTCTGGTGTTACGTATGTTCAAACCTGTGATTCTATGCCTGCATTTCAGTGATAAGTGATAGTCCTGAGAAAGCTCACGAAACGCAAAGGTCCTGGGTTTGAATTCTGGTCTGGCACACAGTTTTAATTTACCAGGTAGTATCACATCCACCGACTTTCGTCCAAGTCAGATGATTTCTTTGTAGTACTCATAATATATTATTATGTACTCCATGAAATTTTTCGCCAGAGTTCGAGTTCACTATTTGCAGTGCGTGGCACATGTGACGTTCTTCCCACCGCCGATGCGGTTTCCGATGGCGCGCTCTAGGGCAGAGCACTCTGGTATGCGTAAGCATCGATCCCAGAACCCCTCGGGGCAGTGTGATGGAGCGAGCGCCAGGTGGCTGACGGCGAGGGAGCAGCAGAGAATGGAACACTGAGTGCCGGGGGATGGGCAGCGTGTTTGCCGAGGCGCGGTGGTCCGCGAGGGGCCTCATCCAAGTACGTGTAGACACCGCCCAGTTGGTGAGTCGACGAGTGTTTTTGCTGGTGACCAGAAGAAGGCGGCGCCCACACGTCAGAGGCGAGGAGCGATGGGAATTTTAGTTAGTACCAAATTCTAAGAGGGCTATACGTCTGTCATTTTTGAGCAGTTTGAACGTCGTTTGTAAGTAGGGAAAGGAGGAGATAAAAGCTATTACTATTGTAGGATATTAGAAGATTTAATTTTAGATGAAATCACTGGTGATAAATTTATATAATGTGCTATTGACTACTTCCTAATACTAATATCTTCCAAATTGTTGAAAGTTCGCTTCGTGGGCGCTGGTCGTTATATTTTACAATTTTTTTGTAAAACCTGCGGAAATTTAAAGACAAATGGGATTCCTTTGAGCAAAAGACATGTCTCATCTTTTATGTCGACAATATAATTGAATCGCTCATTTCTTAAGGATCCTAAATCAAATTTTCTGATTTTTGTGCTACCCAAATTTCTGAGTTCTTTGGAAGGGGTGGGGTCGACTCATCGTTGAATGCGGAAAGGGCGTTTGCTTTTTATCAGATACTCGACATACAAAGCGGAGAAATTCTTTCGCCGGCCGCGGTGGCCGAGCGGTCTGTGGCGCGCCAGTTACGTTCTGCACGGCCAGTAGGGTCGGGGGTTGAATCCCCCCCTCGGGCATGGATATTTGTGCTGTCCTTAGTATGAGCTAGTTCATAAGTAGTTTGTAAGTTTAGGAACTACTTATGAAACTCCAATCGCCAACAGTCTCCTCCGAATGCGACAATATATTGTTGACTCCCACTTATATAGGTAGAAATGATCATTAGAATAAAATACGAGAAATCAGAGCTCGAACGGAAATATTCAGGTGTTCTTTCTTCCCGCGTGCTTTTCGAGAATGGAATGGAAGATAAATAGTATAATGGTGTTTCGATGAACCCTCTTCCAGGCACTTAAATGTGATTTGTAGAGTATCCCATGTAGAACTGATGACCGCGTAGTTAAGTCCCATAAGCTCTACAAACATTTGAACATTTCATTTTTTTGGAGAAAATCTCGTGGAATTTAAAAGAGCCCCATGTCTAGGACATAGGGCACTTTCGCTCTCAACAATTCTGAACAGTCACAGAGAATCCTTGACTCTCAGAAAAGGCGCGAGAACCATATGAATAATACATCTATGTTTTTCTTTTTCTTTTTTTTCAAAGTCATTGTTGTAGAGCAACCTGTCGTAGGTGATACTGTGTCCTCATAGTATCCTATATTATATCAATATGCGTGAATGTGATAGTGATGTTTAACCTATCCATGGTAAATTAAAGGGTTTGGAGCATACCAATTACCGAGGTTAGCTAATAATAACAAGATTTGTCGACAGTCTCGTGCAAGCAATTCTAATTGTTTGCAATCCTTTAGTCAAGAAGATCATTTATCAATTCTAGTACATTTTCTGTTTCTTATCAGTAAAGATGACCGAGATCTTTACTTTTAGAGCCTTTACAGGCAGAAAACGTAAAAGACATACACCAAGGAAAGGAAAAATTCCAAAGTCAAGGATGTGTTATCTACAATTTCAAATATTAGTTAAGAGTTTGATTATATAAACAGATTTCGTGACTTTAAAAATTGTTGCTGACATTTACTAACGTATTCATTAAACAGTTTGTATGTGTGATGTAAAGGTTTTAAGATTTTTATTTTCCACTTGTTTTACAAAAGCCCTATGTCCAAGAGAAATATTCAGCTCTGGTAAACAAATCGACACAATAATTTTTATTATTGATACCTCTCATATGGTCACTGCAAACAATTATGGAAATGCTTTGTAAGCTATTAAAACAGTTTTCTCTTCCGTTTCTCTCGAAACTATGCCAGGCAGACATAGGGGACTTCTGAAATGACCGATCTTTCATTTTTATAGTGAGATGAGAGGTTGCAGTACTTCGTAGTTGTAAACCGTTTTAGCTCTTTCATGTTTGCTACCCATGTCTTTGTTAGCATCATATCTTTCAAAAGAAACCTGTTATTATTGCAGTGCTAAGTGCTTTCATCCACTTATTTGAAGAGATAGTTGGCAGATGGCATTAGACTCCTCAAGAGTCTTCGTCACATCTCCCTTGTAGTAGCTATTATTTCGTATTTTATGACTTCCATTCCTCCGACCGATAGCTGAAAATATTTAAGCATGTTTAATTAATATTTTGGTAAACGAACTGCAGAAAAAAAGTATTTTAGCAAATAAAGCACTTCAGTTTCAACACTGAGAGATTATAGACTAGTAACCCTCAATGGTTTGACCACTGTTACAATGGCGGCAGAGTAATGGCCGCAAGGAACGCAGTAACTCGTCAGTTAGCCCCTCTATGCAATTTCAGCCTTCGCCTGCGCATCTGCGTCATTCAGTCTCCGATAGCCAATGAACGTTCAGTATTGTTCCGAACACTCTGCTGCGACTGTCGTAGGCACTGCTAGAATTAAACTTCACTGTAGCGAGGTATTCAGTGGATCGTATTCTATTTGTTGCAAATTGTCACTGCTGATGGAGCGGGCATGCAACAAATTCTACCTAAAGAAGCGAGAGCCATTATTTGCAGGCTTTACCGATTGCTTCAAACGCAAAGCACGTATATACGCGTACTTCAACTGTCGCCTGAACACGGCAAATATATTTCTCCCATCTTTGTCTAGATACGAGCGACGCGCCATCGTTCGTGGGTTGAGCTATAGTACATGCAGTGCTGTACTGTTGCGCCCACATCTGCAAGGGAAGATCGAAAATTTGTGCCCTATATTTTTTTCTCCTTTGGTACTTCAGCTGCAGTGTTCTAATTTCAGGACGATATAGTCTCAAGTTTTCTCTCTATAGGACATTGTGTTTTCATGTGATCGCTGGTGTGAGAAGTTCGGACGACAAAACAAAAAGGGGATCATGTTACTGCCATATATTTGCCAGGAGCAGCAAAGTGTAGGATAAAGTGTGTAACATCCCCCTGGTAAACATTACTGTTTCTGCTTCATACAGTATAATGTGAAACTAAACTATGTCGCGTATACTCAGTACCACTAGTGTGGACAGGCATAGTTATATCAGATTCATTATTGGCACAAAAGACAATTGAATTGTATAACTAATATCATTATTATTCTGTAATATAGTATGGACCAAAGAAAATTCTCTCTCAGTATTGTTTTAGAGTCTGATTAGATGCAAATGATTCTGATTGTTGCAAATGATACTAGACGTTAATTTGTTTTCACGGTACAAAAATTTTGGTGAAAACTAGGTCTCTATCGTCCTAAATAGGTTTTCATGAGTTTAAAACAATGTTAAATGGAATATGCATGTAATCATTTGTACTGCAGAATTACCCATAATTAATAAAGCTTTCAGCACTTCGGCAGTTGCGGCCAACGCAGCGGAACTGCAGACGCTGATGCCATTATTCGGCATGATCAAATTAAATGAAATGTTTATCAAAGCAGAGACAGGAGAAACCAGGAACGAATATTAATGATTTATCTTTCAGCCCAATGAGACGGTGACAAATAGGCTTTAAACCATTCTTATTGAACTTTCATTGTGAATGGGCCTACGCAAGTACTAATTAGAAGACAAGAGTTTTGACATTTACTTGGTGTGGATAATCAATACATTTGAATCTCTATGCAGAAGTGTGTACTTTTGAAACAAAAATGTGCTTTGAATAAAGCTTATGTCATTAAATTTTAGTGCTTATTTACAATCCGTAACTAGGGAACCGGAAAATCCAGTATTAGGAATCGCATTTTCCAAAGAAAGAAATTAAGTTTTAACGTTTGTCCTGTCGTTACTGAAAGTGTAAATATTCAGAAGAGTTTATGCAAGGATAGTATTTATGTATTAACTAGAAACAGTACATGTAGAACTCATTATCCATAATTTAAAGGTTCGTAATCTTAAATTTAAAACAGATGATGATGGTATATGGTATCAGGGTGCATAAAATCCTGATCTCTAGCGCCTGGACGTAAATAGTGTGAGACGAGAATTTCAAAAAAAGGTACTCGATATTAGAGCACTTCCCCCAGTTAGATATTTGTGGGCCAAAGGGCATAAATCCAATGAATTTCAAAGGTACTAGCGTGGCATGTATGGGGACGACTCTATGGACTAGTAATGTCTCCAGGTGGTGTGTATTCTTGCAGCCGCGGCAGAATAGTCGTGCGCACTAAGGCACCCAGCTGCGGTGCGCGCGTCCGTTGGCCGTCGGGGTTCGAGTCCTCCCTAGAGCATGGGTGTTTGTGTTGTCCTTAGCATAAGTTACTTTAAGTTAGTGTGAGTAGTTTGTAAGCATAGGGACTAATGACCAACGTAGTTAAATCCCTTAGATTTACAAACATGACTGGTCATGGTACGCTATACTATATTGCACATGAAAAATAGAATTACACCGAAATAGGTCGAAGTTGCTCTAGCATCCACCATACAGTCCGGAGGTAGCATCATTAGAATTACATCAGATGCTCCCAGACGGCTGTACTACCAAACGGATTTATGTGAACGAGCCGTACTGAAACTGGTACAACGATAGCAGACATGTGTTGAGAACTTGCCGACTATGTGAGAAAGTAAGTAAGAGGCGTAAATACGTTTGTGATTTTTTTGTTTTGTCAAATATTAAACTTTATTGTTTTAAAATAATTGTGCGCTACCTTCCGATCTTGCCGCATATTAGTAGACTACTGATTAGTCTTACTAGCGTACTTTATAGTGCGGCAGATCGTCCAACGTTATGAAGTCTGCTGATGCTTCTTGTGGTGTTACCAAACACGCTGTAGCCGTGTAACAATTCTTACACCTGCGTTATTGTCAGAAAATATTGTCATTCTATCTCATTCAAATAATACTGTTTTGGCCATAACTGTACCAAATTTAATTAATATTCGAAGAAAAAGGAGAAAAACGTACAGTAAGAAATTAAAGTAGTACGAAGTTAAAGCGGAATCAGTGATGTCTTTTTTTTTTTTTTTTTCTTAGATTTTGGTGTTCTTCACGGGTTTGCGGCCGCATTACGTCATTCTGCTGACACGATATTTCAGCGGTCCATCTGGCCGCCATCTTCAGGTGCGACTGGAGCACAAACACTCCGGCTTCCGGCGGGTTGACGGTTGACTTCCCCATTGGCTGTAGGCCAATAGTGAAGGGAGGAAGAATAAGATAAATTCCACTAACGTATTGTGATGCAGTATCAGATAAGATCACGAATGCGTTGCGTAACGTAAAGGTCAAAGTTGATTTTCGTACTAACAGTAAGTTGGGAATGTTACTACGGCACAGTATGGAACCAATTCCTGATACAGGACTGGAGCATACAAGATTCTCTGTGGTTCGTGCAAAAAATTCTCTGTTGGACAGGCGGGCGGATAATTTCGGCCGGCCGCGGTGGCCGAGGGGACTGAGGCGCTTCAGTCACGGTCTGCACGGCCACTACGGTCGGGGGTTCGAATCCCCCCTCGGGCATGGTTATTTGTGCCGTCCTAGTTCGTAAGTAGTTCATAAGTAGTTTGTAAGTTTAGGGACTGATGACCCCGTAGTTAAGTCCCATAAGCTTGACAAACATTTGAATTTGAATTTGATAATTTTGTATTAGATTCCGTTAACACGGATACACAAGGAATAGCAGTGCCGTAGGTGAGCATATATGGGAATACAAACACCATTTAAAAACTATTGATGATAGTATATCTGTTCTGCATTTTGCCAACAAGGGAACTTTTTTGGACTTTTCAGAAGAGTTTCAGTATATGTAAGCTACCAGAAGAAGCCGGACCTGGTAATCAATGAACAGTTTTCAGGAATCTGTAAATAGTTTCTCGATTTTTTAATGACTTTCTAATAAATAAAATTAAATTGTAGTTCTATGGTTTGTTTACCTTGATAAAATTGTATTTCGTGTATCATGCAAATTTTGTATTCTATCAATACTACATTTACTTAAACATATTGTACCATCTATTGTAAAGTTTTTCTTTATAGTATTATTTATTGGACTAATGATGAACGGAACGAATGGTGCTGCCCTCTGACGTAGTTCTTATCCTGTTTACATTTGACGCACTCGTTTCATACGTGTCCAGTCTGTCACGTTTAATGCTCTACTCTGTACCCTATATTCACTCTGAAACTGTCAGAGATGTGCTACAACACAGGTTCTGTTTTTGTTTTATTATTTTTTTTATACAGGTTGGTTATTCCTGTTTCATTTTTACATTTTCAAGAAAACCATGTTCAATACTTGTTTGAATTTTGTATTCTATCTGAATGACAACCGGCATCGCCCGAAATGCGTAAGAGAGAAAGATCTGACAACCATCTGGATGGTCATCATTTCTGGAGCAAAAACAGCTTTTTTGTGAAGCCACTTTTGTAATACTCCTTGCTGTCTGCATTAGACATTTGTGAGACGTGGTAGCCATTTTGATACACTTGAAATATTTTTAACTAACTGTCTTGAACAGAAATGCACTTTATGAAGGCCTTACGCGTTTCAACATACATCATTATCAAAAATTAAAAATTCGCCTTAAAACTATTAGTGTCACAGACGTATGTCACACACAAAAGATGTTTACAATTCACCCCAAATCATCTCTGTAGGATGGTGAAGTGCATAGTATGCGACTTCTTTTGCATAATATGCATTTGACCATCCTACAGAGATATTTTGGGTTGAACTGTCAACATCTTTTATGTATGACATTTGTCTATGACTTTAATAGTTTTAAGGGGAATATTTAATTTTTTAATAGTTTTGCCTTTGATAATGGCATATGTCGAAACGCGTAATGTCTTAATAATTCTGATTTTATTTTATATATCGTATGACTGCCTTTTCATTACAAAAAATGACAGATTCAAGATGGAAATTTCGTATTCGGTACATAGTGTAAACCACATCGCCCATACCTTACTCAGGTACCTAACGTTACTCGTACATACTTGCGAAATGAGTCGGTGCCAATACCAAATGTGTTTCACAGCTTAAGTGCATATTGTCCTAGTACTGCTGATGGACTATAGGGCTCTTGTTTAGAAACTTGTACTTATATTTCTGTTGCGGAATCATTTTATTTCCGTGTAAATCGTTAAAGCATACGGATATTCATGTTTCCCAGTTGCAGTAGAATTTTTGAAATAAAAGCGTGTAGTTCGACTTTTTACTCAGCATGTTGGGTTGGGATGTTTCATTGGGATAGGGTGATTAAACTACTGAGGTTATCAGTCCCCCGGTGGGGAGGGGAAGGAGTGAGGATGGGAATGGAGGGGAGGGGGAGAGGAAATGCAGTCTGGGAAGTTACTCAGCGCGTACCAATGTCCGTTAGACACGGTGCGACTGTCAGTCTTCTAGGTCGGGCGGCTATCTGTTGGGCCTACTGCCTGGCGGATTTTCGCAGCCCTGCTTGCCCTGGGTGAACGTAATCCACGCGGCGGCCGCACAGGTAGGTCAGCCGGGCCTCGCTCGCCTCTAAGCTGATTACCTGGAAGGGGGGGGGGGGCGGTCCAGCGCGCTGACTGTTGATGGGCTTCACTGAGGCCGGTGATTGGACGTTGCCGGAAATTGCCGCTGCAAGTGTTCTGGCGCTGGTGATTGTCGGCGGCGCTCCGGTGATGGAAGGCCGCTCCAGGCACCGCTCCAGCTCCAGAATTAGAAGGGCAGTTGGGGGGGGGGGGGGAGGATGGGCGCCAGCCTGCTTTCCGGCACACATTCCTGCTTCCTGGTCCAGCAGAGCACGCGTCCTGTATAACTGTTCGCGCTGCATCTAGCAGTAGCCACTTTTATATGAGGACGCCTTGTTTGAAGCCTACCTTATAAATAAAGGGGAGAGTGTGTCTGTTATGTTTCCACGACTCACAAGGAAAGTACATAGGCTCGAACAAACATATCTGTATGAACGTTTGGTTACAGGATCCCTACGTACACTTCAGTGTGCTGGTGGATGTCGTTTTTCTGCAAAGCTCTGCAACCATGCTCTAGATAGCACTGTAGCTGTAATTGTAGACGCCATACGTAATGCAGATATCCATTATAGTCGACATGGTCGATTATAGAGAGTCCGCAACTGCACTACGTTATTTTAAATGTGTTTATTTCCGTCAACAGTTGCTATAAAATTGTTTCATAACATGTTTCGATCACTTGGATCATCTTCAGATCTTATAGTTGCGTCCGCAACTCGTCTGGCTGAGTACTAATTGGTACTGAGTTTTACAGTTCAAAGTACTGAACTGTAAAACTCAGTACCAATTAGTACTCAGCCAGACGAGTTGCGGACGCAACTATAAGATCTGAAGATGATCCAAGTGATCGAAACATGTTATGAAACAATTTTATAGCAACTGTTGACGGAAATAAACACATTTAAAATAATGCAGATATCTTAACCATAACTTATGTAATGACAGTCCTACATGTTCTCTAGCGAATTGTCGTCAAAAGCCGTGATGATAGTTGCAACTTTAACCTTCTTCCCGAAAGACTGTTGGTATTCACTGCCACTGCTTCCATCGCCTCTTCCCACACTTGCCGTAGCGCTACCGCTTGCAATGAGTTGTTAGTCATGATCGTCCCTATTATCATTATTATGAGTTTGTAACAACAGTATCTAACTTATGCTCATATTTCTGTACCATAACAGATACGAGAAAGCATGCAAATGATACATCTTCTACACTAATACCATCTTCACGAAGAAGGGTTCTTCGTAACTTCATCTCAACTAATCGCAATACATTAGCAAGATTGATTATTATTCCCCGCTCCATCTGACGCTTCACCACACAAATAACTTCACTAAACGCAACTTCGGAGGCACACTGCACCATCCCTACTGGCGAATCGGCAGGTAAAATTGCAATGCGGCATGGCACACGCAGAGGCCTCTAACGGACGACTGCAGAGTTTTGCAGATGCGGGAGTATCTCTAGTGCAATAAGGGATCTTTACATTATCTCTCATACTATTTTGGTGTATATGTGTTTGTTCGAGCCCAAGTACTTTCCTTGTCAGTCGCTAACCCATTTCCAAGAAACTTGCGAGAAAGTACATAAGCTACTTAAAAAAGGTCGCAGAACAAGATATTTACCGATTTGAAGCACATCATGCGAAATATGGGCGCCATTCCAGAGACTGCGAGGCCGTTCACGCCAGAGGTTCGAGTCCTGTGTGTGTGTGTGTGTGTGTGTGTGTGTGTGTGTGTGTGTGTACGTGTGTTGTTCTTAGTTTTTGTAGTTCGCATCGGGATGCCAACTATATATTACGTATTTTAAATTTCAGACAAACTTGTTTCCGCATGCCTAATGATCAAATGATCAACGCAGTACAGTACCATCTCTTACACCAATACAGCATTCCCTGCTGTGTTAAGGTGTGGATTGTCTTATGATCAAAAAGGGTTTGATATTATACGCCTTGGATACAGAAACCAGTTGGGCATCGGGCTTTCTTTATGCGGCTTTGCTCCAGTTCCGAATCAATTTTATTTTTTAAAATATCTAACGGGCAATGTTAGTCGTACTTTCCGTATTTTAATTTTTTACTTTTCTGTGTCTTTATATTTGATAATGATTCCGTAGTGTACTGGAACTAGTCATGCAAAGAAATAATTTTAATTGTTAGTTTTGTGGATTAACCACTATATGTGGTATAAGAAGAAAACAAACTTTAATGCTTGGTTTAAAACATGTTTTGCATCAGAGCTAATTTTTCCGTAGTAGTTGAATGTAACATATACAATGTAGCACCGTGTTGTGAGAAGAACGTGCTTCATGCAGTTAAAGTAGACTCTAGTTATTGGGAAAATACTCAAAAACATAAGGATATATGTTAACCATTTATAACGGTCGAACTATTGAAAGAAACGCCAAAATTGATCGAAACTGCAAATTAACATGGCTCATTACTGTATGTGTCACAGCAGACTGCAGGTTTCGTAAGAACACTCAAAAGAATAATGTATTATCCACTACAAATAGCACTTTTATAGCGGCCATACTACTGAGAGAAAAGCGTAAGATGAATGAAATCGTTAACAGAGTAATAAAAAAAACAAAGGCAACTCATTAATGTATGTATTTTCCGTTTGCTGTACGAAAAATTACAGTAATTTACAACCCACGAATTGAGCATTATGCTAAAACCCTAAGCCGCGCAGAATGGCCTAGTGGTGTAAAGCGTCGTGCTAGGGACTGGGCAGCTATCCCCTCAGGCATGGGTGTGCTGTTGTCTTAGTGTAAGATAGTTTAAGTGGTTAGTATATCTAGGTACTGATGGCCATAGCAGTTTCGTCCAATAAGTTTACAAACATTTTAACATAAAAAAAACCAGCGTAGTTACATTAGGTCATCCGTATTTTTAAGATTGTTTTCTGTAATTACACACAGGAGCGCTCACGCATTTATAAGGTAGAAGTATGTCGTCTACACTTCAATGACACCGTTGATACTGTAAACGGCATCGCCACTCTAGTAATATATGTCTGTGGGTATTGGCAGCATAAAGACTTTCTAAAAAGCTCAGATTACCAGTGCAGTTACAACGATTTTCAATTTGTTGCACTTCTATCGACTTTCCAATACATGAATATTTTTGGTAACATAATTAGTCTTTCTTACGTTTGTGGTTCATAGGTAGCAAAAACAGCACATTTGAATGAAACTTTCACTCCACAGCGGAGTCTGCGACGTTATGAAACTTCCTGGCAGATTAAAGTTGTGTGCCGGAACCGGGACTCGAACCTGGGACCTTTGCCTTTCGCGGACAAGCGCTCTACCGAATTTTTTTTTGTGTTCATCTGGTAGATCTATGGGTCGCGGTCGTTCGTTCCGTTTGTCCGTGGTTGTTCGTTGCAGAGGTGGCTCAGCTTTTTTTTTTTTTTTTTTTTTTTATTTTTTATTTTTTTTTACAGAGAGCGTTTAGCCCTCTGACCGGGCGCGCTGAGCCACGCCGCCCGGTGACTGATCTATCCCGACACGACTGACGATGCCGCCTCACAACACTTTACTTCCGCCAGTACCTCGTCTCCTACTTTCCAAATTTCACAGAAGCTCTCCTGCGAAACATGTAAGACTAGCACTTCTGGAAGAAAGGATATGGTGGAAACATGGCTTAGCCACAGTTTCCAGAATGAAACTTTCACTCTGCACCCTTAGGCTGTGGCTAAGCCACGTCTCCACCATATCCTTTCTTCCAGGAGTGCTAGTCTTACATGTTTCGCAGGAGAGCTTCTGTGGAGTTTGGAAAGTAGGAGGCGAGGTACTGGCGGAAGTAAAGTTGTGAGGCGGCATCGTGAGACGTGTCGGGATAGCTCAGTCGGTAGAGCGCTTGCCCGTGAAAGGCAAAGGTCCAAGGTTCGAGTCCCGGTTCCAGCAGACAATTTTAATCTGCTAGGAAGTTTCACAGCACATTTGGTTTATTAGGTGTTGCGTACGTTTTATTGCTTTTGAGGTTTCATTATCATGTCTCTGTGGCTTTCCCTTTAGCAGTGGTGCCTTATGTGGGACGTTACATAATTTATGTACTGAATTCCATACAAGTTATCTACATTCCACATTCACGCAATTGACTGGAGCTAACCGAAAAATATTCGTTTTATTGGGTGCATATACGGTATCTTACTGCAAATGTTCAATATTTTGCTATTTACCCACCATTTATTATTCTTAAGGGGGAAAACGTTTTTCAGTCAAATATGTATTTGAATCGTAAAGTTCTGTATAGTGGTCCATTTCGTTCTTATCAGGGTTCTTAATAAACTATAGAAAGACAAATGTCATGTATTTTTTTTGTAGCTTTTTATGTCACTAAAAGCTGCTCCCTATCGTAACTATAGTTAGAAATCACTAAAAGCGACACTATTCGCACGCATACCATTTAGTTTTAAGAAGTTTTGCTGCCATCGAACTGTGCTACAAAACTGAACAAGAGTCGGCAATGTTTACATTAGAGTGCGCTAATATTATTAAATGCGAAGAAGAACATGTGTGTGTTTCTTTTCGCGACTAAACTGCCGAGCCGACGATATCTGAATACTGCACAATATTCACATTGTATACTCAAGAGCTAAAGTAACTATTATAGGCATTCGTATGCAAACACAGGATATGTAAACACACAGAGGACTGCGCTGCGGTCGGCAACGCGTGTATAAGGCAACAGGTGTCTGGCGCAGGCGTTAGATTGGTTACTGCGGCTACCAAGCTCACACTCTGATGTTCTTAGGTAAGGATGGAGGAAGGGTGGGAGAAGGGAATCGGCTGTGTTATTTAGTAGGGGCCATCCAGGCATTTGTCTGGAGTGACTTAGGGAAATCACGGAAAACCTAAAGCTCGAAGCCGGAGGTGGATTTGAATTACCGCCCCCGAATGTTATTCCGGTTACCACTGCGCCACGTCGCTCAGTGACCATTTATAGTTAAACCTACATCATCAATTCATGAACCATTTGAAGTTCACTACATTCATTAAAGAAACACTACAGTTTATACTTAATAATTTACAAAATAACCAGGTTGGAAAAGTGTACCGAGCTTGTTCCAGTTGCTGTTACGATGCACTGAAATATTACAATCAACATGTGTGTAACTGTAAATACAAATGATAACGTCTCGTGGTCAGTGTTAAATGATTGTGGTTAGCTTTAGTTCATATTGTAGGACACGTAAAGAGCTTCCCCACCAGCAATCGCGAGAGGTACAAGCACTGTTTTGTATCGCCTATCGCGTTAAATTACATTATTCATCATATTCGACTCCTTGTACCCTTACCCTAATTTCCCTCTCTCACTAACTTGTTACACACGGTGAACGTTATCCACCCTTCGAAACTAAGCCGGTGACATCTTATAAAAACATAAATAACTTCAATGTTAAGGTAGTTACGTAGAGTTACATTATTATAGTATGTGAAAAAAGTCAGGATTTGACAAATGCAATGTACAAATAGCTCACCTTGATAAGCGACCATCGCCATTCCGGTGGGTACTTCGTCAAAACGAAGCTGAAGACGTTCCCCACGATAGGGATAGTCGACTCTGCAACAGAAGACAAGAGCGTCGACTTGATACGAGTAATCACTGAGTATCTGAAAGAGAACATTGATTGTTATGAAACGAGAACACATTTTTACAAATAATATTAGACAAGAGACTTCTGAAAGGAAACATTACGTGTTGCATTATTCATATCTCCAGTTTTTCAGAAGACTACTACGTGAAAACTACAAGACATAGAGGAAACAATTTGTTAAAAACTGATGGTAGTACTAATCGAAACAAGAAAAATAAGTCAAATAAACACGAGTCAGGAAACGAATACTTTCTGAGATACGCCGTGCACACTAAAGCGCCTTGGTGCAGTGAGCGCAGCCGTTCGCCGTCGCGAACCGTGGCGGAGTGGCCGAGCGCATTGAGACGCTATGCTCCGATGCGCGAGGCCGTTTCCCGTCGGGGGTTCGAATCCCCCATCGGGCATGGATATTTGTGCTGTCTTTAGTATAAATTAGTGTATAAGTAGTTTGTAAGTTTAGGAACTGATGACACCGCAGTTAAGTCCCACAAGCTTCACAACATTTTTTTGCCGTCGGGGGTTCGAGTCCTCGCTCAGGCATGGGTGTTCGTGTTGTCCTTAGCATAAGTTACTTTAAGTTAGTCTAAGTGGTTTGTAAGCGTAGTTAAGTCCCTTAGATTTACGAACATTTGAACATTATTTTATTTTTGAGATAAACACGTGTTTATTACAAAGGGCTCCGAGACGCTTGGCTGCGGTTATTAACATACTTGGCGGTAGATTAATAGGGGCTTACGTAGTCCCTTAAAGGTTAAATGGTGCGCGTTATCTGGACATTCTCATTAACGTATTTTCTACGTTACAGGAGACTGTACCATATTCCTCCATACTGGCGAACCATTACACAATTTGCGTAAACATCTGAGGCAGGTATTTCAGGATCGCTGGGTTGGTTGCAGAGGTCACACACCTTGGTGTCCTTGTTTCCCAGATCTAAGTCCCAGAGATCTTTGGTTACGGGGCAGCTGATGTAAATGGTCTACGCAACTCCAATGATGTGCATATACTATAGGGTCCAAAGTGCTCGGACTCTATTTCAATAGCTTTCCAGTATCAGGTAGGACGTCTCAAGTAACAATGGATGAATGTGAACATCTGTTGTGATTTTGTAAATTCGGGTTTGGAAAAATTACTTTTTTTAAAGTGACGAAGAACCAGTTAAAGTGTCTTCCCAGGATAATTAACGTAGTTGCGGTAATAGTTACTATGCGCAGAAAAACTGTATCAGTTACAAGTATCATTACAGTTGATTAGTGAATTTAGTCACTTTTAAAAATTATAACTGTAACTCGTCTGCAAATAACGAATAAACCCTGTAAATGACAAAAATTAACTCTGTATATTCTGATAATGGTATGTGATGCCATAAAATTAAACGTTGTGTAATAGATTAAGCTAAAACCGTGCTGTTCCAGATTCAAACAAATTAACGATTTACACTTTCACCTGGAAAAGGTGGGTCGTACAATATTTCAAACATGGTTCCATAATTTCTCTGTCCTATAGACGGGTTTTTTTATTCGTGTCGAAGGCATCAATTACAAGTTAATTTCAAGAAAGTGTACATGCAATAGAATAAACAAGTCCTCGACAGTAGGCATTAACATTAAAGATAAATTAATAATTAAAATTGTTTTCACCCAGAAGTGCGCAGAGCTCAAAGAATTAAAGTTAGCATACAAAACATATAGCCGGCCGCGGTGGCCGAGGGGACTGAGGCGCTCCAGTCACGGTCTGCACGGCCACTACGGTTGGGGGTTCGAATCCCCCCTCGGGCATGGATATTTGTGCCGTCCTAGTTCTTAAGTAGTTCATAGGTAGTTTGTAAGTTTAGGGACTGATGATCCCATAAGCTATACAAACATTTTTTGAACAAAACATATATAAACAATTACAAGTACATTTATATTTAAACAGAGTAACACACATTAACTTAAATTGCTTTAGCCTAGAAACGGGCTATGTCCAAGGCATTAGGGTTGGCCAGCCTTAAATCCTCTTCGATGCAGGATGACGGACACAGATGACAGTTGCGCAGGTGAGACATTGTCTGCTCCTCGCCACACTCACAGGTTGAGGGTCCACTAGCGTATCCCCATTTTTGATGCTTACTTTACACCTCCCAACACCAGTTCGTAACCTATTGAGCAACTTCGAGGTACACCAGCTCTCATTATGACCGGGAGGTAGCTCTTCTTTAGGTTTCCTCCAGCCTAGGGGAGCAATTTCTGCTCTCTTTCTCCACAAGTCTATCGCTTGGTTTTTTGTTGTCTCATTGACTCGTACAAAACTTTTTCTAGACATAGAGCGTGTTGGTACTGGTGATAGGCCAAACAATGGGTGAGTATGAGAGGTCAGGCCTCTACGTGCTTCTGCTTGCGCAGCAGGTTGACCTGCTAGCTGATACAGCTGCTCCACTTTGGTTGGTCTCAGGCAGCCAGTAATTGTGAGACACGTGTCATTCAATCCACTTGTTTAGCGTGGCAGGTATTATGCCAGACAGGTGCTGCATATTCGCCCGCTGAATAACACAACGCCAATGTTGAGGTCCGAATAGTGGCTGGATGTGCTCCCCAGCTAGATCCCCTTAGTTTTCATATCAAATTATTTCTGGCAGATACTTTCATTTTGGTGTTATAACAATGCGTTTTAAAGGCTAAGGTCCGGACGAAGGTCAACCCAAAGTACTTTGGGGAAAAGGAATGTTCAAGTTGAGAGCCATTCCATGAAATATTTAGTCGTTGGTTGGCCTGTCTGCTTTTTAGATGGGTGAACATGTTAATGTTGAAGGATCCATGTACAAGCGCCTTAGAACGCTCGGCCACTCCACCGCGGCTGATGTAATTCAACATTGCGTCAGACCTCGTCACGCCTTCCCAGGACTTTTGCGGGTATCACATGACTTACACGTGTAGGTGTGGTGCCATTCACCGACATACCAAGGCCTCATACTTTTTTGCCATACCAAGACGCGTCGCCATTGTTATCCGTGCCAAAGGTGACGTACATTATCTGCCGTAAGCTAAAGATCTGGTTCTGACAGACTAGAAGACGCCCAAACCCATACTGATTTTCATCCAACTTGTCTTTAACTGATACTCACGCAACTGATACTCACATTTTCCTTTCAACAATACTAGACACGATGTTGCCCACAACACAATTAAAGAGATGTCTCTGTAGTTGTTACAATATTTTCTGTTTCATTGCTTGATTAATCGGTGTTATTACTGTTTTCGTCCAGTCAGACAGAACATGTCCCAATTCCCACGCCAGTTAATTTAATCTGTGTAACCATTCAAATCTTCAAATGTTTGTAAATCTATCGGACCAAACTGCGTGGTCATCGCTCCGTAGCTTACAAACTACTTAAACCTACGTAAACTAACCTACGGACAGCACACACACCCATGCCCTAGGGAGGACTCGA
This sequence comes from Locusta migratoria, assembly GCA_026315105.1. Lineage (NCBI taxonomy): Eukaryota > Metazoa > Arthropoda > Insecta > Orthoptera > Acrididae > Locusta > Locusta migratoria. The sequence goes on from CM048746.1 coordinate 526,438,955, forward strand.
ACCTCCGATGGCGAGCAACCGCGGGCTCCGCAGCGAGACGCCTTAGACCGCTCGGCTACTCCACCGCGGCTGTAACCATTTGAGACTTCACATTCCACTGTATTCGATGAGTTCCGACTTAATTTAATCTACCCCAGACGCTTTATTGCATTGCAATCTACTGACCTTCTGTCCACTTCATCACATGTGATCCTGTTTCCATCTTCACTCCTATCCGATTGTACATTAAAATCTGACACATCAATGAGCGTTTCACTTACATTGAGCATGTATTCAAAATATTCCCACCATCTGCCAAAGGTTTAATTAGTAGCTTTCCTGGCCGTTACAAAACACTTATCAAATCCTTCTTCCTAACCACTTCGAACACTGCTAATTACACCCCAGGAGGGTTGTACCCAAAGTCTCCAGCCTATATACAAAGTCTTCCATTATTTCTGATTGGTTTCTACAATTACCTGTTTGGATTTTTTCCTTCAAGCTAAATTTCCCTGTCATTTCTAGTCATAATGTTCTGGTTCAAATGTTCAAATGTTTCTAAATCTATCGGACCAAACTGCGTGGCCATCAGTCCATAGCTTACAAACTACTTAAACCTAGGTAAACTAACCTAAAGACAACATACACACCCATGCCCCAAGGAGGACTCGAACCTCCATGGCGAGCAACCTCGCGCTCCGCCGCGAGACGCTTTAGACCGCACGGCTACTCCACCGCGGCCATAATGTTCTGGCTTATCAGTATATACTCATTGTTGCGTATATAATTGACAAATGACAATGTTATGTATGAATGAACAGGGAGTGAATGCTCTAACAGTTCTAAGAAACTTTAGGCATTCGCTGTTTGTAAAGTTGTGGAACCTAACTCCAGTTGTCATTGGTCCCTAAACTTACAAACTACGTAAACCAACTTATCCTAAGAACAACACACACGCACACACACACACACACACACACACACACACACACACACACACACACAATGCCCCAGGGAGGACTCGAACCTCCGACGGCGAACGGCCCTCGCGCACCGCAGCAAGGCGCCTTAGTGTGCACGGTTATTCCGCTGTAGCTTAACTATGTTTTTTTTTTTTTTTTTTAATATCATGAAGTAGTGATAATACTTCTTGAATGTATTATGCCGTCTTCACAGATTCACTACAAAATATGTTTCATGTGAAGGTTTTCCGTTGTCTTGTTACCGTTAAAAGTAACTTAGTTAAAGTTACTTTATGGAAATAACAACGCCGTCACTGACCGTTATCTTTGAAAAGTAACTGTCACTGGTAACGGCGTTAAAATTTACGCACAACTCCGCAACCCTGAGAAAATGCCAGTAATTCGCGGGAATCTCAGACGGTGAGCTGGCCGAGAAGGTGCAGGCAGCTGCACCTCTCAAGTCTAATCTGTTCACTAGGCTGCCTAGCTACAGGGGCCAACTAATGCGATACTGCAATATGAAGCGGATGGTTTGCTATATAGCATGTTATACCAATGAGGTTTCTTGGAACCCGCATCTGAAAGGAAGGAAGCTTAGGGTTTAACGTCCCATCGACAGAGTGGTAATTAGAGACGGAGCTTACGCTCGGATGTTTAGTTAAGGATAGGGAAGAAAATCAGCCGTGGCCTTTCAAAGGAACCATCCCGGCATTTGCCTGGAGTGATTTAGGGAAATCACGGAAAACATAAATCTAGATGGCCGGAGGTGGATTTGAACCACCTTCCTCCCGAATGCGAGTCCAGTGTGTTACAACTGCGCCACCTCGCTCGGCGAACCCGCACTTTCTATTGAAACAGTGTCTCTTCGGACGTCACCCTAGTCTGCAGCCGTTTACTTTGACGACATAATATGTTGTACGCTATGGATTTACGTATGGAAGAGTTGATATTGAATATTATTCATATTTATGTCGTTTATTGTTTTCCTAAGGTGTGCTTTTACTTTATTTTTCATATAACATGTATCATTTGGACTCCTTGTTACGGTTCTGAGAACTCTATGGGGTTACTACCGTCTGCGCATCTGTTGTTGTTGTTGTTGTTGTTGTTTAGAGGGGACTAAACTACTTGGTCATCAGTCCCTCTGCGTATCTGTCCGACTGTCAAGGGGACAACAGCTGTTCAAATATTTGTTAAGCTATGGGACCTAACTGCAGTGGTCATTGGTTCCTAAACTTACAACCTACTTAAACTAACTTATCCTAAGAACATCACACACATCCATGCCCGAGGGAGGACTCGAACCACGACGGCGAACGGCCGCGCACATGCAGCAAGGCGCCTTAGTGCGCACGGCTATTCCGCCGCGGCTTCAGCAGCTGCCGTCCAGGATTTTTTGTGCCGCTGGCATTGGAGATTCTGGAAGATCATCCGCACTCAACTCACCGGACATGAGTCCCTGTCATTATAATCAGTTTGCCAACGTGAAAGAACACTGCGAGGGGTCTGGTACAACACGGAGTTGACATTATCCATGCCATAGGGTGGGCACGGGACTGTGGGGAAAGGAATTTCTGTCATACCTTGACTAAAAGAAGGGGTCGATTGGTAGGACACATTCTTAGACATGAAGGAATTGTGAATTTAGCATTGAAGGGAAGTGTATGGGTTAAAAACCGCAGAGGCAGACCAAGAGACGAATATAGTAAGCAAATTCAAATGGATATCAATTGCCGTTCTTATGAGGAGATGAAGAGGCTTGCTCAGGATAGAGTACGGTGGAGATCTGCGTCAAACCAGTCTCCGGACTGAAGACCACAACAACAACAGTGTGGTCACGAAGAGACATCAACAGAAAAAGACCCGCACATTGTATACTTCGCCTTTCGGACTTTTGGCAAAGATTTCTAATAAAACCTATTTTCTTTAATGCGTTCCGCCTTTTACATCGGTCAGCTGTGAAAGGATTTCGCGCTGAAGCCTGGAAGTGTCAGCATTTAATTGGTTGATGTACCAGGCAGCTTGATGGAATGTTCCAATGGAGCGGCCTGGTGGTTAACATCTATAAAGCCACCAATACCATCGCAGTAAGTCACAGACACAAATTTTCGTTACAAATCGCCATATAAACAACACCCATGGCAATGCATTAAAGCTCATTTATCTCTTTTGTCACAGAGCCAGCACCCACATGAAAATATAATTCTGTTTGTGCTCCACCATCTGATGATAAACCTTAACAGGTTCGAAAACTAGTTCGTGGAGTAAAATAATTTCAAAACATTGACTGGTTGCTGATTTGTCATTTCTATGGAATGGAAGCCATTTGGTAAAAAGTCATTAGCAAAGCGGGCGATTATTTTTAAGGTGTGTAACTATAAGCATGTCTGTCAATAAAGTCACAGAAAAATAATAGTTTTTTTACTTTTCATCCAATTCTTGTATCTTACAAAGCAACGAAGGCATACCTATGAAACATGCGTTTCTTTTCAAGAATTCCTCTCAAGAGAACCTTACGAAGTAGCCTTCTCTGATTTTTTTTTTTATATTTGTAGAATTTGACTGTTAGCGCCCTGAATTAATTTCCCAAAGCGGTATCACTTAGAATAAATAAAAAATCACCTTTAGAAAATTTTAGAGTGCAGTTCCATATAAAAAATATTCTAATTGGCTTAAAGCTTGCTGCGATAGTTGTAGAGCAGAGATTTCAAACATTTCCGAAGCTGGTTTTCCTGAACGAGATCAAATTTCATTTTATATTCCAAACAATGAAATCTAATCAAACATTAGATTGTAAAAAATTTCCTGTCTTTGAGGTGAACTGTTATTTGTAACATTTAGTTAATGTTTTAAAGAACTAAAACTCATGCGTTCACTAAAGCTTTTACCAAACGAAAATGTAAGGAGTCAGTGGGATCTTGGGTGCGTTTGGTCCTACTACTTTTTTCTTTTCTATTTGGTTTGGTGTCTGTTATTGCCCCTTCGAAATTAGTTAGGAATCTTATACAGCTCTTCACTTACGATTTCATAGTTATCGTAGCTGTGTGTCGCGGTAAATGGAATCGATAATGGTAAGAGTTTTGCCAATAACATTAATTACTGACGACCGACCTTTCGGTAAACGTTGCCAGTTCCGTGTCTGAAAATGTGATTGTGTGTTGCCTTTGTCCAAGAAATCGATCCCTGGCTCAATTTCCACTATCTAAATACGTTCCTTCACTGACTGGAATTATTTTTACAACCCAGGTAGTTTATCAAATCTGAAAAAAATAGTTACAATTACTGACAGTAAGTGATCTCGATCACTGGATGGAGATTTTATAAAAGAGTAAAGCTGAAGACGATAACTGCTGGTAAAGTAAATATATTCTCCAAATAAAGCTTTTAATGACCACGCTGTTTGGTCCGATAGAGTTACAAACATTTGAACATTTGCAATCACTGTGGCAGAATATTCTTCTCTGTTTTTCTTTGTAAGCGTCACCACTTTCTACGGCTTTGTTCTGGACTGGCAGAAATACACAATAGCACAACCAATTCCTGTCGTATTGATTACTGTGAAACAGTGACACTCCGTTCAATAAAACTTCGGACAACTTCAGCGGACTGCACGAACCATTAATCAGTAATGAGTGTCGAAAAGTCTGGAACACAATGACCACCTGTTGCTGTGAGCAGCAGCTTTCCTCTACGGATAATTTAGTTCTACGTTCGCAGAACTTTCTAGGTCGCTGATGTTGTTGGGCTGCACCTCGAACCGCATTGTTTTATTAATTGGAAAACACCATAAATTAACTACAGTAAGGAAGCGGCACGTTGTCCACCAGATCCCTCCCCCACAAATACGGATGGACAGAAGTTGGTACTAATCCCCAAAGTTGTAACACTATAATTGCCTGACGAAGACTTTTTTTATGTCTGTAAGAACGGTTCATTGACTACTCTTAATATTAATACGTGAACATGAAAACTGAAATACCAAAAAACCAACGTTGACCGGGTTTTTATTTACATCTACATCCATACTCCGGAAGCCACCTGACGGTGTGTGGCGGAGGGTACCTTGAATACCACTATAGGTTCTCCCTCCTATTCCGGTGTCGTATTGTTCGTGGAAAGAAAGATTGTCGGTATGCCTCTGTGTGGGTTCCAATCTCTCTAATTTTATCCTCATGATCTCTTCGCGAGATATATCTAGGAGAAAGCCATACATTGCTAGACTCCTCGGTGAAGGTATGTTCTCGAAACTTCGCTGGTCTCCGTTGGTGAGCGGTATTCAAGAAGTGGGCGAACAAGTGTACTGTAACCCACTATCTTTGTTTTCTGACTGCATTTCCTTAGGATTCTTCCAATCCTAAACGCCGCGCGGGAGTAGCCGAGAGGTCTGGAGCGTCACGTTGCGAATCGCGCAGCCTCTCACGTCGGAGGTTCGCATCCTCCCTCGGGCTCGAATGTTTGTGTTGTCTTTAGTATTAGTTAATTCATAAGCCGGTTGTAAGTTTAGGGACTGATGACCTCGCAGTTAAGTCCCATAAGCTTAACAAACATTTGAACTCCTAATGCCTACTCCCAAATAATTTATGGAATTAACTGTTTCCAGTTGCTGACCTACTATAGTGTAGATAAATGATGAAGGATCTTTCTTTCTATGTATTCATAGCACATGACACTTGTCTACATGGTGATTCAATTGCCATTCCCTACACCATGCGTCAATTCGTTGCAGATTCTCCTGCATTTCAATATAATTTTCCATTGTTACAAATTCTTTATATACTACAGCTTCATCAGCAAAAAGCCCCAGTGAATTTCCGATGTTATCCATAAGGTCTTTCATATATATTGTGAATAGCAACGGTCTCACGACATTCCCCCGTGGCACACCTGACATCACTTCGGAAGACTTCCCTCTATTGAGAATGACATGCTGCATTCTGTTATCTAGGAACTCATCAATCCAATCACACAATTGGTCTGATAGACCATATGCTCTTACTTTGTTCATTAAACGTCTGTGGGGTACTGTATCAAACGCCTTGCGGAAGTCAAGAAACACGGCATCTACCTGGGAAACCGTGTCTCTGGCCTTCTGAGTCTCGTGGACGAATAGCGGGAGCTGAGTTTCACACGATCGCCTTTTTCGAAACCAATGCTGATTCCTACAGACTTTTAGTGTTCAGAAAAATCATTATACTTGAACATAATACGTGTTCCAAAATTCTACAACTGCCTATAGTTCTGCACATCTGTTTGACGTCCCTTCTTGAAAACTGGGATGACTTGCGCCATTTTGCAATGTTTTGGAACGCTTCGCTCTTACAGTCCTTTGTTAGCCCTTCTTTCTGTTCAACTCCTGCTCCTCCTCTCTCTGCCCCCCCCCTCCCTGGCTATATGCATCCCCTCCTCAGCCTCCTGGACGTCGTCTCCTCCCCTTCCCTGTAAAATGTACATGTATCTGCTAACTTTTATGGTGATCACTGAAACTGTCACAATGCTTATTGTAGCGTACCCACTGCCATGAAAAATATGGTAGCTTACCAAATAGTTACCGATGCCTGTTGTAAAATACCCTCCACTCTACACCGTACGCTGTTTCCAAGATCAATTATGAAATTTTTTTTCGAGAGCGGAATGAAACTCTAGATTTATATGGATGACAAATGAACAAACGGACACTTCTTTATACATAAGATACAAGGAGGATAATGGAGCAAAATTCGCAAGATACTTTGACAGATGTGACATTATCATCATTATTTACGGCTGATTATGCATTGTAGGGTTCAGTTTGGAGAAAATTGGCCTTTATATAACTTCTTCTCTATTCCTTGTTCGATGGTAACTTTGATGCATCTGTTTATGTTAAGCCTGTTACAAAAAGAATGTTTCATGTTATATCATTTGAATTACTGAAGAATCGTAAAATGTTAAGATGATCAAGTGAATCGATTATGATCATGAGATACATTCCCATAAAAAATGTGAAAAGGATGATGACATGTTAAATGAAAATAATTTTTGTAGCAAAAATTTGCATCTATGGAGGTAGTTGCCCCCCTTCCGCCCCCCCCTCCCCCTAATTTCACTCCCCGTCAATATAGCTAGGGCGGTTTCCGTTGTTGTTGCTGGTGTTTTTTAAATCAAAATGTTCTATATCAGGATTGATTCTATGGTGGAATTTGTGCTCCACGACTGTATTTGACTTGTGGAAATTTTTGAGCAATGTTTTTTTTGTTCAAATGTTTGTAAATCTATCGGACCAAACTGCGTGGTCATCAGTCCGTAGCTTACAAACTACTTAAACCTAGGTAAACTAACCTACGGACAACACACACATCCATGCCCCAGGGAGGACTCGAACCTCCACGGCGAGCAACTGCGCGCTCCGCAGCGAGACGCTTTAGACCGCTCGGCTACTCCACCGCGGCTATTCAGCAATCAGTCGTGAAAATATATTTATTTATTTGTAGATCTAGATTTCGACGACTTTGTGGTATTATCAGTGCTTATCAATTTCGTACGCCGAGATGTTTTAAGTATTTTAATTGCTTTTAAGCACTGATAATGACCACACAATAGTCGAAATCTAGATCTGCAAATAAATTAATGTTTTTTACGACTGATTGCTTTCAAATTTTCACACACGCGCAGTTGAAACGAGATAGAATGGCTGGCCAGCCAGTACTTACCTTTGTGCTGTACCGCCGATAGTAACACAAATGAGGAAACAGAAAAGAGGGGACAAAAAGGACTAGCTTTCGGAACGAAGTTCCTTCATCAGGAGGGAGAGAAGGGAAGAAGTAAGGTTGGGAACAGAAGGTAAAGGTGATCCACGACCTAGGTCATGAAGGTGGTGTTTCGGGAGTGTGGACGTCAGAGATACTGCATGTATGTACTGAGCCAAGCCAGAGAGGATAAATATAACCAAAGAGGAAAGATCAAGTAGTAAAGAGAAGATGAGTGAAATGAATGATGCTGAGGGGTGTAGGAGAGGCGGGGGGTTGGCTAAAACGTTTTTCATTAACAAGGAAAGATGGATGCACACACACACACACACACACACACATACACACACACACACACACACATGCACAGAGAGAGAGAGAGAGAGAGAGAGAGAGAGAGAGAGAGAGAGAATGACAGAGAGCGAGAGGGCGGGAGGGAGAGGGAGAGAGAGAGGTAAGGAAGGGATAATGAATAGGTGAGCTGAGGATGGAGGAAGGGGAGGGGTTAGCGTAGATTTAGGCCAGGGGGGTGGCGGGAGGAGAGGATATGTTGGAGGGAAAGTTCCCGCCTCCGTAGCTCTGAGGGACTGGTGTTTGTTGGTACTATCCAAATGGCACGTGTGGTGTAACACGTGCCCAGGTCCCTGGAGTTATGCTGGAGGGCATGTTCTGCCACAGGATATTGGGTGTCCCCCAGGCGAACAGTCCGTCTGTGCCCATTCATCCGCTCAGCCAATTTGTTAGTAGTCATACCAACATAAAAGGCTGAACAGTGGACACATGTCAGCTGGTATATGACGTGTGTTGTCTCGCATGTGGCCCTGCCTTGAATCGGGTAGGTTTTTCCTGTGGTGGGGCTGGAGTATGTGGTAGTAGTAGGATGCATTGGACAGGTTTTGCAGCGGGATCGGTTGCAGGGGTAGGAACCATTAGGTAGGGAGGGTGGTTTTGGGATGTTGAGAGGTTGGACAAGGCTGTTACAGAGGTTGCGAGGACGGCGGAAGGCTACTCTGGGTGGTGTGGGAAGAACAGTTTGGAGTGATGGTCTCATCTCAGGGCATGACTTGAGAAAGTCATAGCCCTGTTTGTGGAATTTGTTGAGGCATTCCAGGCCATGATGGTACTGGGTGACTAAGGGGGTGCTTCTGGGTGGTCTGGGGTTAGGAACATTGTTGTTGGAGGGAGAAAAATGGACAGCTCGGGAGATCTGTTTGTGGACGAGGTCTTTAGGGTAGTTGCGGGAGAGGAAAGCATTGGATAAATTGTTGTTGTAGCTGGTGAGGGATTCGGAAATGGAACAGATACGTTTCCCACGGACGCCCAGGCTGTAGGGAAGGGACCGTTTAATATGGAAGGGATAGCAGCTGTCAAAGTGGAGGTACTGTTGTTTGTTAGTGGGTTTAATATGGACTGAGGTGTGGATGTGAGACTCAGCAAGGTGAAGGTCAACATCAAGGAAGGTGGTTATATATATATATATATATATATATATATATATATATATATATATATATATATATAACAAAAATCATTAAAATCCCTTCACTTATCTCCAAGTTATTGCAATTTCTGCATTTTAGCTCCCATTTCAGAGGGACTGTTTCACGCCTTAAATATATTTTACTGACGGTAAAAAAAATACGTGTCTCTTAATTCTTCACGTATTATAACATAACGAAATTTCAGAAAAAACGGAGAGTGACATTTCGGTAGGGGTACTTGTCAGTACTCACCAGTATGGCTGTGCGAGATGGGGTCCTCGGCGAAGATGAGGAAGTTGCAGAAGATGACGAAGTAGGTGACGAAGAGGCGCGGGTAGGGGTGCTGGAAGTAGTAGCGCAGGTCGCGCTTGTCGATGGGGTCGACGCCGGCCGCGAGCAGCGCCGCCGCCACCCCCGGGTTGGAGCTGTTGCTGTTGGCGCCGGGCGCGGCGTTGGCGGCGCCCGCGGCCGCCGTCAGCAGCATCACCGAGCGCCGCCGCTGCAGCGCCGAGCCCTCCTCCCAGCTGCTCGCCTTGCGCGGCGGCGCCTGCCGGACCAGCAGCCAAGTCACACACTGCAAGGCAGCTCAGCATGCCAAAGTGTTTCTGGCTGTTTCTTACCTGAAAGAAACTTTCACTCTGCAGACGAGTGTACGCCGATATGAAACCTCCTGGCAGATTAAAATTGTGTGCCGGAACCGGAACTCGAACCTGGGACCTTTGCCATTCGCAGGCAAGCGCTCTACCGACTGAGCTATCCCGACACGACTCACTGTCTGCCCTCACAACTTTAGTTCTGCCAGTACCTTGCCTTCTACTTTCCAAACTTCACAGAAGTTCTCAGGCGAACCTTGCAAGACTATACCTGGCGTCATAAAAGAAAGCGCTTCCGTGCATGGAGGTGGAGTTACAGGGAGAGCGTGGAGGGGATGAGCTACAGCCGAGCCTGCGGATGAAACATTGCGTAACTCGCGGCTAGCCATGCGCCTACAGAAAGAACGTTATTGGCTGTCATTGCGGTAATGGAGGGGGATGCGCAGAACGGCTGGAAACTGGGCCGTCTTCGTTGGTGACGCCGATTATAGCACTCCTGGAAGAAAGGATATGGTGGAGACATGGCTTAGCCACAGCCTGAGGCATGTTCCCAGAATGAAATTTTCACTCTGTAGCGGAGTCTGCACTGATATGAAACTTCCTGGCGGATTAAAATTGTGTGCTGGAACCACGGCTCGAACCTGGGACCTGAAGTTTACGAAGGAGCTGAGGTACTGGCAGAACTAAAATTGTAAGGAAGGACCGTGAGTCGTGTCGGGATAGCTCAGCCGCAAAGTGCTTGCCCGCGAAAGGCAGAGGTCCCAGGTTCGAGTCCCGCTTCCGGCACACAATTTTAATCTGCCAGGAAGTTTTATTTCTTACCTTCTAGTCGCGGCTCTCCACCACAACTTAATTTCCACCTCAACATATACTCTGACAGAGGAAATGTACACCTGGAAGGGTGACTTAGATGTTAATCTGAAGACGACAGATACAACCAGGGGGAGATCAGATGTACCGACGATTGTTTCAACGTGTTCTACCAACAGATAAAGACAGCTGTGGCGCGATAAGCTAAAGCTCTCGTTCACCTTTCGTGTTTCTGGAGGATGTGCTGACCAACGTGTAGAATGTTGTAAGACGCATTCTTTTCTCATTCGTGTAACAGGAAGGTGAAGTGTTGTTCCAGGAGCATAATAGCTGCCTACACACTCAGCGTCAAACTACGTGTTGTGCAAGACGTGTAGCGACTTCCCTCGCCAGCACTATCTCCTGAATCGTATGTGATCAAGCACGTATGGAATATGAAATTTCCTGGCAGATTAACGCTGTGAACCAGAATTGGGATTCGAACTTTGGACCCTTACCTTTCGCAGGGAAGGTGTCTACCGACTGAGCTATCATGACACGCTGGACTGGCCCTCCTCACAGCTTCTACCAGTAGCTCGCCTACTACTTTCCAAACCTCACAGAAGTTCTCCTGGGAATCTTGCAGGACTAACACGCCTGGGAAGAAGGATATGGTGGACACATCGCTTAGCCACGACTTGGAGGATGTTTCCAGAATGATATTTCCACTCTGCAGCGGAGTGTGCGCTAAATATTGAACTTCCTGGCAGATTAAAACTGTGTGCCGGAACCGGGATACGAATCTAGGAACTTTTGTCTTTGGAAAGTAGGAGCCTAGGTACTGGCGGAAGTAAAGCTGTGAGGACGGACCGAGAAGCGTCCACGGATAGCTCAGTCCGTAGCACGCTTGCCCGCGAAAGGCAAAGTTTCCCGGTCGAATCCGGGTTCCGGCACACCATTTTAAACTGCCAGGAAGTTTCATACTAGTACACACTCCGCTGCTGAGTGAAAAAACTGTTCTGCATATGGTATATGATGGAACGGCAACTGACACGTGCGAATCGTCAACCCATAGTTCTTGCAGAACACCGTGAACAGGTCGAGCACGCGTGCAGTATTTGTAATTTCTAAGATGAAATGGACGCAAGTGGAGGCTACACCACGTACTCAATTTAAACATACATCGACACCATGTGCCTCAGCACCGTTTCAGCTGTTGACCTGTAGTCCATATGCACTGTTCCTCAATACATCTGGAGTGAATTGGAAACTGTAAGAGGGCATACTAATTGTTATTTGTGACAGTGTAGTAAACAGCTGAAAACATTATAGCCCCTATGAAATTTCCTGATATATGCCTTTCTCGGGAACGTGCTCTACCGATTGTGCTTCCATGGCACGCCTTCCACCTTTACGTCCTCCAGTACTTGTCTCTTCTACATCTACACACATACTCCACAATCTACACCTATGTGCGTGGCGGAGGTACTCGGTACCTGCTAGTTATTTGCTTTCCTGTTCGACTCCAATATAGAATGAGGGAAAGACGAATGCTTGTTGTGCTGTTACCATGGGGTGGAGTGGTATGATACCAGGCGAGGTAAGGGACAAAATTTTTTAAGTTATTTTGTTTGCTTGTCAATTTCGATTATTTCCTGTATTTCTATATATATAGTTGTAGAAGTGAGAGGTAGTAAATTGAATCAGAGAAAACGATGTGTTAGTCACTATATGGACTTAAGAAAAAGACGAACTTCGAATCTGTGATGTGCTTTTTTTTAAATTAAAAATAAAAAAAATAAAAAAAGGAGGGAAAGAGGCAAGAGACAAAAGATAGCTAAATTAAAAAAAGAGATTTTTCGTCTGTCTGTAACTAGTCTTTAGCATGTGTAGATGTATCTGGATGTTCGGTGGTGGAAAGGTCTGGAAAATATACATATATGTGAAACAAAATAGGTTGAGATCTTTACTTCGTGGAAGTTGTTTTTACTCTAAGTACGGCCGTAAAAATCCCGGACCTAAAACCCTGAGAAAATCCAGAAATAACAGAAGAGAAGTCTACAGCAGATTGAAAATGTCGGTATATGGAGAAGAACGTATTAAAATTTAATTTTTTTGATAATCAAGAATAATACATTTTTTTCTGATTTAAGTGTTACAGTTCAAAATGTTCAAATGTTTGTATAGGTTATGGGACTTAACTACGGGGTCATCGGTCCCTAAACTTATGAACTAGCTAGCACTTAGGAGCCACAAATATCCCTGCCCGAGTGGGGATTCGAACCCCCGACCGCAGTGGCCGTGCAGACCGTGAGTGACGCGCCGCAGTCCCCTCGGCCACCGCGGCCGGCAAGTGTTACAGTGGAACTTTTCCTGACATATAAACTGCACTCTAACGTACTGCTTTGTGTGTTTGAAGTCACTTTCATTCATACAACTAATAAATAGTAACTATACATTGTATGCATCTGCAAGAGCCCTAATCTCTCTTATCTTTGTGGTCTTCACGCGAGATTTGGGGTTACGGCAGTAGAATCGTTATGCAATTCGCCTCAAATTCCGGCCCTCTAAATTTCTTCAACAGTGCTTCTCGAAAAGAACGTCGCCTCCCCTCCAGCGACTCCCAGTTGAGTTCTCGAAGCATTTCGGCAACACTCGCGCATTGATCGAATCTACCAGTTACAACCCTAGCGGCCCGCCTCTGAACTGCCTCCATGTCCTCCTTTAAACCGGCCTGGTGGGGATGCCATACACTTCAGCAATACTCAAGACGGGGCTGTACAAGCGATTTATATGCCGTCTCCTTTACAGACGAAATGTAGTGCTGAAGCAAAGCTGTGAGGACGGGTCGTGAGCCGTGCAAGGGTAGCTCAGACTCGCGAACAGCAAAGGCCACGTGTTCGAATCCCACTCCGGCATACAGTTTTAATCAACCATGATGTTTTGTATTAGCGCACACTCCGCTAAAGAGTGAAAATGTCATTCTGAATTCTAGCCCATGATTATTAGATTCTTACATCTTTTGAAGGCATTACAACAGAATTTCGCGTGGCATCGATTCGATAAAACCTTCATATAAGGTTTTCGTTCTAACGTTGTGCGACTCTGCTGCCGGTATACAGACTGTATGTGGAATGACTGTAGAAAATTAGAGCGCAGGTAGAGGGGAGGAAGTAGATAATATCATTCGGCGACTATAAAAGCAAGTCTTTTTTTCTATCAAAGTGAAACACATCTCTTCCTACACAAGCTATTCGCATTCCATATTTTTCAAGGAGGTAGTACGGAGCAAGATCGAAACGTGTTACATAAACATTAAAAAAACCAATTGTTTAAGAGTTGTTACTACTTGACCAGTAAAAATTTGTTCATTTTACCGAAGATTTCATGTTCACTGGACATTTTCTTCTTGCTTTGGTGCATGCGAGGTGCATTCAAATTATAACACCTCCGATTTTTTTCTCGTGAACTAATCACAACTAATCTGAGAAACGTCTGTCACTTCTCGTCGTAATCTCCCTGCAGCTGCAAACATTTTCAACAACGACGACGCTACGATTTCTTAGCCTCAGCGAGCACTGCTTTAGGAGACTGGTACGACCCCTAGAAAATCGCTGATACAATTACAGCACGACTAGTGAATGTGCTACCGCGCACAGCGTCTTTCGTTGTTAGAGAAAGCCAGAAGTCGCCAGGAGCCAGGTGATGTGAGTAGGAAGCAGAGAGATCACTTCAAATTCGCCGAGAAAAAACTGCAGCGTAGCGTTCACCAGAAGTGATGGTACGTTTCTTGGTGAAAGAGCACAAGCGCAGTTTCTTTCGATCATTTTTAAGCAATGTTGGAAGGAACGTTTTTTGCAAAACATTTCGGTAGGATGTACCAATCCCTATCGTGCTCCTTGGAATGAAATGAGCAAAGATTAAGTCATAGCTGTCTAAGAATATTTTTTCAGCACTGGCACATACCCCAAATTTTTTTGCTGGCGTTGAGTGTGAGCTTCCATTGAGCTGACTGGCGCTTCGCTTCAGGAATGAAAATCGACACTTCTCATTAGTCGTCACAATCTATGAAAAGAAAGTGCCACTCATGCCGTCATCAGGCGTCAACGTTGCCTGGCAACATGCCACGCGAGCAGCCTTGCGGTCATCCGTCAGAATTCGCGTCATCCACCTAAAGAACACTACTGGCATTTTTAGGCCCCATACAAGATTGTGTGTACAGATCACAAGGAAATGCCAACTTTCACGGTCCATTGGCGATCCTCAGAAAGAATTTTCTCCACTCGCTCTCCATACCGACTGGTGCAAGGCCGTGATTGTCTCGGTGTGTTATTTCAATACTTCTTCCTTCTATGAACCGTCGCATGCATCAACGTACACTGGTCACATGGATGACCTAGTGAGCACATGAATTTCTATCGGTTGCACATCATGGAAATGAAAAAAAAAAACTATGATTTCCCGCTGTTCTTGTACAGACAACGTCGCCATTATAAATATCAGTAATAGTCATAACTCTCAACTGCCGCTAGAGTTCTGCGAACCGTACAGTGCTGCCATCTCTTAACACAATTCGCAATGAATGTGCGCGTATTTTAAATCGGATGACAGTTTCTATCAGTGGCCACTCCCGAGAAGCAAAATCGGAGCAAAACGCCTGCAATAGAGGAGATTTGTTTCACAGCGTCAGAGATGAAGAAGTTCGGCGCCACACAAGCACAGCAAGCAGGGAGCTCACCGCAGCGAACCGGGGCCACGCCCCCCTCCGACACGTCACGTGACGTCACCTGGCGTAGCTCCGCGGATTCCGCAGTGACGAAAGCTGCCGCACAGCGGTCAGTAACCGGCTCACTGTCGGCCTCCTATGCCGCGAACGTGGACTATGTTTGTTTCTCTCTGGCCGAATTTCTTGTACACGGTCTACACTATCTCACAGAAGTTTGTGTTGGAACTCTTGATGTATACTGAACTTTGTTACTCGGCTGAAATAAACGGAACGGGAACACTGTCCCATCAGTCATCATTAAATTTCAAGACACTGACAGATAACACGCTGTGGTCCGGTAATTTCCCTCTAACATGTGAGAGCGAATTATCCTGCCACTTTTTGAAGCCGACGTCCATGCAGTCTTAAGGTCTGACATTACTAGAGAGATGTAAAAAGACGTTTCGTCGCTTATACTAGGACCAAGATACATGCCATCCGTTTAGGAATTATAATAAGAATTTAGTTGCCAAACGAAGCCATCTTTTGAGAACAAGGGTGTAAATTATACTGATGTTCTTGTGTTAAGCTGCGATCACAAACCCTACGCACTACTTTAACTGCCAGCGCTTCGGGCATACCACCTGAGGGTGTAAGAGAGAAGCGACTTGTGGTGTGTGTGGTTCCCTTGTTTACCACCTCCAAAATGTGTAAACTATTCAGTTTACAGTTTTGAGTAAGGATTGTAGTGTGTTCGAGGAGGAAAAAGATTCAGGAAACGTAAACCTCAAAGTGCATTTCCTATGCTGAGGCCAAGAACGCCATGCAGGCTCCTCCTCTTGTCACCTCCTTTAAATGCTGTCATTAACATGCCAGTTTCCCCGAGTTGATGCTTACACACAAATTGTGGTTGCTAGTGTTTGAGAGATGCATAGCAGAAGCGTGTTTGGGAACTGAATGTAGGGGGTGAGTGTTCAATGCGTGACTTTCTCGATTAGAGCTGGTGTTCAGGGGCTGTGTAACTTCCTGTTAAGCCTTTCATCATAATTAAATTGTGTGAAAGGGTGTAAACGTCCTCCCCGATCCACGTTTGTTTATAGAACTGATACCACATGCGACACCGTACAGATTAATGAAATGACATGTAATAGCAAAAACGCTTTGGTACGCAATAAAAATCTGCAGTAAGTGACTTATTGTGAGTTAACGATCATCAGATCTTCCTTTCCACACTGCATGGCAGGTGACTGTCAACAAAGCCCTTGCAACACATTTAATTATGAGAAATAAAAATGTTAATAAAATATCAACCAGTTGCTAACAGCTACTCTATAAATTTCCCCTTCGTTGACCACTTCCTTACGTACGAGTCAAACTGCTGTAAAATTGTGGCTCTTGTGCAATAAAAGGTGTACCAAAAATATATGACACAACTTGCAAGACTCATTCCTCACGCGCAGACGAAGATATAAAATTATACGTATATGGTCACGGAACCATTATACCTCCAGCGCAGTAATCAGAGGAAACTCACGAGAATGGAACACATCAGCATACCACGTGTGAATCTTTGACATAGATCTTGAATACACGATGGGACACCTCCTTATTTTAATGTCATTCCACTGCTCAATAAAATTTTCAGTAACGGATAGATAGAGGTGAGATGCATGGAATGGCCACATGGCCTAAGGCGTCATGTTACGAACTGAGAGGCCCTTCCCACCGGAGGTTCGAGTTGTCCCTCGGACATGGGTGAGTGTGTTGTCGTTTGTGTGAGTTGGTTTAAGTAGTTTGTACGCCTAGGGTCTGATGATCATAGGACTTTGGTCCAATAGGTTTAGCGACATTTGACTGCCTGACCACAAAGCTCTCTGGGCCTAAACCCACTGGACTTTTATTTCGCGGGCATTTGAAATCTTGTTTATCGACGTCCAGTACAAGAAGTTTAAGAGTCACCGTGCCAGTATTATGGAAGGCCGCGAAACCATATGCAATACTCCAGGGATACACCAGATCATCCGATATTTACTACCACGGCGAATTGATGCATGTATCATTGCTCACGAAAGGAATATTGAATTCTCCTGTGATAAAGAATTGCATGTGGTATTCTGGTGCGTTATGTTCTTGTGAGTTTTCCTTGACTAGTGCAATGGAGACAATGAGATGATTCCGCAACCATGTTGATATAACAGTATGTCTTCGTCTACGTGTGAGGAACGTGTCATGAAATGTTCTGTACATTTTTGTTGCACCCTGTATACTGGGCTATTCAGCTGCCCCTAGCAATGTCGTTTTATGCAGTCACACAATTCGCGACATTACAGCAGTGATAAAATGCGTATTACGAACAATTTAGATTATATTTTCTTCACTGAAAGCCGCACAAATTTTGTTGTGCTGAGCTATAACGTAGTTAATGCAGGTACACCGACCGTTCCGGAGAAGCCTTGTGTGTGAGGTGCGACGTTCGAATCCTAGAAGAGGATTCCATTTAATCTTATGCTTGTTTTGTCATTTTTGTTGTTGTAAACGCACCTCATGTAGGTGAAAAATCCTCTTTTCATACTGTTTTCCAAAAAACATGCATAACACAAATAAGGGAAACAAAACTGCCATGACAGTGTACAGCAAGGTCACGTTGCAAACGGATAAGAACACTCGTGATAAGTGGTTTATTCCGTATGCAAAACATCAATCCCTTACATCAGCGATTGGCTACCAGCGACCCGTAGCTAATATCTAAATAATTAAAGTCTTCATACCTATATAAATAATTACGTTGGCTCGCACTCTTTTCAAGCGAGCGTGCATCTAATGTGAGCGCGTCGCTCAGCGACCCGGGAACGGCACAACACCATTTACATCATTTAAATACATCCGTCTACCATGTAACTCTATTCATATTTCAAGTCTAGTGATAGGGTGTAAAAAAGAGCGAAATATACGAGAATCACTGCAAAAGAAATGCACACTATTGTTTTAAAAATACCTTTTTCATTCGGCTTGTTTGAAAGTTTTACTGTGTGTACATACATCCTTCCCGCATGTTTACAAACTTAGTTCAACCTGTTCCCGTGAATGGCGCCACACAGAATGTCTTCAAGATGGCTGCTACACTTGACGTTCGTCAGACGCAACGTGCTGTCGTTGAGTTCCTATGCTATGAAAACGAAACAGTGGGAAACATCCACAAAAGGTTGAAAAGGGTTTATGGAGATGCAGCTGTCGATCCCAGTACAGTTAGTCAGTGGTCAAGCAGGTTACGTGATGAAAGCGGGCACGGCAGTATTGAGGATTGTCCTCGCAGCGGCAGGCCTCGTACTGCACACACTCCAGACAATGTGCGGAACGCTGAAACACCCGCCTTACAGTCGTGACCTGGCTCCATGTAACGATCATCTCTTTGCAAAACTGAAAGACTCTCTTCGTGAAACAAGGTTTTAAGAGGATGACTCCCTTGTGCATGCTGCCAGACAGAGGCTCCAACTTGTTGGTTCAGAATGTTACCGTGCGGGTATACAGGCGCTGGTTCCAGGCGTAAGGCAGTTGAGAGGGATGGGGATTATGTGGAGAAATGAAAATATTGTTCCTAAAGGATGTATCTACACACTGTAAACTTTCAAATATGTAGATACAAACTGTATTAAAAAAATAGTGTGTATTTCTTTTGGAGTGACCTTCGTACTTATGTTTTAGATAACAGTGAAGTAATTCATGTGTTGAACATTGAATTGGGGGAGTATGCCTCCTGATCTGTTCATAATATAGTCATATTCACAATATTGTCTAGTGCCGCATAGTGTAGTTGCTTATGCCGATTTCGGTAGGCGCAGCTGAAACATTTTGAGTGCAAATATTTTACGTGGCAGAGAGAAATTTCCGCTGAACAATTTGAGGTGGGAAACATATGGTTGGAGAAACCGTCTTAAGGATATATAGAAGCCACCTCGACTTGCAAAGAGGTCTACCTGAGTCGTTGGACAACGAGAGAGTATGTGGGTACTACACTACGGTGCATCGCCTCATTTAAGCGTGGAGATCTGCAACCATCTTCTCTGGACTGGGAGAGGAGGTCGTGTGCCATGGCCTGTGAGTCAGCTAACTTAAATCCGTTCATTATTTCCTATGATGATATATAAAGACCGCGGTGGAATGACCGAACGCTCTAAGGTGCCTTGCTGTGGAGCGCGCTGTTACTCGCCGTCCGAGGTTCGACTCGGACAGAGGGCCGGCCGCAGTGGCAGAGCGGTCTGCGGCGCGCCAGTCACAGTCTGCATGGCCGCTATGGTCGGGGGTTCGAATCCCCCATTGTGCATGTATGTTTATGTTGTTAAAAAAAAGTTCAAATGTTTGTAAATCTATCGGACCAAACTGCGTGGTCATCAGTCCGTAGCTTACAAACTACTTAAACCTAGGTAAACTAACCTAAGGACAAACACACACACCCATGCCCCAGGGAGGACTCGAACCTCCACGGCGATCAACCGCGCGCTCCGCAGCGAGACGCTTTAGACCGCTCGGCTACTCCACCGCGGCTGTGTCGTTTTTAGTATGAAGTAGTTTGTAAGTTTAGGGACTGATGACCCCACATTTAAGTCCCTTAAGCTTAACAAACGTTTGAACATTTCGGACACGGGTGTGTGTTGGGTTAGTTTTAGTTAAAGTAGTTTGTAAACAAACATTTCAACATTTTCTTCATATCTAAAGTAGGTTGCTTATGAAACCCCACTGGATACGGAGATGGTATTATTTGCCAGAACTGTAGCTGCTCGTGACATGATTCTAAACACATTAGAGATATTTTGACAGGGTGCGTTACAATCTTGTTGTGCTTGCATAGAGGTTGATGGACGTCAGTTTCATCACATTCGTAAGATGCAATGCAAATGGTACGATCATTTACTTAGTTCAGATATTTGAAGTTAATTCTACCCAATGTTAATAAAAAGAACACCCATCAACGTGATTGTATTCATATAATCTCTTTAAGCTTGAGGTTCCCTCTTTCCATTTGTTCACTTGAACATTTTCTATGTCCTGTCAAATTTTTGCACCGTCTTACAGAAGCACCCTGTATAAAGTGAAGGGTTAATCATTGTGGAAACATATGAGAGTGGTTGTTGATCTGTGATTCGAAATGAAACAGTAGGATAGATCAGTAAAAACTACATGATGTGTGTTTTCTAATGATCATGTATCAAATACAGGGTGTTTGTAAATGAATATCGGGGTTTTAACGCTTTATAATATTTATTACTTTAAACTTACAATTATAAATGATACATCAAATGAAAAAGCAACTGAATCGGTTTTACCAAGAACCTTATAAATGTTCAATGTGAGCTCCATTTGTCACATGGCACAGATCAAGTCTATAGTTGAGTTATTCCCAAATGTTGATAAGTGTGTCTTCAGTGACTGTAGCAACGGCTGTTTCAATCCTGTTTCTTAATTCTGGGAGGTCAGCTGGTAGCGGAGACATGTGTACACGATCTTTGATGAAGTCCTGAAGAAAAAAATTGCTGGCGTTAGATCGGGTGAAAGTGGAGGCCATGCAAAGCATTGGGCCCCTGCAGCCTGCCCAGTGCTTGGGTACAGTGACGTTCAACCAATCGCGTACTTCGCTATCCAGTGGCTTACCATCTTCCTGGAAAATTAAGTTCTCTGACTCATCTTCTTCCAACTGATGGAAGAGCCATTGCTCTAGAGTATCAAGGTAAGAACTGTCAGTTACAGTAGGCTCACCAAAAAAGAAAGGCCCATAAACTTTCCGCCAAGATACGGCACAAAAAACAGTCACTTTAGGGGAATCTCGTTGCATTTGTACCATATCGTTAGGATTTTCTGAGTCGCAGATACGAACATTGTGAGTGTTAACATGTCCACAAAATCGTCATTGTCATGAAACAACATGGCGTTTGGAAAGCTGGCGCGTAATTCATAGTCTCTCGGCTTTAGAGCCTACAATAACTGTAAACGGTAAGAACGTAGTTATACGCGTTTTCTTAAAACTTTCCAAACAGTCGACACAGGAAATTGTAATTCACGGCTAGCCTTCCGGACTGATTTCTTTGGATTATGAGTGAACAACTTTCTCACAGTCTTCTCTAACTCCTGGTCGTCGTGTGCTCTTCCCTTTACAAAGGCAGCCGGTATCTTGAAACTGTTGGTGGTGCCTTCTACGAATGTTATTATGACTTGGAGGATCACAACCGAACTTCAGCCGGAACGCACCCTCCACAATAACAACACATTCAGTCTTTGCAAACTGCAAAACACAAAACGCTATCCGTTCACTAGTCGCCATCTTTGCTACTACCGCTGTCTAGCGGATTGCGGCGGAAACATTGAGCGCTGCGCATATCCACTGGCGCCAAACAAAACTGTTTGAGTAGCTCTTTCGTGTGACATAACATGTATAACCGTAAGTTTAATATGATAAATTATATAATCGTTAAAACCCCGATATTCATTTACATACACCTTGTATATTACCAAGCACCAACGGAACATTCAATCAATAAAAACAGTGAGATAGAGTTATCACAAAACAAGTCACTGCCATCCACTGTTACTTTATCTGACTATACAAACCTGCGTGAAGACGCGCTCGCCGTCTACGAACGCCGTGCAGAACGAGTTTCTCGAGAGGCCCAGTTTCCATTTGTAGTACTCTAGCTGAAACGTCATGCAGCATTCAGTCGTTTCTGAAACTCATGCACAAATTGTACAACTAATCTTACCACACATGCGCAACGCAGAGAGCAAATTACAACAACAGTAACAGTCATGTACAGATGAAAAAAGCGGGAGCACTTTTACGTCGAAGGATGGGTGATTAAAGGTTATTTTTATTAGGGTCGCTACTCTACCACCTATGTGAGGTACTGCAGTAACTTACTGTTTAGGGTAACCACATCAACATAATAACAACATGCACATTCACACTAACAATACAGCTCATGCCTCACAACGCGTTCTAATCACATTTTTTTTTTTTTTTTTTTTTGTAAAATTACACCAAAAGACCATTTCATGCCTAATGAAAATAACTATAGGGCGTCAATAACAATAATACATGTACATATTTTAAAAATGTATGTATGATTTCAACCAAACTTGTAACAAGTATTCCTTACTATCAGACAACGATCACTGAGAGGCATCTGTCTGATGCCTTCGTGCAGGCGTGCAGTCTATAGCGGCTAGCTCTTTCTAAATAATTGTTTTAAATTTTGTGACGTACGCTTTACAGCTGAGTTGAAACTTTTATTATGTGATTTGTTTTAATTTTTAATTCTGATGAAGGCAATCGTAGTTATTGCCGAAACCAGGTTAACTAATTTTTAATTTTGCGACCGAGGGCTGCATTTTTAGCCTTTGATTCGTGAAACTTTTTTACAGACGGTATAGACATGTACGTGTGTAAATACCAGCGCCATTATATTAAGGTACATGACACGTAGTTCAGGGGATATGACGTCTTAAACAATTTATGATAAATCGTTATGAGGTTCTAATTGTATAACATCTTTAATACCAACTCTCTTCGCAATACATTTTTCAGACAAATATGCGGCTCTAGGTTCCCACAGTGCTATTGTAGGACAGAAGATATGACAGCATAAGGACTGAGCTGTATGAAAAGGAAACTGAAACGGACAGAGTGTGGGCAGAAGGCGATGGACAAAGGTAGAAAATGGAGATGGACTAAATTAAGAATGGAATAAATAGATATTCAGGAAATAACGCTAGTAACTATTGATTTTCCTATTGCCTCGTAGGCCCAGAGGATTATATTCCTCTCTGGAACAGAATGGCTCCTTTTCGTTGGTGCCGGAAAAACATGTAATAGGGAATACAAGTATATTATATCTGAAGTGTACCCGTTGCGTAATGGTTGTGTGTATAGTCTGGTTCCATGTTCTTGCGGTATGTGATGATAGAAGGAAGAAGACTCAAGTCGGATGTCCCCAGTAGGAATATAGGGCATTTGTCCCGCTACAGGCATTCTTAATTGGGAAAGTGTTGCAGGTGCAGGATTTTGTGGCTACTCGATTATGTTAATGAATATTCGATGGAATTTATGTCAGTCTATCTGGGTGGCCAAATCATTCCAGAATGTTCTTCATACTAATCGCGAACATTTGCGGCCAGTTTACATGGCGCTTTGTCATCCATAGGGAATTCATCAAGAACAAATTGGGAGAAGTAATTAAAATTCAGGGTGGAGGAATAAAAACATCGCGTTTTGCCGATGACATTGTAATTCTGTCAGAGACAGCAAAGGACTTGGAAGATCAGTTGAATGAAATGGACAATGTGCTGAAAACAGCATATAAGGTGAACATTAACAAGAGCAAAACCAGGGTAATGGAATGCAGTCTAAGAAATTCAGGTGATTCTGAAGAAATTAGATAACGAAACAGTAAAGGTGTTAGATGAGTTTTGTTATTTGGGCAGTAAAGTAACATATGATGCCCGCAGTACAGAGGAAATGAAATGCAGAATGGCAATGGGAAGAAAGGCGTTATTGAAGAAGAGAACTTTATTAACGTCGAATATTAGTTTAAGCGCAATTAAGTGTTTTATAAAGGCATTTGTGTGGAATGTTGCCTTGTACGGGAGTGAAACATGGACGATAAAGCGTTCAGACAGGAAGAGGATAAAGCTTTCGAAATATGGTGCTACAGAAGAATGCTGAAGATTTGGAGGGTAGATTAACTAATGAGGAGGTACTGAACAGAATTCGGGAAAAGAGGAATTTTTGGCATACCTGGACTAAAAGGAAAGCTCGATTGGTAGGACACATTCTTAGACATCGAGGAATCGTAAATTTAGCATTCGAGGGAAGTGTGTGGGGGAAAATCGCAGAGGTAGAGCAAGGGACGAATACAGTAGCAGATTCAAAGTGATGTGGGTTGCCGTTCTTATGAGGAGATGAAGAGACTTACTTAGTATAGAGTAGGGTGGAGAGCTGCATCAAACCAGTCTCCGGACTGAAGACCACAACAACAGCAAACAACAACTGCGAGTGGTTGAAGTTGAAAATGTGTATCCAGCCAGGATCCTAACCCGAGTGTACTTCTTGGTGGACAGTTGCACTGACCCCTACAGTCCTGGGTACACAGCGAGCATCACAATTCCAAGAACTATTTCGCTTGCCTCCCGTCACATACAAATTTCCAACTTTTCCCTAACCAAATATTACTTCTTAATTCGCGTTTTTTTAGTCTGACTTCCGCAAGAATAAGGACTTAGTAGGGCCTCTGCACCGAAGAAAGGATTATTGCCCCTCCGAAAGAACAGACACCACATATACAGACTGAATCACCTAACATTAAAACTGAAAATATTTCGTAAACTACAACTAATACTGATAACTAATTCCACAGACCAAAATTGAGGAGAGGGGCTAGTATAATTGGTTAATACAAACCATTAAAAATGAACTGAAGTACGATTTTTAATACAAACCTATGTTTTTAAGTGGAAAGCTGTTATTATTTTTGGCACAAGTTAAAAAAAAAAGAAAAAACTTCATAATCAATGTCTTTTGTTACATTGAGAAACATTAATTGCATCGAGAGTTATTGTGATCTAAAGTCGACACTTTATTAACTCCTCAGCAGTTCAATCGTGTGTATCGGAGAGAACCGAATTAATTAGGGATACGAAAAGAACAGTGATGTAAAGTTGGTACAGAAGAGATTTGAACAGCACACTACGTCTGCATGCTATCATTTTTATATTTTATTAGTCTTTTTCTCTGAAGAAAATGTACATTAACATCACAATTTAGTTTAACGTACAATTTCTTTTATTTATTTATTTTTAATTAAAGAATTTCAAATAGTGTGTCCTGAAATTTCAAGCGAATAAATGTTCAAACTGGTGACCATCATTTGCTGCACAAGTTTGCGATCTATCGCGTAATGAATGTCTTACACGACGCAGTGCATCTGGTGTAATGTTGCCACAGGCTGCCTCAGTTGGATGTTTCAGATCCTTTGGGGTTGTAGGCACATCACGGTACAATTCTCCTTTATCGTACCCCACAGAAAGAAGTCTAAAGGTGTAAGATGAGGGCAACGGGCTGGCCAATTTATGCATCCGCCACGTCCTATGAAACGCCCCTCGAACATTCTGTCAAGGTTCAGCCTGGTGTTAACTGCAGAATTTGCAGGAGCTCCATAGGCGATATTTTCTAGCGAAGTTGGCAGATCATTTTGTAGAAACTCGATATATTTTGCAGCTGTTTGGGTGCTTTCAATGAAGTGAGGACCACTGAGATGGTCACAAATTACGTCATTGATGAGTATGATCTGTGCCTTTTTACTTATAAAAAACCATTTTCAGATTTCTTCGTAAACATACCCTACAGATACTGATAGCTGATTGTAGAGCTTGTTTGTCACAACATGCGACTGAACGTCTGACGTTCGAAGCGTCAATTTTAGGTTAGAATAAATCTGGACGTAATTAACATATTACAACGTAACAAACGCCATTGATTAAGAATTTTTTCTATTTTCAGTTGTGCTAAAAAGAACAGGTTTCCATTAACAGAAACTTAGGTTTGTGTTAAAAATAATAATTTCGTGCATTTTGTAATGGGTTGTATCAACCAGTTACTCGACCTCATGCCTACTTTTGGTCTATGGAATTAGTTATTGAATATTTCTTATGGTTTACGTAACATTTCCAGTGGTAATGTTAGGCGACTCACCCTGTATATTAGTTATATAAGCAGATAAACAATTCAATCAAAGCCCCAAGAACACAGAATCATGAACAGTAATCGAGGATAATATGGATCATTATAAGAAAAGTTTTGAGATATTTCAAGGAGGGAATTTCAGCTATGTATATAGTACCCCACGAGTTTCCGCTTGTAACAGCGATCACTGACGAAATATACAGGAGAAAGTGGCGGACAAAATGGAGTCGGGAGGTCATCGTCATCATCATCATCATCATCATTCGATTATGCCTTTCAGCGTTCGGTTTGCGCATTGCCTTCCTAATAGAACTCCTCCATGATCCCCTACTCAATGCTAACACTGATGCCTCATCTGATGTTAAGCCTTTTACTGGAAAATCATTCTTGACGGCATCAAGTACTTTCTCCTTGGTCTACTTCGATTCCTCTTACCCTCTACTGCCGAACCATGAGCGTCTTATGTAACCTTGTGTCCGCCATGCGTGTTACATGACCCCACCATCTCAGACTGTTCGCTCTAACTGCTTTATCTATGGTGTTCATTTCTAGTTTGATTTTATCATTATGTTCCTATCTGTTAATGCCAGGAATCGTCCTTTCTATTTCATATCTGTAACCTCAGTCTTATTAATAAGATAACCTGTATCATTCCAGCTTTCACTCCGATACAATAAAGGTGGTCGAAAGGTAGGGCGGTGCATAACTAACTTAGTCTTTGTACTGAGAGATCGAGAGATGTAATATAATGCGGGAGAGTTTGTCGCCCTAGTTTCATCTCGTGAGAGGAAGCGCGCGCACAAGTAGACGTCTAACGTTTCCGCCGGCGCGCGATCAGTTTACGCGGCGGACGTCAGCGGGGAGTCGCCACTTGTTGTGAGGCAGTTTAATCGAATGAGCGGCGCCCGACGGGGGCGGGCCGCGGCTTCCGGCGCGCGCGACCGGCGCGGCGCCCCGCAGCGCTGCGAGGGCGGCTGTGACGTCAGAGGCGGCCCCGGAAATGACGTCTGTGGCAGCTCGTTAGCCGAGCCCGCGCTGCGGAGGCGGCGGCGGCGGCTGCTGCGGCTGCGGTGCCTCCCCTGCGGCGCGCGGAGCACACCAACAAAAGCGGGGCGCCGCGTGGCGATAGCGAAGGGCTTCCCATTCTCTGCGCTCACCGGACGCGAGCAGTGGCCGGTTTACGCCACGGGGTGAGACAATACAAACTGTCTAGTACGGAAACACGGCGATACTGGCCACATGAAAGGCAGTATTCATATTTGGACAGCTCACAAAGAATAGATCCCATATCCATTATAGGCTTTCACGACAGGTTGCTGAATCATTGCTGATAGCATATTAAACACTGCAGACTCGCGATAGTCCGACATCTGACAGTCCGACTCGCTCGGAAGTCCGACGCCGCACCGGAGGTCGGCAGTGCGTCTGTGTTGCTGAAGGCACATACAGGCACACGCCTCTCACGACAACCTCCTCCTCCTGCTATTTTGTTTATTTAATTGTACGTTGCAAATTGATTTTATTACTAGTAGTCGGTTTTAGGACATGATATGCATCATCATATCAGTGCCTAATAATAGTCCGAAAAATAATTTAGGCACTGGTCTGATGATGGAAATTAGATCCGAAACTGGTTACCAGTAGTAAAAACATAATTTGCAACTGCGTCGGACAATGAAATAAATAAATAAAGTTGATGATCCTGCAGCATAGTATGGAAATACCTGTTTGTTGTTGTGGTCTGCAGTCCGCAGACTAGTTTGATGCAGCTCTCCACGCTACCTGTCAAGTACAACCCTCTTCATATGAGAATACGAACGGCACCCTACATCATTTTGAATCTGCTTACTGTATTCCTCCCTCGGTATTCCTCCACTATTTATACCCCACACACTTCTTCTAATAGTAAGATGATGATTCCTTCTTGATGTCTCAGAATGTGTCCGACCAATCTATCCCTTCTCTTAGTCAGGATATGCCAGAAACTCCTTTTCTCCCCAACTCTGTTGAGCACCTCCTCATTAGTTACGTGATCTACCCATGTAATCTTCATCATTCGTCTGGAGCACCACATTTCGAAAGCTTCTATCAACGTATTGTCTGAACTCCATATCGTTCTCTTTTCACTCCCACACAATGCTACACTCCAGACAAATGCTTTCAGAAACGACTTCTTAACATTTGGATGTCGTCAAACTTCGCTTCTTCAGAAACATTTCTTCCTATAGCCGTTCTGTATTTTATATCTTCTTTCCGTCGGCCATAAGAAGTTATCTTGCTACCTAAATACGAAAACTCGTCTGCTACTCATTACCTAATCTAATTCCTTCAGCATTGCCTGATTTTCTGCCACTACATTCAATTAGCCACGTTTTACTCTTGTTAATGTTCACCTTATACCTTCCTTTCAAGACACAGTCCATTCCGTTTAATTGCTCTTCTAGGTCCTTCCCTGTCTCTGACAGAATTACTATGCCATCAGCAAATCGTAAGGTTTTTATTCCCTCTCCCTAGACTTTAACTCCCTGTCCAAATTTCTTCTTGCGTTCCTTCAGAGTTTAGTCAATGTATATATTGAACAACATTGCAGAAAGGCTACAACCCTGTCACACTCCCTTCCCAACCTCTGCGTCCTTTTCTTGCCCTTCGACTCTAATAATTGCTCTCTGGTTTTTGTACAAATTGAATATAAGTCTTCACTCCCTATATTTTAGCCCTGCTACCTTCAGAATCTGGAGAAGTATATTCCAGTCAACATTGTCAAAAGCTTTCTCCAGACCCACAAATGCTAAAAACGTAGGTTTCCCTTTCCTTAACCTATCTTCTAAGATACTTCGCAATGTGAGTATTGTCTCACATATTCCTACATTTCTCCTAAATCGAAACTGATCTTCCCCAAGGTCGGATTCCACCATTTTTTCCATTCATCTGTAAATAATTCGTGTTTGTATTTTGTAACCATGACTTGTTAAACTGATAGTTCTGTAATTTCCACATTTGTCTGCACTTGTTTTCTTAGGAATTGGAATCACTATATTCTTCTTAAAGCCTGAGGTTATTTCCCCTGTTCAATACATCTTGCAATACCTTTAAATGCCCAAAGAAGTTATTTTAGAGTGTTTTTCGAACCATTTTTTGCACGTAGCCAATGAACACTTAAGAAATAAAAATCTACCATTGAATGTCCTGTTGTTATAATTCTCCAGGACATCCAGACAAAACTTAACTGAGAGTTAAGACGGCTGATAGTTACATAGAGGCTTTGTATGTTCCTACACTCATTCAACCGATTGATCAAAATGTTATTAAAACATACAAAGCACACTACAAAAAGCGCCCACTGATCAATATCGTCTGCCAACCTGACAGACATCACATAAATTAGGATAAAGTATAACATCAAGGATGCTAAAATAACTGCAGAATTTGCGAAGCGTCAAATCAGCCTTAAACGCTGTTAAAATCTTGGGAAAGTTTGTGGTCATAAAAGTCCCTTCTTCCAGAGAAGGATGGTAGAGATAATTTGTCTGAATGTAACAACGAAGATACCAAAGCTGCGCTAACACTTTGTGATGTAATTAGCACTGTGGAAGAGGATGCAGAAGACTTGAGAAAATGAGTGTTACATGATAACCTTGGTTCTGAACTGACAGAAGAGGGAGATAATCCAAGAAGTTACGGCTCATACTATAGACAATAACCCACCACGTAAGTGAAATCCGCTATCACCTGTGATGAGACTATGGCAGCTGCCAATACTTTATTACGTTGGTGTGAAGATAGGGAACAACACTATGACTATATTTTAATGTTAAAAGACATTAAAAAATCCATGCTGGAGTCTTTAAGAAAGAATAACAACGTTTACTCTTTTTTTAAGCTATAAATATGCAATGAATGCGGCAAAAAGTGTCGGTCAAGACAATCGTGTTAGGAAGCTGACTGAAACAACATGGGGAGCACAGCCAAATACCAGCATTAGAATTATGCTACTCTGCAGCTGAGTACGTTTGTCCAGTATGGTGCAGATCCACACATACCAAGAAAGTTGATGTTGCTATGAATGAGATATGTCACATCATCACAGGCTGTCTGATAATCACACCTGTGGAAAAAAAATTGCATAGCCCCCCCCTCCCCCCCCCCACACACACACACATCCAGACATCCGACGGGAGACAGGACGACAAAATGAAATGAAAAACGCATTAAAATCCATCGCCCATCAACTACATGGCCCAGCAAAGACTTCAGACTAGGAAGAGCTTCCATCATAGTACAGAAGTACTGTTTGTGACACCACACCCACATAGGGAGAAGAGATGGCAGGTTAGATGTTGGTATCTGGAGGAATGGATGATTCCAGAAGAAGCTCTTCGGCCAGGCCACACAGGTAGATGGTCTACATGGAAAAATCACTCAACTGCCTGCATTCCTGTGTCACAATATCTAAGAGCAATACGTAGAGGTGGGGCTTCCAGAGGGATTATCTCAAATGTGACTGTGGAGTTGCCGTGCATACATCAGCACATCTCCTACAATGCACATTAGCTACAACTGCGAGTACTGTGAGTACTGTGGAAGACCTTGTAAATGGTAGACAAACTGCACTAGACTTTAGTAAGTTCTGGACACCCACTGTATAGTTAAAATTAACGAACGTTTGTCAATAGAAACTATGTCTGTATGTATTTATTTTATTCTTTCAATGGTTCAATGTATATAATATCATGTATGTAGTAATGTATGTAATAATATTCTTGTTTTATTGTGACAAATAAATAAATAATTGAGGATATTTAAATACCTGCAAGTGCTCCACAACAACTGACGCACTTAAAAACCTTTAATGAGTTCTTTTTCATTGGTGTACTTATTTACTGTGTACAGCTTTGGTGATGTATGATAGATAAGGCAATTAATGTGACGTCATGACTTTGTTGCGGGGGCCATAGTGGAATGCAATGTTTTGCATGGAATTTATTTATTTCCTTATTATTATTATTATTATTATTATTATTATTATTATTATACATCTTTATTCTTGAGTGTGATTCCAAGCATGGTTTGTGAGGTTTTGACTGTTCCAGTTGAAAAGTGTTCCTTGTAAGTGACATGGTAACTAAGATTGGTTGAAACTGTTGCACATTTTTTCTGAGAGGCACTCACTGTTTACTTTTTTCTTTGTCTGTTTGCCAGTCTGTCTCTCACTCTTTCTGTAACGCTGTAGTTCTCTCTCTCTCTCTCTCTCTGTAACTCACTGACTCATTCATTAATTCCCTGTTTGTCTGCCTTTTTCTACCTTTCTGTGCCACCCCTCCCCTCATTTCTTTCTCTCTCTCTGAGTCTCTCTTTCTGTGGCACTGAGGTTCAAGGACATATACTTTATTTGATTTCTGTAATAATGAATTATACCACCCACAATTTTTTTTACTTTTTAACACACAAGGTCTCCTTTCACCCATGCACATATACCAACCTGTTCATTCATTTTTCGATGATTCCTGGTCCTTATAACAAGTGGCATTCTAGATGTGCAATATGTTTTACCAATGTCTCGAATAAGTACCTCTCTCATCTGAAAGGTACGGTACGTAATAACGTCTGTAAAATTAAATGATTCCTGTCCAGCAACTATTTTAACCTTATCGCCAGAATACCGAATAATTGTCATAGTTAAACAACCGTTACCAGCTTGAGTGGTATATAACTGCCATAGTTAACCAACCGTTCCAGCTTGATTGGTGTCCAACTGCTCATTCTCACTAACTGACTTACTCATGCTCTCTCACACTTTGTCTCTCTCTCTCTCTCTCCCTCTGCTAAATTCTTTCTTTCTCTCCCCTGTCCCTGTTTCCTCTCTCTCTCTCTCTCTCTCCATATGACTTCTTATCTCTGTCTGTTAATCTCTCACTCATTCATTCATTCCATCTCTCCATTTTTGTTCTTTTTCTCCCTTTCCCTCTTTGCCTCTCTCTGTCAGTTACTCAGTCTCCCACTGACTCTGTCTCTTCTGTTCCCTCATCCAGTACCTCTCTCACTCACTGTATGACTAACTCATTAAGTCACAGACTCACTCATTCCCTCCCTCTCCCCCTCTGACTGTCTCTCTCTCTCTCTCTCTCTCTATCTCTCTCTCTCTGACACACACACACACGGACACACATACATACATGCACCCTCTTTCTGTCTCTATGCCTCAGTAACTGTCACTGATTCTCTGACTCACTAACTCATGAACTCTCTATGTGTCTGTCTCCCACCCTTTCTCTCTTTGTGTCTGTCTGTCAATCACTCTATCAGTGTGTTGCTCACTCTCTCTTGCTTTCTGTCTACGTCACTCAGGAACTCTCTTTCACTCATTCAGTGACTGGCTAACTCACAGACTCATTCATTCTCTCTCTCTCTCTCTCTCTCTCTCTCTCTCTCTCTCTCTCTCTCTCTCTCTCTCTGTCTCTCTCTCTCTCATACTCACACCACCCACACATACACAAACACACACACAGCCATATGCACACGGAAACAATAAGCACATGCAGTGCTGCTCAGTCTGTCTACGTCAGTCAGGAACTCTCTTTCACTCATTCAGTGGCTGGCCAACTCACAGACTCACTCATACTCTCTCTCTCTCTCTCTCTCTCTCTCTCTCTCTCTCTCTCTCTCTCTCTCTCTCTCTCATACACACACCACCCACACATCGACACAGACACACACAGACATATGGACACTCAAACAATATGCACATGCAGTTTTTTCTGGACAAGCACAGGGTTCTGGAACATGTCTGCACAAGTACACGCACAGAGGCTACACCGACGTCTTACAGACTTGTACACATGCAGTGTGTCAGGCTGGAGGCGGGCGACTGACCGTGGAGCGGCGGCGCTCGGTGGCGGAGAGCACGGTGGGCACCCTGCGCAGGCGGCCGGGGCGCGGCCGCGGCCTCGGCTGCTGCGGCAGGTGGCGGTGGCCGGCCGCGCCCGCGCCGCGCACGCTGGCCGAGTCGGCCGACGCGGACGCCGACGCCGAGCCGGAGCCGGCGGCCAGCACCGAGGCGCACGTGTTGGCGCGGCTCAGCGGCTGCAGCTCCAGCGCCTCCTCGCTGCGTCCGCCCTCCTCCTCCTCCTCCTCCTCCTCCTCGTCGTCGTCCTCGTACTGGTAGTAGTTCTCGTAGATGGAGCCGCCGGCGCGCGACTCTGGGGGCGAGCACCCGCCGCTCGTCGTGCTGCCGCCGCCGTACGACTGCGAGCACACGCCACACCGTCAACCTGCCCACTCCTACAGCAATTCACTTCTGTCTAACAGTCACACAAGACACTTTGCAAGGTGCTGCAGCCCGCACAGTGTTTGTACTGTGCTCCAATTGAACTCATCATTGATTAGAAATGGTAATGTTCGGCTCAACTCAGATCATCTATAGCCGTCCATATACTACATGTTAGCTAACAACGATGGAGTTTTTATGGATGGGCCCGCCCCTTTTAAGACGGAGGATGGGAAAACACAACCCTACCGCCTCCGGGAGCAACCCACTACAAATATGGCAGCCAGGAAAACCCGCCCCGCTGCTTCCGCCAGCCTGGTGCCACGCCCGACCAACCCGCCAGCCGTCTGCCTTATACCCACCCCGCAATTAATTTTATTTAATTCGCATATTAATTTAATTGTGACAACCTATGTCTTTAACAGCAACTTAAGAATACCCCCGCCGCCGCTCCTACCTCCACTCCACCACCCGGCCCCACTCGACCCAGTCCAGGACTCGAAACCGCGCCCCCCAAACTTTTTTTTTTTTTTTTTTTTTTTTTTTTTTTTTTTTTTTTTTTTTTTTTTTTTTTTTTTACAAACGTTGTTACTTATCGACGTATAGGCTCTATTACTCTGTACTACACCAACATTGGAAAAAAGAGCCAATTATTTTATTTATAACCGGACTTGAGACAATGCAACTAAAGTAGACCCTCGTTATTTCGAAATCGGATAAACCGAAAACTCGGTTAGGTCGTATTGTCTGTTCGGTCCCTGTCGAATTACATCGAAAAATCTGCCGCTTAAACCGAATTTCGGACAATTGGTACTACAAACTAAAATCTGGTCCCTCACATTAGACATTTCATATTTTCTTCTCTGTTTAAATCGAACAAGTAAGTGTTACGCACTAAGGTATTTCCCATTATACATTTGACATAAAATTTCTCAGAAAGTTACTATATTGTAATATCACAAGACTGGCCCAATCGCTTACTTCCTACTGATGTATCACTTCCATAGTGTGGGCCCTCCACACAATGATACTGAGAAACGCAGCACCCAACATTTCACACGTCGCGTCACTGCCCGCCGCCACTGACAACCTAGATCACTATGCCTGTTTGTTTGACTGTGGACAGTGAACGTCCTTTCCCTTTCGCTCCATAACTAGCAATAAAATATGCCGCCGAGACAGAAACGCTCCTATAATGCTTTGACGCTAAAACAAAAGCAGCAAATTCTGCATATAGTCGACAGAGGAGAGAAGATCAAAACACACGTTGCAGAACACTTTCCGATTACGATGTCTACTTTCTCATCGATAATAGATTCTAGAGATAAAATACAGGCAAGTATGGGTGTGTGTGTGTGTTGCCTTAGAATAAGTTATTTGAAATAGTTGTAAGTTTAGGGAGCGATGATGTAAAAAAAGGACTTCTGAAATTTAATACTCTCTCTCTGCAAACGATTCTTTTCGAAATGCTTCAAGTATTTACAACATTTACCTGACTTAGATCAAACATGCAAATACCGATAATCGAGCACCCCAGAAGACATTTAAAATTCTTCTTTCTCTACATTTAATTAAACTAAACCCTATTGCACTGCAGTATTTCCGTGGAGCTTCACAATAAACAATTAAAAATTGCGAGAAATAATTTAAGATCAGCAGTTTAATGATTTCCGATAATGTACACTAAAACTTTTTCCCCGAAAGCACTGACCTAACAACAGCCTTCTTCTCGCCAATACAGCAATCATGCAACCGAGAGGAGATAATGGTAGTACATTACCTGCCCGATAACTAGGATGTAATAGATTTTCATTTCTGTAGAGCAAGATCGATTCGTCCTTTACTCAATATATAGACAAAATATTCTTACTCCAATAACAACTCAAGCTCCTTTCCTGTGTTAACTAAGATTTCCTTGTTAATTTCACTAAACCAAACTCGGATTTATTTTTTAAATCTATAATTACACGTAGATGTCTAATGCAAACGAAGATGTCTAATCTGTATACTAGGATGCTACCTAAACACTGCAACTCCTTTTCATTAAAAGAACATGGTGTGTCTACACTTTTTTGTTACAGTACAACTGCGTACGCGCAACTTAATGATCGTAAATATTTCTATCGTACGCCAATGAGACCCTCATATTTCTACCCGTTTTTCTAATTACCATGCAAGCGCAATATACCAATCAACTAACCCTTAAGTAAATTACATAGACCGCAAACATCCTATTGGACAGAGGAGTTCACTAGATTTACGGACACACCAGTCAATTTTCGGTGTTCTTATTAAACCAGTAAACAATTTGCGAAGCACGATTGAACACAACACAACAACTGTCCTGTAATGTGTTTGTTAGCCGAGACCACATGGATGGGATTGACACACGGTACAGGGCTGCGCTTTGCAAATATTGGGTATCCTCATTTAAACAGTATTGTAGAGAGTCAAAACCACGATCTAGTCCGTAAGAGTATACTGTAGCCTCCAGTCAGGTAAAGCCATGTTCTCGACCAAACGAAGAAATAAAACTATCCCGCAAACACCTGTCAGGACACTTTATAAAATCATTAAGGTGATTTTTTGTTGACACCAGAACTCGTTATTCGACAAATGTATTATATATTATTTACTCGGCAATTCGTCGTCAACCGCATTAAACAACCGATTCCAGCTGTCCTATCTACGTCCACATTCACGTTTCTGTTCCCTATACAGCTTTCTTCCAAGAGAAAGTCACGAGTGGATACTAGGTACCCGCACATACCCAATTTGTAAAAACTCCCGGCCTCATCTTGTAGAATGCCCAAACCTAGGAGACAGATAACTATACGAAGCTGTTGTAGTATAGATGGAAACTCCTCCATTACATCTAGTTGAACATCAGTTAGCCTCACTTTATAAGGTACTGCCGCAGGATTTGCATATTTCCTCGAGATGTTCTCCAGTGCTTCCTTGCCGAGTTTCTCCAGTAATCCTAGTGTTCTCACAACGCTACCGCCAGGTAGGAGAAATGGTAACTTCGCCTCATCTCCATGGCTTGCAATGAAGAACTTTTCGAATTTGCTACGCATATATAAGTTAAAAGATCAGTAATAATTTATCACCACAAACATCTACGCTACATAAATGGCACCAGTTGTAAGGTAGACACCACTAACACACGATCAAACAGGCAATACTTCGTAACGTACACAGTGCAAAGTTTGTTACAACCACAAGAACATAATCCTAAATCGACTTCTTCAGAAATCGCAACACAACATCATCCAAAACTGGAAACAGACACTGCAGCAAATATTTTAAAGTATTTCAAACACTTTTTACTGAAATTCTATCCCAACTAGCCTGCGACACTATGTAAGCGCTTGTAATAACAACCATCTCCAACCCATCGACCGAACTACAATTGCAATCAACTCTAACCTACAACATAGGGATCCCAGCTCTTTTTTATTAACGTTCTAAACTAACTAGCATGTGACAATCTCGGTATCTCCACGTTGTTGGCGGATCCTTCATGATTATTCAACCGATTGATCATGCATCTTTTTGCATTGCATACTCCATCAGACAGTATTTCTGAAACGTTTTCTATCAGTCACAAGACCACATACCTCGTATATTTAACAATCACTTGAGCACAACCAGTCGTCGTATTCCCCCTTCTATCAAATCAATACTCTCGATAAACATCTGTAACATACCCAATTACATCGTAAAAACGACTGACACACATAGAACAGCTAACCAGGAATGATCCAGATCAACACCAAGCTCTTTTCTTATCTAACCCTTACAACCGTTGTTTGTTGTTGTGGTCTTCAGTCCACAGACTGGTTTGATGCAGCTCTCCACGCTACCCTGGCCTGTGCAAGTCTCTTCATCTGAGAATACGTTTGGCAACCTACATCCTTTTGAATCTGCTTAGTGTATTCGTCCCTCGATCTCTCTCTACGATTTTTACCCCACAGACTTCCTTCTAATGCTAAGTTGAGAATTCCCTGATGCCTTAGAATGTGCCTTACCAATCTATCCCTTCTCTTAGTCAGGATATGCTAGAAACTCCTTTTCTCCCCAATTCGGTTAAGCAACTCCTCATTAGTCACGTGATCAACCCATCTAATTTCTATCATTCGTCTGTAGCACCACATTAATATCAAATTTTTGTCTGAACTCCTTATCGTCCACATTTCACTACCACACAATGCTACAGGCCAGAAAAATGCTTTCAGAAAGGACTTCCTAACATTTAAATTAATATTGGATGATAACAAATTTCGCTTCGTTAGGAACGCTTTTCTTCCCATAGCCATTCTGCATTTGATACCTTCTCTACTTCGGCCATTAGAAGTTATCTTGCTACCCAAATAACAGAACTCATCTACGACTTTTATTGTCTCACTACCTAATCTAATTACTTCAGCATCGCCTGATTTGCTGACATTACGTTCCATTATCCTCGTTTTACTCTTGTTAATGTTCATCTTATATCTTCCTTTCAAGACACTGTCCATTCCATTCAATTACTCTTCCAGATCCTCTGCAGTCTCTGACAAAATTACAATGTCATCGGCAAACTGCAAAGTTTTTATTTCTTCTCCCTGAACTTTAATTCCCTCTCCAAATTTCTCCTTGTATTCCTAAACTGCTTGCTCAATGTACAGATTGAACAACATTGGGGAAAGACTAAAGCCCTGTCTTACTCCCTTCTC
The DNA here is from genome assembly GCA_026315105.1 of Locusta migratoria. NCBI lineage: Eukaryota > Metazoa > Arthropoda > Insecta > Orthoptera > Acrididae > Locusta > Locusta migratoria. The sequence continues at coordinate 526,476,897 of CM048746.1, forward strand.
AACCGCTGCATCCTTTTCTTGCCCTTCGACTCTAATAACTGCTTTCTGGTTTTTATATAGGTTGAATATAACTGTTCGCTCCCTATATTTTTACCCCCTCTGTCTTCAGAATTTGAAAGAGTGTATTTCAGTCGACATTGTCAAAGCTTTCTCCAAACGACAAACGCTAAAAACGTAGGTTTGCCTTCCCTTAGCCTTCCTTCTAAAATAAGTCGTTATGTGAGTATTGTCTCTCGTGATCCTACATTTCTCCTAAATCCAAAATGATCTTCCCTGAGGTCTAATTCTACAAGTTTTTCCATTCGTCTATGAATAATTCGTGTTATTATTTCGCAACCATGACTTCTGTAATTTTCTCATTTGTCTCCTCTTGCTTTCTTTGGAATTGGAATTACAATATTCTTTTTCAAGTCGGAGGGTATTTCCCCTGTCTCATACATCTTGCATACCAGGTGGAACAATTTGTTCATGACTGCCTCTCCTAACGATATCAGCAGTTCAGACGGAATATCATCTACTCCAGGGGGTCTTGATTCGACTCAAATCCTTCAGCGCTCTGTCAAACTCCTCTCGCAGTATAGTATCTCCTATCTCATCTTCCTCCACTTCGTCCGTTACAACTAACAACGCAAAATAGTCTACATAATTTCATATTAATAAATATAAAAGTTTTATCGAATGTCTACAGCAATCCTTTAGGGACTAAACAAACGATTAAACGTGCCTCCCAACGAAGGTAACTACCCAGCATTAAACCACCTAACCATAGGGTTTACTACAATCGATGCTTTTCGACCCAAGAACAATTATTTACTACCGCAAGCATCTCTGCTATGCTACTGAGAGGCGTCCATTCCTAAACACCACTAAAAGACGAGATAAACACAACACAGCCCTAACACATAACCATACTAGTAAGTTTCATTATGGAGCCCACAAATGTAGAACACCTATATGTTGCAATTAACCATATGACTAAACAGATCGAAAGTAGTATTTTGCACAAGCCATGATACATAGTCCGCACCAGATTACGAATACACGAGAGCTGATTTTATGAAGATAGAATATAATATTCTTCTATTAAACACAATAAGAATTACATAAACAAAAAAACAAAACAAAAAAACGAACGATTTGTCACAGCTGTACCATCGCTCTTAATGCACCATCAACACAATAAAAGACCATCTCTACCTAACCTCTACAGGTTATAAAGAGAAATCCGTCCACAATCGGATTAGCGACAAATACTGCAACGCTCCTATGGATCATTTCCTCGCAATTGACACAAACGAGGTATTTACCGTATGAATTGACTACAACTGCCGTTATAATTCGCATGATGAAAATATAGTTAGTGATAACCTGTTTTATACACAAACCCACACACACACACACAAAAGTCGGATGAGCGCTAAACTGTGAAGTCAAACTCCGGTCCATGCATCAACATATCGTACAACATCGCTTAAAACGCATCAACATATCGTACAACATCGCTTAAAACGAACGCTTACTTAGCTGTAGACTATAACAGCACAGAAGTACATCTCCGATAACTGACCAACTAATAGATTCCCTACCAATCGAGGAATTACTCTTCTGACACGTAACCTGTCTTCCAATATTTTCTCCGAGATCCATAGACCTGTAAAACCGAAACGTTCTACGAGAGAACCTTTAGGTCTTAACAACAAATAGCTGTTGTAGATGCAACTGTTACATATTTTAGGTAATCACATCGACGTTGGTGTGCTCCTCAGCACACTTGATCCCCATACAGATCTTATGATCTACAGCAAGGACCTAGTAAGGGCGGTCTATATACATTGCAGAAGAGAAAAAGGCTCTTTCCCCAGAGGGAAGAAACCTAGAATGCGTATAACTCGATTTCCACATCACGAAAAAGATAATGTGCTACAACAGCTTACAACACGTTAGATCCAAGTCTAACCATTTTTAGGACAAAGCGACCCACAGATCAGTGATTTCCACACCAAAACTATAGGATTACATCACAGCACACCCAAATCTATCCCTTTTTACGACAATACGAACCACACCTAGTAAGACACACAAATGTTACTCGAAATATGCTTTTTTTATGATCATTCTATACGAAGAACCATTTAAATTCAAGTCCAGAACGTTGTTGTTTGACTCTTCTGACCCTAACTACTTCTTTTTGTACACCCTAACAACCTAATACACTAAAAACCCGATACTTGCTACACGACATGTTCCAAATCTATGCACCAATTAAATTGTAAGCTAGAACTCTCGACCATAGGTGAATTCCTTGTGTTTCAAGTAGCCAACACACACTGAATGCCTAGCCATTTACAGGCAGGTGTCAAAATGGATCTCAATACTAATAAAATACTGGCAGATGCGTACGTGTTTCAACAATCTTCTTACACAACAAAGCCATCTTATATCGTTCAGCAAACACCAAGTACCATTTGTATGTATAATTTATTCACTCGAAAGGTAAAGTTTAGATCAGCGCTCCGTTTAGGTTGTTTATAAGTCACATCCTGCATCGTGAAAAATGTACAGAGCTACGACAACTTCAAAAATGATGGGCGATGTATGCGTATCTGTCGGAGGCCTGTCGCATTTTCCTGCATTGTGATGACTAAATATCTCATTGGGGTGCGATATAAGTGTTTGTGATCATTAAATTGCACGTACGCAATTGTACTGTAACAAAAACGTGTAGACAAACCATGTTCTTTTAACGATCAGGTGTTGCGGCATGTAGGTTAGCAACCTTGTTTATAGATCAGACATATTCGTTTGCATTAGACTTCTATGTGTTGGATTTAAAAGAGAAATCCGATTTCGGTTTAGTGGATGAAAGAGGAGCTTGTGTTTGGAGTAAGAAATTTTTGTCTATATTTTGGGTAAAAGGCTGGTTGATCTTGCTCCACAGAACCGAAAATCTATTGCATCCTAGTCATCGGGCAGGTAAAGTACTACCGGTGGGGGTGGTAGTGATTAGTTGTGGAGGCCGTTAATTTGTTTATGGAACTCTCTTGTTAAGTGCAGGTACATGTTTGATAGTATCAGTTATTATTGCAGGTAGTTTTATTGTCGAAAGTGTGGTTGTAAATAAAATAATTAGTTCCTTATTTCCAATGATGGTGCAGGACAGAGTAATACAACCTATACATCGATATTTAATAACTTTTGTAAAAGAAATTTTGGTGGGCGCGGGTTCGAGTCCCAGACCAGGTCGGTGGGGGTGGCAATCTTTACGACTGTTGGTGGGTTGGAGGTGGTGGTGGCAGCGTGGGCAGTGGCGGAGACTGGTGGGTGCAGGTACTCTTAAGTTGCTGTTAAAAACATAGGCTGTCCCTATTAAATTGATATGCAATTAATAAAATTAATCGAGGGTGTGGGTACGATGTGGGCGGCTGGGGGTGGTGCCAGTCTGGAGGAGGCGGCTGCTGTGGGGCTGTGTTTTCCCCAGAGGTAGTGGGGGTGGACTGGCCTGGACCTGTCATGGGTGGCGCCAGGGTTGTGGAGGCGGCGGGGTTTTCCCGACCGCCATCTTTGGAGTGGACCTACACGCAGAGGCGGTGGGGGCAGCGGGGGTGAGTTTTCCCGGCCGCCCTTGAATTTTGGTGCGTGCTCATCAAAACATAATTACACACACGCAAGCCCAAGGAAGTTCAAATGTTCAAATGTTTGTATAGCTTAGGGGTCATCAGTCCCTAAACTCACAAACTACTTACGAACTAATACTAAGGACGGCACAAATATCCATGCCCGCGGGGGGATGCGAACCCCCGACCGTAGTGGCCGTGCAGACCGTGACTGGAGCGCCTCAGCCCAAGGAAGTAGTCGACCCTCCAGTGGCAGGGGCCGTCAAGTCCGTAGCTTGACGCCTTAAAGCTTAGGCTACTTCAGCATGGCTGGATACTTCTAGCGAATGTTTTGGCCAGGCGGATCGTTCGACATAAACCTCATCATAAATTTGTGGGAGCTACTCCAGAGGTCCGTTCGTGCACAAAATCGTGCACCACTAACACTTTTGCAATTATGCACAGCTATAGTGGCCACTCACACCAACTTAGTTGTATAACAAACGAATATTAATTTTCAATTGCTTCTAATGCTCGCCGCGCGGAAGAAGCTCACGTTACAGATCACGAGGCCTCCCGCGACGGACGTTCGAATCCTCCCTCGGGCATGGCTGTGTGTGCTGTCCTTAGTTTAACTTACTTTGTAAGTCTAGGGACTTATGACCAATGTAGTTTGGTCCCATAGAATTACAAACATTACCTAAAATTTCAACATTTTCTAATGCTCTAGACAAATAAAAATAGACTGAAACGCGAGATAAATTGAAAGTGTCACTGATTTTGTTAGTTGTTACGTCCACACAATTTCACTGTTGCATGCGACATTAGGCAACAAACATTCAGTTTCAAATATCTTCAAAATTTTTCCAGACATGCATTCACATTTATTCGTGCAATATAACATGGATGGTCAAAAGTAGAAATAGAACGAAGCAAATATGAAAAGTTCATAAATAAAACTATATAGTCACTGGAATACACTAAAAAACGTGTCATGATCGACGTTGGAAGCACTTAGGAAGCCTGAAGTTCGTCCATAAAAAGTTTGGAAAAATTTTAAGCAGTAAGGTGGAAATGGCTAAGAATTATTTATTTCTATATGAAGATATCTGCTTCCGTAAGCATAGTTTCTACACTGTAACTGGTCATCGGTGAGGGAAAAATTCGTATGTTTCAGACTTTTCACATGTGTTATTGCGGAATATTTGCACCTCAGTCAAAAATTTTACCTTTTCATATTTCGTAACAGTCTTCGTGAAATGTCAAAGTACCTGCGCTTGATTGTTCAATCTTGCATCGCAATAGTGTGACAGCGTGAAACTTACCGATCGCTACGATTTGCGTAATTCATCACTTCAGATGAAATGTAGTAAAAACAATATGTCATTTCACAAGTAAATATACGTTATTCTATGACGTCAATGCCGCATTCGCAAGTCAACGGAATTCGTGCGAGTTTAGGTTATGGTGTCATACATTGAAGTAGATTAAAACCATGATGATGATGAAGATGAACGGAGGGCGCTTAACAGCGAGGTTTTCATCGCCCGGGCATAATGTAGCCGAGGCAAATGTTAGTAAAGTCCTTTACAAGACGAGGAGAACACAATATAAAATGGAGGATTCAACAAATTGAGACAAAACCTGTGTACTGCATGAAACAAGGAAGATAAGTCAAGTGCCAATATCGTAACTTTGTCTAAAAGGTATAATGTGGATGAGAAGTTAACATGACAGAGCAGAGAACTAAAGCTGACTGGCTGCAGGAAGAAACAAGTTATCAACCCATCAATCTACAATAAAATAAATGTTGAAATATTTGTAAAGCTTATGGGACTTAATTGCGGGTCATCAGACCCTAAACTTACCAACTACTTATGAACTAGCTTATACTAAAGACGGCACAAACATCCATGCCCGAGGGGGGATTCGAACCCCGACGGGGAACGGCCTCGTGCATCGTAGTATAGCGCCTCAATGCGCTCGGCCGCTCCGCCGCGGCAATACACTAACACCTAGAGACTAAAAGCTTAGGCCAGAGTCCAGAGATTTTTCAAAATTTTAAAAGTTTGAACACACTCGCCTCGTCATCACCTAAAATATGTGGCAAATCTGCACCAAGATCCGCCTCTGTTCTCTGTGCCCGGTATAAGGTATACTATTAAAATGTGGCGTACAGTAATCTGTACGCCACAGGCATCACATATCGGGGCTCCTCTCGTCGGAGGAGGAATCTGTGGGTAAATGGACAGTGGCTGATTCGCAGGCCGGTAATGAGCGACCTCATCCCACCTGAGCGGCCGGCAGGAGGATCGCCACGGACGGGTATTGGGTTTCAGCAACCGCAGCTTGTTATCCGTTACTGACAGCCATTCCTCCTCCCACAACTGCAGAGACCGCAGCCGCAACAAGGAAGTGATATCCTGCAGAGGAATGGGGCACCGTGCCACTACGCTGTCTCGCAAGCCTCTTTGGCGGCCCGATCGGCTTCTTCATTACCCGGAAGTCCAACATATCCCGGCACCTAACAAAACGTGACCTCTTTCCCCAGACGTTGGAGAAGAGGCAATAGTTACTCTATGTCTTGCAATAACGGCACAATTGGATATAGCTGACGTAACGCAGCGGAGCAGAGAATAAACCGTTTACGCCGATCTCTTCTGATCTGCTCTAGTGCCTTCAGATTCAGAATCGCATCAAGCTACGCTCAGAAAACCGAATAATGCGCAGGAAGACGAATCCGGATGACATGATCAGGAGAAACGGCAGAGCAGCCGACATAATCAGCCTGTTTCGAATCAAATCAAATGTTTGTTAAGCTTATGGGACTTAACTACGGGGTCATCAGTCCCTAAATCTACAAACTACTTATCAACTACCTTATACTAAAGACGGCACAAATATCCATGCCCGAGGGGGGATTCGAACCCCCGACCGTAGTGGCCGTGCAGACCGTGACTGGAGCGCCTCAGTCTCCTCGGCCACCGCGGCCGGCAGCCTGTTTCGAACCGTCAGTGTACATCACTGTAAAAGTGTGACAAGTCGGGGCCTCCGGAGAGGCCAAGGTGGAAATCTTTCCCAACCTCGACGTAAAACACTGAGATCTGCCACTCTAAAAGGCAATCCCTTGTGCGGATCCCAAAATGCGTCCTAGCCCGTTGCCGATTATGAAAAAGCCTTGCCAACGGTGGATTATCAATGGTATGGTATGCAGGTGTTACGGGCGTGGACAGGGTTTTGTACGCCTGGCACACCACGAGCAGCCGTCGCCTGATATTTAGCGGCGGCTCGGCTTCCTCAGCACAGAGACTTGGTATGGGGCTTGTTTTGAATGCCCCAGTAGCCAGCCGAATCCCTGCATGGTGAACCGCGTCTAGCCTCTTCATATAGGATGGCCGCGCAGACCCATAAATTGTGCACACATAATCAAGCCGCGATCGCACAAAGGCTCTATAAAACCGGAGCACTCAAGTCCTGCCTGCTCCCCATGACGTATGGCTAATACATTTTAAAATGTTTAGTGCTTTGAGGCACCGTCTTTTCAAATCTCTCAAGTGTGGCAGACATGAAGGTTTCGTGTCAAATGTGAGGCCCAGAAACCTCACTGTGTCTCTAAAATGTAAAACGGCGTCCCTCATTCGCAGTTCACTGAAATTGAAAATGGAACGAGTACGGTTGAAAATAAGACATACAGACTTCTCGGTCGAAGATTTAAAGCCAGTCTTCTCTGCCCATTCCAAACGTCGAAGAGTGAGTTGCAACTGACGTGTTATCCTTGCTACGTTGGATGAAGAGCAAAAGAGAAGACTTAAATGACATTTGACAACTGACGTAATACTGTCAGTAGCTATGGAAAACAGTCACACTTAAAACGCTTCCTTGAGGGACACTTCCTGTTCGAAACGATCAGATAGGGTGTCACCGACTCTGTATCTAAAATAGCTCGGAGAAAGACAGGACTTGATAAAAGTGGGAAGACATCCACGAAAACCCCAATCGTGGAGCTGTCTGAGAATAAGATGCCGCCAAGCAGTGTCGTAGGCCTTCTCAATGCCATAAAATACAGCCAAAAGGTGATGCCTTTTTAAGAAAGCTTGTTATATCGCCGCTTCAAGGAAGACCAGGTTATCGAAGGTGGAACGATACCTCCTGAAACCACCCTGGAAGCGTCTAAGGATCTGCCAGGATTCTAACATCCAGATGAGGCGGTAGTTGACCATTCGCTCCAAGGTCTTTCCCACACAGCTAGTGAGGGCAACACTACGATAGCTATTCGGGCGTGTAGAGTCCTTTCCATACTTTAAAAGAGGAATCATAACCGCTTCACGCCAGGAGTCGGTAAAGAGACCCGACTGCCAAATTTGATTAAAAAGAGCGAGAGAATTTCTTTATTTCGGTCTGTAAGGTGCTGTAGCAAGCTGTAATGAATCCTATCGTAACCAGGGCATGTGTCATAGCGCAGAATCGAGTTCCCACATGTAAAAGGGGCAATTGTAATCTTCATCAATGGAGGACTTATAAAGTCCAACTGCCCCTCTCCACAGATAAGCTGTGGCGTCTGAAATCAGGAATTTGGGACGAAATGTTCCGCCAATGTCTGCGCAATCACTCGTGGGTTCGTCTGTAGGGTGCTATTTCCCATTACAGCAGCAATTGGGCGCCTTCCTCCTCTCCCGGATATTCTCCTGATGGTCTCCCTTACTTATGAACTTTTGGTGGACCGATTGAGGAACTTGCTCTCCCGAATTGTTTCCCGACACCTTGCCCTTGCCACCAGAGGGGCTGCGAGCTTCTCTGCAGTTGACCGGCTTTTAACGTACGCAAAGCTGCTCGCCGCATTCTTATAGCAGAGCGGCATTCGTCACTCCACCTTGGGATGGGGTGCCTTTTCAGCTTACCAGAAGAATAGAAGCCGCATCGGCTTGGTGGATCCTTTGGGTGACATGGTCCACCCATTCCTGGACACTAACACGACAAACTTCAGCCAGTCTGCTAAGCACTCTTCGTGGCGGTTGTCTAAAGGGGTCGATTGCATCTGGCTGGTGGATTCAGATTAGGAAGTGATCACTTCCGTAAAGATCAGTGTCCACTTTCCATTGAATCGTAGGGGCAAGGATTGGAGAGCAAATCGTGAAGTCTATAGCAGAGAACAACCCTGATGCAGTACATAAGTGTGTGGACTATCCGGTGTTAAATAAGTGGACAGATGATGTCAGGAGAAGCCTCTCAATCGCTCGACCCCTGGGGCAGGTAGTTTCAGAGCCCCAGAACATATCATGTGCGTTACAATCACCAAAAACAATAAAAGGGTGGGGGAGCGGTGTGAGATGGTCATAAAGGGCTTCCTCATCAAATACGTCATATGGGGGGCAGAAAAATGGCACAGACAGTCAATCGATGGCGGATTTCAACACTCACTGCAACTGCTTGTAAGGGATTTTGAATGAGGGGTAAGGACGGGTGGCAGGCTCAGCCTTTAGCTCTCTCATCACTAAGGTCGTCCTATCTATATATACGTCATAACCACGTATCTATGAGTTGGATGAGGCCTTAAAATTCGTTTCTTGTAGACATATACACAGCGGTCTGCCCAGAATTATTAAATGAAGTCCCTTCACATGGGTCCTGAGACCCCAAAGTTCAATTGAGTCGCAGCTCAGTGGCCAAGCGCATTGATGAGCTATGCTACGATGCGCGAGGCCGCTCCCCGTCGGGGGTTCGAATCCCTCCTCCGGCATGGATGTTTGTGTTGTCTTTAGTATAAGGTAGTTCATAAGTAGTTTGTAAGTTTAGCGACTGATGACCCCGCAGTTAATTCCCTTAAGCTTAATAAACATTTGAACATTAGTTCAATTGAAGTATGGGAACCATCAATTATGGGGATTTTATTTTCACCTTCTCTTTCCGCCGAGGTGGGAATACTAAACTAGGTGGAGGGTCATTATTGGGGCGAAAAGGTTGGCCCTGAGGAATATCCAGTTCCGTAAGGTCTGCGGCGGATTCAGAGGGGAGATCAGGTATAATGACCTCTATGAAATCCGAGGGTTTATTACCTGCCTTGAGTCTGACTTTTTGCTGGTGTCTTCTTCGGCTTAGCAGCCAATACAGTGGAGACAGCAGTGGGCTGTGCTGGCCTTTTGAATAGCGACTGGCTTGGAAGCAGCGACCATGGCTGAAGAGGGCGCCGAAAGCTCTTCAACGGTGACAACAGTAGCTGTTTCAGATGAACGTTGTGATTCTTCAGACACTGTAACAGCTGCAGTCTTGCAAGTTTGGAACCGACACTGGCGACCTTGGTTTGCGTAGCAATATTGGCCTTGGAAACCGACTTTTGAACAACTGCAGCGAAAGATGTAACAAAGGAAGAGGGCTGCATGGCCTTATAGATCTTCTGGGCCTCTCCATAGGAAATTCGCTTTGTTGTTTTAATTTCCTGCACTTTCTTTTCCTCCAAGTACACACTGCAGTCCCTGCTCCAAACTGGATGTTCACCAGAGCAGTTCACACACTTTGGAGGCGGTGAACAACCTCCTCCGTCATGTACTGCCTTACTACATTTTTCGCGAGCGGCTTCGCCCTTGCAACCGATGGTGGTATGCCCAAAGCGCTGTCACTTAAATCAGCGCATAGGGTTCAGGACATAGGGCCGGACTTTCAACCGTAGGAAGCCTGCCTTGGCGTACTCATGAAGGTTCGGGCTATTGAAGGTGAGGATGAAGGAGTCTAACCCCCAACCCACCCTTTTCATTATGTTTTGAACATCTATAATGCCGTCCTTTGCCCTCACCTTTTGGTTCTTCGGTTGTCATTTCCACCAAGTCTCTGCACTTAACTACGCCTACTCTGTCTCGATAGGAAAATCGCTGAGGCATGCGGATTTCTGCAGGTTTGCTGCTTGCTGTGTATTACTGGATTCTACCAACAACGTTCCCTCTCAATGGCTCAACCCATGGGGCAGGTAGTTTCAGACCCCCAAAGCATATTATTTGCGTTAAACAATGAAAGGGTGGGGGAGCGGTGTGAGAAGGTCATGAAGGGCTTCCTCAACAAATGCATCATGTGGGGACAGATAAATGGCACAGTCAATCGATGACGCATTTCAACACTCACTGCAACTGCTTGTAAGCGGGTTTGAATGGGGAGTGAGGACGAGTGGCAGGCTGTGTTTAAAAAAAAAACAGTCACTCCGCCTTGAGCTCTCTCACCACTAAGGTCGACCTTTCTATATACGTCACAGCCACGTATCTCAGGGTCGGATGAGGCCTTAAAATTCATCTCTTATATACATGGCGGCCTGCCCTGAGTTAATAAATGAAGTTCCCCCACAAGGGTCTCGAAATCCGGTAAGTTCAATTGAGCCCCTCCCCCCTCGTACACCCATCCCACCAGAAGGTATAAAATTTCTCAGAGGATCCATCTCGGTCCCTCGAGCAGCTAGGGAACTAAATGTCCGCCTAGAAAGAGTCCCGCATGCGTAGGTAAGCCTTATACAATTGGGGTGCAGCAGTATCCTCAGAGGTTGCCCGCTAGCGACTATTCCGCCTCAACAGCCACGCATCCCACTAGTATGTAGCACCCCGAGCAACAGTTCCTCAATACCATTAATCGGTCCACCAAAAGTTCATAAGTAAGGGAGACCATCAGGAGAATATTCGGGAGAGGAGGAAGGCGCCCAATTGCTGCTATAATGGGAAATAGCACCCTACAGACGAACCCACGAGTGATTGCGCTGTCATTGGTGGAACATTTCGTCGCAGTCACTTCGACTGCCAGTCAGACTCCTGCTTTCAGACGCCACAGGTTGTTACTGGCTTAAATATCCGTTATTACAACAAAAAATAATAAATCAAAATTGATATCTAGCAAGATCATACAAAGTAATTATGGTATGTATCTGTAGAAGGAACATGAGGCAACTGTCAAGGAAAGCACATGGGCTCGAACAAACATATATGTATGAACGTTTGGTTACAGAATCTCTACATTCATCTTAATGTGCTGGTGGGTGTTTTTCTGCAAAGCTCTTCAACCATGCTCAAGATAGCACTGTAGAGTAATTGTAGACGCCATATGTAATTCAGATATCTTAACTATAACCTATTTAATAATCATCGTACATGTTCTCTAGCGAATTGTCATCAAAAGCCGTGATGATAGTTGCAACTTTAACCTTCTACCCGAAAGACTGATGGTATTCACTGCCACTGCTTCTATCGTCTCTTCCCGCACTTACCATAGCACTACCGCTTGCAATGAGTTCATCGTCATTATCATCCCTATTATCATTATTATGAGTTTCAAACAACAGTATCTAACTTATGCTCATATTTCTGTATCAGAACAGATACGAGAAAGCATGCAAATGATTCATCTTCCACACTAACACCATCTTCACGAAGAAGGGTTCTTCGTAACTTCATCTCAACTAATCGCAATACATTAGCAGGATTGATTATCAATCGCCGCCCCATCTGACGCTTCACCACACAAATAACATCACAAAACGCAACTTCGGAGGCACACTGCACCGTCCCTACTGGCGAACCGACAGGTCAAAGTGCAATGCGGCATGGCACACGCAGAGGCCTCTTACGGACGACTGCAAAGTTTTGCAGATGCGGGAGTATCACTAATACCTAAGGGATCTTTACATTATCTCTCATACGATTTTGGTGTATATGTGTTTGTTCGAGCCCAAGTACTTTCCTTGTGAGTAGGAGTGGGTAGTTTATGTGGCCTGAATAGAAATTGTGTCTGCCCATGAAGCACTAGCACAGAAGTGCAGCCGTATTTTTTTTTCTCCTCGGCGCTGCTCTACGGCTTACATTGCCAAGGAGACTAAAACATGTTCATGGAGACAAGAAACGGAGACAATAATACATATAATGGAGAAAAAGTGAATGTGAGCTTTAAAACGGAGCACATAAAACAGACAGTTAGCTCAAAATATTTGCCACGGTGGCTAAAATATACTGAACGTTAAAAACAACACGGAGATGGCGATGAAGAACAGAGACACTGTTTAAAATAGACACGCAACACTGGTTCTGCTGATGACGGCGGTTGCGGTCACTAAAAATTCCAAAGCACAGTATCACAACACTGATCCCTATTCCAACACTGAAAAATGGCTATTCGCAACATCAGATTAAAAAAGCCTTACAAATAAAAACACCAGATAAATCACAGGAGAAAGATGAAGAGGAACGGGATGTGAAATCTACAGCCTTTCTGCCATACGTGGGTAGTGTGTCTTCTAAAATAGCCAGAATCATGAAGAAACATAAAGTGGATGTGATCTTTCGCCCACCACCTAAGACCTCAGCTCTTCTGGGATCTGTCGAAGATGATTTGTTATTGCGAAAAGCGGGAGTTTATGAAATCCCTTGTGAGTGTGGAAAACGTTATATAGGTCAAACCACGCGCACTGTGCAGGAACGATGCGTTGAGCACCAACGGTATACACGCCTTCTTCAGTCCAACAAGTCTGCAGCAGCCGAACATTGTATTTCTACTGGCCACTCCATGAATTACAAATGAGTAAAGATTTTAACCACAGCTTCCACTTCTGGGACTCTGTTGTAAAGGAAGCTATACATATTCAACTGGCGGACCATCTGCTAAATCGTGACGACGGATTTGATCTTGACAATGCATGGAAGCCACTTATATCACGCCTTCGTTCTGAAAGAATGTCTGCGTCTTCTATTCCGATTGATGTTACCACTTTTAATGATTAATTATTCATTTGTAAGCACTGTGGATACGTAACAGCTCTGTTTATGTTTGCACTCACTGCTCACAGATTATCTTTGAAGTATATATTTATCTATGACTCGCGCAGCAGTTACGAATGTGATATCTTCGAGCATGCGCAGTCTAATCCTCAGTAGCTCGGATCACGTGATTTACCGTATAAATAGGCACGCACAGACGCTGAGAACTCAGTCTTGGACTCGCCTTGAAGATGGGTGTAAGGTTTGCAGCCGAAATATCGGAAGAAGAATTGTCGCTGTCCCGTGTGCACTCCCGAAAGATGATGGAATACTATGTCCGCCGGGAAAAATTCAAGAATCACTGATCCCTATAGTTAAAATTTCACCGGATAAAATGATGAACAGAGACCACGCAGGACAACAGGAAGAAAAAGGAGGTGCGGAGGGGCGGGAGAAGGAGAGGGTAGGGACGGGATGGGAGGGGAGGAGCTTAAGATCTTCAGGGGAGAGGTATAAGAGGGGGAGGCCAAGCGTGGGAGGGAATGAAGGGGGAGAGGGAAGAGAGGGTGCGAGTTATATATGGCCAAGGTTGGTAGCAGGGAGAGATATCAGGACAGAGGACGTCATCTGAGAGAGGGAGGTGGCGAAAGTTACCCTCTGAAACGATGTGGAGAGTGTTAAGGTGTAGGGCGGGAGGGATTAATTGGTACAGGAGTGGCAGAGCCCAGGATGTAAGAGGATAGAGAGGATAGGAGACGCCAGGGGATGACAGGATTCTATCTTGCATGATACATATAGAATGCGGATATGTTCGAGGTATTTGAGGAGGTGCGGGAAACGGAGGAGATGATAGAAGATATGCGTGGAGGAGAAGAGGCGGATGCGGTAAGTGAGGCGAGGGGTGTGGCGCTCCAGGATTTCGCGGGACATATAAGGCAAGGGAGGCTGATATCCAGGCAGGATGGAAGCTGCAGAGGACACATTAAGGAACGGTATGTTTAAAGCATGGGACAGGGCTTTTTCATGGACAGTCTTCAGGTGGGGGATCCAGGAGAGAGAGTGGTCAAGGATGAGATCAATGTATTTGAGAGTGGAATGGGACGGTCATGGAAAGGTAAAAGTCATGGTGACGGAAAGAGTGGGTGATATGACATTTGATGATCGCCTGGGATTTGGCGGGGTTAAAGGTTGCACAAGTGGAGAATTCGGAGAGGTGAGACTGGAGCAAGCGTTGAGAGCAGGCGAGGGAAGGGATGAGGGCTAGGAAGGCAGTGTCATCAGCACACTGAAGGAGATGGACGAGAGTCTGGCGTAGCAACTTATCAACCGAGTAAATGAGATAGAGGAGCATCGAGAAGATAGAGCCCAGGGGTCTCCCAGCAGAGGGGTAAAATAAACGAGAGTGACATAGGACGGGTGGTGGGAGAGAAAGTAGTGAGATGAACATAATTAGTGGGAAGGTCATGGTTGGAGAGGAGACAGGTGACGCAAAGGAATTGATGATCAATAGAGAAGGAAGATCGGAAGCCAAACTGGGTGAGGGGAAGGAGCTAGTGTTGTCAGAAATGCTGGTGTATACGGCAGGAGAGGGTGGTTTTCAAGATCTTGCTGAACACTGAGGTCTGACTGATGGGTTGATAGGAGGTGGTCTAAGAAGGAGGCTTACCAGGTTTTGGGAACATGAGGATGCAGAAGGCCTTCCACAGGCCGGGAAAAAAGCTGGTGTAAAGGATAACATTATACAAGGATGCAAGGGCAGCATGGAAGGAGTAGGGGTAGCCACTGAGGTTCCCTCAGGTGAGGCAGTCATAAACGGGGGCAGTGATCCGATTGGTGCAGAGTGTAAGTTGAATGTCAAGAGCGGTAGTCAGTCTGTTAAGTTCTGAGGGAGGAATGTGATTCAAGTACTGGCAGCTGGTGGCGTGGGGGGGGGGGGGAAGAGGTGTTGGATGACTCGTGAACGTCAGGAAAGAGGGAGTAGTCAAATCGGGGATGGAGAATATATTGTAGAGGTAACTGGTGAAGTGTTATGCCATACTAGTGTTGGGAAAAGGACGGTCATTGGTAGGAGTGGGTGGATTGCGGAGGGGACGGGGCTGGCGATTGCCAGTAAGGTGTTGGAAGGCTTTCCAGTACTTGGAGGAGTTCCCAGGGAGCGATGCGTTAAGATGGGTGCATGTTTGTCGCCAAGACTGGAGTCTTTTCGTGGTTAATAGCTTTCTAATATAACTTTGGACTTGATTGTGGCGTTGGAGTGTGTCCTGGGCACGAGTGCACAGGAAGAAGTGGTAAAGGCCTCGGTATTCTCGGAGTAGGAGAACGGCCTGTGGAGGAAGGTTGGGGCAGTGGGGTAGGAATGTGAGCTTAGACAGTATTAGCAATAGTCTGGTGTAGGAATAAGGATGCGTGTTCATTGTTGGTGGGAGTGTGGAGAGACATTGGTTGGCTGGTGACCATTCGACGGATTGAGTTAAGCATCCCAGTCGCTGCGCAAGTAATCATGGATAAGCTAGGGAGGGGAGGGGGGTCGGAAAGGGGAGTGCGGGCAGGGCAGCCACGAGGGTCTGTGGTGAGGAGAACGGGAGCGTGGTCACTGCCAATTATGTCAAGGATGTTTGCCTTTAGGTCACCGAGGAGGTGGGTAGAGATACAGACAAATATATACAGACAGGAAACCTCCGTAAGGGCCCGGTCCCACGCTCAGGAGTGTGGGGAGAGAAGGTTCCGTAAGATGTTCCACGATGGCGCTGCGGTTAGAAGCAGCCCTTGAAACTGGCCAGAGCAGGCGGCGGTTAGCGGCTGTCCCCACCACCACCTCCCCTCAAACGCCGGCACGCCGGACACAGCCGTGGCCTCGTGGTAGGTGCCACGAGCTCTCCCCTCAGCTTCCCCTCTACGCTACCCTCAGGAGCGCCTCTAGTGTGGTGTACCGCTACTAAGCTGGGGAACCACCTGACACCTGCTAGCATCTTACGGAACTACGAGGGGAGCGTAGGACAGTGGTTTAGGGCGGGGGGGGGGGCTGCTTTATATATGTTACTCTGTGGTAGGGGCGAGGATGACTTTGGGGCGGTGTTGCTCTCGGGGTGCGTGGGTTGTGGGAGGGGCACAGTGTCGCCCTGGAGCGAGGCGACAAACTGACTCCACCGCCGGAGTTCACCGATGGATCGGGTGGCTAGGTTGAGGTCGGCGGCAACCACGTAGGTCGTAAGATTGCGGTAATTGGGAGAGGAAGTTATAGGGGAGGAGGATGTAAATGATGGCCAAGGTGACGGTGAGGGCCAGTGAGTGTTACTGAGTGATGGGGGCAGTGCAGACGGGCACTCACCTGCTGGTGTAGCGAGGCGGCGGGCGCGTGCGGCCCGTGGGCGGTGGGTGGCGCGTGGTGCGGCAGGCAGCCGCTGGCGGTGCTCAGGATGGAGTTGCTGCGCGTGCTGCCGTCGATGTACGACATCTGCTGCGACACGCGGCTCCAGAAGTCGCGGCTCGACGAGCTGCCGCTGCGCTCGTTGCGCACGCCGTTGCTGTTGCCGCCGAGCTGCAGCGGGTGGCTCCCGTTGTTGTTGTTGTGGTTGTTGTTGTTGTTGTTGTGGTTATTTTGACCGTCTCTGGCCATCAAGTTCGTCCAGTTGCCTAGTGACAGCAGCGACTTGCGACCCTGCGGGGAAGCCATCTCCTCTGGGCGGGGGACTACCGAGTTCCCCCTACTCACTACGCCAGAAATGCCTCTCCTATTGGCCTCGTGTCCGGACGAAAATATATATATATAGTCCCGTGACGACGTCTACTCTGCCAGTAAACCTCTTTTACAAAATATTCCCGACACAAATTCTCTAGACACTACGACGTCAAATAAATACTTTGTTATCTTTTTCTCTTCCTCCCACTTTAAAAAATAGACACAAATGACCCTCTAAACTCGAAACAAAACTATCTCCGCCGGTCCTTTTAATGAACAGTACCTAACGGAGTCTGGGTCACCAACTGACACGTTTATGCGGAAAAATAGAGAAGTATATCTTGTACGTTTTGCCACGAAGAATATATATATATCACACAAAATTTGAAACATTTACCACAACGATATATTTTATTAAACACCGATACTAATTTTTCATAAATTTATAGATGTATACATATACATATATATTTATTTATATATATTTTATAGTACAAAATATGCAAAGTGCGTAAATTTACCCTTCTTTTTTTGGATGGTACGTTGGCGGTTTTAGAAAAACAATTGCGCAGAGAAAGTATTTACCTCGCTCCCGATGTGTCACACGACAAGTACCAACGAAAAAAAAATTGTAAAAAAAAAAGTGTTCAGCTCACTTAGCCGACGCCGGTGGCGAAGAAGGCAAGGCAGAATGGACACAATGTAGCGGACATCGTTCCTAAACGTTCGAGTCGCCGTGCAGCTCACTACACCAGACGCGCAGTGGGGATCCGCTAGGCAGGAGGTGCGTCGCGACGGCGGCGGCGGCGGCAGTGGGCGTCGGGGGGCTGCTCTGGCGCCGGCCGGCGGCCATCTTGCGGCGGACGCACCGGCTCCCTACAACAACACGCGACTGCATCACAGAGCTGCACCACATTATATCCAGTCACATTGTCAGACACGAGTTCTGTCCGCGCAGTATAACTTGGCACTTGGCGCGATAACCGATGGAAGGTACTGTAAGTGCCCCCATCAGCCACCGCGTCGGATGCCAACTTAATTTGCGCAGTCAATATACAAAATTATTGTAAACTACACTGCTCAAAACAGGGGAACACTTAACATACCATTCGCAATATACATGTGATATTTTATTAAGATATTGCTTAAAATTGTAATTTGCGTCTCATACACAACGATATTTCGCTATCTGAAAACATTACTTGAGATTTTCATGTCCCTGCAACAACACGTGACTGCGTCACAAAGCTGCACCGCATTATATCCAGTCACATTGTCAGACACCAGTCCTGTCTGCGCAGTATAACTTGGCACTTGGCGCTATAACCGATGGAAGCTACTGTAAGTGCTCCCATCAGCCACAGCGTCGGGTGCCAACTTATTTTGCGCAAGCAATATACAAATTATTCTAAACTACACTACTCAAAACAATTAGGGGAACACTTAACAAACCATTCGCAAATATTTATGTGGTATTTTATTCAGATATTGCTTAAAATTGTAAATTACGTCTCATACACAACGATATTTTGCTGTCTCAAAACATTACTTGAGATTTTCATGTCATTTACTTAGAGGGAAGCACCTTGGGGCTACCACAACAGTGAAAGCTGTATTAGATTAGTTAGTTCGATCCATAGATCCATGTTGAGGTGATTCTCGTGGATGTGGAACATGTCAATACTTCTTTTCTTTTTTTTTAATTTTTTTTTATTTACAAGTTGATAATATAATATTACTAATACAGGTACATACACTTTTACAAGCTGTTGTTGTTGTGGTCTTCAGTCCGGAGACTTGTTTGATGCAGCTCTCCACAATGCCGTATCCTGAGCAAGCCTCTTCATCTCCACATTAGAATGGCAACCTACATCTGTCTG
Organism: Locusta migratoria; assembly: GCA_026315105.1. Classification (NCBI taxonomy): domain Eukaryota; kingdom Metazoa; phylum Arthropoda; class Insecta; order Orthoptera; family Acrididae; genus Locusta; species Locusta migratoria. Next base: position 526,495,765 of record CM048746.1, read on the forward strand.
AATCTGCTTACTGTATCCATCTCTTGGTCTTCCTCTGCGTTTTTACCCCACACACTTCCCTCCAACGATAAATTCACAATTCCTTGATGTCTAAGAATGTGTCCTACCAATCGATCCCTTCTTTTAGTCAAGGTATGCCAGAAATTTCTGTTCTCCCCATTGCTGTTCAGTACCTCCTCATTAGTTACACGATCCACCCACCTAATCTTCAGCATTCTTCTGTAGCACCACATTTCCAAAGCCTTAATCCTCTTCCTGTCCGCAATGTTTATCGTTTACAAGCTGATAATATAATAATACTAATAATATGGATACAGATACATGCATCATTTGCTTCTGTTTAAGAATTCGTCAGTGGAGTAGAAGGAGTTGGACATTAGAAAGTCTTTCTAAAGTCTTAGCTAAATTTTTTATTGTTTTTGGTAAATTATTGAAAAAGTGTGTTCCTAAGTAGAGGACCCCTTTTCGAACTAAACAAAGTGCTTTTAAGTCCTTGTGTAGGTCATTTTTGTTTGAAGTATTGTAGATATGAACTGTTTGTTGGGGAAAGGGATATATTATTTATGATAAATTTCATTAAGCAATAAATATACCGAGAGGCTGTAGTTAATATACCCAGTTCTTTAAAGAGGCTTCTGCAGGATGTCCGTGAATTTACACCACAAATAATACGTATTACACGGTTTTGAACTCTGGAAACTTTTGCCTGGCTTGTAGAATTACCCTAAAATATTATACCATATGACATTATCAAATGAAAATAAGCAAAGTATGCAAGCTTTTTTATTTTTATGTCTCCTATGTCTGATACCACTCGTATTGCAAATACAGATTTGTGAAGTCGTTTTTGCAGTTCTGCGGTGTGCTCCTCCCAACTGAATTCATTATCAAGCTGTAATCCCAGGAATTTTATACTGTCAACCTATTGTATATCTATCCCCCTTTTTAATGTCGTAACTGTAACGCGTATGACAAAAATTTATTATTAAGTACATGACTGACTATCAATGATGTAATGCTGCATGTTTGGGAGGGGGTGGGCGGCCTTGCCATATAATAATAAGCTCGAGCGCTACTGCAGTAATCCGCAGTTGATTTTCAGGTCATTGGTTCCTCACCCGCCCACAGTGGGCTGAAGATGATCTCACAAGCAGACTGAAACCGGTTGCGTAACAACAATAAAAAATTCTCCGTATTTTTAAAACTATAGTGAAAAAATCATTCTCGTTGCTCTCTAATATGGTGTGTCTGCACCTCGGACGACCGATACAGTTGCACACCTGCGTGGCATGGGCAGTACGAACTCATCTACATCCACAACGGATTTCCTGCAAATTACACTGATGCGGCCGAGCGCATTGAGGCGCTATGCTACGATGCGCGAGGCCGTTCCCCGTCGAGGGTTCGAAGGCCCCCTCTTGGGTATGGATGTTTGTACCGTATTTAGTATAAGCTAGTTCATAAGTATTTTGTAAGTTTAGGGACTGATGACCGCGCAGTTAAGTCCCTTAAGTTTTACAAACATTTGATTTGAAATCAATTGAGTGTTGTAACTCGTGTGTTAGCCAATGAAGTTTAAGCTCGTTGGTTCGTATTGTCTGTACAATTTTTGCCGATGAAACATATCTAACGTGTGTTCAACATTTAAATGCACAAATCGAAGTGATAAAACGACAAGTACGTCATGCAAGAGCGTCAAATGATTTGCCTTGTTTGAGCTCAGTCTGTCTACACTAAGACAAAATTCTTGACTAGTGGCACTTAGCTGCCCTAAGAGTGAAGTTTCAGATGACCTATCCTGCAATTCCCTTGAAGTAGACACCATAAAAAATGCTCAGTTTTCTACCTAGTGTTATTGTGTTTTTGGTATATTTCTTCTTCTGTTGCTCCTGTGTTTGATGAAAACACACTTTTGAGTGTTTATACTTTCTTTAAAAATATTTTTATTTCTTGTTGACAATGATTGATCGAGCACTGTTGACATGTAACTAGTGCAAAGTGTGGAAGCAATAGTAGCAGTAAGAATTTTTTCCCTTGTATATGTTTGTGTTCTTTACAACAAATATGTACATATTTCAGCGTGTCAATAACTAAAGTTATTTATGATGCGTTATTTCGTTGTGGAATGCTTTTGTGGCAGCTGACTCAGGCGCATTATTACTGCAGTATTCGTCATTGTACTCAAATTTCACGTACCAAACGTTACTTGTTTCAGCACAACAAGAAGGAAAGTTATTAACGACACCATATTTCGACGTGGAATGTTTTTGTGGCAGGTGAGTTAGGCGAATTTTTAACTGAAGTATTTTGTTGTCACTTTCGTTTTTGTACTCAAATTTCGCCCACCAAAGTTCAAAACCTGACCCTTGGATAGCAATTACAAGTTTCTGGATTAAATTCGTTTAGTAAACACAAGATAAGTGTATAGTAGACTTTATGAAAGTTGTTACACACATTAACAACAGATGCAAAACCGTGTCATGATTGTTCGTCGTAACAATTACTGTTCACTGTAGTTTCGCGGCTCGTTTAGACCATGTACGCGCATTAAAATCAACACGAATATTTTCACAGTGGCACTTTCGTTGTTATTCCAAACCTCAGTTAACTGTTATACTTCAACTGGAACTCTATTACTGATGGGTTCGTGATATTTCAGTATCGCATTTGTAGGAAATATACTACCAGTCTCGTCAATTCGCAGCTTCGAAAAAGTCTGACGGAACTTGATGCACATCCGTATTCAATAGTCAATCTTTATTTAGAACGTGGAACTTACATAGGTACAATTGTCGAGTGGATGTGGCGCACCAGCTGTCAGCCGATACCCCAAATAACATGTCGGACGCAATTTCAGTTTGCCCCAAATATAGCGGACCTATCGCCACTCTATGAAATTCAAACTCGTTCGTTTCCGCTATTACCTTTACAGGCTGTTTGTTTCAACTTGGTGTGTAGCGCGTGCCCCTAGGTTCGTTCGAGTGGCTCAAAGGCTGATAGTTCCTGATAGTTACTGACGATTTGGAAGGCCTCCACTGTGCATGCGCACTTTTTGACAGTTTCCAACACCGAATCCAACTCGAACGCTTATTTAACCTGTTTCGCAGTTTGGCCACACATAGCGCTAGTTGGCATCTTTGCTCTCTACTGATGTTGAAAGTGAGGTTATGACTGGCGATATGTATTTCTCAATTGAGAAAACTATTTAAGTCGTCATGAAACATTTGCAATTTACCGTTAAACCCAAGTATAATAATAAAGATTAACAAGACACATTTGCCTGCAAACCGTGTATCTGTCGAGTATAAAATGAAAATCGCGTGACGAAACTAGGTTAACTTGCGAGTCGCGATGTTACCAGACGACCGTTCCATCAAACCATTCTTCTTGAGAAAGCTCACGTTGACGTGAGGTGACGGACCGGCGACGGACAATGTGAATTCCGACATTAGAAATACATTGTGTAATACATTCTGATCATAAACTTCGACAAAACCAAAATATACGTAAACATGTCCCCCCCCCCCATTTATAAATAATGTAGCCAATTTAACCTGACAAAAGCTCATACAAAAATGAGGTAAATTAGGATAGTTGTGTGTGAAAGGAATATTTGGTAACATAGAACTTCATATGCATTTTATCCCATTATTATGAGTTACAATAAAATTTAAAAATGGAACATACCAATTAATATACAAAAATTTGCAGGTTTTGTGCAAGAATTATCATCGTGCATGATTTTCCCAGAAGTTACACATTTAGTGTAGAAACGCCCACATTGGCACCAATAGATTTCTATAATATATAACCACAAGGAGAAACACGGAACAGTAATTGTAAGACGCTATAGTGGCACATATAAAGCTAGATGTCGGTTATAAAAATCTATCACTGCTAATGCCTGTTGTGAACTATATTATTCTAATGTGTCAATCACTTCATTTACAGATGGCACAGAAAATCTCAGTAGGACTATTTTGACTTCATTTTCAGGCGAATATATCACAATACAAACTGTAAAAACATACGCATTCATCTTTAAATTCGTATGTTATGAAAATTTCCACACATTTCATTTATAGTATGTATTGGTGTAATAAAAAGGGGACGTACTGTATTAGAAGGCCACATAAGTTGAAAGAATGCCTGTCTAATATACAAAGCTCAGCCTCAATCGAGAGAAAGTCGAAGACTTAGAACACAAACCTCTTCGTAAATATGCGGGCTTGTCTTTTGGAGGGGGCTTGTTAAACGCTTTGGAGTCAGTCAGAAAACAGTTTGACGAAAATCCGCTGACTTAAACAAACGGTCGCAAACTATCAGCTCCGCCACTCGAACACCTGATTGGTCAGTCAGATATCGTCAGAAAGAGTCAAAAGTGCCACTCGAACGCCTCAAACCGTTCCAGACCGTTCAGCAGTAGAGATGGGCTAAACCGCGATTTTCCGATAACAGTAATTTCTGTGAACGCTACTTTTGAATCACCGTGATTCTTAACCGTGATTAATCACGGTTAGAATCGCTGTTTGAGAAATGTATCCCTCCACGATTTCTGCTCTTCGCGATATTCCGTGATTTCTGCTCTTTCCTCTATTCGGCAATTGAAACACAGCGATTCCTGGCTTTCCTGCTACTTCTGCAATGCCCGCGACTTGCGGGATTTACTATGGAACTGACAAAAATTGAGTTTGTTAGTACTGTTATACTGTTTCATCCGCCAGTAACTATCGTCTCTTCGTTGTAATGAAAGTTGTGCTTGTGAACAGAGAAAATGTCAAGAAATCAGTTAATAGTAAGTATAGTTTACAATTTGCTGATGATATTAATTTCCAGACAAACACAATAAATTCGCTCCTAAAAAACGTTTTTGATAGAAATTTACCTTTAGATTTTAGTGTTTGCTTTCATACATCGCAAGTAATTTATCGTCTCTTCGTACATCGGCGATTCGCTGCGATACCTGCTCTTCGCTTATAGGTGATTCGTTGCTATACCCGTTATTCGGGTAACGGTGATCGCTCCTATACCCGCTATTCTGCTATGATATTAGTACAGATTTCGGCAACAGATGGCTCTCTTAGCCTTTGCTGCTCTAGAGCTTTATTGCTGCTCTCTATTGCTACTTAGCTTCTCCTTTTTGTATCCCGACTTCGTCGCCACTTTTGTGTCCCGACTTCGTCGCCGCTTTTGTGTCCCAGCCTCGTCGTAGGTGTCGGTGGCCGAGTGGAATGAGACCGACACGCTGGTGCAGGTACGGAGGGGAGCAGCCAGAAACTATAAACACTAGAGTAAATTAGAAAGATATATATTGCACAGAAGGTAACAATACTTAACTTTTCATAGTACTGCAGAATGTTGATACATAGTTGTTAGAGGCCTGCCTAGTGCCTGTACAATAGCAAAGTCTTCACTCGTGCCTATCGGATTACGAAGGTCCTAACTCGTTGCTATCTCAGTCCGAAGTGCCCGGTGTTCTTCAGTGGTGGCCACGAGCGGCGTTCCAGCAGAGGGCGCTCGTGGCTGTCGTCGTGAGATCGCCGCGCCGTGCGTGCATGGCGGCGCGCGGCGAAAGTAGGTGGCGCGCACTTTGTACTTGTGCGACACCACACCCCTCCCCCCCAAACCGCCGCGCCGTCGTGGCGTAGGGCTGAGGGCCACGGCGACGGCACTGGGAGGAGGGCCTGAGCGGGGGCGTTACTGGTGGGACGGGCGTCGTAGCTGAGGCCGGGATCGAGACGCCGTCCGCGCCCCGGCATCCGCCTTGCGATCCTCCAGGGAACCCGCCGAAACCTGGGGAAGGGCGCCCGCCCCCGCCCAGAGGGAGCAGGTCATCTTCTTCTGAGGTGCGTGGCCCAGGCTGGGGGGGCCCGCACGGTCCCGGAGTCCCTCTCGGTGACGCTGTCATCTGCGGTAGCGACAGCGGCGGCGACGACTGCGTCGGATGTACGTCGACGTCCATAGGGATCTCGTAGTCCGGGGACGAACGATGTGGTTGTGCTCCCTGGCGGTGAACTGGGTCTGGAATCAAGAAACCGGAGACAGGATCGCGCGGTCTGTGCAGGCGCAATTGGTTTGCGTGGCGCCGCAGCTCCGACCCTGTGGAAGAACGTACAACATACATATGGCGCCCAAGCACGCGTTGAATGGTGCCCGGCAACCATGTCTTCTTGTTTCCAGCAAACACTCTGTACAGCACCGGCGTAGAAACCTGAAAACGCGTAGCGCCATACGAACCGACTCGGTGCGTGGGAGGCTGCAGCAGTTGAAGGAGAGTGCGGTGACGGCGGCCGTGTAGCAGCTCGGCAGGAGACGGGCCGTCACGTGGCATGCACCGATACGTAGACAGGAAAATTTGAAGAGCTTGCTGCCTGGAGTGCTGACCTTTCATCTTCTCCATGTGAGACTTGAATGTTCGAACGAAACGTTCTGCTTCACCATTGGACTGAGGGTGAAAAGGTGCGGTGGTGATATGCTGAATGCCATTCACACGACAAAACTGTTGAAATTCCGCACTAACAAACTGAGGTCCATTGTCACTGACGATAGTTTCAGGCAAGCCTTCGATGCAAAACACTGATGTTAAGGCACTGATTGTACTAGAAGCTGTCGTTGAGTTCATGGCAATCACAAAAGGAAACTTGCTGAAAGCGTCTACAACAATTAACCAGCGCGTATTCCAGAAAGGTCCGGCAAAGTCAATATGTAAACGTTGCCATGGTCCCTTGGGGCGTGGCCAGTCTGAGAAACGTTGCGGTGGAGCCGCCTGATGCTCCGCACAAACAGTACACTGTGACGTCATGTCCTCTATCTGAGCGTCCATACCAACCCAGGTACAATGACGTCTGGCCAGTTGCTTTGTCCTAACAATACCCCAATGTCCTTGATGCAGGAGGCGTAACACTTCACGTTGCAGGGAACGAGGAACAATCACTCTTGTTTGGTCGTTGTCGGTATGCAACAACAGTACACCCTGACTTAAAGATAATGCATGACGTTGTGCAAAATAACGTCGAACCAGAGGCCGATCAATGTCTTTGGCTCTGGCAGGCCACCCTGAGCGAACAAAACGTGCTACCACACTTAAGTCTACATCCGCAGCTGTTTCCTGTGCAACCCGACGAGAGTTCAAAGGGAAATCTGCGACAGCGGAAGCATCTCTGGAGTCTATCTGACAACATGCCATTTCTGAAGAATCAAACGACACATCCTGGCCAATCGGAAGTCGGGAAAGTGTGTCCGCGTTAGCATGTTTAGTGGTAGGTCGGTACAAAATCTCATACTGATAATTAGACAATATCAAGGACCATCTCTGAAGCTTTTGTGCCGTTCGTGGCGGAATTGGCTTTGTGGGTGAGAACAACGACGTGAGAGGCTTGTGGTCTGTCAACAAATAGAATTTTCTGCCATAGAGATAATGATGAAACTTTGTGACGCCGTAAATGATTGCTAAGGCCTCCTTTTCTATCTGACTGTAATTCTGTTGCGTCGGCGTCAGTAGCTTGGATGCAAAGGCAATAGGACGATCGTGACATCCAATACGATGTGAGATTACAGCGCCTAGGCCGTACGATGAGGCGTCAACTGCTAACACTACAGGCTTCTGTGGGTCAAAGGGAATCAAACATGCATCACTGAGTAGTGCAGACTTTAGTTTGTCAAAGGCAACCTGACAATCGTTAGACCATACAAAAGGAACATTCTTCCTACGTAAGTGATGCAGTGGAGCTGCAATCTGAGAGGCATTGGGAATAAACCTGAAATAATAGTTAAGCTTTCCCATTACTGCTTGCAATTCATGCACATTCTTAGGAGGAGGCAAGTCTTTGATTGCTCTAAGATGTGACTGTAAGGGATGAATTCCTTGGGCATTAATCACATGGCCTAGGTACTCTATTTCAGTTTGAAAAAACGAACACTTTGCTTTATTGCAACGTAGACCTGCTGCAGTCAAAACTTTGAAAAGGCACTCCAGGTTTGCTAAATGTTCTTCAACTGTACGTCCGGATACCACAATGTCATCTAAATAGTTCGAGCAACAAGGTACCGAAACTGTCAGCTGTTCCAAAAAACGCTGAAAAATAGCGGGAGCGGAAGAACTGCCAAAGGGTAGGCGTTGAAATTGAAAAAGGCCCATGTGAGTATTAATGACGAAAAACTGTTTTGACTCGTCATCAAGTGGAATCTGTAAGTATGCCTCTGCTAAATCAATCTTAGAAAAGAAGCGAGACTGTCCTAATTTGTCCATCAGTTCGTCAGGTCTGGGCAGGGGGTAAGTGTCTACAATTGTTTGACTGTTCACTGTTGATTTGAAGTCCGCACAGAGACGAAGTTTTCCTGACGGCTTGGGTATAATCACTATAGGCGAGGCCCACTGACTCGCAGAAACAGGAGAAATCACCCCACTATCTTGCCAACGTTTAAGTTCTTCGGCAACTGTATCACGCAATGCGATAGGCACTGGTCTAGCTTTACGAAATTTTGGAACTGCAGAGTCTTTTAAAGTTACATGTGCCACGAAGTCTTTTGCACAACCTAGTTCCGGCGAAAACAAGTCACTATATTTGTCACACAATGCATTGATTTTGTCCTGAGGCACTACTGACGAAATCTGAAGCACATCTCTTTGAATTGATAAACCAAACAAGTCAAAAGCATCTAGTCCAAAAATGTTCTGTGTCGATTTGGCCTGAAGAACAACAAAAGCAACCGTTTTTGTTACACCTTGGAAAGAGGCAGGCAAGCTACATGTTCCTAGCACGGGAATATTTTCACCTGTGTACGCTGTTAACACTTGCTGTGACGGCGACAATTTTGGCGAACCCAGAAGTCCATAAGTATCTTTATTGATTAATGTAACAGCGGAACCAGTATCAAGCTGAAATTGCACAGTCTTATTTTCTATGGAGAGATTCACAAACAGTTTTTGCTTGCGGCGCTCGACAGGCGCGCGAATGTGGGCAACGTCTGCTACGGTTTGTTTGCTGCACTTGCGCGGGCCGCGTAGTGAAGGAAGCGGCTCAGACTCGGCACGCAGGGGATTAACAACACTGTCACTAGATGACACTACCGCCGGATCGGCGTCCGCGCAATGCGAGGCTACTACACTAAAATTACTTTGAGTAGCTACACCAATTCTACTGTCACTAGCTACACAGTACTGGGCACTATTACAAGGAGCAGTTGCAGAAGGCACTATTTTCACTACCGGAATGCACTGTTCATAGTCATTTTGCTTGTCCCGAACCCTTTTCCGTTGCACTGTTTTACGCGCTCGTCGGCGCTTGCTACGTGGTGCACTATATAGTTTTGCCATAGGCGCAGAACTACTTTCTTGCAATTGAGATCCAAGGAAAGCACTGTTCAATTCCTCAGCGTGTATAACATTGACTGTATGCACTGCTCTCGCACTGTGCGAAGCACCGTTTCTAACGTTACTGTTCGAGTTTTTAATTTGCATACACACAGACTGCACATGTCCCAATTTGCCACATTGATAACAGGTTGCGTTGCGACTAGGGCAATGAGCACGCTTGTGGCGAGACACACACTGGGGGCAAGATTTACGTACATTTTTCTGAAATGAGCGTTGGCGCCCGTTATTCAAATTATTGTTTCTAACACGACGGGGCGACCTTTGCGTCGCACTTTTACACTGGCTACTGTTCACTGTCTGTTCAGCACGGCCTGTAGAATTTAAAGAATCACAAGTGCTATACTGAGAATTACGGCTAGGAAAGCGTCCGTTGCGGCGCACTGAATTTACACTATGGCTTTGCATTTCTACATCAGCTAAGTCAAAAGTATCATGCGCTTCTATAAGCTGCAGTACACTGTCTAATGAGGGGTCAGACTGTTTCAGAATTGCTGCTCTAATTCTGGGGTCCTGAATATTCTGCGTAATCGCATCCCTCAACATCACGTCACTATACGAAAGTCCACAAGAGCAAGTAAATTTACATTGGCGGGTTAAGCCCTTCAATTCCGTAATCCACTCTTGGTGTGACTGCTGCGGTAATTTTTTAAGTCTGAAAAATCGGTATCGTGCAGCGGCTACAAGAACTTTTCTCTCATAATGAGCATTCAGTGCATCTACAATTTGTTCAAAGTCTACATCACGAGGAGATGCGTGCGGGAATAGTTTTTGCAGTAACACGAAAGTTTTGGGGCCCACCACAGACAATAAAAGATGCTTAACAGTCTGACCTGTAAGTTGATGAGCCGCGACGAGTTCTTGAAACTGCGCCAGATAATCACTCCATTCTTCCTCACGTTCGTTGTATTGGCGAAACGTAGGAAGTGTTGCGGCGGCAGGTGTGGGCTGCTGATGCGACGGCTGTTGTTGAGTCGACGTCAACTGCGCCACTGCGTTGAGAAGTTGTGAGATTTGCGCCGTCTGTAACTGAATAATTTCCATTAAGTTTGGGTTCGGGGTAGTGGCCATGCTGACCGATTAGGCGCCGCGCATACAAGTAACTTATAACAAAACACAAATGCAATATGAAAGAGGACGCTCTGAAACAAAAAAGTCCACAAAATACGTAACAAAATATCTTCCCCCAAAATTCTTATAAGAAGGGTGGGTGGGCGGGAGCAATTTTTTTGCGTGCTCCGACTGCTGCTGTCTGGCTGCTGCGAGGGGGCTGGTCCAAGGTTCTATCACTCCTCGTCGCCACTTTTGTATCCCGACTTCGTCGCCACTTTTGTGTCCCGACTTCGTCGCCGCTTTTGTGTCCCAGCCTCGTCGTAGGTGTCGGTGGCCGAGTGGAATGAGACCGACACGCTGGTGCAGGTACGGAGGGGAGCAGCCAGAAACTATAAACACTAGAGTAAATTAGAAAGATATATATTGCACAGAAGGTAACAATACTTAACTTTTCATAGTACTGCAGAATGTTGATACATAGTTGTTAGAGGCCTGCCTAGTGCCTGTACAATAGCAAAGTCTTCACTCGTGCCTATCGGATTACGAAGGTCCTAACTCGTTGCTATCTCAGTCCGAAGTGCCCGGTGTTCTTCAGTGGTGGCCACGAGCGGCGTTCCAGCAGAGGGCGCTCGTGGCTGTCGTCGTGAGATCGCCGCGCCGTGCGTGCATGGCGGCGCGCGGCGAAAGTAGGTGGCGCGCACTTTGTACTTGTGCGACACCACACTCCTAGCTAATCTGCTCTTCTCTTTTCTACTATTCGCTGCTACACCTGCCATTCGCTACTGCCTTTAGTACACATTTTGGTCAACAGATGACTCTTTCTACAGTTAACTGCTGTTCGTTACTGTACCTGCTCTTAAGCTGATATTCGCTGCTCTACATGCTCTTCGCTACGCAACCGTGACTGAAATCACAATCAGTTTCCAGATCGCCGTGGTCGTGAAAGCAGTGACTTCTCAATCACCGTGATTTCTAAGGAATACGTAATTTCTTGCCTATCCCTATAGGCCAGTCAAATTAGACATTGAAAACGCAAATCGTGATGTAGTTATAATTTTTTGATATGTTGTTAGGACCAGTTAGAGTAGTATGAAACCAAGTTTGCAGCTTCTAAAACCCTGTGCTTCCCAAGTTATAAGTGAAAAACTCCGAAATTTTCGGACTTTTTTTAGATTTTGCCTTCTAACGCAAAAACTATGAGTTTTACGATTTTACTAGTTTTTACCACTTCCAAAGTACATAGAATATGTAACAATTTAAGCCTAACCGCAGTGTTATACGTCCAATAGTTTTCTAGATATGAAGCGTCAAAAATGGGCTTATTTTTACCAAAAATGAAAATTTTAGGTTTTTCTCTGATTTCGAGCCGAATATTGGCATAACCGCTCATCCTGCGAGAATAGACATGAGAACTGAAGTTGCAGTAAATTTTATTAGCTTTAAAATAAGCACGAGATGAACTCTCTAGAGCGAGTAGTTCTCTTCAAATTGTACAAAAACGGTAAGTCAGGAAACTAATGACAAATTGTGGGCATGCAAAGATATAAAAATGTATACCACTGTCTTTAAAGAAATGCAATTGTGTAATAAAAAACATACAGTTCAATAACTGAAAACTCTCACTGTTTTGGTTCCTTAGAACGTCCTGGTTGTTCACAGTCGTGTTCTAGGACATAAGGAGGCTCCTGCGGTGTTGCATCCATTCCTGATTGTTCGTCCGAAGGCGGGAGATTATCGTAATCGTCTTCATCGTCGTAGATCAGAGTCGTAGTGACGTTGTAGCAAGTGGAACCAGAGCAGTGAGTGCACAAAGCTGAGCACTGAAGCCCGGCTCTCCGGCAGTTGCACGCTCGCATGCATCCCTTCTTGCACTTAAATGAGAGCGATCTGAGAAGTTTAGGTGGGGCTGGTTCGCATAATGTTGTTCAATTCTCATGTCTATTCTCGCAGGATGAGCGGTTATGCCAATATTCGGCTCGAAATCAGAGAAAAACCTAAAATTTTCATTTTTGGTAAAAATAAGCCCATTTTTGACGCTTCATATCGAGAAAACTATTGGACGTATAACGCTGCGGTTAGGCTTAAATTGTTACATATTCTATGTACTTTGGAAGTGGTAAAAACTACTAACACCGTAAAACTCATAGTTTTTGCGTTAGAAGGCAAAATCTAAAAAAAGTCCGAAACTTTCGGAGTTTTTCACTTATAACTTGGGAAGCACAGGGTTTTCGAAGCTGCAAACTTGTTTTCATACTACTCTAACTGGCCCCAACAACATATCAAAAAATTAGAACTACATCACGATTTGCGTTTTTTGTACTATTTGATTGGCCTACTAGTCAGCAGCGCCACTCGAACGAAGCTCCTTTTGCGGCGGCGTCCGCAACCCGCAGTGCGCACGGGCAGCGCAGTCGGCGCTTACACAGGCGCCTATCTCTTGCTTGGCCCGCCTCATTAACGCAGTGGCGCGGCGCGGCGGCCTTGCGCGTCGCTCGGGCGGTTATATAACACAGAGGCACTCGCGCTCCATGTCGCCCCCTGAATGATAAGAGCGCGGCTGACGGAGCAAATACGCGAGATGACGCAGCGCTGCCATATTTTGTGGGGGCGCGCTAATGCCGACATATTGCCGGCTTTAGGGGGCTCGCGACAACATCGTGCTCCCTATCGTGACCCTACGAGAACGAGCCTCGCAGCTTCGCCTCAGTTCATTTATGCTGTCCCTCAGCTTTTCATACCTCATGTTGTGATTTTCATTTCTTCGTAATTCCTACACACGAAATTCCGTGCTAAAGTCTCGCTCAGCGGCATGAGAAGCGTCTCGGTGCGTCCGTAGCAGCGTTAGGTTGGCAATATATGATCTGTACGAAACAGTACTGAGGTGCGTTTTAACCTTCGTTTTATGAGGCCAATTACTTTTACTGACTGGACAGTACATCGAAAAATATTATTTTTACGAAAATGTCGTGATTTTCAAGGTTGTGGTTAGGCAGGAACCTAAGAGTACAGTTTAAATTATTAACAGGTCATCAGTTTTATATAAAATATTTTAAAATAGTTTATATATATATTGTAAGACACCAGTTAGTACACATTTTTACTACCAATTATATACAAACAGTAAACGAGACTCATTAATAAAGAACAGTTTAAAGTCAAAATGCCTCCTAAAATTACAATAAAATGTAACTTTTTCTGCCATAAAAATACATCATATAATTTTGTTATTTATATGAAACTTTAAAGAGGGCGCCTTCTTAGTCGCAAATAACTCATGCTGACGTCAACTGTGTAACGATTGTAACAGCTGCGTCAGTACAAACGCAACCTCCTACGTGGAGGTCGAGATATTTTCAGTTACGTATTTTTATCATTGACTACAACTGAAACTTGTACAATTGGCTTATAATGTGACATGTACGTTATTCTAACTGGCCCTTTTGTATTTATTTTAGCATTGATAATGACCACACAGTGGTCGAAATCCGAATTTGCAAACAAATAAAGAATTTATATTTATGACGACTGATTGCTGAATAATTACCACAGTTTAAATTGTTGCGAGTGTTATGATTTTTACAAATAGGTCATGATATTAAAGGATGTGGTTAGACAGGAACCTAAGAGTACAGCTTCAATTGATGTGAGCGAATGTTATGATTTGTACGAACATGTCGTGATTGTAACGGATGTGGTTATGAAGGAATCGAAGAGTACAAATTAAATTGTTGCTTTCGTTCTACCAAATTATGACATTTAAAAAAGCATTTTAGACCTAGTTGTTACGTAAATTGAACAGAAAGACATTGCATGTGGAGAATCGTAGTATTATAGTGTGCAATGTTCAACATTCCAATCCTGTGATTCGAAAATAAAATCAGAGAAACGCGACATTAACACATTCATTTTCGCATCTTGTAAGGATTGTGTGCCGCCATTCATCCCAATAACCACAGCGACTGTTGCCAACACTAGCGCACTTATGTTTAATATACTTTTCCCATTCTCTCTCTCTCTCTCCCTCTCTCTCTCTCTCTCTCTCTCTCTCTCTCTCTCTCTCTCTCTCTCTCTCTCTATTCGTTTAGTCGATTCCGACTCTTCGTGACCCCATGAACCAAAGCACGCCACTTCCCTCTGTCCTGCACTTTCTCCGTAGACTTTCCAGGTCGGAACCCGTTGCTTCTGTGATGCCATCGATCCACCTCATCCTCTGCCATCCCCTTCTTCTAGTGCCTTCGACCTTCCACATGATTAATGTTTTTCCCAGTGAGGCATGCAGTGGCGGCTCGTACAAAATTTGACAGTGTGCTACAATATTACAAAATAAACAGGAAACAAAATATACTAAAATAAAAAGTCAACCTTTGTATGATTGCATTTAATTAAATATCAATTAATATTGTATTGACAGTAAGACCTTCGGGGGAATCTATAACAGCGCTGCTGTTGTTGTTTGTTAAGCTTATGGGACTTAACTACGGGGTTATCAGTCCCTAAACTTACAAACTACTTATCAGCTAGCTTATCCTAAGGACGGCACACATATGCCCGAGGGGGGATTCGAACCCCCGACCGTAGTGGCCGTGTAGACCGTGACTGAAGCGCCTCAGTCCCCTCGGCCACCGCGGCCGGCTAACAGCGCTGCCAACTGCATGTATTCACTGCATGTAGTAAATATAACGTTTAAAAATATTAATTTTATTTACAGAAATTAAAAATTTAGACTCACATATTTGAATACGAGCCTTACACAGATAGGTTTGAGAGACAACGCGCAAGACACCTGAGCCAACGCGCTATTTGACTCTGTATGCCGTAATATTCGTGATATACTATTCTGCTGCAGCCGTTACACGCAGCGCGAAGAGAAATATTGATCTGGTGCTGCAGTCGGCCTCAGCACAGACGAGTCGCCAGGCCTGACGTCACGTCTGCGCATGCGCACTAGCGAACAGACGACTGCGTCGCCTCTCTGCGCACGTACCAGTGCGGCTGAATCCCATTTCAGCACACGGAGCTGGTTTCCAGCTATCGCGGCGAGAACGCTCCAAAATGCGTTTTCATCCTTATTACTAGCATTCTAATACGCATTGGAAGGGAATTGGCATAATTTTATTGTGATATCTGGCTCGTATTCCAAGAGAAAGGATGTAATTTTACAGCGATTTCTCGCTTGCATTCGAAGAGAAATGGCATAATTTTAGTAATATATTTACAGTGTGCGGCAGCACATTAGCATATTATCACCAGCCGCCACTGGAGACATGTTTTCGCATTATGTGTCCAAAGTAGATCAGCTTCTGTTTTAATATTAGACATTCCAGAGAGCAATCTGGTTTTATATGCTCTAATATCGATCTGTTGGTTCTTTTTTGCCGTCCATGGAGTCCTAAGCGTTTTCCTCCAACACCACAATTCGAAGGAATCAATTTTTCGCCGCTCAGCCTTTCTAATGGTCCAGGTCTCGCATCCTTACACTACAACTGGGAAGACCATAACCTTCACAATACGTATCTTTGTTGTTAAAGTTATGTCTCTGGACCTTATACTCTTTTCAAGGTTTTACATCGCCTTTCTTCCGAGCAACAAGCGTTTCCTGATTTTGTTGCTGCAGTCGCCATCATCAGATATCTGGGAACTGAGATAACTGAATGTGGACACCACCTCCATGGATTCTCCTCCTATATTCCATGAATTAATAGGCTTAGTTGCCATAATTTTGGTTTTCTTCACATTTACTCTAAGACCGGTCTTTTCACTTTCGTTTTATACCTTCAGCAACAGGAGTCTTCACTTTCTGCAGCAGTATGGTATCATCTGCATATCTGAGGTTGTTTACATTTACTCCAGCTACTTTAACTCCTGTCTCTTCTTCATCTATCCTGGCATTCCTCATAACTTGCTCTGCAAACAGATCAAGTCGGAACGGAGACAATATGCAGCCTTGCCGGACCCTTTTCTGGATCTTTATCCATTTTGTTGTGCCATACAAAGTTCTACAACTACATTTATATTAAGGACCGACCGAATACTCTGTTTCGGTTTCGGTGAGTTTCGGTCAAAATATTGCTTTCGGCTGCAGTTTTGGTTTCGGCCAGAAATCAGCCGAATCTTTGGCTTGGCCGAAATTAGCTTTTTTGGACTTGTTGATAAGTCGGGTCGCGTTCTGGATGGGTTCAGTCAACAATAACGACTTACCTCAGTTGACGGAGCGCCGTTTTAACTGCTAGGAGTCTCTCCTCCCGCGTAATAATTGTGGGTCTTTTGTTGTTAAGCACAATATTGCGCAATCCTATCTAATAGTGATATTATTACACAATGTTAGTAACAATTTAGCTTAATCAGTATTGTACGTAATGGAAAATGTTATCAAATAGTTATGCAGTAAAGTTTTACTGATGAGTATCCCTTCAAAGTGAGTGCCTTTTTTTAATAACTAATATTGGTTTAGGAAACACTGATCACGTAGTACACACCTTTTCTTGTTATGTTTGCGTACATGGTGACAACAATCATAGTGTCAGTCGGAGCCTTGACTTTATTTTTCGAAAGACGTTCTGCAGCACTGATTGAATCTGTTATGTATATACGAATGTCAAAAACGAGGTACGTAATGCTATTTGCCGACAGCAAAAAAACGGAAGTGAAGATGGCAATATAAAGCTAGCGCTCTCAAGAACAAAATCGTAAAGGCTGCTTGTGGAAGCAAACAAATGATTACTTTCTGCTTATATTGTATTGTTGCTAGTCATGTTGACGCTCTAGCATTTCATAGCATCTATTCGGCATGTTTGTTATGTACCTAAATACTAAAGACTGTAGTCTTACAAGAAGATAAGCAGGACTGGAATTGTGGTAGCTATAGAGTAGTCTCGTTAAATCGAGGTGAACCTGACATGGATTACTTTGAAATATCGAAATTTACGTGTGAAAATGAAGAAAACCGACCTTGAAGAGAGTACACGCGTAAAAAATAAGGACCTATTTCAAAACAAAGTTTTTAAATAGTCATTTTGATTAGCAGTCTAAATGTTTTGCCGGCCGCGGTGGCCGAGGGGACTAAGGCGCTCCAGTCACGGTCTTCACGGCCACTACGGTCGGGGGTTCGAATCCCCCCTCGGGCATGGATATTTGTGCCGTCCTAGTTCGTAAGTAGTTCATAAGTAGTTTGTAAGTTTAGGGACTGATGACCCCGTAGTTAAGTCCCATAGACTATACAAACATTTGAACATTCTAAATGTTTTAATGTCCTTTCAGTATTTACTTCGCGTTATAATTGTGGAGTGCCTGTTTCTGTGAAAATATAATGCACGCGCAGTACCTTTAATATTTCTTTTTTAGGTAGAAAATATCACTACGAGAAGAAATTAATCCAATTTGGAAGAACTTTAATACAAGTAAAGTAGCTTTGTGTAAACCTGTTCGCCTCCCATGTCGTCTTCTACGGACTCCTGATTACCCTTACACACACTCAAGAAGGCTTAGAACAGGGAGGGCATCTTCAAAAATGTGAAAAACTAGTAATTTGTGGTGTAACGTAAGTTCAAAATGTTCAAATGTTTGTTAAGCTTATGGGACTTAACTACGGGGTCATCAGTCCCTAGTAACGTAAGTACACAGAAATTTTAACTTAATCACGCAAGTTTCGATTACAGTTTTGGTTTCGGCCGAAACTAGAAGAGGAGCCGAATATTCCATCACAAATTATATTTCGGTCTGACTTTAACTTATATACAAACTCTATATGGTAGATGGTGGAGGGTATCTCATGATACGACTACTGATTTTACTTCCTCTTCCATTCCCCAATAAGGCGACCCATAACTTTTCTTGTCACTGTCGCCCTTATGCTAAATGTGAGTTGGCGACAGTAGAATCGTTCTGCAGAAAAGAAAAAGAAAAAGTCGTCTTTCCTGCAGGAATTTCCATTTGAGTTCTTGGAGACTCTCTGTAACACTCGAATGTTGGTCAAACGAACTAGTAACAAATCCAGCAGTCCGCTCTCACGATACCTCGTAAGTTTTCTTTTAACAGCGATCTGATGGGAATCCCAAATATTTGAGCAACGCACAATAATTGGTAACACTAGTGCTCCGAAGGCGGCCTCCTTTTCCGTTCCGTAATAAACCGAATTCGACCATCTGCCTGCCCTACAAGTCCTTAAACCCTCGTTCCATTTCGTTTCTCTTTGGAACATTACGACCAAGATTTTAATAGACGCGACTCTATGAAGTAGCACACTACTACTACTTTATTAAAATATTATGGGCTTGTTTTCCTACTCGGGTGGATCACATATTTTTCCACGTTTAGAGCTAGCTGTTGTTCAAATATTAGAAAAGGATAAAAATACAGTGGAAACCCCAATGGCTGTGCAAAGGAAATAGCCTCCCAAGATCTAGAAATTTACGTTATTTCCTTACTCTTTTGAAGCTGCCTCGGCGTCTGTACCTGTACACGCCATCCAAGCTCTGTTTGACTCAATGCCCAGGCGTATCAAGGCCGTTACTACGGCCAGAGGTGGTTGTTCTGGGTTCTGATTTCTCACAGATCTATGCACCCAAATTGCGTAAAAATGTAATCACATGTCAGTTCTAGTATAATATATTTGTCCAATGAATTCCCCTTTTATCATCTGGTGTAGCAATTTTAATGGCTAGTAGTATATATATATATATTGAAAGACGACCGTCTGTCGTCTTCCTTATATTTTTTATAAAATTGTAATTTAGTTGACATCGCTATATTAGTGAGGTATGACGAATAATATTATTTTTTCCATATTTTGTAATATTAATTTCTGAAATGTTAGTTAATATTGCTAGGATTTTGTTATTTTAATAATTTATTATTGTCCCTGTATGAATGTGAACTTGTTTTACTTTTAAATGGATGTGCGAGAACCTAATGGCTGTCTGAATGTGGGTAGTGATAGCTCGCTTTGTATGGTTCTTTGTGGCTCAGAGTCGATAGTTAGTCGTTACCAACCCCTGCTGCTGATGCCACCCTTTGCTTACAAGCTAGTCGATGAGCCTTCTCCAGGGCGAGTCACGCGATGTTCTCTCCCCACCACCTCTGTACTTGTGGTTTTCCCGGTTTCCGGTAGCTTTCCCGCCTGGTGGCCGCTGGGACTTCACTTTGTGCTGGGATCGTGGTGAGGTAAGGTTGGTTCTTCTCTTGTGCCTGCGGAGATGGTAGTGTTTCGTTGTCTAGCATGTTTAACTTAGACTCTTGAACTTTATTTTTTGGAATATTCCTTCCGATCGTGCGCGGAAATGTGTTCTAGTTTTTTAATCCAGTGATTTCCAACAGATAAACGCGGTGTATGTGTTACTAGTTGCAGTTTGATAACGGCCTGGTATATTCAAACCTTTTGTGATTATGTGGCGGTGTACGAACCCTGTGTAAATTCTTTCTAGCTTTGTGGGTCCGATTTCTAACAGACGATATGTTCATTTTTGTACAGTGCATGTAAAAATCTTTCTTATCGTTTCCTTCCGTGAGTGATATGTGTTCCACGCTGACGGTTCTTAGAACAAAGCCTTCAGCTTCCACTATTGCTTGTTCCATGCACATCAGGCAAGCAACTATGTGTGTATCGGTTTTCAGAACCACGTGGGTCCGAACTCCGACTTCCGGGGTTTGCAGCTAGTCACCTGAATTCACGCCACTTGTCATAAAACCAGTGTCTAGGTAGTTTACTGTCGGATTGCAACTTACGAATCCGACGTGATTTTGGGTAATGAATCCAATGTTTAACCACTTCACCTTCAGTGGAGTGCGATCATGTAATGTAGCAGTGTGTCGCCGTTAGCGTATTTGCTCGCGTTCTAATCTAAATGCAACTTAACTTTGCTGTACTCACGCACCATCTCAAATCAGGCATTGCAGACCAGAGCCATCTTCGCAGTTTCAGTGTTGTGTGGTACCTCCGGCTTTGCTGAACATCGCCTACGATAGCGGCGCCTGCTTCTGCCACGTTTCAGCAAGCTGATTTTGGTGCGTTTCGCTGTTGCATTGCATGTGTGTGAGCGAGTTAGTGTTGTTTGTAAATCCTCCCCCAGTGGCGTTAAGTTCCGTGTAATTTATATTAAATTCAATTCTGGGCATCGTCTGTGTAAGATAGGTTAACTTAAGTACATTATTTTAGCGGGATGCATTTTTATTGTATGAACAATATTGGTTCCGTATTTCGCTTGCGTTCGACCTGAAGAAACAAGTTAAGTTCAGTACAACTTTGACTTGCCTTTAAATTGTAGTTTTCGAACACCTTCCCCCTTTTATTTAATATTGTTTTTCACCAGTGCTGAGAACAAGCTCAGATTCAAATTTTTTTTTAAGTTCCGTTGCGCCATAAATGTTTTCCTTTCCTTTAGCCACCTTTATGAAATAACTTTAATTATTAATGCCAGTGTGTAATTTCATGTGAGCTGCTACGTATATTGGCCACTGTATCGTTAACTTCCTGTTTTTAGAGTGAATTGAAGCAAGTCAGTTCTCAATGTGGGCCAGGGAACAATGCCTTGCAGGAGGGAGTAGACGGTAGTTCACACGGACCTTTTTGCTAGTTTTACTGCTAAAATTAAGCTTTTTATGTAACAGTAAACCCTTATCAGGGTACCTACTATCAGAATTAAGCTTTTATTGCGTACAGTGGTCAACTTTATATATATAGGTGTCTGTTATTTCGGATATGTCCGAACGAACAGACGCCACTTCTGATCATGCATTTATGATCTATTCATATTTACGGAAAAGTGGGAAGGGTTAAGTAGAGCATTTGTATCTGACGTAGGCGTGCATAAATAATTCATGCAAGTGTGGTGATCGCTATATGTCCAATGATAAAGGGGCCAGCGTAACTATGTAAATAGCAGGACACCCGAGTTCGAATCCCGGCAGGGTACACATTTTCAACTTTACCCAGATTAGATTAGATTAGATTAATACTTGTTCCATAGATCATGAATACGACACTTCGTAATGATGTGGAACGTATCAGTTAAATGAAATGTGTCAATACATAATATTACATGGCACTCAATTTTTGAATTTTTTTTTCTTTTATTAATTTTTTTCTTTTTTATTTATTTATTTTTTTATTCTTTTAATTTTTTACCTAAAGTACTGACTTTTATCTAGAAATTCATCTAATGTGTAGAAGGAATTGCCATTCAGAAATTCTCTTAATTTATTTTTAAATGCTAGTTGGCTATCTGTCAGAATTTTGATACTACTTGGTAAGTGACCAAAGACTTTTGTGGCAGAATAATGAACCCCTTTCTGTGACAGAGCTAAATTTAACCTTGAATAGTGTAGATCACCCTTTCTCCTAGTGTTGTAGCTATGCACACTGCTATTACATTTGAATTCAGTTGGATTGTTTATAACAAATTGCATAAGTGAATATATATATATTGTGAAGCTACTGTGAAGATTCCTAGATCCTTAAATAAATGTCTGCAGGATGATCTTGGGTGGGCTCCAGCAATTATTCTGATGACCCGCTTTTGGGCAATGTCATACATTGTCATACAATGTCATACATTAAGTGAATATGGATAATTCTTTGTTTTGGGGAGTCCTTGTTATCAGCATTGGCAACGCCATCTGCGTTTACCCTGGCGTTCTTCAGCAGCAGTAAAGAGAGCTGCAGTCTGCCGTTTACACCGGCTGTTGCAGAGGGCGACCCGCTCGCGAAGCGAAGCGCTGACACTAGGGGGGAGCGAGGACCGCCCCTTGACGCTGCTTAAGTTCCGTGGGGCTCCTGTGTCGTGTGAGTGCGTGTAATTAAGGCGCCTTTAACTTCCCCAACACTCCCTTGTTTATGAAACACGCCGCACAACGTGTCGTAAACAGGGTTTTAGCGATACAACGGAAACCAGAAGAAAAAAACCATTAACGCGCGATTGAGGCACAACACCTGAGCAGGGGAAGGGGAGGAAGAGGGAGGTCGAGGAGGAGAGGGAATGGAGGTATTAAGGAACTCAATTACTGGAGAACAACAAAACCGTTTTGACCTTTCAGAAAAAAAAAAAATGTATCGTAGGCAGTACCCTTGTTACTACCGGTTAGAGGCCGTTACATGCGCCGACCAGTTGCACACCGCTATGAGACCGTCTGCTTTGAGGAACAAGATGCGAGATCGGTAAACTTCTTTTTTCGTGGAAGCAAGTGATGGCTTATGTTCCCATACTCCATCATTTGTTACGCCCAGCTTCATCCTACGTACCATAACCTGCATAAACACCATTATAAATCAAGACACAAAGGAATCAATGACATTAACTGCCAGTGGAGGAAACATACCCCGTCGTTGTCAAACCAGTATTGCTGCTAGAAGTAGTCACACCCGGTACTGAACGCATTAACCAGTTTTCGGAATGTGTGTGCAAATACGTTAAGGTGCAAATAAATAAATAAAAGAAAATAAAATATAAAAACGAAGAAAACATTTTTCATCAGTAAACACTTCCGGGCTGATTTGCCGTGGTCGATCTATAAAACTTCCTCTCCCTGACATTTCGTTCTCGACTACGGAGAACATCTTCCGAGGTTGAGTCGACGACTGGCTGCTGGGGGCTGTCAAACCACCACCCTAGGCAAAAGAGGGGGGTCATAAAAACACTAGTGGATAGGGCCAATAACATTTGTGAACCAGGCTACTTACAGGAAGAACTAAACCACTTGCGACAGGCCTTTGCGAAAAATGGTTATACAAATAGCGAGATTAACCGAGTACTTCACCCAAGTAATAAAATGCACAAAAACAGGAGACAGCAACAACCATCAGCTGGAAAATTATTTCTTCCGTTCATTCATAACATCACGGATCGCATTGGAAAAGTACTGGCCAAGTTTCGGCTGGAGACTATTTTCAGACCTACTAAGAAAATTAGTGAATGCCTTAGATCAACAAAAGATGCTCGTCATCCCCTGGCCACACCAGGGGTATTTAAAATTCCGTGTAGTTGTGGCAAAGTTTACATAGGAACCACAAAAAGAAGCATTAATACACGTTTGACAGAGCATAAAAGAAATTGTCGCTTGGGACAGATCGACAAATCGGCAGTGGCGGAACATGTTTTCACGGAAGGAGATCACGAAATAAAATTTTGTGAGACAAGTGTGCTGGCGAGGACGTCACACTATTATACACGTATGTATAGGGAAGCAATTGAAATTTACAAACATCAACACAATTTTAATCGTAAAGAAGAAGGATTAAAATTAGACAAGATATGGCGATCGACGTTGCATAAATCACGTGACAATCGATTGCTCGCAATCGAGAGAACAGGCGATAGACAGAGACAGCCACACATCGACGCCACGTGACGTGAGGTGGCGCCCTCTACGATCTGATATAAGGAGCGGCCTCAGCCCCCAGCAGCCAGTCGTCGACTCAACCTCGGAAGATGTTCTCCGTAGTCGAGAACGAAACGTCAGAGAGAGGAAGTTTTATAGATCGACCACGGCAACTCAGCCCGGAAGTGTTTACTGATGAAGACGCCGGCCGTGAAAGCCTTCATGGGAGAAAACATTTTTGTTTACCAATGTGGACGTTGCAGTTACTTTGGTTCTCTATTCTTTACATTGTTTCTACTTCACTATCACCTGTTTATACAGTTTTGTGACAAGTTAATGGAACCTCAGCGAAATTCTGTTTGTTGTTTTGATTTTCGACACAAGTACATGTAGGTAATACGACGAGGGCAGATCAAAAAGTAAGTTGCACTTCCACATTATGGCCATTTATTAAACCATCTATACAACAGTAAAAAACAATAACGATATGACAACATACAACGTAAGTTCACTTTTCCACATAGTCTCAAACAGACTTCAAACATTTGTCGGAACGGTCAACCAACTTTTCGTTTCCGGATGCATGGAACTTCCTCCAGCGTTTGTAACTATACGGAGACAGCCGCTTTCACCTCCACATCGTTTCGAAATCGTTACCCACCGAGATCCTTTTTGAGGTTACCGAAAAATGAGAAAACCTCACAAGGCCCGCCAAACGTGCGAACTGCTGCAGCGATTCAAGAGGGAGGTATGGAAACATCCTCCGTACACTCCCGACTTTAGCGTCATGCTAAGTTCAAAACAGATCTCCGTGGACAAAGATTTGGAAACGAAGAGGTGAAAGTGGCTCTCCCCGTGCGGTTACAAAACGCTGGACGTGATTTCTATGCATCCGGAAGGTGGTTGACCGTTACGAGAAATGTATGCAGTCTCTTGTGGACTGTGTGGAAACGTGAACTAACATTGTGTATTGCCATAGCCATATTGATTTTCTATAGGTGGTTTAATAGATGGCAATAACGTGGTAGTGCAACTTACTTTTTATCTACCCTCGTATTAATTTAGTCTGGCTCAGTGACCTGGTGCAAGTCTTTCAACTGCACGCCAACTTCGACTACTTCCGAGTCCCTAAACTATCCCAATTATATTCAACTAGGGAAACGGGACCTTATTCAACTAGGGAAACGGGACCTACAGTTTTATCGTGGAATCCGAACAACATTGTTGAAAGGGTAAAACTGAACAATCGGGCCGGCCGCGGTGGCCGAGGGGACTAAGGCGCTCCAGTCTCGGTCTGCACGGCCACTACGGTCGGGGGTTCGAATCCCCCCTCGGGCATGGATATTTGTGCCGTCCTAGTTCGTAAGTAGTTCATAAGTAGTTTGTAAGTTTAGGGAGTGATGACTCCGTAGTTAAGTCCCATAGACTATACAAATATTTGAACATTTGAATTTTGAACAATCGGTGGTCAAACCGAGATTGGATTCCTTGATTTGTGTGCTGAATGCACGCAGTTTTAGCGCTATATTACCAGGCTTCATAAGTACTCACATAGCTTATCCACAATTTCGTGAGAGAGGTTGCGAGTATCGTAGTATATGATACATATAGTGAGATCTTTTGATCGCGTTAACTGTGAAGAATACTTTCGTCTTGAAGAGGCTGTAAAGCTTCCGTGCTGACATGCCGTGGTCGGTGAGTAAAACTTTTCACTGACGTTTCGTCTTACGTTGAGATCGCTTTACCACTGCTGATGTCTTTCGCAGCCGAAGAAGAAACATCAAGTAAAAGTTTTGTTCACCAACCACGACGGTCTAACAGAACCGAAATTTTTAACTGAAGTTAACACCGGTCGTGAAAGCTTACGCTGTATGATATAAATCGTAGTTTTTTTATATAAATTTCATCTTGATATCGCTATCCTTTCATAAAGAAAAAAAAAGGTTCAAATATTTACAAATCTATGGAAACAAACTACTGTGTTCATCAGTCCCTACGCTTAAAAGCTGCAAGTACCATGTGGACAACACACACACACACACACACACACACATACCCGAGGGAGGACTCGAACCCCCGGTGGGAGTGGCCACCCACTTCCTGACGATGCCTAGAAACGCACATCACCCCCGCGCGGGGTTGGAAAAACTGAGAGATCGCCACGAAATAATCATGTAAACGTTCCTTTTTTTACCGATAGAGGTATGGAACAATAAAAAGAATGGCTTCAGATGATACCATATACCAGCATTCTTTCACTATCCAAGGAACGAATGGCTGTTTCTGATAATGAAATTGGGAAAATTGATCCGCATTGGATAATAACACACATACGGCACATTAAAATCTATTCCTAATAGTCTTATGCACATAAACTGCACAGCATCGTTCTTGCAAGACTATTTCCTTTGCACCGCCATTGTGGTTTTTTCTGTATTTTTGTCCTTTTCTAATATTTACTTGCTTATTTTCCAAAATATTCCTATTCAGACATTCCTGATAGGAATAAATAAAGTTCTAAGGACTCGGAGAAAAATAGTGGAGAGGATGAGAGTGGCAACTTTGTCACTGAAGTTTTTGTATTCCGTGGTGTTCCCGGTCCTCCACCGTGTTCACTCCTAACAAATGGTGTGCTTCACACAGGTCGCCATCAGTTGGCAGGCAGCGTTGGCGAATGAGCGATGAGGTCTTGGCGTGAGGTTTGGATTCTGGCCAAGATCCAAAAAATAATGTAGGACACACCGTTTATCAAAAGAAAGGAAGAAAAGACAGACATTGGTACACATGCACACTGAGATGACAAATGTTCGTAAACCTGTTGGGCCAAACTGCTATAGTCATCACTCCCTAGACTTAACTAACTTATGCTAAGACAAAACACACACACACACACACACACACACACACACACACACACAAATATGCTCATGCCCAAGGGAGGATTCGAAACTCCTACGGGGAGCAACTGCGCGCTCTGCAGCAAGGCGCCTTAGAACGCTCGGTTAAATGTGGCGCCAGTGTCGTCTACACAAGGTTAAAACGGGGGTTTATTGACTGAGCTGCCATTTCCTAAATCCTTAAGGAATCAAATATTCCGAGATGCGTATTGTACCGTGAATATCAAATTTCAGGCGTTACCTCTCACCACGGAATGCTCAATAATCGATAGACCGCACTTAACGACCGAGTGAAACGGCGTTTACGTAGTGGTATCAGTGCTAACAGACGAGCTACACTCTGTGAAGTAACCACAAAAAACAAGGTCGGATGTACGACGAACGTACCTGTTAGAACAGTGTGGCTCATTTTTTCGTTTCAGAATGAAACTTTCACTCTGCAGCGGAGTATGTGCTGATATGAAATTTCCTGGCAGATTAAAATTGTGTGCCGGAAGTGGCACTCGAACCTGGGACCTTTGCCTTTCGCGGGCAAGCGCTCTACCGACTGAGCTATCCCGACACGCTTCACGGTCCGTCCTCACAAACTTACTTTGAAACGTGTCCATAAAAAAATTATTATGTAAGAAAATGTCCAATATTGTGCCTCCTGTTTTGTATCGAGTAACTTGCTTGCAAGAAAATGTATAATATCGCTTCTACTGTATGTATCGATATGTGTCCTTTATGAAGTTTCATCTTTGGCAAAGATCATGTATTGCATAGCATTGTAGCTCGCACTGAGAGAGAGTACTACTAGTGGTTCAGCTCGCTTAGAGAGCGGTTGGGTTGTGTGTATGGCTCCGATGTAGAGCAGAGGCTGCTTTGCCAGCAAGTCAGAAGTTGTATTATGTAGGTAATGTAATGCTGATTATTAATAATAAGTAACTTAAACTTTTTTTATGTTTCATTTACGTAGTTAGAAAATTAACCTACTTCCTTCATTTGATAATTAATTATTAGTGGATTTAAAGTGCAGTATTGATGTGAATAATATTGTTGAACGCATTTCATTATTGGTGCCATAGTAAATGATAGTTAATTGACTATGATACTAAATTGATACTAAATTTCAATAATTAGAAACTGATCTGCATAAAATTCTCACAGTCAAGCATTAAGAAAGTGATTTGTGGTTTTTTTTTAATATCTTTCTCGCAGTCAAAATTTTTGAGTATAGTCAGTGTCTGTTTCAAAAAGCTACATGTCACAGTTGTATTGTTAAAAATATCCGTTGCGCACATAATCAGTTTCATGCACTGTTTCTCACTTAATAGCATATACATCAGTATCAGGGCCATAATTAAACCAAATTGCTGTGTCAAGGAACAATTTGTTGTCTGATCTTACGATAGGTTCAACATCCACACAACACACGTACAGCTTTTATCTGGCGCCCTTTCTGCCAGGATAGTTCACAAACAGGATCGTGACGTAGTTAGATACGTAGCCTTATTTAAGTTAGTTTGTCTTTTCCACTAACCAACTTATCTTTTGGCTCTTAATTTAATTTTTGTAGCACCATCCTTTGTTATAGCAACAGTAGCATAGTAATTGTTTCTGTAGTTTGTTACTTACCATTCTTGATAGTGTGTAGCATTGTTTATAGTAGATTAATTGAATATACAAATAATTGCATTACTACTGAACAAGTCTCTCTTTTATATTGTCTGATGTTTGTTGTGATGAAAGTTCTAGTATCGCGGAACTCGTGTGATAATTAACGGTTCGCGTAATCTCGATTGTGATTGTATGTTGCACTAGCCCGATTCAGCCTATTGTTCTCTCATAATTACTGTGTGTGATTTTCAAAAAATATGCAGTAGGTGAAAATAAATATTATTAGTCACTTTACTGCAAAATTCTGTCAACAATGTCGAAGAATAGGAGAGTCCGCGCTGATGCTAAATCTGCTTCCGAAAATGAGACCTTGAATGATGCAAGGAGAGAAGCTGAATTTTTACAAGAGTCTTCTCACTGCACTGATACAAATACGACAGTAAATACCGTGTCCGAAAATGCGGAACAGATTAGTTCAGGAATAGACAATATGGATAATGATACAGTACAGGATTCGACAATACAGAATTCCAATTCTTGTAACGTGGTTGCGGAAAATAATGCATCGGTTCCGCCTAGCTCTGCTACAAAAAATACTTGTGCGACGGCTATGGAAAACGTATTACCAAATGATTTCATGCAAATTTTATTGTCACAGCTCTCTAAATTAAATGAGAATAGTCAATTACAATCTCAGGAATCTCAGAAATTAGGTGAAAAACTTGAGAAACAATCTCAGGAATTAAATGAAAAACTTGAGAAACAAGGTAAAAAAACTTGAGAAAATAGAACAGACGTGCGATTCGAGGTTTGTGAGTATTCAAAGTAGTTTTAATAAAATAAATGAGGACAACAATCGGTTCAGGGAACAACTGCTCAATGAATCTCAGCAAATAAGACAAGATATTCGCGACGAGATTAACCCGGTAGTGGAAAGCCCTGCGTCACGAGTCGAAAATATGGAAACTACTGAACTCGCTCAATTGAAGCAACAGAGTAATCTATTTGATGAAAAGTTGCAGAACTTCCAGTCAGTCACGACGGAACAGATCAATAAAATTAATAAACAGTTTGAGGATATTACTGTTAAAATTACCCAAATCAGTGATAACAGTGACAAAAGTTCTGATGTAACGCATCCTACCCCGTTTAATGAAACTAATGAATATCTCGCCCTTGACCGTTTCAAACAAGGTCAAATGACCATTAATCAGCAATACAAGGCTGAGGTCAGGAAATTAGATGATCGCGTGGCGCGAATAGAGAGGAAATTTGACCATACTTGTGGAAATGCATACGAAGACGTAGAAGAAAATTTGAACGAAAATGACAATGATGATTCGACTCAAGTAGGTCGCTTGGTACGTGAACGAAGTGTACCTCATAGCAACAACAATGAAGACGCGGTGCGTAGTTTACGCTCACTTACACCGCACAGGCGAAGTGAAGCGTTTGACTACAAGCATTTCCTGACTGTACGTAAATTCAAGACATTCAAAAACTCTCCGAATGACTTGCACCCTAAAGAGTGGTTGCAGCAATTCGATTATTGTCTTCCCCCGAATTGGCCACTTGAGCACAGATTAGAATTTATATGTGGTTATCTGGAAGGCGAGCCAGCCACCAGAATGAGAGCTATTGCACAAGAGTGCTATAGCGAGAATCAGTTCCGACGCTCATTTCTATCCGTATACTGGTCGGAAGCGGCACAAGACCGCGTTAAAAACAGTATTGCGACGTTCAAAACTTTTGAGCGATCAAATTTCTCGAGCCCGGTGGAATATTTCCAACATTTGGTATACAAAAATCAATTTTTATCGGCACCTTACTGCCCTGCGATGATTCTCGTCGTTGCAGACTCGCTATCTCGTTCGCCTGTTGGGCTCATCAAGGCGACAGAAGAGGCATACTTAGAAAATAACTTTACTATCCTCTATATGCAGCAAATTGCTTTCGAAAATTACATATCTGCCACATTTTCTGACATTGCTAAAGAACAAGATAAAGATCCAATCTGGCGAGATATTAAAATAAAATGGCACGATAAATATAATGTTTCCATCAGACAATTTTACATTATCCATAATAACATTCTCTTCAAACTTAAAGCCCCTGACAGTCAATTTTGGTTAGTGTGTGTTCCGGAGGAATCCGTGAACAAATTGATTTGGTATATTCATCTCAGTTACGGACACTATGGTGCCAAGAAGTGCTTCGCGAAATTACGCGACTCTTGTTACTTCATCAACATGGAGAAACGTATACGCAATGTGTTATCTCGATGCAAATTGTGTCAGAAAGCAAAGCCGCCGACCATATCGCATTCTGCTCCACTTTTTCCGATTATACCTTCAAAATTAAAGCAGTTAGCAGCCGTTGATCTGTTTGGACCTCTTCCGAGAACTAACAATGGTTTCTCCTTTGTTTTAGTTGCTATTGAGCTCACATCAAAATTTGTATCTTTTACTCCGCTCCGCCGTGCCACGGCGAAGACAGTAACTAACGCCTTTGTCAAAAACTTCCTAAAAGATGTTGGCCATATAGATAAAGTCATCTCCGATAATGGACCTCAATTCCGTTCTCATGATTGGGCACGGATGTCGCGGCGCAGAAACATCAAACCTGTGTTCATATCACTTTATCATGCTGCCTCTAACCCTTGTGAACGAGTGATGAAAGAGCTTGGAAAACTTTGTAGGCTGTATTGCTACCGACGACATAACACATGGGATAGATATCTTCTGTCATTTCAAAATATTATCAATGAACTTCCTAATGATTCTACAGGTCTTTCACCAATTCTGGTTCTGAAAAACAAGCAACCTCCCGACCGTATCAAGGAATTGATACCTTTTCCTAAACACAGAAGACTACGTCATCATGAGATCATTGAATTGGCGCTTAAAAACATTAAGAAAGCAGCTGAAAAAAGGAAACGCTCTCAACGTAATTGTTATGCTAAGCAACTCTATGTAGGACAAAAGGTATTAATTAGATCCCACCACTTATCCCACAAGGGAAGATCTATGATTCACAAATTCTTCTTACTGTACAATGGTCCGTATCGAATCAAACGTATCATCCACGACAACGTCGTTGAGGTAGAAACTTTAAAGACGCACAAGTCGAAAGGCATACACCACATTTCCAATATTAAAATTTTCAAGGCATAAAATTGGGGTAGAGAGTCCATTAATCTGTTTTGGACACACCAAGTGGCGATTGGTGCCCCGTTCTCGAGCTGAGTGTCACTATTCTTCCGCTTTTCCTTAGTGCGCTCTATCTACATCTTTTTCTCACTGTTACTTTTCCCTAACTCTGAATACTTATGCTCTGTGCTACGCTGGGATATTGTCATACAAAACTATGACTATCTTGCAATTTACATATAACGAACTCTGTGGCTGTGCAAGACAAATAAAATTAATGGAAATTTTTGATTGAGTAATCTAATTAAGTTATTATGTTTCAGAAAATATCAGATTTCTCTTCTGTATTACTAATTGCATAACTTACGAACTTCGGAGCGAGTGAAGAAGATTTTGAGTTGACATAAGCATTTTGTAAGCCAATTGAGCAGTAAAAAAGAAAAAGGACATTCTGGAGGATGATGAGTAAGGCAATACACAATATGTCATGGTGGTCTTTAGAAT
This sequence comes from Locusta migratoria, assembly GCA_026315105.1. NCBI lineage: Eukaryota > Metazoa > Arthropoda > Insecta > Orthoptera > Acrididae > Locusta > Locusta migratoria. The sequence continues at coordinate 526,527,648 of CM048746.1, forward strand.
GCACTATTGTTTATGGATAAATGATGGTAAGGAAGGTATTGGTAACAGTCAAAGATGTTTGATAAATGTAATTATGTGGACGAGAGTATACAATGATTATGAAGCAATTATGAGGAGAATCGCTCTGTTGCTAATGATGCTATGCTCTGTTCTTTTCTTATGTGCCTACTCGCACTGCGCTTTTGTGTTTTCTCTTTGTGCTTATGTGCACCATTTTGTATGTTGATGCATTGTGCCTTCAATGGCATGTGTGATTGGTGAGAATCATATCCTTCTGATGCTCTGTAATTATTTGTAATTATGTGTAATGAATATCTCCAATTATGCTTGCAGCTATGCTTATTGCTCTTGTAATCAAAGCTTACCGCTATGCTCACTAATTATATACCTAAGCCCTACCACTATGCTAATTAATTTTATAATGAAGCTCATGAAAATGTATGGTTATGCTTATACGTTGCACACAGCCATCTCTCTTGCGAACTTGCAGTTTTGCCATAAACTACGCCTAGTTAAGTCTAGTTAATGCACAGAGATACTTTGCTTTTGCTTACTGCTATCTTCAAAATTTTTATTGATGATCTTATTGATGAACATCTGCAGATATGCCTAACAAGTAGTGTACGTTATCGGATGATTTACTGTGATGTACATCTATTACTGTGCCAAAATTTGCCTTAATTGTTTTGTCTGACCCTACTGCTGACTCAGACAGACACAGACATGACCTGATGACTTGAACCTCTTTTGATATTCTCACGAAACTACCCTGATGTGTTATACCTCAAGGCAATGAAATATGTAACTCAGTTCAGACAATAGCCTGGCCATGGCAACATATGTAATTTAATTGTTATAATTTGGTGGTAATGCAATCCCCACCATAGTGATGTATGTCAATTTAATTGACTAGTGGTAATTGGAATGTCAAGTTATTTGAAGTGGCTTCACGTTAATTGCTCTAATTATGACAACAAATTTACTTTACATGACCTAATGCCAAATTGATGACAAGCACCCTGAATGTATTTCATACGATTATGTGTTTGTAAAGTAATATGTACATAGTATGTAAAGCCTTATGCCTATATGAAATGACACTAATTTTGTAGATACTCTAGTATAAGAATTAAATTACTCATTACTATTCAAATGTATCCGTCTTCAAGACACTACTTGTAATGTAAAAATATGGTTTAATAATCAACGACTTTTCTTTCAGTGTAAACTGAAATATCATGACTATGTTACTAATGTGTGTGTAAAATGCTTTATTTCATGTACTTTGGACACGCATGGGAACTGGCGATTTCGCACACGAGATTCCATAATGCACACAGAACAATGGACGTGTTATTATACACCACTGATTTTGGGCCTTTTAATGAAGATGTTTTTTGGATGATGTTTGGCCACATAGTACTGTCCATTGCAGCCTTGGCCAACCACCATAATTTTGCTCTAATTTTGGCTATGCTGATGCAGTCTGCTAGTAGCCCCGTTGGTTGGAGCACACTTGGTTGTCGAATTGCATGGAGGAATACATCAGAACCTTTTCCCCATGACTTCAATTTCAATGCAACCAGCCAGCTCGCCTACAGTGTGGTGTAATCTTACAGTGTTTTGTGTTCGTGTGCAGACCTAAGATGAATGTTAGGGGATAATTGGCTAATCGTGTGCAGACCTAAAATGAATGTTAGGGAATAATTGGCTATTCGTGTGAAGACCTAAAATGAATGTTAGGAGCTAATGTGCTATTCGTGTGCTTATACTATTCAGTGCCTCCCATTGCAAACGTTGTCCACAAGTTCATTACAAGTGTTAAGGTATATTTCATGGTTCTTTTACATTGAGTGACCAAAATAAAATTGTGCCCTTGATAGATAAATATGCTTTCAGAACTATAATGAGTCAATCCACGTTAGTCTGAACTGTCATTGTAACTATTCGATTGACAAACGTAATATTGAAATCCTATTGTGCCGAAGCAGTGACATTATTTTGTACATGATCAGAAACCTATGTAGTCAAAAATTTTACATGTATGTTCTAGCATCCATGAAAGTATGGCATCTTAAATGCATCACAGAATACAAAATTGACACTTTATCTTATACTAAGTGCACTAAAAATTTACATAGACTACATTGTGCACAAGATACAAATGTTCATTTTATGTTCCCAAAAATACTGATCTCTTGTACAAAATTTAGACGCATGGAACTTACACTATTGTGTGTATTACTTGTAATTACCTCATTTTCTTTAAAGAATGATGACATTAGTTAAACTACCTTTTGTAAAACTTTGTATATGTTCATGTTTATTATTATATATTTTTTCCATTTGTGTATTATTTCTAGCTATCTCATTTTCTCCACTATGTATATTTGTCATGTATTCCATTTATTGCTGATGTGCTGTACATTTTGACATTTGCTTATGCCTGTCACATCCTGTACCACTCCAAGCATTACTCTTGTTGGTACTCGTCTGTAAAATTGCATGTATTTATGACTGTCACATTTTTTAAAATTTTCTATGAACTCCATCTGTTGTTTTGATCTTGAATATCTTGTATAAAAATGTTTATCAGGTTTTCATATTTTTCATGTTATATTTTGGATGTCATTAATGGATTTTTGGACTTGAAATTCAGTAATTTTGCTGGTTAGGCAATGCCATTGGCATCACCCACCCTACAAAATTTTAATAGGTAGGAGGGGGGTGATGAAACGTGTCCATAAAAAAATTATTTTGTAAGAAAATGTCCAATATTGTGCCTCCTGTTTTGTATCGAGTAACTTGCTTGCAAGAAAATGTATAATATCGCTTCTACTGTATGTATCGATATGTGTCCTTTATGAAGTTTCATCTTTGGCAAAGATCATGTATTGCATAGCATTGTAGCTCGCACTGAGAGAGAGTACTACTAGTGGTTCAGCTCGCTTAGAGAGCGGTTGGGTTGTGTGTATGGCTCCGATGTAGAGCAGAGGCTGCTTTGCCAGCAAGTCAGAAGTTGTATTATGTAGGTAATGTAATGCTGATTATTAATAATAAGTAACTTAAACTTTTTTTATGTTTCATTTACGTAGTTAGAAAATTAACCTACTTCCTTCATTTGATAATTAATTATTAGTGGATTTAAAGTGCAGTATTGATGTGAATAATATTGTTGAACGCATTTCATTATTGGTGCCATAGTAAATGATAGTTAATTGACTATGATACTAAATTGATACTAAATTTCAATAATTAGAAACTGATCTGCATAAAATTCTCACAGTCAAGCATTAAGAAAGTGATTTGTGTTTTTTTTTTAATATCTTTCTCGCAGTCAAAATTTTTGAGTATAGTCAGTGTCTGTTTCAAAAAGCTACATGTCACAGTTGTATTGTTAAAAATATCCGTTGCGCACATAATCAGTTTCATGCACTGTTTCTCACTTAATAGCATATACATCAGTATCAGGGCCATAATTAAACCAAATTGCTGTGTCAAGGAACAATTTGTTGTCTGATCTTACGATAGGTTCAACATCCACACAACACACGTACAGCTTTTATCTTCCGTCAGTACCTCGCCTCCTACTTTCCAAACTTCGGAGAACTAGGACTCCTGGAAGAAAGGATATGGTGGAGACATGGCTTAGCCACAGCCTAAGGGATGTTTCCAGAATGAAACTTTCATTCTGCAGCAGTGTGTGCACTGATATTTTTTGTTAATTGGCTATGGCGGCAGCCGTTCGACTCTAGTGCATTTAAAGAATCCACATGTTGGTTCAAATTTTTGTTAAGCTTAAGAGACTTAATTGCGGGGTCATCAGTCCCTGAACTTCCAAACTACTTATGAACTAGCTTATACTAAAGACGGCACAAACATTCATGCCCGAGGGGGGATTTGAGCCCCCGACGGGGAAAGGCGTCGCGCCTCGCAGCACAGCGCCTCAATGCGCTTGGACACTCCGCCGCGGTCCACAAGTTGGGTGCGATCTCATTTTATACGGAACCTTGTTATTGTTTTGCCAAGCCATGAATGGTTTTTTATTATAAGACTATGGATTTGATAACCCCCCCCCCCATATAGACAGAGCTACTTAGTTTTACTGGCATGACTAAATTCCTCATAGTTACACAGATCTGATGACTGCAAGCTCATAAGAAACCGGTTAATGTGGAAAATAGAGACGCGGTCTTCGCAAAACAATAACAAGGACCGTTAAGTGCATTTGCTCATTGCCTGTGGTCATGTCGGTTGCACCCTAGACGACTGGTAGATAACCGTGGCTTGGTCGTATGTGCCGCGATATATGTTGGGAAGAGCTGCTGGTGAGATAAGTGTGATGCAGACGCGACGAACCCATCTTAATTTCGTAGGCCGACATAGTTATAACGACGACGCCTGGCATAACATCTCTGCTTGGCACGGGAATAGCCGATTCCAGTACCATTTATTTTTTGATTTCAGTAGATTTTATCGATTTTCCTTCCGAAAAGTGTGGTCAATATTAACAACCACTTTGTCAGTGTAACTGTCTTTCGATGAGCTGTTGAGAGCAGTTATCAAATATATAAGTGTCTATTGCAGAAAAAAATTGCTTCAGTATCTTAATCGAGACAAGATCTACGACTATTTACCGCGTACCAAATTTCGCAAGCCTTAGACATAATGAAATGCAGTAAATGAGAAGGCAAAATGGAGTACCGACGACTAAGAAATGAGAGTGACAGGAAGTGCAAAATGGCTAAGCAGGAGTGGATAGAAGCCAAACGCAAATCTGTAGACGAATGTATAAGAAGAGGAAAAGTAGATAATGTCTACAGGGAAATAAAAGAGACATTTGGGGACAAGAAAAACAGCTCTACGAATATCAAGAGCTCAGATGGAAAACCAGTTCTCAGCAAAGAAGGGAAAGCTGAAAGGTGGAAAGAGTACATAGAGGAGCTCTACAAAGGAATTGATCTTGGAGACAATGTTGTAGGAAGGGAAGAGGAAGTAGACCAAGATGAAATAGGAGATACTATTCTGAGAGATGAATTTGACAGAGCCCTGAAAGACTTAAGTCGTAACAAGGCCACGGGAGTAGATGACATTCCCTCAGAGCTACTGAAGTCTCTGGGAGATCCAACCATGACAAAACTGTTTCACCTGGCGTGTAAGATGTATGAGACAGGCGAAGTACCCTCAGACTTTTTTTAAAAAAATGTTATAATCCCCATTCCAAAGAAAGCAGGTGCAGACAGGTGTGAAAATTACAGAACCATCAGTTTAATAAGTCGTGGTTGCAAAATATAAACACGAATTTTTTACAGAAGGATGGAAAAGCTGGTAGAAGACGACCTCAGGGATGATCAGTTTGCGTTCAGGAGAAATGTAGGAACACGGGAGGCAATACTCTGCTTTACAGCTTATCATAGAAGATAGATTAAGAAAAGGCAAACCTACATATATAGTTTTTGTAGATTTGGAGAAGGATTTTGACAATGTTGATTGGAATAAACTCTTTCACGTTCTGAAGCAAGCAGGAGTAAAATATAGGAAGCGTAAGGTTATTTACAACTCGTACAAAAACCAGACAGCGGTTGTCAGAGTTGAAGGGCATGAAAGAGATGCAGTGGTTGGAAAGGGAGTAAGACAGGGTTGTAGCCTTTCTCCAATGTTATTCAAATTGTACATTGAGCAAGCAATAATGGAAAGCAAGGAGAAATTTGGAGAAGGAATTAAAGTTCAGGGTGAAGAATTAAAAACATTGCGTTTCGCCGACGACATAGTAATTCTGTCAGAGACAGCAAAGGATCTGGAAGAGCAGTGGAATGGAATGGACAGTGTGTTGAAGAGAGCGTATAAAATGAACATTAACAAGAGAAAAAGAAAGATAATGGAATGGATTCTTGGAAAATCAAGCGATGCTGAAGGAATTAGATTAGGTAACGAAACAATGAAGGTGGTAGATTAGTTTCCTGACTTGGGTAGCAAAATAACATATGACGGTCGCAGTACAGAGGATATAAAATGCAGAATGGCAATGGGAAGAAAAGCATTTTCGAAAAAGATAAATTTGCTAACATCAAATATTAATTTAAGTATAAGGGAGTCTCTTCTGAAGTCATTTGTGTGGAGTGTTGCCTTGTACGGGAGTGAAACATGGACGATAAACAGTGCGGACAGGAAGAGAATAGAGGCTTTTGAAACGTGGTTCTACAGAAGAATGCTGAAGATTAGGTGGGTAGATCGCATAACTGATGAAGAGGTACTGAACAGAATTGGGGAGAAAAGGAAATTTTGGCATACCTTGCCTAAAAGAAACTATCGCTTGGTAGGACACATTCTTGGACATCAAGGTATTGTGATTCAGATATTTCAAATGTTTGTATAGCTTATGGAACTTAACTACGGGGTCATCAGTCCCTAAACTTACAAACTAGCTCATCCTAAGAACGGCACAAATATCCATGCCCGAGTGGGGATTCGAACCCCCGACCGTAGTGGCCGTGCAGACCGTGACTGAATTGCCTCTGTCCCCTCGGCCACCGCGGCCGGCAAGGAATTGTGAATTTAGCGTTGGAGGGAAGTGTGTTGGGAAAAAACCGCAGAGGAAGATGGATACAGTACGCAGATTCAGACAGATGTGGTTGCCGTTCTTATGTGGAGTTGAAGAGGCTTGCTCAGGGTAGGGTATTGTGGAGAGCTACATCAAACCAGTCTCCGGACAGTCTCTACAACAACAGGCATTATTATTTGGCGAAAATCTCGTTTCGATATCTGGAACCGCTCACGAATTAAAAGGAATCTTATATATTAAAGACACACACACACACATACACACACTGTAATATTTCTGGCATACAGTTATCAGCAGGTAAGGACCAGTAACTGACAAATGGTACAGGTAGTATGAGAAGCATATAACAGGTGCTACCAGTAGGTTCGGTTTCCGTGGGAAGGTATGTAGAAAACATCCCCGGGTTGCCTGTACTTCACGCTGATTGGCTGCTGTATAAGGCGGTCGCCCGCCAAAACACGTTCATATTTTGTTTAATACTTAATAAACTAATTGTTGATCACAGGTAAAATTGTGAGTAGGGAACCCCTCAGTGTTAAGCTATTTCACAATAAAATAAAATGTATAAAAATCAGTTGTAAACTCACAAAACACTAACAAAAAGCCAGACGACGCTCGCCGGCAAGTTTTATCGCCAGCCAGGGCGAGAGAAGCCGATGCGGGTCGCACTGCCAAATTTCAGATCAGAACCGGTGTTCAGCCGGCGAACACGTAATAGTTCAGATTCCGCAATAGTGTACAGTCACAGTAGTTTAATGTTTCATTTAATAGTTATGAACCTTAACGCAGAGACAAGTAAGAATACAGTTAACTATGTGCAGTTTGCTAATTTTCTGCGGTTATGACTGATAAATTAGCTGTCATCCCATCATCTTCAGCCCATCACTTAATAGAAAACTACACAAAACAGTTCCTAGCCAATTGCAGCCTCAAGAGCAAGAACCAACAATCTGCGTGCTGTTTTTTTTTTTTTTTTTTTTTTTTTTTTTTTTTTTTTTTTTTTTTTTTTTTTCCTTGTGTGCTGGGACAATTACGGAAGAAAATGCCATGCTGGTGGAATAACTTCCAGAACTGATGCATGCTATCAGTGTGGTGTGGTAACAGCAACTAGGCGCATCACGTGTTCCATTGTCTTGTTACAACCAAGAACGGGTTCACTGTGACCACAGTAATACGAAAGATGTTCAATTGTAAGAAAATTGACAAAAGAATAGGTAGGTATGTTCGCAAAAGGTGAAAGTAGGGAGAATCAACGGCTATCTGTCGCAAAATGCCTCGAAAATAATGCATCACAATTTCATAATCATAAACTAGGATACTAACAGAAAATAATATCGTTTATTAACCGTTATAAAAGCTGTCAGTGGCTAAGAACACTGGTCATATGCATCAAACCAAAGTTTGTGACCATTAGGTCAGTAACATGAGATGTAGGGCAAGTAGTCAACCAACCTTAAAATCGTACCTAAACTCATTCGTTACGATCAGGTCGCTTTTTTTTTATCGACAAGAACTGGTAGTCACGAAAAATGCAAAGACGAAACTAGTTTCATGTGTTGTTGCACGAAGAAATCTGAAAATTAATACGATCATTATCAAATTTAGCTGCGTCTACAGTTTAGGAACTTGTAAATGACCAACATGTAGATACAAACTATAATCATTTATACATATCCCGTAAATCGAATTATCAAACATTATTTCGATAAAAAAATTATTGATATGAAAAAGGAAGATAGAGTCAAATGCTCTAGGTGTAGTCAAATCTTAGCTGTTACTGCGTGGCAAAACGAAAATGTTAAAATTGACATGTTAACATTTACAAACTGTTGAGCAATGACACAAACAGACTCAGCGGAGTTCACTCGACATGTGTGTGTCATTGCTTTGTTTTTAAATGTTGACACTCAATTTTAACATTTTATACTTTAGATACTGACATGGAGTAAAATCTGCGCTTTGATTAGACCATTTGTCTCTCTCGTGTACTTTACTAGCAACTTTTATGTGATTTCTGAAAACCGACACCTTCTGAAGACGACAAAATTAATTTTGCCGAAATCTGCCTAAGGTTTAGTAAAAACCAGTTTAATGCAACCGCTTGGCTGTTATTCTTCTACAATTTGATACTATTCTACAATTGCCGAAGTGCAGCCATGTTTAACATTGTTTCTCTTCAAATCACCTGTAGAACCCGCAATTCACTAACACACAATCAAACTAATTCGTGCAGACGTTCCCTTGGGTAATTGTCACTCCTCAGATAAGTAATGATGACGTCTTCGACAGGCTTCTTTTGAAACAGAAGTGGACAGACAACTACTCTTCTAGAACATTTCACTAGTGCACCAACATACAGTCGATCAAAATGCAACCGAGCGTGCTGTTCGATGAATTTAGTGGTGCACAAGTGGTTGGAGTTACTACAATAGGGCAAATATTTTGTCCATCACAGCAGTAATTTGTTGTTAAAAAACAAAAACTAGTTTCACAGGTGAAAGGATTTTACTGTGTCCGTCTTCGGGCAGTTGGTGCCCTTTTCAGAGGTGTATTGGTGACGTATCAGCCTTTGCAGTACTCATCGGATATCGGTGGACAGCGCATTTGTTTGTGGGTGCTCTGCAGATAGCAATCGATGTGACATATCCGTGTTCCCGGCACAAATGTTCGCTCTGCTGCTTTTTATGCTGTTCGTTTGATAATTCACTTATTAAAGTTAATTGAAATCTCTTTGTGGCGTGTTTTTCCCCGAAAATAATATTTGGTTCTGTTTTTTAATCAACCCGTAATATGATCATAATTCAATTGCGAGTAAATTACGTGACGCTGAACTGATTGTGTTTATTTGTGGTTTCTTTAAAAATTTCAGTATGGTGTGCGGAGTAGAGATAGATATTAAAATAATGGAGGCACCTATGATGTGGATGACGGAATCTTTGTGGGATGCATGTAGAGACCATTCCTAAGTGACGATTTCTATTTGTCAGTACAAATGGATTGGCAAGTTTCCGTACAGTATACTATTGTTATTGTTGTGGTTTTCACTCTGCAGACTGGTTTGATGCAGCTCTCTACGCTACCCTGTCCTGTGCAGGCATCTTCATCTGAGAATATGAACTGCAACCTCCATCCTTTTGAATCTGTTTATTTTATTTGTCCCTCCGTCTCCCTCTACGACTTTTAGCCCACGAACTTCCTTCTAATGATAAGTTGACGATTCCTTGATGTTTCAGAATGTGTCCCACCAACCTACCCCTTCTCTTAGGATATACCAGAAACTCCTATTTCCCCGACTCTGTCGAGCAACTCCGCATTAGTTACGTGATCTACCCACCTAATCTTCATCACTCGTCTGTAGCACCACATTTCGAAATCTTCTATCAGCTTTTTGTCTGAACTCCTTATTGTCCATGTTTCACTCCCATACAATACTACACTCAAGGCAAATGCTTTCTAAAAGAACTTCCAAACACTGAAATTAATATTGGATGTTAACAAGTTTCGCTACTTCAGAAACTCTTTTCTTCCCATAGCCATTCTGCATTTTATTTTTACTTCGGCCATCAGAAGTTATCTTGCTACCTAAATAATAAAACTCGTCTACTACTTTTATTGTCTCATTTCCTAATCTAATTCCTTCAGCATCACCTAATTTTCTGACACTACACTCAATTACTCTCTTTTTACTCTGTTAATGATCTTATATCTTTCTCTCAAGACACTTTCCATTCCATTTAATTGTTCTCTCTTCTATGCCATCTATTCAAAATTTATGAGCGGCTAATACTTAATAAAATTCAGAACTATGTGGACGAAAAACTAATTCCAGAACAAGGTGGTTTCCGCCCAGGAAGATCATGTACAGGGCACGTATTGGCGCTGACAGAGCCCGTAGAGAGAGGCTTAGAGGAGAAGAACTTCACTGGAGTCGTCTTCGTAGACTTATCGGCGGCTTATGACACCGTAAACCAAAGAACTCTTCTTGCAAAGGAATACAATATTACCAAAGATTACGATCTCACCAAAGTAATCGAATCCCTTCTACAAAATAGGAGATTTTATATAACCTTAGAGGGAAAGAAGAGCAGGTGGTGAACACAAAAGAATGTCCTCCCCCAAGGCAGTGTTCTGTCCCCAATGCTGTTCAACATTTACACAAACGACTAACCTACTCCTAGTGATACAAAGTACTTCCTTTATGCTGATGACTTGGCCATAGCAGCTCAGAGCAAAAACTTTCCAGCAATCGAAGAGAGATTGAAAAATGCCTTGGCACAGATGTCGGCCTACTATAAGGAAAATTCATTGAAGCCCAACCCAGCAAAGACCCAGGCGTGTGCCTTCCATTTGAAGTCTAACAAAGCCAGAAGGAAACTACATATTAAATGGGATGGTTTCTCTATAGAACACACAGCCCAGTCAAAGTACCTTGGGGTAATACTTGCCTGGTAACTAACATACAAGTCTCATTGTCAAAAGATCCGACAAAAGACAGCGACCAGGAATGAACTTCTAAAGAAGCTGATAGGAAGTAAATGGGGAGCTAGCCCCCACGTGATCAGGACGACGGCTGAAGCAGTGTGTTTTTCCACAGCTGAGTATGCATGGCAAGTGTGGAACAGATCGGTACACGCGAAAGATGTGAACATCGCCCTCAACGAAACATGTAGACTTCTGACTGGCTGTTTGAAGTCAACGCCACTGGGACAAGTCTATAAAGAGGCTGGTTGTGAAGCACCTGCAACTCGACGACTTGGTGTAGAACATACTGAAAGATTTAGGCAAGCATTCGCTGATAGACACCCTCTCTTTGAAGCACCAAAGCCACTGAGGCGGCTGAAATCCCGAAGAAGTTTTCTAAGGTCTGTCCCCATGGAACCTCCAGACAAATATCAACTAACTCAGAAACCACCACCAGGCTATCACTTGGACTGGAGAAGCTGGAAGTCTCTGAACCGTCTCATAACAGTAGTCGCCCCTGTAAAGACGAACCTAGTGAAATGGGGAATCATCGACGAAAGCGACATCGGATGTAACTGTGAGGAGAGACAGAATATGGAACATCTCCTGGTGTGCAAGAACTGCCCAAGGACCTGCTCCCTTGATGACAACGACCTAGACGTGGCCCGATACTGGGCTGATGTGCTATGACATGGATTCGGACACGAAAAAGTAAAGTAAGTGAGCTGAATGTAGATTTTGCATGCATTGATTAAAGAAATTCCCCTGCCTCTCGGCTCACTGTACCGTCAGCGAAAATGCAATTTTAATAGGACTGTAACTTACATTCTGTGACGCGTGTTTCAATCGTGTCTGTCATTCATAAATAATGGTTCATTTAAGTCGTGCGCACTAAAGGATAGTTGAACTAAAAACAGTTACTTCAATGGGAGTGCTGACTGCTGGTTGAACAAATATAGTACAGTTACTTCTGTGAACTGTTTCACCTTATTTTCGCTTTATGTGACAATAATACCAGAGTGCACGCGTGTTACTGATGTGTAAGCAAACGTATTCTGCCCACAGTAGGAACTGTGACTACTGGCTGTACAAATGGCAGTTGTCGCGTATCATACACTTCCGTGAAATGTTTATCTTACAACGGGAACAGCAAGTATAGTACAAACGTATTTTGTTGGATCGCAGATATTCCTCCAGATCAAGTATAGCACAAACGTAGTTTGTTGGATCACAGATATTCCTCCAGACCACCAAGCTAAAAAGATTTCTTCCAATGTGCTTTGGTTTCCACGAAAATCGAGATCAAAGTCCAGCGCGTAGCTCCTGTACGTGTACACTGTCGCCGTCGGTGAGAGAGCCGGCAGGGCGCTTGTCTGCCATGCAGATGGCCCGTGTTCGAATTCTGCTCGGGACTTCTATTTCACATTTGTCCGACGATTGATTGTGCTTAACAGCCATTCTCATGTTAATGCTTATATTAATTGCTCAATATGTTATGTACTGTGACGAAATAGGAGCGTGCTCTTGTGCTATGACAGTTATTCCACCCAAGTGTACCTCGCTGTGCCGAACGTGCGATGTGTATTTTTACTGTCAGGTAAAACTGTTCATTAAAAAATTACAAAATTCAAACCCCAGTTGTTAACAACTAATCGTGAAATCGCTTCACGAGAGGACTTTATACGAATACATTCGTTACTGCTGCTTCAGTTCAGTGCACCAGTCTTCCTACCCATGATTAAATACGTCTGGTTTGCCGCGCAATTACTTGACGAACGAACGAACTTTTTTGAATGTGATCACTGATGAAAACACCGTGTGCCTATAAAGTGGTGGCATTTATTAGACGTGGTTGGTGCTGCAGTGTTCTGTGCTTTTGGTGTTTCTGTGATACTTATCACCCAGAATTTTGTACACCTGTTGTAGCTAGTGACAGCGAATAAATAAAATTGCGCACTACATGAAATAATGAGAGACTGCTGTGTTATATGTTACTATCCCAACAATTTACTCAACTGTTAACATAAGGCTATCAAAAAGCATATAATTTGTTATTTCATGGACATTGAAATAAAGGTGAGTGTAGTGTCTCATAAAAATGAAGGGTGGCAGCATTGTTCTGCCCCTTTGGCCAAAGACATTATTATTTGAACTGTTAAGGCAGTGAGTACTGAGTAGGGACAGAAGGTGGGAGTGTGAAGAAATGGACGGACGAAGATAGGTGCTGGCTAAGAGATATAGACTGCGAGAGTATTGATGTAAACCGTTATGATTCTTAATAAGCCTGATTTTCGTATTTTTTCTAACGATTATGTTGATAAGGTAAAGATAATAATAGTAATCATCATCATTACTTACAACTTTGTTTTAATTCAAGATAGCTTTATGTCCCCCTTTTTGTCTAAACTGAAAGATATTATTCCCAACTTATTTTAGGCTGCAACTTTTAAACGGTAGGATAGACACAAGTTTCAATTTTATTTATATTTCATCATTAATGTGCTGCAAGGACCTGTTTCCTACAGATAAGAAGTGAGAGAATTTAAATTTATTTCGTACATACTTAGTAGCCCGATTTGTTATGCTCTTAGATTTTTGGGATACAGGAATTGTAGACAACTAGTTTATCAGGTAGCTACCAATATTTCTTGCAAATCGTGAAAAGAACTCGACATACCAAATTAATTATACCACTTGCTTACTGTTCACTTTTGTTATGTCATTCATATTCAGTTATAGAAGTCGTAACCATCTTGCTTATCAGGTAACTACCGGTATTACTTGTCTATTGTGTAACGTAACTTTCCATACACCACTTGCTGACAACACAATAATTGGTTTGTTAATAAAATTAGGTCACAATTTCAGAAGGTGTCGGTATACACAATAATTGTTGTTAAGCTCGCAACCGAATCCATACGTAGTTAGTTTTGGCATTTAATAAACTAAACTTTGATCTGTACTGCAAATAATTAGTAAGTTACACAATTTCCACACTAGAATAGATAGTATAAATTTAGCGACTTAGTTGTTTGTACTCTATGATAGATTGTAGGCTACAAGTTCCTTTCATTGCCGTCAGCTACTGTTATAGTTTGTCATTCTACGAATGGATGTCATGCTCAGTCTGTGTAGTAATAAACTTTAATCTTTAATTAATTAATAGACACATAATTGTCAACTTTAGTGTTTTATTGTGCCATACCATTTCGCCATTCCGCTACTATCAGTCACTGTTCGAGATTGCCTATCACTCCACCCATGATCACATTTAAATTTTGGATATCAAATTTGTGTCAAACATTGATCAGTGTTTAATTTAATTAAGGAATAATTTGTCTATCTGATTAACGAATCAGAACTTGAGCTACAACCGGACTTGTCATTCATTGTTTAACCAGATTTGTGTTCTGCATAGTTCAGCGCACTAACGGGCACATACTCATTGCAGTCAGTCGATGCCAGACTGATTAATTATAATATTGAATTTTACTTGATGTTCAGACATTCAGATAATTTTTTACATTCACAGTGTAGTACTACTCTAGATAGGTACTGTTGCATCTGCACACAAACCTTGCATACCACACGCGCTAGTTTTAGTCTCCGATCCCAACCATAATTATTTATTTATTTCATTTTAACATATAAGTTTCATTTTATTGTACAAGGATTTTACCTAACTGTGCTCACCTGATGTAACTTTGAATTTATCGTTGCAATAAGAATTGAAGTGGAAAAGAAGCTTATAATTATGCACAATCAGTCGTCGAACAACTGAGAAAAAGAAGTACCGAGAAGAATTCGAACACGGGACGTCTGCGTGGCGGACAAGCGCCTTGCCGGCCGCACGACGCTGACTCAATCATCGAGGTGGACAGTGTGCAGGTGTAGGAGCTACGCGTTGCACTTTGAAGTCGATTTTCGTGAAAACTTAGCCACATTGGAACAAATCCTTTGAGCTTGGTGGTCTAGAGGAATGTCCTCACAACAAACCTGCGACCCATCAAAATCCGGTGTTACCATACTTCGTATTCCCCTTGTTAGCTGTCGTATGTAGCATAACCATTATTACAGTGTTAGAGGCAGCAATTAAATGTCCCGTATTCAACTTATTTTTTCAAAATCATCATCATCATTAGAGACTGATTATGCCTTTCAGCGTTCAATCTGGAGCATAGTACCTCTAATAAAATTCCTCCATGAATCCCTATCCAATGCTAACATTGATGCTTCGCCTGATGTTATGCCTTTTACTTCAAAATCATTCTGCATCGAATCTAAGTACTTTCTTCTTGGTCTAACTCGACTCCTCTTATCCTCCGCTGCCGAACTCATGAGTCTCTTAGGTAAACTTGCTTCTCCCATTCGTGTAACATGACCGCACCATCTCAGTCTGTTCGCTCTAACTGCTTCATCTATGTTGTTCATTGACAGTTTTTCTTTGATTTCCTCATTATGGACACCCTCCTGCCATTGTTCCCAACTATTAGTACCTGCAATCATTCTTGCTACTTTCAGATCTGTAACCTCTACCTTGTGAATAAGGTAACCTGCATGCACCCAACTTTCACTCCCATACAACAAAATTGGTCGAAAGATAGAGCGGTGCACTGCTAACTTAGTCTTGGTACTTACGTCCTTCTTGCAGAAGAGAGTACATCTCAGCTGAGCACTCACTGCATTAGCTTTGCTGCACCTCTATTCCAGTTCTTATACTATGTTACCATCCTGTGAGAAAATACATCCCAAGTACTTGAATCTGTCTACCTCTTCTAACTTTGTTCCTCCTATTTGGAACTCAATCTGTTTAAATCTCTTTCCCACAGACATTACTTTCGTTTTGGAGATCGGGCTCTGAAATATTAGATTGCAACCTTTCAATCGAATCGGCCATTACAACTAAGTCATCCGCATATGCGAGCCTGCTTATTTTGTTTTCACCTATTTTAATTCCGCCCTGCCAGACTACTGTTTTCAACATATGATCCATGAATAGTATGAACAACAGTGGTGACAGGTTACAGCCTTGTCTCCATGAGCTTAATTTGCCATCTACTCTAACTGCTGCCTGACAGTCTACGTAAAGCCCTTTAATTATCTGCATAAGTTTGTCTCTTATACCATAATCTTGTAGAACTGACAGTAGCTTCCTCCTAGGAACACGGTCATAAGCCTTTTCTAGATCTATGAAACATAGATACAATTCCCTGTTCCACTCATAGCAGTTTTACATTACCTGCTGTAAGCTAAAGATCTGGTCCTGAGAGCCTCTAAGAGGCCTGAACGCACACTGATTTTCATCTAACTTGTCCTCAATTAATACTCGCACTCTCCTTTCTAGCCGGCCGCGGTGGCCGAGGGGACTGAGGCGCTCAGTCACGGTCTGCACGGCCACTACGGTCGGGGGTTCGAATCCCCCCTCGGGCATGGATATTTGTGCCGTCCTTACTATTAGCTAATTCATAAGTAGTTTGTAAATTTAGGGACTGATGACCCCGTAGTTAAGTCCCATAAGCTATACAAACATTTGAACATTTTTTCAACAATACCTGAGAATATTTTGCCTACAACGTTAATTAAAGAGCAAAATGCCTCGGATTTTATTTTTAAAAATTCGCTTGGTGCTTCCTGAATAATATTTGTCAAAGTGTCCCACAATATGGGACAAATCTCACTGGTTGGCACTACTGCTCCATAGACGTCAGGAACGCGCTGCGTGCGGAACACTGAATGGAACGCAAAGTGCCCCGTCTGAAGCCAGCCTAAGTCGGCGAACGGGAGCGACGGGATACGCCACACAAATGAGGACGGTCCAAGTTGCAGATTGCGAGCGAACAATGGGCATTGTTGCGGAGAGAGGGCGGCGGAGCGGCCGCGCTGGCGAACGCGAGGTGGGGCGCTAGCGGAGGCAGAGGCGGAGGCGTTATCACGTCAGCCGGCGTCTGTGGGAGGGCGTGGCCAGCAAGCTGCGAGGGACCGGCGACCATAGGGAAGGCAGCAAGCCAACACTCTGGCCTGTCTGCACCTACGGATATGCACCCCAAAGTATTGTACCCCATTCCGTCGTCGCCGAAGCCAGGAGGAAAGCTGCACTTCTTTCTTCTTAACCTTTTCCAAAGTATATACCGAGTGTGATTCTTGAAGTTTTCCCGGCGTACGGAATATTCCATAAAGTTTCGGAATTGCAGCCGGATTTCGTCGACTTCTTGCCACGATATTTCGGCTGACAACCGTTCATCCATCTTCAGGTGAGTGCGTTCCACTGGAGATCGTTAGTTACCGACGACGCCTATATAGCAAAAATTGGCGCGTAGGCGCGTGTGCTTCAGTGACCGTCATTGAAGGCGCGCTTGTGACGGTCACTGATGCGCACGCGCCTACGCGCCAATTTTTGCTACATATGCGTCGTCGGGAACTAACACCTGAAGATGGATGTACGGTTGTCAACCGAAATATCGTGGCAAGAAGTCGACGAATTCCGGCTGCAATCCCGAAACTTTTTGGTACATATCGGGTGATCAAAAAGTCAGTATAAATATGAAAACTTAATAAATCACGGAATAATGTAGATAGAGAGGTAAAAATTGACAGACATGCTTGGGAAGACATGGGGTTTTATTACCAAAATAAATAAATAAAATAAAAAAGTGTCCGACAGATGGCGCGTGTTTCTTGTTTTGTAACTGCTACCGTGACGGATGAGAGATACACTGATATGTTACAGAATCGCATCATGCCCAGCCTGGCTGATAAACACCTGCTGGAACGTATGATTTTTATGCAGGTTGGCGCTTTCACCCCATATTGCTAGACGCGTGATGATCGTGTGCTCAGCCACCACTTTCGTCATGCTTGGCCTCCCAAGTCCCCAGACCTCAGTCCGTGCGATTATTGGATTTGGGGTTACCTGAAGTCGCAAGTGTATCGTGATCGACCGACATCTCTAGGATGCTGAAAGGCAACATCCGACGCCAATGCCTCATCATAACTCCGGACATGCTTTACACTGTTGTGCACAACAGTATTCGTCGACTACAGCTATTGTTGAGGATGATGGTGAACATATTCTTTGCTTTGTCTTAATTTGTTATGCTAATTATTGCTTTTCAGATCAGATGAAGCGCCATCTGTCGGACATTTTTGAACTTTTATTTTCCAAGCATGTGTGTCAATATTTACCTCTCTATCTACATTATTCCGTGATTAATTAAGTTTTCAAAGTTTATACTGCCTTTTCGATCATCCGGTATATGGAGAGAGAGAGAGAGAGAGAGAGAGAGAGAGAGAGAGAAGGAAATGAGACTTCAAAAGTTACTGTTATACGAAATTCGATGATTTCACATCTCACTTTTCTTTAAGAAATCAGGTGCAGTTTGGGAGCACGAAGACGATCATACCCCCAGATCAGAATATTAGTTTCGTTACTCTTTCGGTCCACCCCCACGAACCACAGACATTGCCGAGGTGGGGTGGCTTGCGTGCCTCAGCGATGCAGATAGCCGTACCGTAGGTGCAACCACAGCGGAGGGGTATCTGTGGAGAGGCCAGACAAACGTGTGGTTCCAGAAGAGGGGCAGCAGCCTTTTCAGTAGTTACAGGGGCAACAGTCTGGATGATTGACTGAGCTGGCCTTGTAACATCAGCTAATGTGGCCTTGCCATGCAGTTACTGCGAACGGCTGAAAGCAAGGGGAAACTACAGCCGTTACTTTTCCCGAGGACATACAGCTCTACTGTATGAAAATATGATGATGGCATCCTCCCGGGTAAAATATTCCGGAGGTAAAATAGTCCCCCATTCGGATCTCCGGGCGGGGACTGCTCAGGAGGATGTTGTCATCAGGAAAGACAATACTGGCATTCTACGGACCGAAGCGTGGAATGTTAGATCCCTTAATCGGGTAGAAAAATTAGAAAATTTAAAAAGGGAAATGGATAGGTTAAATTTAGATATAGTGGGGATTAGTGAAGTTCGGTGGCAGGATGAACAGGATTTCTGGTCAGGTGAGTACAGGATAATAAATACAAAATCAGTTGGGGGTATCACAGGAGTAGAACTGATAATGAATAAGAAAATAGGAATGCGGGTAAACTACTATGAGCAGCACAGTGATCGCATTATCATTGTCAAGATAGATACGAAGCCAACACCGACAACAGTAGTACAGGTTTATATGCCAACTAGCTCTGCCGATGATGAGGAGATCGAAGAAATATATGAGGAGCTACAGGGAATTATTCAGACAGTTAAGGGAGAGGAAAACTTAATTGTGATGGGAGACTGGAATTCGGTAGTAGGAAAAGGAAGAGAAGGAAAAATAGTAGGTGAATATGGACTGGGCAGAAGGAATGAAAGAGGAAGTCGCCAGGTAGAATTTTGCACGGAACATGATTTAATCATAACAAACACGTGGCTTAAGAATCACAAAAGAAGGTTGTATACGTGGAAGAGACCAGCAGACACCGGACGGTATCAGATAGATTTTATAATGGTAAAACATAGATTCCGGAACCAGGTGATAAACTGTAAAACATACCCAGGGGCAGATATAGACTCTGACCATAACTTGTTAGTCTTGAACTGTAGGCTGAAACTGAAAAAACTGCGGAGAGGTAGGGAAATAAGGAGATGGGACTTAGATAAATTGAAGGAACGTGAAGTTCTGGAGAAATTCAGAGGGAGATTTAGGCATCAATTGACAGAAACAGGGGGAAATAAAACAGTAGAAGAGGAATGGGTAGCATTGAGACATGAAATAGTGAAGGCAGCAGAGGACAAAATAGGTAGAAAGGCAAGACCTACAAAAAATCCTTGGATATCACAGGAAATACTAAATTTAATTGATGAAAGGAGAAAATATAAAAATGCATTAAATGAAACAGGCAAAATGGAGTACAAACGACTAAGAAATGAGATTGACAGGAAGTGGAAAATGGCTAAGCTGGAGTGGCTAGAAGCCAAATGCAAATCTGTAGAAGAATGTATAAATAGGGGAAAAATAGATACAGCCTACAGGAAAATAAAAGAAATATTTGGAGATAAGAAAAACAGATCTATGAATATCAAGGACTTTGATGGAAAACCAGTTCTCAGCAAAGAAGGGAAAGCTGAAAGGTGGAAAGAGTACATAGAGCAGCTCTACAAAGTAAATGAACTTAGAGACGATGTAGGAAGGGAGGAGGAAGTAGATCAAGATGACATAGGAGATACTATACTGAGAGATGAATTTGACAGAGCTCTGAAAGACCTAGGTCGGAACAAGGCCACAGGAGTAGATGACATACCCTCAGAGCTACTAAAGTCTCTGGGAGAGCCAGCCATGACAAAATTATTTGAACTGGTGTGTAGGATGTATGAGACAGGCGAAATACCCTTAGACTTTAAGAAAAATGTTATATCCCCATTCCAAAGAAATCAGGCGCAGACAAGTGTAAAAATTACAGAACCATCAGTTTGATAAGTCATGGCTGCAAAATTTTAACACGAATTATCTACAGGAGAATGGAAAAGCTGGTAGAAGCTGACCTCGGGGAAGATCAGTTTGGATTCAGGAGGAACGTAGGAACCCGGGAGGCAATACTCACTTTACGTCTTATCTTAGAAGATGGATTAAGGAAAGGCAAACCTACATTTTTAGCTTTTGTAGATTTAGAGAAAGCTTTTGACAATGTTGACTGGAATACACTCTTTCAAATTCTGAAGTCAGCAGGGGTAAAATACAGGGAAAGGAGAGTTATTTACAACTTGTACAAAGGCCAGACCGCAGTTATTAGACTCGAAGGGCATGAAAAGGAAGCATCAGTTGGGAAGGGAGTAAGACAGGGTTGTAGCCTTTCTCCGATGCTATTCAATTTGTACATCGAGCAGGCGGTGAAGGAAAGCAAGGAAAAATTTGGAATAAGGATTAAAGTTCAGGGGGAAGAAATAAAAACACTGCGTTTTGCTGATGACATTGTAATTCTGTCAGAGACAGAAAAGGACCTGGAAGAGCAGTTGAAGGGAATGGACAGTGTGTTGAAGAGAGCGTATAAAATGAACATTAACAAGAGCAAAACAAAAATAATGGAATGCGGTCTTAGAAAATCAGGCGATGCTGAAGGAATTAGATTAGGTAACGAAACAATGAAGGTGGTAGATGAGTTTTGTTACTTGGGTAGTAAAATAACATGCGATGGTCGCAGTACAGAGGATATAAAGTGCAAAATGGCAATGGGAAGAAAAGCATTTTTGAAAAAGAGAAATTTGCTAACATCGAATATTAATCTAAGTGTAAGGAAGTCTTTTCTGAAGGCATTTGTGTGGAGTGTTGCCTTGTATGGGAGTGAAACATGGACGATAAGCATTGTAGACAGGAAGAGGATAGAGGCTTTTGAAATGTGGTGCTACAGAAGAATGCTGAAGATTAGGTGGGTAGATCGCATAACTAATGAAGAGGTACTGAACAGAATTGGTGAGAAAAGGAATTTTTGGCACACCCTGACTAAAAGAAGGGATCGCTTGGTAGGACACATTCTTAGACATCGAGGAATCGTAAATTTAGCATTGGACGGAAGTGTGTGGGGTAAAAATCGCAGAGGGAGACCAAGAGACGCGTATAGTAAGCAGATTCAGGTGGATGTGGGTTGTCATTCTTATGAGGAGATGAAAAGGCTTGCTCAGGATAGAGTAGGGTGGAGAGCTGCATCAAACCAGTCTCCGGACTGAAGACCATAACAACAACAACAACAACACTGTTTCGGTAAATGTAGGGCAGTCAGTGAGATTTGTACGAGGCATATCCGAAAAGTAAGTAACGTTGTGGGAAAAAAAGATATAGTATTTGTATTTCTTAAAAATTGTAACAAGGAAAGAGCATATCTTCCTTTTCCACATAGTTTCCACAGTAATTAAGGCACCTGTCGTAGTGGTCGATCAATGTATCTTGTCCTACCTCGTAGAACGAAGACGCCAGTGATAAGAACCCTAGCTGCTTTTTAAATTTCTTCCACGAGATGAAACCATCAATGCAGCCACATACTGCCAGACTTCTAAAATCTTCGACGTGCGATGTAGAACGAACGGAGAAGGAAGCTCGGCAGAGGAACTGTTCTGCTTCACGATAACGCTCGGTCACACGCTGCAGCTGACACACAAACTCTTATTCAGCAGTTTGGATGGGAGAAGTTCGACCACCAGCCGTACAGTTCTGATGAAGTGCTAAGATTTTTTTTGTAAATATAGGACTATGGGGCTAAACTACTGTCGTTATCAGTCCCTAGGCTTACAAACTACTTAAACTAACCCAAGGACAACACACACAACACACACACACACACACACACACACACACACACACACACACACACACACATGCCCGAGGGAGCACGCACGTACTTGGCAGCAATGCCGCTTAGAGCGCTCGGCCATTTCCCCACGGCCACAGACCTGACGTGCCGCCATCGGACTATCACATGTTCTTATACATGTTTCCAAGTGACGACGATGTGAGGAACGATCACTGTCGGCAGCGTTCTATGCGATAGGAGTAGATAAGTTGATCGACCACTACGACAGGTGCCTCAATAACGGTCAAACCTATGTGGAAAAATAGTTTAACATATGTTCTTTCTTGTGACAAAATTAAAAAAAAAATGATTACTCCCCCCCCCCCCCAAAACAGTACCGTACTTTCAGGATACGCTTCGTATCCTGATTACACAGTATACGAACAGCAGAGAGCTTTTGTAGACCTTCTATGATTGTTTCCAATGGCAAGAAGAATATCGCGAACACAGATTATTGCTTTAGGTAAAAAAATACTTACATCAAGAGAAGCGTCACGGTAATAAGGACCTGATATCATTTGCAAACTGCAGGTAGTGTTCATGACTCCCCTCCCGCCGGCCGCGGCGCGCCAGTCACAGTCTGCACGGCCACTACGGTCAGTGGTTCCAATCCCCCCTCGGGAATGGATATTTTTCTCGTCCTTAGTATTAGCTAGTTCATAAGTAGTTTGTAATTTTAGGTACTGATGACCCCGTAGTTAAGTCCCATAAGCTATACAAACATTTCAACATTTTTGAACTCCCCTCCCTCCCTCCCACCCCCCTTCCGTACTGAACGCCCAAGGGCAACAACTGTGTAGATGACCGGTATCTGCGACTTCTCCCTCGAAGGAACCCCGAAAAGACTGCTACCATCTGAAACAATGACTGAAAGGCAAGTATCAGACCAGACCGTACGAAGCAGATCCCACAATAGACGGCCATGGAAAGGTCTGACCCTTAAAATTAATATCTAAGATTGAATAAGAGTGAAGTAAATAATATTTGAATACCTTACAGTGGGTGTAGTCTCTCACTTATTCGTATTACATTCGTGTTACCAACACTGTGACGTGTCGCATAGCTGATAACATGATACGGCATAAATATATAGGGTGAATCACATAACACTTGCACCGCAAATATTGTGGAAACGGAAAGTGCGATTGATGTGCGGGTTTCACAGAAGAGATTGGTAATCAGGGGCTAGCATTTTTAGTCAAAATGTTGAAATGTTTTTATAGCTTATGGGACTTAACTACGGGGTCATCAGTCCCTAAGCTTACAAACTGAACTAGCTAATCCTAAGGACGGCACAAATATCCATGCCCGAGGGGGGATTCGAACCCCCGACCGTAGTGGCCGTGCAGACCGTGACTGGAGCGCCTCAGTCCCCTCGGCCACCGGGGCCGGCACATTTTTAGTCAACAAACAGATTGTAATATTACTTAGGAAGTGTATTTTTATGCAAATATACAGTTTTTTAAATGGAACAAAGGTTGTTTCTATCATGCACTGAAATTTTGGACACCAGCTGTGTACAAATAATTTTTAATGACACTTTTATCACGTTTAGTTTGGCAGCTACAACCGTTCACATTTCGGAGGCGGAGGATGCGATAGCGCAGCTCACTGGCCGAGTGGCTAGCCCCTGGGGGCACGGTCTACTGTCTCATGACCACCAGTAAGTCAGCTACGCTGTCGTAGCCTCCGCCCTCCAAACTTTGAATGGTTGTAGCTGCCAAACTAAACGTCATAAAAATGTCATTCAAAATTCTTTGTACACAGCTGGTGTCAAAAATTCCAGTGCATGATAGACACAACCATTGTTCCATTTGAAAACTTGTATGTTTGCATAAAAAATACACTTTCTAGGTATTTTTACAATCTATTTATTGGCTAAGAATACGAGTCCTTGACTACCAATCCATTCTCTGAAAAACGCACATAAATCGCACTTTCCGTTTCCGCAATATTTGCGGTGCAAGTGTTGGGTGATTTACCCTGTATGTGCCGTATCATGCTATCAGCTCCATGCCGTCTCATGCAACCAATCATGCGACGCGCCACACTGTTGGGAATACGTATGCATAACGAATAAATCGAAGTACACCCGCTGTAAGTTTTTCATAATTATTTACTTCACTCTTATTCAGTCTTAATTTCAAACGCCGGATGAGAATTTCAGTCGTGACATATCGGAGTCCAGTGATTTACTACTTTATATCTCTCTTGGCACGGAGTATTTGATGGATTTGTACTCCGCTACTCCGCAACACGTGTAGTGTGAAAAAAAAAGTTCAAATGTGTTTGAGGTCTTATGCGACCAAACATTGTCGGTATCAGTCGCTAGACTTACACACTAATTACTTGAGTAACTTAAACTAACTTATTCTAAGGACAACACAGAAAACCATGCCCTAGGGAGGATTCGAACCCCCGACCGTAGCGGCCGTACAGACCACAGACCGCTCGGCCACTGTGGCCGGCCGTGTCTAGTGTTTTATTCCATGGTTCCCTTCATACTTTCGATCAAGTCCTCCATACGTACGGTCGGAAATAGTTTTGCTTGTTCAAATATTCAGAGTGTGAAATATGTGAATAGTAATTGACTATCAGGAAACTAACCACCGTTGAGAGAAGAACATTCAAAACTCATTTATTGTACAGTATACATCGACAAAAACTATCTCGTTATGACTGTACACTAGCTCCAGTAAACCGTCGAGCACTAGTCTTACCCGGTAAGTGTTCACCTTGACCTGACTCGGTCGTTCGAAGCACTTGGGTGACGATCGATACTCGAACTGTGCGATAATGAACACAAGCCGATTTCCTCCCCTGCGCTCTCGCACGACTCGCCTTTGTGCCGGTACGAGGGGAGGGAGGGGTTGCAAACGCACCCCTGAAAATGTCAGGCCGAAAGGTTTCACCGCTCCCCGAACATAATCTGACCTTTAGGACCCTACTGCGAGAGACAGCACTTTGTGAGAAGATATGGTTCAGGGAATCCTCTAAGGCAACAGAGAAATGAGGCTTAAGGAGCAGTAATGAGGTACTGTGCAACAAGTTATATAATTAGAACAAAGGACGATGCTTAAGGTTCATTATCGGTCATTGATAACAAGATCTGCCACAACATTAGTTGGTACACATTTTTAGTATAGCTGTGTACAGGCAGCAAATTGTGATTGGAACATAATCATAATATTTATTATTTCTAACGAGTTTCACGCTGTTGGCGCATCATCAGAAATTGCAACAGGGAAAATATACAAAATATTTCAGTTTCATGCCGCGGACCTATCCACTACCAATAACAACAGGAAACACTGAATTGAGGGCGTGAACATTAATTATAAATGTATCCAGCCATATGACGCTAAAACCGAATATGGTTAAAATGTAGAATAAATGAAGTGTTGTGAGCCGGGTGGTGATTAAGTTACAGAATCAAGCTCAAGCGAACACGACAATTTTGTGGCGGAGGAGGGGAGGGGGGGGGGGAGAGTTGGGAGTTGCGACTAACAATAAGAAGATCAGGTAACATTTTGTAAAGTTGACGTCACTATGTTATAATAGTATTGTTTACTTGTCAGTTGGTCATTGAGGCTGAGGTTTTTTTTTTTTTTTTTTTTTTTTTTTTTTTTTTTTTTTTTTTTTTTTTTTTTTTTTTTTTTGAACCCGTTTTTGTTAATAGTTGCTCTTGGAAACTGGTTCTAACTGCTTGGCCTGTTTGTCCTGTGCACAAGTGAGTTTATATACCCCTGAGTTTGCAAAGTAATATTTGATATTTCATTGTGGGTGATCTGATGCTGAAGGCGGTCGTGAGTGGAGAAGTATATTCTGGCGCCGCTGCCTTAAGTAGATTTGCTAGTTTGTAAGAGACAGGCCAAAAAAATGCCATTGTAACATATCGTGGATCAGAATGAGAGGTTTGAGTGTCAGCTGGACAGGATAATTTTATTGATGCCAGATGTAATAATTTGTGTATTAGGCTGGTAGCGTAACCATTTGTCTTTGCTATGTACTTCAGATTGGTTATCTCTTGCCGCTTGTGGACTGTAGAAAGGGGTGTGTCGAGTGTTTTATGAAGCATGGAGGTAAAGAGGGAAAACTTGTGTGTGATTTGGTGACAAGAAGAAGCGTGTGTAATGGCATCACTGGTGGAAGGCCTGCGAAAAATATTGTAAACAATAGTCCGTACATCAATTTAAGATTGAGATCAAGGTAGTTTAGCGACCCAACGGGTGCCATTATCTCACGTGTGAAATTTATTGTGGGATGTAAAGCGCTGAACGTGGACCTATCCAACACAATGCTGATGATGTGGTAAGTTATACATCTCGACACCCGCCTTACTTACCACTGTCCATTCACCTCACGATTGTTTTTAATTCTCTAACGTCTCTTTTAGGAACTTTTTGCCCAATTCTAATATGAACATCTGACGATGGTTTTGGATTGATTATATTCTCTGATTTTATCTAGTCTAAAATGCTAACCATCGTGTGTTTTAATCTAATGCCATCCAGCTGTTTTTGAGGTATGTTCACGCCCCCAATTCAATGTTGTTTTTGTTATTGTAGTGAATAGGTCCGCGGCATGATTCTGTCATATTTTGTATGTTTGCCCTGTTACAGTTTTTTGATGATGCGCCAAAGCGCGGAACGCGTTAGAAATAGGAGAAAGTCGAGTAAGATGGCGACTTTAAGACGCATTATATTTTTTCTGGCCATTACGTTGAAATCAGATACTTCATTTGTGGAGAAACGATTGCTTGATGCCGGCCGCGGTGGCCGAGGGGACTGAGGCGCTCCAGTCACGGTCTGCACGGCCACTACGGTCGGGGGTTCGAATCCCCCCTCGGGCATGGATATTTGTGCCATCCTTACTGTTAGCTAGATGATAAGTAGTTTGTAAGTTTAGGGACTGATGACCCCGTAGTTAAGTCCCATAAGCTATACAAACATTTGAACATTTTTTTGATTGGTTGATGTATCTCCTTTACAATGGAGGCTTAAGACTTTTTAGATAGATCTGTTTTTGTTAGTGATAGTACCATTCATCCACTTTCCCTAATGTAGGGTAAGATGACGAAGTGAGCATTTTATTTAGAAAACAAATACTTTTATTGACGCTTACCTACTTATCAAAATAGACACAAACATTACATTTATCCTTTGCATCCTTGTAATTTAATCCCGTACTGAGGGGAGACTACGTCGTCAGCATGTTTTTTTTTTTTTTTACATAGTGACCTAAAGTAGCTTCATGGAAGTTGAACTCCCTAGCAGCACCTTTTACAGGCTTTCCATTCCTTACACGCTGCATTGCCTCTTTCAATGATTCCTTACTCCATTTCTGCCACCCTGTCTTTCTTATGAACCGCATAATTCGTCATCTTAGCCGCAGTCGACATTTTGGATACAGACTTTAACATGCACACAGTCTTCTATATCTATAAATGTGAATGTCTGTTCGATGTACGTTTATCACGTCTGAACCACAAGACATAAAGAGCTAAAAATTTGTACAGTTACTAATGTCTACCGGGGAAAGGCATTAGGCACCGTTTTATGGCGATGGGATAGCTATATGAATGTCTGTTTGGTGTACGCTTATCACGTCTGAACGACAAGACGCAGAGACTTAAATATTTGTACAGTTACTAATTTATACATGAGGTAGGTTTTAGGCACGGTTTTATAGCAATCTGATAGATATTTAGTAATTTGATGAATATAATGCGAAATGTGGAACAATAATTACTCTGAAAATTATATTTACTCTTTGAAATTGGTTTTATTGGTTGCATTGTTGCTTGAGGGTGGGGATGGAAAGTTATCGGTGTATATAAAATTCTACGTGTGTGTGTGTTAATATTTCGCTCTGCAGCGAAAACTACAGAAAGCAAACGAATAGTCTGTGTGTAATTGTTATCCGAAGTCTCCCCTTGTGCACCATAGTAGTTCCATGCCGATAGCCATAAGGGGGTGGAAGATATGGTGGTTGAAAGTCGTCAAATTATAAAAAAAATTCGGATTGAAGGCCAGCGATGACGTTTGCGACTCTATATAGCAAGGAGGTTACATACAGCGAAACGTGATGCCACAGACCATACTTTGGTCTATGCGTGCTACAATGTCATCAGCTCTTCTCTGTAAGGATAAGCATACGAATAAAGAAATATAAGAATAAATAAATAAAGCAGTAAAAAAGAAATTTCTTTTAATACATCCGTTTAAAAAAATCGATTTGATATTTCGCGCATTACATCAAGTGATCGATCTGTGATATTATTACAATCATTATTGTTGAATTTCGTGATTGGATTCTTCTAAACGAGTGCATTTTTACGTGTGATTTGATCTACAGTACTTACTTTCCTGGTAAACGGTAAGTGCATAGACTTCTGCAATCTGATAGGAATGGTTTTCAGTTTGTTTCTAAAGAAGGTACTGTATTTCATTTCATCGTTCAAAAGCAGTCTCATAGCACACTACTGAAAGATTGGTTATCTATCATAATCAACCAACACGCGAGCGGAGCCGCGGATTTAAGCTAGTACACAATAAAAATTCATTAAACCGTTATTAAAACATCAGTAGTAAATCCACAAGGTTTAAGAGGAATCAACTGATATTCATTAATACAAAAGTATTACTTGCATGAAACTTATTTAAACCTCAGGAAAAATTGTTAAAAAAACAGCATCTAAATCCCAGCCTCTGTTGTCAACAAAACAAAATGTGAATTGGTTGTCTTTTAACAGACATGCCTGCAGAGTGCGCTAAGGAAGCATTGGTATATAGTGCACATGGCACAATCTGTATAGTTACCGGAGAAACTGAAAATTCGTCATCTTAGAATCTTTTGTGTCCCAGCCTCGTCGGCGCTTTTGTGTCTCGTTTCCGTCGTAGGTGTCGGTGGTCGAGTAGAAAGACCGACACGCTTGTGCAGGTAGGAGGTGACCAGCCAGTGGGGCAGCAGAAACTAGAAACACTAGAGTAAATTAGAACGAGATATATATTTCTTAGAGACTTAGTAATACTTAACTTTTACACAGCTCAGTACTGCAGAATGTTGATACATAGTTGAGCTAGAGGCCTGCCTAGTGCCTATCCGATAGCCAAGCCTTCACTGGTGCCTATCTGATTCCGAAGTGTTGACTGGTTCCTATCTCAGTCCCAAGTGAACGATGTCGTTCAGTGGTGGCCACGAGCGGGCTCGCAGCAGAGGGCGCTCGTGGCTGACGTCGTAAGAAAGCCGCGTCGTGCGTGCATGGCGGCGCGCGGCGAAAGTAGGTGGCGCGCACTTTAGACTTGTGCGACACCACAGAATCCGCGTCAACTTACCCGACCTTCCCCTAATAAATATTATTATTCGAAACAGAGACAAAAGCGTCACATGTTTGCACCTGTCATTCTCCTTCAAAGTAGTCACCAGCGCCAGCAATGTGGAAGGGGTAGTATACCGACAGCAGAGCCTGTTTGTTAATGGTGTGAATGGAGCAGTCTACTACCTGTCGAATCTTTTGAACAGTTCCGAAGCGAATGCCACGAAGTGGTTCCTTCATCTTCGTAATCAAATCAGTCACCAGGACTTAAGTCCGAGGAGTATGATGGATGGTACAGTACTTCCCAGTCCCATCAACCGAACAGATCATCCACAGCTTGCGCTGTATGCGCCCGCGTATTGTCGTGCAAAATGATGAGTGGGTTGAGCAGAAAGAGTTGCTGCTTCGTTCGCAAAGCTGGTCGCAAGTAATGTTCCAAAAACGAACAGTAATACTGTGTATTGACGGTCTGCCGTGAGGAACGAAATGCGTTAGGATAACGCCATCACAGTCGTACACGAGAATCACCATAACTTTTAACATACTAGGACTCTCCAGGCTCGCCTCCTGAAGATCTTGATTACGCTGTCGTGCTGTAGAACTGTGGCACTTTCAGTCTTTATCCAGCTCTGTTGTTTCTGTTTCGAAAACAAGTGACACCGTTACGTTAGATCTCTCGCTGAGAAGTGGTCGTGTTTACCTCGATTGTGCGCACCCGGTGACGTGGACGGGTGAGTCAATTTGCTCGGGAGTTAGGTAGGTAAGTCAGTAACGTGTGCTATTAGCGACATGTGATATCCTTTGCATGTTGTCTTCGCAGCAGTGTTGCCAATATTTAAGTTCCAGCCTTCGTACATATCAGCATAATTTGTTGTGGACACAGTGTCCTCTACACATTCCGACAACGTTCACTCTAGAGCCGCGTTTTCAATGGGAACATCGGCACAGTCCTGCGTAAGTTACAATACCTGTCTACCCTCGTTTGGTACGAGTGCTAAACATTCCAAATTTCAACGCGTCGCTCCCGGTCGATGCCGCCGGTCCCAAAGAGGGATGAAG
Organism: Locusta migratoria; assembly: GCA_026315105.1. Lineage (NCBI taxonomy): Eukaryota > Metazoa > Arthropoda > Insecta > Orthoptera > Acrididae > Locusta > Locusta migratoria. Next base: position 526,558,375 of record CM048746.1, read on the forward strand.
AGTATCGCGTCTCGGCCAAGGCGTCCCTCGTACGTGACGTAAAGGACAGCAGGGGCGGTCCGCTACAAAGAGTCGCTTGACCCCGAATTAAATGAGGCGTCCATTACTCTTTGAGCTGCGGCTGGCGCGGCAAGTGACGTCACGTAATGAGACCCGCACCCCCGCCCCCCTCCGCCCCGCGGCGTTTGTCGCCCGCCACTTGTTCGTCCCGCCCACCTGACCCCCTGCGCTACCTCTGTGTTTCGCGTGTCAAACACCGCACTCGACTGGCGCGCCTCTAAAGGAGTGAAAGTCACTGGCGGTCCGTAACCCCTGCCATCCCAGCCCACAACATTTTATTAAACGCGTGTTTTCCTTTTCAGTTTAATAGATCGAGTATTAGTTTCGAGACTGTCGAGGAATTTTGTAAATTACAAACTGTTCACACTGAATTTTCGTTCTCTGGGGCCCGCAGTGTGGAATATGTCTTTGATTGACATGTTCAATACCACAATAATTATAAATTATTTTAACACAGCTTTGAACTTTATTAATTCACTATAATTTTATTTCGGCCTTAGGCCATCATCAGGTGTTCTGTAATACAAGTAATATAGAAGAGTTCTTACATATATTCTTATAACATAATTACATAAATTTTTACAAAGTTTTACTTACATTACTTACAATATTCTTGTTGTTTATTTGCTGCCCAATTGATTATAGAAGGCCGAAATAAGCTTATAGTGAGTTAATAAAGTTTAAAGCAGTGTTAAATTAATCTATAATTATTGTGGTAGTGTTCACACTGAGCTCACAAGTAACGCTATAAAAGTGCCACTCGTCGATGCGATATACTTCTAATATGGTCAAAATATAGCTTCCGAAGCAGGGAACTGAAATAAATTCAATGACGAAGTAGAAAATTCGTGCAGGACCGGCTCTCTACCATTCGAAGTTAAAGGAACTGCAGAAAAAAATAGAGAAATGAGAGCACCCAAATGTAACAAAGCCTCAGGCGTTGTGCATGAAACGTTATATCGAAAACGCCAGTTACAGAATAATAAAACGAATACAACTGGTGTAAAAGAATTTGAGTGTCTAGAACTTCCACATTTCAGTGAATATTTACTCATGGATTCAGAGGATGAGACACGCACCCTCTCGGATTTAATTCGTGACTAACACAAGGGCCGTGGCGGGATTAGCCGAGCAGTCTGGAGCCCCACGTTGCGGATCGCTCGGCCTGCCGCGTCGGAAGTTTCAATCCTCCCTCGGGCATGGATGTTTGTGTTGTCTTTAGTATAAGTTAGTTCATAAGTAGTTTGTAAGTGTACCCCGCAGTTAAGTCCCATAAGTTTTACAAACATTTGAACTTACACAAGGAAAATGGTACATGACACGAAATATCAGAAACGTGGTAAGTAGTTGTCTTATGCGACTTACTCAGTTGTGAATAAGTAGGATATACTACAGCCACTTCTTCCATGACAGTATTTTTATATACTATTATAACTGCTGAATCTAAAGTAACACTGTAAGCGTTGTCCATTATCATGTGTTCTAAATCACATACCTTGTGAACAGAAGCCTCTTCATATAATAACAGTTCTCTCGGCGTGTTCGTTCTACTGTCCTGAAAGTACATTTTCTCTGAATAACTTCTGCTTACAGCTTCACAGAAAAGGCATTAATTTTCATTACACGTGGTCATTGTCAGCTTCTCGATTGGCCGAAAAGCGGCAGGCCTTTGCGAGCAGCGTGTGACTGACGCGGTGCTGCACTCGACCATCAGCCCTTTAAAAAAAATAATAAAAAAGTGACGAGCCGGCGCCATATTTCACGCGTATCTGCCGGCTGCGCCAATTCAGCCCTAACGCACGGTCGCCCGCCAGGACGCCATTAAAAGCGTGATGGCCCATCGGAAGGGGCAATTCCGCGCGTTTACCATCAGAGCGGCACCGCTCTGGGATGAGCGCCACGGGGCCACTGGATAGTCGTATAGCCTTCATGTTCCTTTCTCCTGTACTCACACCGAAGCCTAGACTCCCCTCCATAAAAGTATCTGCATATCTTATCTACAAAAATGTATGTATGTATGTACGAGGGTTAGCCGCGCGTACTGGAGCGCCGTGTTGTGGTGCAGGCGGCCGTCTGCCGTCGTGGGTTCGATTCCCCCCTCTGGCATGGGTGTTTGTGTTGTCCTTAGTTTAGTTTACCTTAGGTTAAATAGTTTGTAAGATAATAACCAAGCTAATAACCAAGCTGTCGAGTCCCATAGATTTACAAACAAATTGAACATTCGAACTTAAACAAACGTTTTCTTTCTCGAAGATATGTGAACGGATCACACACACATATATATCTCGTGTGGAAGTTCTGCAGCGGCGTCCCATCCTATGTCGTTTCCACCCCGCCTGGATTTCCGCCCCTCGCACCTACTATAAATCCCTTCAAATCCTCGAACGCCACGGCCTCCGCCTCGCCTACCGCATCCACCTCCCGCCCCACGCGAATCCTCTGTTACCTAATTCCTTTTCCTCACCTTGAACATATCCACATCTCCCGTAAAATAGGGTCCCACAACCCCCTGGTCTGCCCCATCCACATCCTCTCCCAGGGTCACTTCCGCCACCATCCCTTTCCGGATGACGCCCTCAGTCCCGATATCTACCCCTCCTACCAACCCTAATCCTTTCCGCTCCCCCTCCCCACTATGTAGATCCGACGGCCCCTCTCGCCCACTCTCTCCCTTTCCCATCCCCTTCCATCCCTGGAGTCCTTACACATCTCCTTCCCCTCCTCTCCTCTTCCCCTCCCCTCCCCCGTAGTTCCTCCACCCTTCCTTCCTCCCCCCTGATAGGCCCACAGTGCAACAGTTTTTAAGGGAGCATCGTCGACTGTTTTATCCAGTGTCTCCGTTTTGTTCTTCGTTACCTGTGTTTGTGTCCATCAATGTGCTTTTATGCCACCATGGCCAAGATTTTAAAGACTGAATGTATTTTATCGCCTATGTCGAAATTTTAATCTTCACGTCACCATGTGTATTTTAAATTCTCCTGTTTAACATCCATTATATTTTTAACATGTCTTCATATCCATTGTAAAAGTCTGTAGGCTGAAGGACAGCGTAGGGTGCTGCTGCCAGCTGCCTAGTTGAGGCATTAAAATACCAATAAAGGAAAAAAATTTCTGCAGCCATAATACGTATGCAGAACAACAGATGGCTCTGTGATATCTGGTACCAGGGCAGCGAGGCTGTGAAACAGGGTTGTCAACTTGGGGGTTTTCCCTCAAGATTTAGGGGGGAAATTTTTTTCAGGGGGGAATTTAGAGGGAAAGAAATGTTAGGGGGATTTTCAGGTTGAAAAAGAAGTGCCGTGGTTGTTTTTAGGGGGAAGAAGAGAATTTATTTATTTTTGCATCAAATGTGTTTGTAGCAATCGGAAGAGGTGTTGCCGTACTGATTGCAGATGTTCATTGCCAACCGTGCAGCGTACTGTCAACCTGTGTTCACTACACTGTCGCTCTTCTGTCGCTACTGTCGCGCTGTTTTCATTGTTTCTTCAGTTCATGTTGCCTGCACTGTTTACTTACAGCGCACCCCCATCCCGTCGCTCAACAATACCAGTTTTTTCCACTAGTAAGTTAATGGACTGGTATTTTCCGAGGACACTGCATTGAAATACCGCTAAGTCACGTGCTATGATCTCCGAGGGAATGTCACAGTGAATTAGTGTAAGCCCTTGGAAATAATGCCTTACCGTACCGTATAGTATCACGGTGGGTAGGAAAGTTTCAGCAAGGACGTGTGTCAACTAGTGATGAGCACCATTCGAGACGCCCTGTCAGTGTGCGGACCGACTCGCACGTGCCGTCATCGAGCAGATGTTGGATGAAGACGGACGATGGACGCAAATGGAGTTGGAGAAGGCAAGCGGCATCGAGAAACGCACCGTCCATAGGATATGCGCAATGAGCGGTAACACTGCAAAATCGCAGCGCGCTATGGCAGTATGCTGGCAACAGGACGGCGATCAATTCTTGTCACGAATAATCGCCATCGATGAATTTTGGGCCAGAGCATATGAACCAGAACTGAAACGTCAATTGGCGGTGTGGTGACATGCTGGATCACAAAGGAGGCAGAAGTGCCGCCAGAATCCTTCCCCAATCAAATTGATGATGATCGTCGCATATGACGTGAGGGGGGTCATTGTTTTGCCTCTTTGTTCCACATGCAGAACAGTGACTGCACTGAACTATGGGTGCAACAAGTACGACATTGCATTCGGGAGAAAATGTCCAGATCTCGTGGACAGTGCAATAATCCTGCATGACAACACAAGATCACATAAAGCAGGCTGTATAGGGCAGCTTCTGCGACGTTGGGGATGGGGAGAAATGGAGCACCCACTGTACTCTTCCGACATTTCGCCCTGTGACTTTGATCTCAATCCACTACGTGGTAGGCGGTTTTCAACACGTGAGCACATTGGTAATGCTGTGGGCGAACAGGTGACCCGATTCAGACACAGTGCATCAAATTCTGAGCAGATGGTGTTCAGCGCCTCCCACATCGCTGGCAGCGTGCGGTGACAGCAGCAGGGGACTACTTTGAGGGTCTGTAGGTCCAGATTTCTCATGTCATCTACTGTATGTGTACGGTGTTGTCGTTATTTTCTGTTGTGCAGGCCATATTGCCCTGTATACAACCGTAATAAATTAGTTTGTTAGGATATTTCAGTGCTATTCCTTGTCCACACGTGTAGTTGCCCTTTCGTTTGTATATGTAACATTTTCCAACCGGACTGTTATCTCCAAGAAAAAGAAAAAAAAATAGTTGCCGTGAGTTTTGACCCAACCGTCGTATGTTCCCTATAGATTGTTAGACGACTGACTTTGATGAAACCACAGGCTATGGATGAAACCTTCAGGAAATCTTCACACTAGCCCAGTGGGCGAGCGTTGGTAGCGTTCGGATCAAAATATTTAATAACATATACGTAAAAGGTTACGTCTAGCATTTGGAATGACAGTATCCCCCTAGCCGAGAAAGACCCAACCGCCATTCTTCTGCAACTATAAAGTTCGCTTAAGCAGCTGCCAGCGGACTACGCGCGCATGCGCAGAGCAGAAATTCAAGTATCGCTTTTTCCCGCTTCTGGCTACTTGCCGTTTGGCCGTTTGCTGTTCAGGCAGTAACCGCAAACTACTAGATTCTACCCGGAAAAATATTTCTGGTGAGCTCAAGCTTCCAGATTCTCGCATGCGCAGAACTGTTTGAGTTGTAGTGGGAGGGTGCTGGGGTTAGTCTCCACGTGATCAGTGTTTACGTTTCGTGATATTTGCATTGGTTTGTCTTCGTGTACGAGTGGTACGAGTGTCTCGTCATTTGAAAACAAAACGGATTTCTGTGACTGGAAACTGTTAAGTGAATTTATTCACAAAATCACGGAAGGCTAGTAAAATATAATAGTATTTCAGTTTTCTTATTTTATTTCGTTTTTAGCAGGTCAAGCAGTGAGTTGAACATGTAATGCACAACTGACAGGTCATTTTATATATTTTAGCAGTCAACAAACGGTATACGGTATATATGAGTCCCTGGAATTTAAACTCACTCAGGATGTCCATCCACTGAACGAAATCGTCATGTTGTTTCTTTTTTTTTTTTTTTTTTTAATATCATTACCACCAAGCGGAAATGTCTATTGTTGTTATAATATTGAGGTGATTTTGGCACACGACTCATTATCGAGTGTTCACACAAGGTCAAGCATTATTCGACTTGAATAACATTACAGTTATTTTTGTCGGATTGCTAAATAAATTTAGCTTTTATCAATCAACTACAATGAACTACTCTTTTCCACAGAGACAGTCAATTTATTTGAAACAATATTCCAGAGTCTTGTCTTGTCTTGTCTTGTCTTGTCTTTTAAGGACTAGTTTTTCATTTTCTAATGCTTACAGTGTTAACAGATCATACATTTTGCTATAATGAAGACCTAAACAAGGAAATTGGTATCCTGAAACCCACATAGAAAAGCTTAATATCACGTATATCCACGTGAGTGTGGACATGTGAATATACTCTTAAAGCCGAATTGTGCTTTGAGTAAGGTTACGAAATTCTGATACTCTTGGTTTATCCTGGGATATGTTGTTTGTTTTGTGATACAATGAAGAATCTGTTAATGCTGCACATAGGAACATTTGTAAATGTTTACTTGAAGTTTACTAAGCAGGCGATTTAATCAGTAATTGGGAAAAAATAAATACCTATATTGACAGCTTTATAGGAAAAATTGTTTCTATTAGGTGCCTACCATCCGCGAAACATCTGTCGTACATTCTATACGCTTCTCTTAATTTCTTGATTTGTCTGCTTTAAATTTACAGACAGACATTCATTGGCAAATTATCGGATACGTTGGCAGAATATCGTCCAGTGTTCTATGATTGTACACTTTTTCGTTATTTTGTACGTATTATGTGAAAAGTTTCAATAGTCTGATCATGGATTCATTAAGTCACACAAATAAACCTTAAAGATAAACTGTAATTGTTCCGCATAACTGATCGCCATTATATAGGAACACCTAAACAATAATGAGGTCGCAGATCAGTTTTTGATTCACCGCTACGCGCGAGAACACTACATAATAGGGACGCAAGCTCCAAATACGTCATCGCAGCTGCACATGCGCAATAATGTCCGATTATTCGCGCTTGAAATTAGCTTTCTGGCAGCTGCAAAACGAACCTAAAGTGCTGCCGCTCGGAGCGCTAGCGTCGCTTCCGTGAGTGTTGGTGATGAATATTTGCAGTGAACAGACGAGTTTATGAATTACGACAGCATGCAGTAACGATCCAACATCTGATACGTGTTCTCTAAGCTGGAGTAGCAACTGTGCAGTTCGTAATAATTTACAAACATCGTGCGATGACAACTACATGGACATTGATGATTAAAACACAACTACACTTTTATCTATGTACTAGGCCTACGCAATAGACGGACGTGGTGGTGGTCGAGTGGTGCCGGCGTGGTAGCTTAGTCAACGACGAAACGATCAACATAGAACGAAACGACCGCAAAAGGACCGATCAAACCGAAGGAAAAAAAAAGTGGTTGCGTAGTAGTATCTGATATAAAAGTTTTCGGGTCAGAAACTCCTTACATTCTGCATTTTTCCCCTTATCAAGTGTTTACTGCATCGGCCATAAGAGGTAATTAAAAGAGCACTACCATACCATAACACACCATTCCATTACTTAAGCATACTTTCAGTTTTCTGATCGCCGCGGTGGAGTAGCCGAGCGGTCTAAAGCGTCTCGCTGCGGAGCGCGCGGTTGCTCACCGTGGAGGTTCGAGTCCTCCCTGGGGCATGGGTGTGTGTGTTTGTCCTTAGGTTAGTTTACCTAGGTTTAAGTAGTTTGTAAGCTACGGACTGATGACCACGCAGTTTGGTCCGATAGATTTACAAACATTTGAACATTTTTTAGTTTTCTGATCATTCTAAGCGACTGTTGGGCAATCGAACTATTTGACATTATTGTTTTCGAATATGTAGCGCTTACGGAAAGATAAAATGTTCCTTAATAATTCTAAAGAGAGTAAAAAAAAAATCTGTTCATGTGCAAATGTATATATATATATATTTGTGTCTTTCCATTTTTTAGCTCTTTTTCCTGTTTATTTCCGATCTTTACAACACGGAAGCTTCGATAACAAATATTGTGTATTGCGGTCGAGGCGCAATAATCATATCGATAGTCGATTTTAGTGGTCATGCCGAGTATCTTCCGTGCTGAGTCAGATCGAGGTTGAACCACCTACGGCGGATCTAGCTTTCGCATCATAGAACGGAACCAAAAGCAGAATTTAATTTCTGAATTAACGTCAGCTTTCATTTCATGTTAGAGATGTTTATACAATCGACCTGGATACTTTTAAATATACGTTACACTGTGATATTAGTATGTAAATATATATTACATCTGCTGAAGATTGTGTAAGCATAGTATTAGCTTTGTGTTTAATGATGTTACGTGGAACATAGTAACGAATGATATACAGACACATTCTTGTAGGTGTAGAATATAAATTCCACCGATGTGAAGTCCTGCGGGTGGTTAGTACATTATAAGACTGTAAGTGCGTCGCCTGTACACACTCTTGGTCGTGTATGTTTTCCTCCGCCGGAGGTTTCCCTTTGAACGACTGTTATCAGCATTGTCCTTGCGGAACGACCGTGCAACTTTAAAGTAGAAGCTCTTAGTTACGTAGCACTAGAATAATGCCAGAACTCAAAACCTCAACCTAGCGGTTATTTAATAAATGGTCGAATTCAGAAACTAACGTTTTCAGGGAAGTCACGGGACACGGGACACATTAGGTGCAGGGGTGTTGCTTGCGTACCACTCGCCCTCCCTGTACTGGCTGCACTTGTACAGCAGGCCACCTGTGACGTAGTAGTGCAGGTGGCAACAAAACGTGCAGCGTCGTCGTCGTCGTCATAAGCTGTCCACCCTGCTGATGACGACGTCGGATGGTACGTGTGGACACCGTTTTCTCCGAAACTTACCAAATTGGTTGTGCTATCGTTCCTGATGTTGTAGAGCGATCCATCAGAGTTTCATTACGTATAGTGGTCCAGTGACGTGAGTGTAATCTGCCCCATCGGTCCGTCGTTCCCTCCTGCGTCCAGTAATTACTTGTCCACATCGTAATTGCTTAGCTGTGTCCGACACCATCACCAAGTTCTATGAGGAATAACCTGCAACTAATCTTCCTGCTGGCCCGTGAAGTGTCCCTCACTAATTATGCTCACCTCTCGTCCCCGGAAATGCGTGCTGCGAAATTCGTCTGATTCGAATGCTTCCTTCGGTTCTACATCTACAACCACACTCCGCAATCCACCCAAAGGTGCGTGGCAGAGGGTACTCCGAACCACTACTAGTTACTTGCTTTCCCGTTCCACTCCCATATAGAACGAGGGGAAAACTAATGCTTGTAAGCATCTGTATTAATCTTAATCTCTATGATAGTCTATTTGTGGTCTTTACGCGAATTGTAAGTTGGTGGCAGTAGAATCGGTCTGCAGTCCGCTTCAAATTCCGGCCCTCTAAATTTCTGCAAAAGTGTCTCTCGAAAAGAACATTGCCTTCGCTCCAGCAAGTCCCATTTGAGTTTCCGAAGCATAAGCATTTCGGCAATACTCGCGCATCGATCGAATCTGCCAGTTACAAACCTAGCCGCCCGTCTCTGAATTGCTTCTTTGTCTTCCTTTAAAACGGTCTGGTCAGAATCCCAAACACTTGAGCCATATTCAAGAGGGAGTCGCACAAGCGTTCTATATGCGGTCTCCTTTAACGACTAATCCCATCGTCCCAAAATTCTGCCAATAAACCGGACCATCTTCCTTCCTAACGACTGTCCTTATATGCTCGTTCCTTTTCTTATCGCTGTGCAGCTTTACGCTGAGCTATTTAATTGACGCGACTCTGTCAAGCAGCACGCTACTAATGCTATCTATATCCGAACATTACGTGATTGTTTCTCCTACTCATCTGCATCACCTCAATTTTTTTTTTTTTCATTTATAAATAGTTTTCCTCACACCACCTGGAAATTTGGCCCAAGACATCTTGTATCTTACTACAGATATTCAATGATGACACCTTCCTGCACACTGCAGCATCATCAGCAAACAGCCCCAGATTGCAACTCACTCTGTCTGTCAGATCATTTATATAACTATAAAACAATAACGGTCATATTCAGACTTCCCTGGGCCACTCCTGACGATACCTTAGTCTCTGATGAACACTCGGCATCGAGGACAACGTACTGCCTTCTATTACTTAAGTAGTGTTCGAGCCATTCACATAATTTGGTACCTATTCAAAAATTCAAATGTTTGTTAAGCTTATGGGACTTAACTACGGGGTCATCAGTCCCTAAACTTACAAACTACTTATGAACTAGCTAATCCTAAGGACGGCACAAATATCCATGCCTGAGCGGGGGATTCGAACCCCCGACCGTAGTGGCCGTGCAGACCGTGACTGGAGCGCCTCAGTCTCCTCGACCACCTCGGCCGGCCTATTCCAAATGCTCGTACCTTCTTTAGCAGTTTTCAAAGTATCGAATGCCTTTTGAAAATCGAGAAATATGCAGCTGCCTGTTCCCCTTCATTCATAGTTTGCGACATGTCAGAGAAAAGGGCAAGCTGATTTTCGCATGATCGATGCTCCCTAAAGCCGTTCTCATGCATGGATAGAAATGAGAATACATTCAAGAATTTTACAGCAACATACATTGTGTTATTCAGTAATTGTTAAGCCTGTTTCTGTAGACAGTAACATTAGGTAGCCAGACTTCGATTACCGCTCGGCTCTTGGTGTTGTGTTGTCCTCCTCCTCCTCCTCCTCATCATCATCATCAAGTCGCTCAACTGGCGTCACCTAAAAAGACTTGCACCAGGCAGGCTGAACACGATCCCATCTGGGGTCTATCGGCAAAAAATGCCGCACGACCATCTTCGTGATCTCTTAGAAAACAACTGATGTGGAAGGTAGTGTAACTACTCTCGTAAGGAAAAGAGACAAGAGTATGCGATGATTCGCCCGGACATCCCACTGGTAATACGGCGTCGACTAGTATTACGTGCCAGGGACAATGGAGGGCGGCTGAACGGAAGCCGGCAGGTAGTGCAATCAGAGAGCAGAGAGCGCCTTTTATTGGACAAAAAGCCGAGCGCTTTCGTAGCCCGCCAGCTGAAAGCTTTTGTCCCGCTGAAAGCTTTACAAGCCGCTGGCAATGGAACGGCGCGCTCCACCTCTGCTGGCCCGTGCAAATGTACTCTCTTCAGCCACCTGACACCTGCAAACACTCTTCACGTCAGGTGCGCCACTTTCTACACTGTAACCGTCACATTACGGTAATTAAGGGGCGACCGCAAAAGCCTCACAGCGCAACACGAAAAACTATCCCCGCTGTTCTCGCCTCTGTCTATTACTTCCAATTCATGTTCTAATTATCATATTACTGTCGGTCTCCCTCTGATTATTCAGTTGCTTCTCCACATCAAAGACGCTACTCCTAGATTAACTTTTTTTTCCATTTCTTTTGAATTCTTTTACTGCGGGCCTCCTTCCCACCCCTCCAGACCTTTCGCTCGCTGTTACCACCTTCATCTGCTGCAGCTTCATCGGCGTTGTATTCAGCGTAAGAATTCTTCTTCCATATGCAGTGTGTTTCCGTAAAAGCGTGTAACACAATTTTAACAGGACATAGAGAATGCCCCATGACAAATTTGTGGAAGGTGATAAGCCAATAAGGAGATAACAAGAATACGATCACATTACTGTGTAGGTCTTTTTTTTCAGTTACCTGCAAATACCATCATTGACACAACGAACGAATGATCTGCAGTGTATCTTACAACACGTGCTAAGGCTCATATCGATGGGTGATACTTGTCAGGAAATCGTTCCCTGTGCAGCGTTTCAGCAGCGAGACTATTGGCACGTTATTTCCCCGTACTCAACGTTGTAGCGTCTAAGGGCGCAAACAAGACATTTGTTGTTAAATTGATTTTATAAAAAAGGAGAACACAAAAGACTCTGAAGTTCTGTTAAAGTCACAGACATATATTCCTAGACTGGCAATGCGATATACATTATTACTGCTGTCACTGAACTCTCGCCGCCATATTTCTATAGTATAAACGTGTGATCAATCGTGTTGGATTACAGAAAACAGTCGTAAAAATACTGCCGTAACAACGCTGTCTTTGGAGATTTGACATAATGATCAATTAGTGTGTCGTAAATGGCTTTAATTTTTCGTACAGTAAACGGGAGATACAAAAATCAGCTGCACTGAGTTGCCGTTCGCCGTCGGGGGTTCGAGACCTCCATCGGGCTTCGGTGTTTGTTTTGCCTTTAGCAGAAGTTACTGTAAGTTAGTTTAAGTAGTTTGTAAGCCCAGGGACTGATGACCAACGTAGTTGAGTCCCTTAGATTTACAAACAATTGGTTTTGTTAACAATTTGATGCAACTTCGGTTTTACTTCAGTAGTTTTGTCATAAAGTCCTACTTGTCGTGGATAACACGTTTTTGAGTGTTCTTACGAAAACAACATTCTGCTTTGAAGCATGCAGTAATGAATCGCGTTAATTTTCTGCTTTCGTTAAAGTTACCAATTTCGATCAACTTCCCCTTTCTTTGAATAGTATGGCCGTTATAAATGTCCTACTCGAAGTGTTATAACACGTATCTTCATTCTTCTGTTTTTCCGATAACTAGTCTGCTTTAACGGTACGTAAAATGTTTTTCTCATAATACGATTCTGCAGTCTGTGTGCTAAATTTAACTAATACGGAAGTATTAGCTCAAATGCGAAGCATATTTATACCAACTAGTAAAGCTAACAACCTCGTTTAGTGTTAGAAGATCATGGAAGTAGCATACGGAAACTTCTTGACGGGAGGTGAAGCATGATGACGGCGTCAGGTTTGTCAGAGAAGCAAGTTTGCCAGTCTAGTAATATATGTCTGTGGTAAAAATACAAAAATAATATCCTATGATAGATATATAACCTTAGCATTGTTATATCAAGGACTAGCTGAACCCCCACTGCTTCGCATGCGTAGGCTGGTTGGTCTGCACCAGTTGTTTCTTTTTAATCCTGATGAAGAATCCATATCTTAAGTTTCGTAGTTATAGCTTGAAATTTGAGTTAACAGCAACATATTCTTGAAAATCAATTTTTCCATGTCGTATTTCACCCCCTTATTGGTCGAATTTCCAAAAATACCGAAACACGTGTCTTTTAAATTTGAACCCCGAATCCATATCCTAAAATTTGTAGTTCTAACTTCAAAATTGCCTAAATAGCAACATATTTTCGAAAAATACCCCTTCTCCAATTTAACTCCGTTGACGGGTGAATTTCCAAAAATACCGAAACACGTAATTTTTAACGTCTAACCAACTATACAAATATAATTTTTTGCAGCTCTAGCTTCAAAATTGTATCAATAGCAACGTGCTTTCAAAAAGAATTTTTGATCTTCTATTTATACCTCTTACTTGTTGAATTTCCAAAAATACTAAAAATCACGGATTTTTAATCCTGACCAAGATTCCATATCCGAAGTTTCGTAGTTGTAGCTTAAAATTTGAGTTAACAGCAACATATTTTTGAAAATCAATTTTTTGCGTCACCTATTTTACCTCATTATTTGTCGGATTTCAAAAAAAATGCCGAAACACGTGTCTTTTAAATTCGAACCCTGAATTAAAATCCGATATTTTGTATTTCTAGCTTCAAAATTGCCTAAATAATTACGTATTTTCAAAAAAACGTTTCATCCCCTATTTCACCCCCTTACGGACGGAAAATCGAAAAATCTCTTCTTAAATGACGCCTACAGACTAAGATCAACACCCTCCTCAAATTTCAAGTTTCTATCTTCAGTGGTTTGGGCTGGGCGATGATGAGTCAGTTAGTCAGTCTATCAGTCAGTCAGTCAATCGGGACACTTCCTTTTATATATAGAGATTGTACGATCATATTCTTCTCTCTCTCCCTCTCTCTGGTTTTCTCTATGGTCTGTCATAAAAACAGTTTAGCTTCCTGGTGTGACGAACTATGTTACGGATTGTGTTATCTGTATTATTAGTTTGCGAACGATTTATAATCAAAAGGTACGTTGGTGAAAATATACATATGTTGAATATGTATATTATTGTCATTCGTAGCTTGCTAACCCCATCATTAAAATTTAATACGTATTTTAAAGATTTTTAGCTCAGACAAGGAAACACCGATGTCCGTTACGCAATCGCTGCCATTACGTGGCGCACATCTATTTTTCATAAAAAAAAGTTCACAAGTTATTTAAGCGATTCTACATTACGTCATTTGTAGGATTTTTTTAACGTCAATCTTTGTCTTTGATAGTAACAAGATCTTGCACAGATCTGGCCTTGGTTCATCAAATATAAAGCTTCATTAATTTCATTTGATAATTAAAGAAGAATTATCAGCTGCACACATAAACTCTTAACATTTTGAATAGATGTAATAACATTCAGGTTTGGGTGTATTCCGTTTATCAGTAGGTAAAAGTCGCTCGCAACAATCGGCGATATTACGTGATCTGTTGGCAGACTTAGTCTCAGCGCATTGAATCTGATTTTATTTATAAATTATTATCATTTCAATTAAACTGAATAAAATGTGCAGACAGGCGGAACTGTACATATACCGCTCCATCATACTGTGCTGCCGCGGTGGAGTAGCCGAGCGGTCTAAAGCATCTCGCTGCGGAGCGCGCGGTTGCTCGCCGTGGAGGTTCGAGTCCTCCCTGGGGCATGGTTGTGTGTGTTGTCCTTAGATTAGTTTACCTAGGTTTAAATAGTTTGTAAGCTACGGACTGATGACCACGCAGTTTGGTCCGATAGATTTACAAACAAACATACTGTACTCTACTTCTCTGAATAGCATTGAATAGGCGTGTCATTGGCTTGTAGCACGTTATGTTATGGGACAATTCAAATACGATATAATAGAGCCAAATGATGAATGAGTGAAGTAAACAAAATCTGCATCATTACTTCCTAATCATCAGGTCATCCTCATTGTTTCACTGCACTAAGAATGTAGGCCTACATGTAAGTAAACAGTACAGTACGTGTAAACTAGCACGAATGTAAATAAGGTGGAAAATGTAATGGGAAACAACAGCAGAAAAGTATTCTTCCATATCTTCTGTAGCCGGATTCTCTGGTCCCAGGTCCTGTACCTCAAATTGTTCTGTAGAGCATTACCTTTGACTTGGTAAATTTTTTACTCGCTCTTGCGGACACACCTTGTTGATGCACATTCCTTTAATTCGAAGACAGTGGACTAGGTTTATGTTAAGGTCTTCCTTTCAAGACACCGACCATTATTTTTAGTTGCTGTTCCAGGTCCTTTTCTGTCTCTGACAGAATTACTATGTCATCAGCAAACCGCAAGGTTTTTATTGCGTCTTCCTGGACTTTAATTCCCTCTCCAAATTTCTCCTTGCATTCCTACACGGCTAGCTCGATGTACAGATTGAATAACATTGGGGAAAGGTACAACGCTTACTCCGTTCCCAACCACTGCGACCCTTTCATGCCCTTCGACTCTAATAATTGCTGCCTGTTTTTTGTACAAGTTGAATATCACTCTTAGCTCCCTATATTTTACCCCCGCTAACTTCAAAATTTGAAAGAGTGTATTCCAGTCAACATTTTCAAAATCTTTCTTCGGAACCACAAATGCTAAAATCATAGGCTTTCCTTTCCTTAACCTATCTTCTGAGATACGACGTCGTAATAGATTAGATTAGTTTTTCGTTCAGTAGATCCACGTTGAGGAGATCCTCGTGGATGTAGAACATGTCAAGAAACAAAATTTACAAGTTGAATAATAGATAATACTAATAATATAAATAAAGATACGTACTTTTTTTGAGTTTATAATAATACCAATATAGTATGAATACCGATATATGCATCGCTTGGTAGAATTTAAAACTTCACTAATGAAGTAGGAGTTGGCCACTAGAAAGTCTTTTAGGCTCCTCTTAAACGGATCTTTATTTGTAACTAAATTTTTTTATACTTGATGGTAAATTATGGAAAATGTGTGTTCCTGAGTAGTGGACCCCTTTTTGAACTAAAGTAAGCGCTTTTAAGTCCTTGTGTAGATCATTTTTGTTCCTAGTATTGTATGTATGAACTGAGCCTTTATTTATTTTTTTTATTTTTTTTCTTTTTTTGATGGGGGAGGGGGGAAAAGGATATTTTATTTGTGACAAATTTCATTAAGGAATAAGTATACTGAGAGGTAGTAGTTAATATACCCAGTTCTTTGAAGAGGCTTCTACAGGATGTCCGTGAATTTATTCCACAAATAATACGTATTACACGCTTTTGTACTCTGAAGACTTTTGACTGACTTGAAGAGTTACCCCAAAATATTATACCATATGACATTATGGAATGAAAGTAAGCAAAGTATGCAAGCTTTTTATGTCTCCTATGTCTGATTACACTCGTCTTGAAAACAAAACAGATTTGTCGAGTCGTTTCTATAGTTCTGTGGTGTCCTCCTCCCAAATGAATTTATTATCAAGCTGTAATCCCAGGAATTTAATACTGTCAACCTCTTCTAACTGCTCTTCTTCATACTTAATGCGTATGCTGGCGGGAAATCTCTTACATGTTCTGAACTGCATGTAGTGAGTCTTTTCAAAGTTTAATGACAATGAGTTGGCTTTAAACCATTTATTAATGTTCATGAAAATATCATTAGCAGACCTTTCTATAACTAAGCTTGACGTATTTTTTATTGCAATACTTGAATCATCTGCAAAGAAAACGAACACTGCTTCTGGTAATGTATTGCCTTTATTGTTTGGATCTTAAGCAATTAATGTTATTTCAGTATCGGTTAGACACTTTGAGGTTGCGCCTTTTAAGAAGGGAGACTGGTGTCCAGACAGATGTGGGGTGGGGAAAGCGGTGTGCACAGGGCAGGCGGCAGGGTGGCGAGTCGCTGCTTCTGCTGCTCGACAGCTGCGTCGTTGCGTGGCTCCCACGGGACGGCGGCGTCACAGGAAATAAGCAGGCTGTTTGCTGTTGGCTGCGGGCACTCCTGCCCCGCACTCTGGGGAACGCCTGCCTCAGCGCCAGTTGCGACGTTCCCAGAAAACTGACGCCGCCGAGGTCTGGCTGCCCTCGCTGACAAGTGTGTCCCCAGCCAGTGGCAGAATTAAACTCTCTGGCCGAAAAGGGTACAGAAAACTTTACGTGTAGGGCAACAACAGTTGAAAGTTTCCGTATTTGAAGAAACATGTCCGCTGCTAATGTCAAAATATTTAGTGAAGGACACACTACCGGTTTCGCAATTTAAAATTGCATCCTCAGGTGTTACGTCAAATCATTAAAGATGATATGAAATCGGACAAAACTCATTTCCTCTCATTTAATTCCAGATTTCTTCAAAAACGCATATAAAATCTGTAAGAAAACAGTCTACTCAAAGCGAAGGTGTCCCTAATTAAAAACTTATTAGCAGAATTTGAAGTCATCCCCGTATCTCCTATGAAGATGGTCTGTGGAGTCACTATGTTGTTAACGGTCTCCACCTGGTCAGTTAGACTGTTAAAAAGATAGTTCCTCTTAAGATGATCTTCGTATGGAGGTGGCATCAAATCTCTCCAGGGGACTGATGATCATTGCAGTTTTGTCCCCCTTCAACATCCCAACAACAACAAAATCAAATCTCGCCACTACGTTTTTATTGAAGATGAAGGTGAAGCAATTAATTAAAATTTGTGATGCGGTCGGGAATTGAACACGGACCTCTATGCTTACTAGTCAGACGTCTTGCCGTTAGACAACCGCACCACTGACGACTAAGACGCCTCGGAATAGTCTAAGTGCGACTTTCCTCCACGACACAAACTTTAATTCAGCTTCCTAGTTCCATATAAAATTGCCACTACTGCCAAGGCTCTCCAAGCAGCGGAAAAGCACCCCGGCAATGGAAATAGTGGAACATTCCTATTAAGATAATATAAATATCAATTTAAATATAAATTAAGAAACCCTGAGACGGTAAATCTTACCACGAATGTTCCACTATGTCCATTGCCGGGGTGCTATTCCGCTGCATGGAGAGCCTTGGAGGTAGTGGCAATTATCTATGGAACAAGGAAGCTGAATTAAAGTTTGTGACGTGGAGGGAACTCGCACTTCGACTACTGCGAGGTTTCCGGGAGCCGTGGCTCAGCGCGCCCGGTCAGAGGGATGAATGCCTTTTTGTAATAAAAAAAGCTGAGCCAAGCACTCATCGAACGACAACGAACAAAAAGGATCAACGACCGCAATGAACTGAACTACCCAAGGGGGAAAAAAACCGGTAAGATGTCTGCCTAGTAAGCATGGAAGTCCGGGTTCGATTCCCGGCCGCATCACAAATTTTTAATTCATTGCTTCACCTTCATCTTCAATGTCATGGACATATATGAGACGAAAAACCCTCTCAGGATTTTTTAATTTATATTTAAATTGATACTGAGTTTTTAATTATGGACACCTTCCCTTCGAGTAGACGGTTTTTTTTTTAATTTTATATATATACTTAAATGAGAGCGAATGGGGGCCGATTTCATAACAGATCTTTTTTAATGCTTTGACATAACATCTAAAATTGCAATTTTAAATTGTGAAATCGGTCGTGTGTCCGTCAATAAAGGATTTTAACAGTGGCAGTGAACCTGTTCTTTGAAATACATTCAATTGTGGCCAAGAATACCATCCCTCCAACAAACGTGTTTCAATTAAGAATCAAATGTCAAACTCGTAACTAATACATAGGGCATGGGTGAGTGTGTTGTTCCTAGGTTAGTTTAACTTACGAGGGGAGTGGCAGGGTTGGAAACTGAAGTTCGGCATGGGGCGGCGACCGTTCGGAGCACTGACTCATGGTGTTACAATGCCCCAGCCATATCGACAGATGGCCAGCCATTCACGAAAAAAAAAAAAATTTAAAAAAATTTTTTTAAAAAAAGGCTCAGAGACTTTAAGTCTTACGTCCGCGCTGTGAACAGAATAGCGCGGTCGCCGAGCCGAAGTGGTAGCTGGTAACTGTAGCAAGCCGAAGATCCCGTGTCAGAATCATCAGCCCGTGACTTTTTCCTTCCTTATTCCGTTTCTTTTCATATTCTTGTTCATTTAAATAAGTACTGTAATTGACTATAATAATACAATATGCAATATAATGTGCAATGTTGTTAATAATTCATGCTTCGTATTTTCAAAGTATCTATTTACTTTTCTTTATTGAAAAGTAAGTATACAAAGTCGTTCAAATGGTAAACTTCTTTTATTTCAACTTTTCCTTCCAAATTATTTCCTTCAAATATTAGTGCATACTGCTGAATGGCCAGCCGCGGTGGCCGAAGTGACTGAGGCGCTCCAGTCACGGTCTGCACGGCCATTACGGTCGGGGGTTCGAATCCCCCCTCGGGCATGGATATTTGTGCTGTCCCAGTTCGTAAGTAGTTCATAAGTAGTTTGTAAGTTTAGGGACTGATAACCCCGTAGTTAAGTCCGTAAGACTATACAAACATTTGAACATTTGAACATTCTACTGAATGTTCTGTGCATGGGAGAATAATAATCAGAATGTCAAGTCTATGAATAACGATATTGAACAAGAGCCAGAATGACATTTGTCATACAGACATCAGCAACAAAAGATATTTGAAAAATTTGCATTTCGAATAAATGAGTTTTTACACGATCAGGGAGTTTTAACGACATTGTAAAGAAGCATATTGCGAATTATTCCCATCTACTTGCATTACTGAACCTCCTGCACCACTGTCGCATAATAAAAGATATGAATACAATCAGTCTATTATCATTTTCTTTTCCAAAACTTTTGTTATTCTTTCTTGTAACGTAACTAGTCGATGTCACTTTTTATTATGTTACGCCAGAGAAGTTTGTTTAATTAGCAAATATTAATTAGCTATTGTTATATTTCAGATAATATGCTAATTAGTATTTCTGTTAAAAGTAAATAAATTATTTTCTCATAATACAGGGTGTCCCACGAAAGACGCCTGCTAGGCGTCCGCGGATCGCGCGGTACGACTCCCGGCCGACACCACCGCATCCGCCGGCCACGGCAGCGCCCGATTCTCGGATTCTGTTGTGCCGCGGGCGCATACACTGAGTTGTCTAAAAAATATTGCCATCTAATTAACTAAAGCTTACCTTTATTTAGAGTAGTTGTTCAAAATAATGTCCATCTATGGAAAGAGCAGCGTGACATCTCTTGAACACATTTGGGAACACTCGACGAATTTCGGCTGCCGAAATCTAGGAAACGATTAGTCGAATCCTATCTTCCAAGTCTTAGAGTGTATGGGGATTTCTTGCATACACCTTGTCTTTTTTTTTTTTTTTTTTTTTTTTTTTTTTTTAGCATTCCCCAAATATATAAGTCACAGGGATTTAGATCTGGAGAACGAGGAGGCCAATCAACTATCCTATCATCATGAGAAATCGGTTGGAAACTTTCCTCAAGTCAGCACCTTTTAGATGTCGCCACCGGCGCCAACCTTGTGTGCATAATCATTGCTAATCATTTGCATATCACAGCATCTTCTTCCCGTCGGTTAAATTTCGCGTTTGTAGCACCGTCACCTTCGTGGTGTAGCAATTTTGACGACCAGGGGTGTATTTTCAGAAGATGGGCAGAAAGTATTGGTAATGCGAGAGTTGAAGGCGGCGGTATTCACAAAAAACCGAGCACGTATAACGTAACACTGATCACCTGCCTTCTGAGATTGATTACTGAAACCGGAGCCCAAAGTAAAAAAACGCGCAGCCAGGGTATTGTGGGCAGAACTATAAACGTTTAGCCTGCCCGAGCTCTTACGTGGCGCTTTCAGCCGGGCAGAAAAGTAAAGAGAAGAAAAAGAAAGAAAGAGAGGGTTGTAGAGCAGGAGGCGGAGAGCAAACAGCGCGCCTGTTTAGCGGCGCGGCGCGGCGCCGCTCTCGGAGAAGTCGCGGCGACAGCTATCGATTCGGCAGCGCCTCGCAGCGAGTGTCTGGCCGTCCGCCGGCCACCGCGGCGCAAACAGCGCGGCCACAGCCGGCGCTAGCTCTCTCGCTGCCCATCGATTCCGCCCGCCGCTGTCACTGCGGTCGCGACGCGCCGCCACCTCGCAACTTCTTCTGGCTCCCCAACACCGACTTTCCCTTTCTGTTGACTTCTGCTTTCTCCAGACTGCGGTGTCGTACCTGTTTCCAACAGACGCACAGAGGGACTGAATCCCCAAAACGTGGCCAAAACTCCGAAAATGAATATTCGATTATCGGAATTTTGATGGGTGAGTTGGGCAAGGGAATGATTGGTGCATCTCATTTCAGAAGGAGGGGTCGCCACTTTCTATACCTGTCGAGGTACGTCAGTTTAAATGTGACACCGAAAGGTTATTATCTCTCTCTAGGTTGGTCCATCATATTTCTGGCTTGCAGCTGGATCATGTTGACGTCTTCCAACGATATTTGGGCTGACAAACATGCAGCCATCTTCAGGTGAGCGCGAGTCTGAAGATTACTGTTTTTTTTCCTTTATTGTGTTTTAATACCCTGTTACAGGCAGGCTGACAGCAGCCTATGATGCTGTTCTACAGCAGAACGAATGAGAACAATGGACAACAGAATATAAAATTAACATGGTGATAAAACGGCGTTTTTGCAATTTCAAGATGAGAAAATGGGAGAATGTTAAAAGTACATGACAGTGGATAGACATACATGGTTGTTAAAACAAATACGTTGCCACGGTGGCTAAAAACACTCAATGCAGACGACGAGACATAACGTGACGGCGACATTGAGGTAAAAAACACTGAACACTGGTTTCCCACAGGCGTGTACGCAACGTTAAAAAACACTGGGCGACGATACACTATACACACGAAGTGTTAAAACACTAGCACTGAACTGGAGAGAGCGCGGGGGAAGGGGAAAGGAGGAGGGGGGAGGGGAGAAGGGGGAAACCGGGAAGACTCTGGGAAGGCGGAGAAAGGAGGGGGTGAGCCAAGTGGGGGATGGGATGGGAAGGGAGGGGGAGGGAGGAAGGGGCGATAATCTACAGCGAGAGGTTAGAGTTGGAAGGAGGGATAGATGTCGGGACGGTTGTGGAGAACGTCGTCTGGGAGAGGTAGGTGGTGGAAGCCACCCTCGGAAAGGACGTACAGGGTGTGGAGGTTGAGGGAAGGAGGGATGTGGCGGTAAAGGCGTGGCATGGGCCCGGGATCCCGGAGGAGAGGAGAGACTAGTGGGTGACAGGACTCTAACTTTAGGGGAATATACTGGAGGCGGATGTGTTGAAGGAATTGGACCAGATGCGGGAATGGGATGAGGTAATAAAGGATCCACATGGGGGAAGGGAGGCGGATGCGGTAGGCGAGGTGAAGGGCGTGGCGTTCGAGGATTTTGAGGGATTCATAATAGGAGGGGGTAGTGGAGATCCAGGCGGGTTGGAAGCAACAAAGGACGGGACACATGAGGGAACGATAGGTATACAGAATGGTGGAAGGGTTGAGTCCCCATGTCCGGCCGGAGAGGCATTTCAAGAGGTTAAGATGGGATAGGGCTTTCTGATGGACGGTTTTGAGGTTAGGGTTCCAGGAGAGGTCTCTACCTAGTGGTTAATCCGAGGTAGCGGAGGGTCTTCGCTTGCGGGATGGGGCGGCCATGGAAGGTGAGGTAAAGGTCTCGGTGGCGAAGGGAAGCGGTGGTGGGACCTATGATGATTGCCTGGGATTTTGTAGGGTTAACAGTAAGGAGCCACTGGATACACCAGGAGGAAAATTCGGAGAGATGGGACTGAAGGAAGTGTTGGGAGCGAGAGAGGGACGGGGCAAGGGCAAGGAAGGCGGTGTCATCAGCATACTGAAGAAGATGGACGGGAGGCTGAGGTTGGCGCATATCCGCTGAATATAACAGATAGAGGAGGGGCGACAGGACGGAGCCCTGGGGCATCCCGGCGGAGGGGTAGAACAAACGGGAATTTTGGTTATTGACAGTGACATAAGATGGGCGTTTGGAGAGAAAGGAAGCAATGAGATGGACGTAATTAATAGGAAGGGCGTAGTTTTGGAGCTTGAAAAGGATAGCGGGATGCCAGACAAGGTCGTACGCGTTCTCAATGTCGAGGGAAAAATTACCGGTGTGCGTCGTTCTATATATACCGAAGATTGGCGCGGCGACGCCTGCGCAGTGACGAGGTACTAGCGCGCCCCCAGTCGAATTTGGTGCGCTCTGCGGTAGAAGCGGGCCGCGTCTGCGTAACGGTGTACTTACATTCGCGCCACCTGTCGGAATGCGCTTTCGTGCATCTTACGCCCGGTGGTCGAAGAAAATCACTTTTTGTCAGGGGTTGCACTAGATGTAGACCTACGTCTCTATCAAGCAATTAAAGAAATTACAGGGTCCCCTGCTTTATCCATTTGAAAGCCGCCATCCCGATTAATCAGGTCTTCTGTCAATCGTATTTCAACGGACTCCTTAATAATCGATCCCAAAAGTATCTTGTCGATGCTAAAATTTTTGTTGCAGAATAATCCATGGAGTGTCCTGTAGAAGTACAGTGTTTTGCTGTGGCTGATTTGTTGGGCTGCAGTAGACGTGTGTGGCGCTCATGCTCCACGCATCTCTCTCGCACTGCGCGAGTAGTCTGGCCAATGTACGATTGGTCATATCTTTGGATCGTACACATTATCTCTGGTAAGAGGGAGAGAGAGAGAGAGAGAGAGAGAGAGAGAGAGAGAGAGAGAGAGAGAGAGAGAGGTAGTAGTGTGCAGAGTCTCTGTCTTGAATGTCTTGAATGAGTAGACTGCCCTAGCAAGCAGTGGAGGCAGTATTGTTAATCATCTTTCTTTGTGATGAAGATATGAGATTTTTCTGTTTATATAAGAAACTAGCAGAGGTGGATATATAAAAAATTTATAATATTGGTCACTTTTGAATTCGTAGAGACATGGTAGACATTGTTAAATTAGTGTGTGAAGGAAGATTTCAATAATAATAATAATAATAATAATAATAATAATAATAATAATAATAATAATGTCACAAATCGTAGATTGTATTTTTTTAGTAGGGAGTAGTATTGCATTTCCCCTTTCATAGAATTTTGATAAAATGGTTAATGCTACATTGTGTGGTACGTGTGTGATTGTGTTACATTGCACGTGGTAAGCACTATAAGGAAATTAATTTACAGTGTGTTAACAAATTAAATTACTAATGATTAACTTCAGATCATTGATAGAGGACTTTTGATAAAATAGTTAATGTTACATTGTTTGGTACGTGTCTGATTGTGCTACATTGCACGTGGTAGGCACTATAAAGACAATTAATTTACACGGTATTAATGCGAGTCAAGTTAGTTGTTATTCTGAAAGGAATTAATTGCATGACAAAACTTGCGTTTCCATGTGCACAGTCAGCTAAATTAAATTACTAATGACTAAGTTCAGATGACTGATAGAGATCAATGTTGTTCAGATGCTGTTGAAAAAAAAAAAAAAAAAAAAAAAAAAAAAAAAAAACAGTTTTGTGTAATTCAGTAAAAGACTCTGTTGCAAAGGTTATACATTCTTTCTGTCGTGCTGTTGGAGTGCTCAACTCGTTTTGCAGTTAAGTAACAATTTACTGATGAGTAATAGTTTTTATCAACTGAAGGGTTTTAGCACGCAGACTGACAGGACAGGTATTCAATGGACTCACAGCTGTATAGCGCAGTATGCCGACGCACATCCATGGTCTTTACAAAAAGCTCAAATATGACGATTTCTAGTATTTGCCTAATCTAGTCGGAACTGGGGCAGACTTTCAAAATGTTCAAATGTTTGTATAGCTTATGGGACTTAACTACGGGGTCATCAGTCCCTAAACTGACAAACTACTTATGAACTACTTACGAACAAGGACGGCACAAATATCCCTGCCCGAGGGGGGATTCGAACCCCCGACCGTAGTGGCCGTGCAGACCGTGACTGGAGCGCCTCAGTCCCCTCGGCCACCGCGGCCGGCGGGCAGACTTTCAACCTACGTCGAGAGCACACGCGACACTGTGAAATCAAGGCAAATTTACTCTCGGTTTGTGAATAAAGTTAAGAATTTCAGTTCTACAAGATGGAAACGATTCCTACAGGTATGTACAAAATATTCGTACACAAAATCGGTATAAAAATTCATTGTTATTCTATTGATACTATATTTTCTTCCGATGCCTGTGCACAAACGACCATGCTTTTCCAAACTTCCATTTTCAACTAGAGCAAAAGTAGACTATACCGCGGAATTTCAACTCCCAGACTACAGACTGATTGAATTGACAAGAATCAGGTGTCAATATCTGCCATTTCTCTTGTGTGATGAATATTTGCAAGTGCCCACGCACTGTTTCCGATCGGTCACTTATCCGAAGAAGGGCAGGAAGCGAGAAGCAAAGACATTAAAAAATATGGGGAAGACTTTTCCAGAAAATGTTCACATGTAAAAATAGTAACAGATTTTAAAGAGTCTTCTGGTAACTTCGGATTCATACGAATCCAGTATTAGAAAACTGCCACAAACACACGTGAAAAGTTTGTCAAAGGAGGCAACAAAGCTGTTACTGTCACGCGCAATTCCAATTACACCACGATCGCCCATGGAAAATTCCGATAGGGATTATGACTCAGAACTTCGAGAGCGATACTAACTCTGATTGCTAGATACAAAACCAATCATATCATTTAGTATACATAAAAACAGCATCATATTACCTACACTTATTACTTCTATCGTTGATTATACTATTACATTTATTGTTTGTGCTCTGTTACCGACTTTTAAGATTGT
The DNA here is from genome assembly GCA_026315105.1 of Locusta migratoria. Taxonomy (NCBI): domain Eukaryota; kingdom Metazoa; phylum Arthropoda; class Insecta; order Orthoptera; family Acrididae; genus Locusta; species Locusta migratoria. The sequence goes on from CM048746.1 coordinate 526,583,852, forward strand.
TTCATTATATTATTGAATTATAATGTGTATGGTATCAAATAATTTTTTCCGATATATTGACGACAAATATGCTGTTATTTTGTTATAATAAACAAATCACGTTGGCAGTGTATTAATTATTAGTGTTTAAATACTATGTATATAATATATTAATAAATTATAATGAATTTACGTGGGACACATTGCTACATTCGTTCCGCCATTTTTTTAGGCCGCGCTGGAGTAGCCGAGCGGTCTGGAGCACCACGTTATGGATCGCGGGGCCTCCCGTGTCGGAAGTTCGAATCCTCCCTCGGGCATGGAAGTTTGTGTTGTCCTTAGGTTAGTTTAATTTAGTTTAAGTAGTTTGTAAGACTAGGGACAGATGACCAACGTAGTTTGGTCCCATAGGATTACAAATATCTGAACAGCATTTTGTTCAGAGAATTTTTAACGCCGCGATGGAGTAGCGGTCTAAAGCGTCTAAAGCGTCTAAAGCGTCTCGCTGCGGAGCGCGCGGTTGCTTGCCGTGGAGGTTCGAGTCCTCCTTGGGGAATGGGTGTGTGTGTTGTGCTTAGATTAGTTTACCAAGGATTAAGTAGTTTGTAAGCTACGGACTGATGACCACGCAGTTTGGTCCGATAGATTTACAAACATTTGAACTTTTTATTATTATTATTATTATTTAATTTTGACTGTCAAATTCGTAATCAGCGACCTCAAAAATCCCCGTGTGATGAGTTTTATATGAATTAATCGTCTTAATTTGGGTTTGGCCACGTTTTGGGGATTCCGTCCCACTGTGCGACGACACAGTCGTGAATACAGACTGTATAAATTTGTCGTCAGACTGTCGATATAAGTCAGACCCAGTCAGTTAGCCGCGTGGTCTACTGCCGTCGCACACGGAGCGTGTATCTGAACAAGTCTGGCCAACGTGGCGAGTTTCTGACGTCACAATGTGCGAAGAGCACGTTGGCGAGCATTTCCCAACGTGTGGGGCAGTATCAAGCATGCCAGATATTCTCAAAGTGCATCTGAACGAGCACCAGTAAGGTTGGAGAACGCCACCACGTGGCTATCCGGGGAGGGGAGCAGCTCTTTTCGGTAGAGAGTTGAAGACGCCGTATTGGCTGTCGTATTTCATGGGTTTTATGTATGTAACGTACGTCTTATGAATGTATGACATTTCAAAGCAAGTAAAAGTAACTGAGTAAATTGAGAATCTCTCGCAAACCTGTCATTAGAGGTACTATTTGATGGAAGAATAGAAACGTCTTATACGTGGATAAAAAAATTTACCTATTACAGTAATCTGCCGTTTCAAGGCAAGGCAGACTGAAGATCTAACAACACGAATTATTCTTTATATCATTTGTTGTAATTACATGTCAGCAACCTACATACCTACTACGTTTAATACCTTCGTCGATGGTATCCAAATACGTTAATAGTCATAGCGTGTTTAGCAAAGTCGTGGTCTGCAATGTAATAGATTTCCCACGTCGCTGGTCCAAGGTTCTTCGAAAGCAAATATTTTTCTTCTTATATTCGGATTTTCTGAAAGACTTATATATTTTCCTATAAATGTCATAGAAGTATACTGCATAATATTTGATGTGTTCCAAGTTGCTGCTTACAGTTAGTCTTCCCGGCTTCTTTTTTATAGATATGGCAACGAGTTCTACAACGTTATTAACACGTTGGCTGTCGCGATGACGTGAGAGGCGCGCCAGAGCAGTCTGCTGTAGCCGCCGCCGGCCACACGGCAGTCAACGTGTTAAGGAAGACTTCAACGCCGCGGGGATGGCCGCGCGATCTAAGGCGCCATGTCGCGGATTGCGGGATCACTCCCGCCGCAGGTTCGAGTCCTTCTTGGAGCTCCGGTCCTTAGCAGAATTTTGTTTAAGTTGTGTGTTAGTCTAGGGACCTATGAGCTAAGCAGTTTGGTCCCTTAGGAAAGGTAAAAACTCAAAAACAAACTAGAAGCATACCATCTGATGGTGAAATGTCAAGCTGCTCGAAACCGATATTGAGATTCAAATAAATATATAAAAACAATGGAACGTCACTGGTTGCAGTTTCTCCTGGAATCTTAATATTTGAATTGCCATAGAGCGACGTCACGTTTAGTATGTTCTATGAATGATTGTCATCAATAGACGTCTCGCTGAGCCCCTCGTATCTACAAGTGTATAAATCTGAGAATGATTTGTGGTTTTCGTCTCCGAACCGAAATTTACTGAATTTGTTTTTCCTTCTTTCGTTGCGTACTTTGAGTAATCGAACACTTGATACGGTACCACCAGCAGTAGCACAGTCATTGATGAATAACTTTAGATGTTTAGCGACAAAAATAGTTAGAATACATAAAAAGTACCGTAAGAATGATTGCAATGTATAGGTAGGATTGCACAAAATACGAAAGCTATATAAATTTGATTCCGTCAGCAGCCGCCACAAGCGTGACCCTTCCAGGAACAAACAGGAGACTCTCCACGGACATTCGATCCGCTGTATACATAATGCAAGCTGTACGGCGAGTCACGGCATATTCATTGATGTTTCGAATGGCACGGCAGGAATCTGATACACGATTTTACGAGGACAAATGCACACAGTTACGAGGCTAACAGAGATACATTGTTCGCCTCAAAGTGAATGGATTGGCGCTGTCGAAAAAAAAAAAAAAAAAACATTGCTCAAGTGAAGGAGGAGAGGAGATCAAATACCGTCTAGGCCACCGTGATTTAGATTTGTGGTCGCTACATTAAATTCGCCAGTGTCTTTTGGGCACAGCATTTGGTGTGATTCTATGGGGTTTCTCTGGGAATACAACACCTTTTGTGAAGCCAGCAATCTGGAAAATATTTCTCACGTGTTACGGCTGGTTCAGTACCTTTCAACAAGATAAGACTGCATGTTTCCCAGGGCATTGGCGTGTGTGTTGTCCTTAGGTTAGTTTACCTTAGTTTAAGTAGTTTATAAGCTACGGACTGATGACCACGTAGTTTGGTCCGATAGATTTACAAACAATTGAACATCTTGCCCATATTATCTACATACAGAACTGTCTCGCTGCTGCACTTGCTGGCATGTCTCCCATATATCTCGCCCACTGGAAAATCAACCTGGTAATGATTATGTTCGTTTATCGAAAGACTGACTTTACTCTGGGACACAGCGTCTTTCGTAGGCCGAGAAAAGCGGATGTGTATATACGAACAGACAGTTGCCGCGATCCTGCGCAAACTTATGGTAATTGTACACAGGGCACATGAAATTTCTAACTAGGACCATCTACAGAAACAACTTAAACATCTGGAAAAAGTATTTTAAGAATAGCCTATCCTCTATGGAAGTTCCGTAAAACCTTGAAATTCAAACGCTTTTGCGTTACCCCGGAAGAAGGAGAAGATTAAAAGTTCAATTCAATGGCCTTTACACTCAAAAATTGGCCGAATTCACTCCAAATACAAAGTCGTATTTGTCGGCTCTATGAAGGATGGCTTGGTTTTGCGCAAGGTGGGCGTGTATGAAGTTATATTGCAATGTGAACGTTCGTATATCGGACGCAATTTGAACACAGTTCGTGAAAGACGTCCGGAACATTAACGGAACACCCGCCTTCTGAAAACCGATAAATCAGCAGCAGCTGAACACTGTATTCAAACAGGCCGCAGTATGGATTATGAGGATGTTCAGATACTATCGTCTGTATCATCCTTCTGGGACTTTTTGTGACGCCACTGAAATTCGGCTGGCGAGTAATTTAATTAATCGCAATGATGGCTTTTTCTCTATATACAAAAGTGAATGTTTGTCTGTATGTCCTCTAATCATCATCATATGTAATCATAAACCATTCATTCAATTGCAATGAATCTTTGGTGAGCTGTTCACCGTACGCCCAGAAAGGTTCCTGCATCCCCCCCCCCAAAATAAATAAATAAATAAATAAAAGAAGAGCACGACACATAGCTCAGAAGATATGACGTCATAAATGAGAGCGCGGCAAATACAGGCCCCAGCGCAGTCGTCATGCCACGTAAGCAAGGTAGTTCGGAGCCGGCGGGATCGCTAGCTCAGTGGCTGCCCGCTACGGCCGCGGTGGAGTAGCCGAGCGGTCTAAAAAAGCGTCCCGCTGCGGAGCGCGCGGGTTGCTCGCCGTGGAGGTTCGAGTCCTCCCTGGGGCATGTGTGTGTGTGTGTGTGTGTGTGTGTGTGTTGTCCTTAAGTTAGTTTGTAAGCTACGGACTGATGACCACGCAGTTTGGTCCGATAGATTTACAGACATTTGAACATTTTGCCCGCTATGACGCAGTGGGGTGTGCCCCAGCGGCCGGCCAATCGGCTAGCGATCGCGCCGGCTCGGAACTACCTTGCTTACGTGGCATGACGACTGCGCTGGGGCCTGTCTTTCTCGTAGGCCACGTAATGAGAGGCCACCGCGTATGAATACTCAGATTTATGGGTCAATTACTGGAAAATGGGAGTAGTTAGGGACCTGCAACAAGGGTTGCATGTAATTTCGGGCGTTTTGTAACTGACCCTCCTCCTATTCCCCCCCCCCCCCCCCACAACATGCTGAAACGAAAAAAAAAAATCTACCGCTCACAACAGTTCCACTATAGATGTCGCATCAAGCATGACCTTGTATCAAATAAATTTAGCATTACAGATTTGCATGTTACAGTTAAGCAATCTGTTTTCTTAATCTCTATCTATATAAAAGCGAAAGGACACTCACTCACTGACTAAACACGAAATCTCGAAAACTACTTCAACTACGAAGCAGAAATTTGCCAATAATGTAGTTTATAGGTAGAAAACGTCAGATTAGAAAGTATTTTGTGATAGGTGTATACTTCTCCTACTCACGAAATCTACAGTTTCATTCCAATCGTCACGAAATTTCGCACGCTTGACCTTCAAAACAAGAGAAAGGTCACCGTCTACCTTAATTTTCATACGGTGCAAGGGGGAGGGTACTTTGCAACATAAAAATGGATCTCTAAATACCTTGGTCGAGCCACAACTTGAGAACGGCTAGACAGATTTCACAGATCCTCTTTTTGTTGTTTTCGTTATTCTCAGAACAAGGGCTGAATGAAATAAAACTGGAATATTTGAGAACAACAAAGTGCGTTTTTTCAATGTGACTCTGCGTTTCTATTGCATAGAAATCTATAGTTTTGTTCCGATATTGATGAAATTTGCACACTCTACCTTAAAAACAAGAGGAATGTCACTGTCTGTATAAAATTTCGTTAGGTGCATGGTGAAGGGTACTTAATTCACGGAAGTTTACAAAATGCATAGTTTTGCTTCAGTCTTTATGAATTTTTGCACACTTGACCGGGTACATAAATGTTTGTATGATACATGACAGAGGGTACCTTACATAATACTTTTCCGAGAGAGGGAAAGGTGGAAACGAACAGAGAGATGGGAGAGAAAGAGGTGGATGCAGACGGAGGAGGGAAGGGGATGTGGACTACGAGAGTGTAGGGTACATAAACACCCGGGCAACGCCGGGTTTACAGCTAGTATTTTATAGAAATTAAATGAACAAAAAGATCTTATCAGTAAAACGGTCGTGTATTTGAAATGAAAAAAAATGAAAAGATCGTATGGCCTTTTTTGCCGAGAGATGCCTTGTGGGATTGTTCACCCGCCTAGCCTTTTTAATTGACATAATTTATTTAAATGATTCTAAAATTGCTTATAGGTTGCTTGAATAATCACTTAGTTGTTGTTAGTACATTATACTTGTAAAAACACAACATGTTTCGGGATTAACCCATCATCTGGTGACCAATGAAATATATATATATATATATATATATATATATATATATATATATATATATATATATATATATATATATATATTGAGCATTGATGCATTTAAATTTTTCGTTAAAAATCGCATTGAGCTGCAACTGGACTTGTCATTCAATGTGACTGTTATTTAGCCAGACTAACAGGGCCATACATATTGGAATGAGTCCCTACAAGGCAGATTAATCATAAAATTCATTCTTACTTTAATCACAGACAGTGAGATACATTGTTGTTGTTTGTATGTATTAGGGGGACAAAACTGCGAAGGTCGTCAGTCCCTCTCTACTAATTCCAAAAAGAGTAAGGGCTCCAAACTTGCCCACCTCTCCCCACTAACGAAAGGATCATTGCCCGTCACTGGCATATTATATATGTACACGTGGCGTCTATTCCAAAAGAACAGACACTGTGGGCAGGGTAACGCGGGAAATTTGTGTCTGACGGGAGGCAAGCTTAGGTAGTCCTTGCAGGTGCGGTGATCTCTGTGTCCCCAGTGGTGTAGGGGTCAGCGTAACTGCCTACAAAGTGGCAGGTCTGCGTTCGAATCTCGGCTGGGTACATACTTTTAGCTACGCCCAATCGCAGTTGATGTCATATATTCTGTGAATATGGAATTTTATATTCAGTGCTGTACCAATCGCTGCATCCACACACAAAGATGTTCAGATGTTTGTATAGCTTATGGGACTTAACTACGGGGTTATCAGTCCCTAAACTTACAAACTACTTATCAACTAGCTTATCCTAAGGACAGCAGAAATATCCATGCCCGAGGGGGGATTCGAACCCCCGACCGTAGTGGCCGTGCAGACCGTGACTGGAGCGCCTCAGTGACCTAGGCCACCGCGGCCGGCTCCACACACAAACAGAAGCACATACACTCATTTTCTGAACATAATTTTGTTTAATTTAATTTTTTTATTTAAACATATATGTTTCATTCTTTTTTTCTTAAAGTCTAAGAATTCTTTGCCTATCTCATAAATATTAGAAACGAAGTGAAATAGTTTTGTCATGGCTGGCTTTCCCAGAGACTTCAGCATCTCTGAGGAAGCGTCGTTTATTCCACGGGCCTTGTTTTGACTTAGGTTTTCAGTGCTCTGTGAAATTTTTCTCTCGGTGTAGTATCTCCGTTATCTAGTAAATATCAATTGTGTTTTCTTATTTTGTTTGTACAACTGGCTATTTAAACCAGCTACTGTAGTTTAATTTAACCATTTTCACTGTGTGAAGACTTCGGTATGCATTCAGGACAGATCAGGCGTCACTTAAAGGGGACGTAGCGGTTGTGGCACCAGAGCTGATAATAAGGGCGTGTGCACGCCCCCACGCTGTCGCACAGTGATGCCTTCAGCAGCACCAGCGACGAGCGATCGATTGACAGCAGAAGGCCGCCGGGCGTGACCGCGGGTTTATTTGGCTACACGGAGGCTGACTGACGTTTCAAATAGCGGCTCTCTTTTGATTGCCTTCCTGCCACATGCAAGCAACGTCTCGTGATTGGACAGCTATAGGAATTCCCACATCATCATTTACCAATAACGAGCCCTGCACAGCTGCCACGAGTCACAACGGTCCCGTCTCGTTCATTTACAACTAATGACTCTTGGTTCCCCATTACAAATGTAATATTTTCGCTAATGGATCTATCAAATAACCCAATAAAGCAAAAAGCATAGACATTTGTTCGTGAATTGCGCCAAGTAGTGGAGTAATTTCTGCCATCCGCATGTGTGCACGGAGACGGAGGAAGAAAATAAGCCGGCCGCGGTGGCCGAGGGGACTGAGCCGCTACAGTCACGGCCTACACGGCCACAACGGTCGGAGGTTCGAATCCCCCCTCGGGCATGGATATTTCTGCCGTCCTTAGTCTTAGCTAGTTCATATATAGTTTGTAAGCTTAGGGACTGATGACCCCGTAGTTAAGACCCATAAGTTCTACAAACATTTGATTTTTTTGAAGAAAATAACTATTAAAACATCCTGGCATATTAAAATTGTGTGCCAGAACCGGGACACGAACCTGGGACCTTTGCCTTTCGTAGGCAAGCGTTCTAACCTAGGCTGTGGCTACGCCATGTCTCCACCATATCGTTTCTTCTAGGAGTGCTAGTCTTGCAAAGTTCGTAGGAGAACTTCTGTGAAGTTTGGAAAGTAGGAGGCGGGGTAGTGGCGGAATTAAAGTTGTGAGGCGGCATCATGAGTCGTATCGGGATAGCTCAGTCGGTAGAGCGTTTGCTCGCGAAAGGCAAAGGTCCCAGGTTCGAGTCCCGGTTCCGGCACACAATTTTAATCTGCCAGGAAGTTCCATATCAGCGCACACTCCGCTGCAGAGTGAAAGTTTCATTCTGGAAACATCCCTTAGGCTGTGGCTACGCCATGTCTCCACCATATCATTTCTTCCAGGAGTGCTAGTCTTGCAAGGTTCGCAGGAGAACTCTGTGAAGTTTGGAAGCGCACACTCCGCTGCAGAGTGAAAGTTTCATTCTGAAAATAACTATTATTTATGAAAATATGTAGTCTCAGTAACAAGTTCAAGTTCTGAAATTATTTCACCTCCTGATAAATTGGTCATTTTATTTATTTCTTGTTGTAGCTCTTTCATTAAAAAAATCGCTCTTCATTATTTGTTGATAAGTTTTATTTTATACCGATACAAAAATTAATATCGCACCAGAATCTGCTAACATTCATTAATGCGAATCAATTGCGATACACAGAGAGATTCATTAGGAATGTCACATAATTTGTGAGTTGATTCCTCGAAGGACGGTTAAATGAAATGCACGAGACGTGTTAACAACAGATGAAATCTGAATTTGCCGCTTTGGGTTAACGTAGTGCGACACCTAGGGACGCGAGGTATGCGTCGTAACCACCCCCTAAAAAATTCAAGGCTGTGCCCTCAGCAGGCAAGGTAATGCTCACCGACTTTTTGACGTTCGAGGTCGGATACTCATTGACCTGGGCTGCTCAGAAAGGGAGTGATTCTGCTGCATGATCACGCGCGTCAACACGTCTCCAGGGTCACACAAAGTATACTAACCAAGTTCAAGTGGGAGCAGCTTGAGCATCCGCCCTACAGCCTGAACATATCCTCTTGTGACTTCCAACTGTTTGGTCCGCTTCAACTCGGACGACGAACTGAACAACACAGTAGAGGACTGGCTCTTGTCACAGCCAAAGGAAATCTGGGAACAGGGAATTCTTCAGATCGTTAAACAGTAGGATAGTTGTGGTCAGGCCTCTGGTGAGTACTTTTGAATAAAGACGTCAATTATACACACTGTGTCGTTTCATACCTTTTCATTCGAACACCCGTCGTGAAAATAAACCGACAAAGTCCTACGAAGGTGTTCGATTTTCGATCGTAAAGAACTATGGCGGATTGAAAACTACACATATCCATGAATTATATGCAGACAAATGTGAATATTATGATGGATCATTCATCTGTCCTTCCACTACTCTGCCCATCACACCGCCTACACAGAAGTTTGGTAAGGCAAATTCACTCTTGTGGTTACGTTCATTCACGGATGTGTGTAGTCTTCAATTCACCCCAGTTCCGGAATTATCGAAAATACTGCCCATATTCATGGGAATTTTTTTGGTTTATTTTCACATATAGAATGTCCTAACGAATTATGTGTCATTCCTTGTAAATTACCCTGCATTATCTCAACCAAAATTCAATTAAATAAACAATAGGGGAAAGTTAATAATAAGTTAGGTATATAAGTGATTATAAAAAGTATTGCAGAACTTTCGAGGCACAAACAAGTTGCACGAAGAAATTTGCTACTTTTCGATATGTTTTCCACAGTAGCCGTACTAGTGCCCTGAAAACTAGTCCGAGCTATCTCTAAGCAGAAACTGATCTAGCAACAACGGGAAATAAAAGTTCTTATACACGTCTCTCTCCATTGGGGCTTCATAAGTATAAACTAAGGTAACAGAAAGGAGTAAAATTTCTTGCATAACCAACTGCAACAGCTGTACTTTTATTCGACTACTCCTAAATTGAAGAGCGTAATTATTAACCGTAATATAGTTTGTAGTTAATTTAAATTGGACACGAGTTCAAAACGCAGAAACTGAAGCACATATGGCTGGTATGACGAAAAGGACGAATTTAAGGTTTCTTCTTTTCTGTGAAAAGAAAAAGGATACATTATTACATCGACAGGGTAGAAGGAACATTCTCCACCAAGATCGTGCACAAACTACTGTTATTTGTGAACAGAATGAGAATGCAAACAATAAAGCTCACCGAAAAAGGGTGGAAGATTAGGGCTTAACGTCGTCGACAGCGCGGTCTTTAGAGATAACACACAAGCTAAGATTGGTGAAGGAAATCGGCCATGTCCTTTGTTAGGAACCATCGAGGCATTTTCCTGGAGCGATTTAAGGAAATCACGGGAAACCTATCTCTGGATAGCCGCAGGCGGGTTTGAACCGGCTTCCTCCCCAATGCGTGTCCAACGTGTGCCAACCCAGGCCCCTCCAACTCGAGCACTCGGTGCTTGCGTGCCCCTGTACCGCGCCATGCGGCCCGGTGATTTTCTCCTACCACTCCTGCCTCGCCGTGTAGCAGGCAAGTGTTTGACAGAAAGCGCTCACTCTCGCGTCCCCTTCGATGCGCTGAGTATCCGTTCTGAATCTCATAAAATACGACACTCTCAATCTATCTCGCGAACTTTTAGCACACACACACAAATGTTTGTATATCTGTGCATCTTCATGTTTTCGCGGCGCAGTGACTGTTCAAATAAGTTTCGGGCGTGCAGCCGCATAAAGCTTACTTCTTCTAATATTTCGGCTGAGAAATGTTCAGCCATCTTCAGAGAGAGTCGAAGACTGACGCTCCAGCACGCGCTTCGTGCTCATAAACGCACGGGCCGCGCTACTGCGCATGCGGCCACAGATACAACAAGGCACCAAAGACGTTACTCGGCGGCAAGGAAGGACATGTATGTGTAAATTATGTCTGTGGCTGCATGGTCGATTACTGCGGAGAAATCGATGTATTATGATATGTGCTGTGGCGGCTTCTTTGTAAATTAATTAAAGAATGTGCCGGATTCCATGATTTATCTAAACTGAAGCCACTGTCTCTGTTAATTAAATTCGTCCTCAAGCGAATTTCTATTGCTTCTTTCACTACTGAGTCCCAGAAAGATGAAGTGGAAGCTAAAATTTTGACGTTTTCGTACGTCATGGAGTGTCCAGTATCAATACAGTGCTCTGCCACTGCCGATTTATTTGGTTATAAAAGACGGGTATCTCTCTGATGTTCCGTGCATCTTTCCTGGACTGTACGTGTCGTCTGTCCTATGTACGAAAGGCCACATTCACATGGGATCTTGTAAACCCCGGCCTTTCGGAGCTCCAAATCATCCTTGATAGAACCCAAAAGTGCTGCTGTCTTAGGTACGGGTCGAAAAATTACTTTAACATCGTGTTTGTTCATAATCCGTCCGATTTTGGACGACAAGTTTCCAACATATGGCAGAAAAGCCATAGATTTAAAACGTTTTGCATCATCCTCTGTATTCTTTGCACGCACCGTTGGCTTCATACGTAGTGCCTTATCTATCTGTTGTGGAGAGTACCCGTTTGCTTCAAAGACTTTCTTCAGGTGTAGAAGCTCGTCCTGCAGACTTCTCTCATCAGCAATGACGTGTGCTCTATGAACAGACGACACGTACAGTCCAGGAAAGATGCACGGAACACCAGAGATATACCCGTCTTTTACAACCAAATAAATCGGCAGTGGCAGAGCACTGTATTGATACTGGACACTCCATGACGTACAAAAACGTCAAAATTTTAGCTTCCACTTCATCTTTCTAGGACTCAGTAGTGAAAGAAGCAATATAAATTCGCTTGGGGACGAAATTAATTAACAGAGACAGTGGCTTCAGTTTAGATAAATCATGGAATCCGGCACTTTCTTTAATAAATTTACAAAGACGCCGTCACAGCACAGATCATAATACATAGATTTCTCCGCAGTAATCACACATTTACACATACCTGTACTTCCTTGGCGCCGAGTAACGTCTTTGGTGCCTTGTTGTATCTGTGGCCGAATGTGCAGTAGCGCGGCCTTCGCGTTTATAAGCACGAAGCGGGTGCTGGAGCGTCAGTCTTCGACTCTCTCTGAAGATGGCTGAACGTTTCTCAGCCGATATATTAGAAGAAGTAAGCTTTATGCGGCTGCACGCCCGAAACTTCTTTGAACAGTTTGTAAATCTATTTGACCAAACTGCATGGTCATCAGTCCGTAACTTACAAACTACTCAAACCTAGGTAAAGTAACCTAAGGACAACCCTCACACCCATGCCCCAGCGAGGACTCGTGCCGGGTGAGTTCATCCCTTCGTTAGGAAGGGGAGGCCGCGTCAGTCCACTTCCGCCTGCCGGCCAGTGAGCTGGGCACTTCCCCTCCAGCGCTCGCTCACTGCTCCGGCCGCTACCCCCACCACTACCGCTTTCCCCAAACGTGCCCAGCCGTATGCTCATCTACCGGCCAATTTATTCTGCATCCACTCTACAAACAGTTTGCTCTTTCTGCACTATAGGAGAGAGTCTATTGTCATTGCACATGCCACATGTAATCTATTACATATACATATTTTGATCCAATCGCTACCAAACTTCAAAGGATGATCCACTGGGCTAATCTGAAGATTTTATCAAAATTACTCCATCCATCTTGGAATCCCTAGGGAACATAAACATATACACACATCCAGTTTTATTGATATGAACTTTCGTGGACTTCTCACAGTCCGACTTGCTCAAACTCCTTTCCAAGTGGTAGCGGGGCCTCAAACTCTCCACCATCCTTTACATCTACAGATCCATCATACATACCATCCTTCGCAGCTTCCATCCTGCCTGGGTTTCTGCTCTCCTTACTTATCGTAAAACCCTTCAAATCCTCGAATGCCATGCCCCCCACCTCACTTACCATATCAGCCTCCCTTCTCCCACGCAGATCCTGTACTACCTCAACCCATTCCGCCACTTCCTACAGTTTCTCAAACACATCCAGCTCCTTTCATCGCCCGCAAAATAGAATCCCGCAATTCACTGGTCCACCCCATCCTCACCAATCCTGTACCTCTGTCACACCTTCACCATTGCGTCTCTCCCTCCCTCGACCTGTACACTCTCCAGATGCTATTCCAGGGTAACTTATGCCACCTCCCCCTCCAGATGATTCCCTCCGTCACTCCTATCAACCCTAGCCCTTTCTGCATGGATGCAATGCCCCCTCTCACCCCCTTCGCTCCTCTTCCCTTCCACTGCTTGGCTATCCACCTCTTCATTCCTCCCCCCTCACCCCCTCCTACCCCATTCCTCCCCCTATGCCCACACCATACTCTACAACCCTCCCATCCCCTGTGGAGTCCTCAGTACCATCGAATTTTAATCAGTGCTTCGTTCAGTGTTGTGAGTGTCTTGAGTGCTTCAGTGTATTTTAACAGTGCGCCCACTGCAGTCAGACAAGTATCAGAAAATGCCTCTGTTCTGTTTATCATATCCAATGTACTATTCTAAATGTGTTTTTACCGCCACCGTGGCACAGATTTTAATCGTAATACATCTTTCATGTTGAGTGTATCTCCAAAATTCTCTGCTTGTTCAAGTTTTAAAGTCTCGAAGTTTTAACTCGTGTATCATAAAATATATTCTTATGTCAGTTATGTTTTTAACTCTCGGCTGAAGAGCAGCAGCGTATGAGGCTCCTGAGAACCTGCCTATGTCACAATAGATTTGAAAATTATAATAAAGAAAGAAATATATTGATCCGGCTTAATTGATACCTGGTAGGTGCAGGAAAATCGTTGGAACCACTGGCTAAGATCATCGATGCGTAGACTTACAAACAACTTATGCCAAGTACAACACACACACACACACACACACACACACACACACTGGACTTGAACCTCCGACGGGAGCGCCGCACAATCTCTGGTATGACGCTTTAAGGCTCCTACACAGGTTCCGATATATCGTCCGACCAATTAACTGCCCAACCAAGCAACCAAATTCGTAGCAGCCTACACACATCCCGACCAACTGCACGCAGCGATTGTAGCGCCTCTAAGTTCTAGTGTCTAGTTTTCGAACTGTTTTTGTTTTTGTGTGTGCGATGTGCAAACAGCAGACGATCGCAGGCAGGAAGTTGGTCCGGTAGCGCTACAGACGCACGATTTGTTGGGTGGAGTAGTGGAAGGGTCGGATGTAGGACGGCCAGGCCTGTTCAACCGTTCGACAAGAAAAGTTGGTCGGGTAGCAGAAGGAGATTGAGTAACATAAGAATGGAACAAAGCCGGGAACTGGCGCTTTTGTCCGGCTCAGTGATTAAACCTTGAATAAGTAGACGTGTTGGTAGGCATGGAAAGCAGGGAGAAAGCGCACTCCCTGACCGGAGTCGGGCTGGGTGAGAATCGATAGGAGGGTGGCGGTTGCCAGACGCCCCCCACGGCGCTGTTTCGCTTATACATGCAAGTTTTTAATTGGCTTCCCCCAGCAAAGGCGAGGGCTGCGGCGGCGGCGGCCGCGCGACCTCGTGTGTGGGCGGCGTGTGGGGCAAACGAGGGCCTGACTGCCCAGGCAGCTGCCTCCGTAGGTAAGACCGGCACGGGTCCAGGACGACAGCATCTGAGGTTACGAGGACATGTTGTGTCCCGCTATGGAAGATTATGGGATCCGACAGCATTATTCTGACAACTGACAAGCAAGTGCTCTGTCTAGATGTATTATTTGCAAATGATAAAGGAAGGGAAGGAAGAAGGATAGGAAAGAAAGGATTGACAGTGGCCGCATTTGGGCCTTGATATTAAGCAATGGCGACAAGTGAAAATGTGTGCCGGACCGGGAATCGAACCCGGGTCTCCCGCTTCGGGCCAGCGGTCGCCTTAACCATTTGGCCACCCGTGCTCGCCTCCCGTCCGTCTCAAATTCTCACAAGTCGCACGCTATGTTAAAGCGCCCCTATCGTCCACGCCCTCTTACACTCTCCATTACGAATTCCCGTTCGAGGTCGCATCTGCGGTGATATAACTGAAGCTAACGCCGTCGTCGCGTTTAATACTTATTGTATTGGTGTGGTGTCTGTTCTTTCGGACGTCCGAAAGAACAGACACCACACCAATACAATAATATGTATTATTGTCTCCCCTCTTCTTAGTGACTGTGCTTATACACTGCCACGGAAAACAATTAGTACCTTTGGAAAGACGACGTCGATTTTCATTCAGTGACGGCAGATGCCACTTGGGGGTACAAGATGCGCTGATTATAATTTTAGCAGAATTTCGTGGGGCTCACAAAGAGACCATCAGAAGTACGAATAACTGTGTTCGATAGGTCTCGGATATGTTGTAGAGGGACATACCGTAAGTAATACGCTATCCAGACTATCCGGTTTTTAGCGACAAGTCTTGGTTTACGAGAAAATTTATGTTGAAGTTGTGTGCGTGCTGTAAGACGCCTAACGTTAGCGATGTTCCAAGAAAGAGAGCGTGTCCTAAGGTCTACAGCTAGGGCCCCTCCGTGTGTGTTTGCTTTTTTTTCTCTCTCTCTCTCTTAATTGGGGGCCACTTCAGCGAGTTGTGTGTTCTTAACCTGCCTCAACCATCCAACATAACTGATGCAAGGCAGCAGAGCCTCAAAGATTCAAGGAGATGTCGCTCCACTGCTGGAAGAGAGGCCAGTTGTAGTAAGTATTTCGTTAATTATGTACAAAAGTAATTATAAACAAACATCACTCTTTTGGTGGCTTGCCCACCGCTAGGAATGCTAGAGTCGTTGCAACTGTCAGTTGGTAATAACTTTTACATCAGTGAGTGCCGTGACTGTATACGAGGGGCGACACAAAAATAATCGGAATTTCTTTCTACAAAGCATATACTTTATTATTTTCAAATACAACCTTAATCTCCTTCGAAGTACTCTCCAATAGCATTAATACACTTGTCCAAATGTTCATTTCATTGTTCGAAGCACGTTTTAAATTCGTCCTATTTTGATACCTGCTATCACTTTCAAGACATTGCGTTTTACGTCTACCACATCCGCAAAACGCTTCCCTCTAAAGTATGTTTTCATCCTCGGGAATAGGAAGAAGTCCTAGGGTGCTAAATCCGGCGAATAGGGCGCGTGTGTCAAGGTAGTCGTCTTCGTTGAGACCAAAAATTGGCGAACGCTGAGAGCCGTATGCGCGGGAGCTTTGTCGTGATGCGGGAACCACATCACAGAATACCACAAAGCCGGACGTTCCCGCGACAAACTTCTGCGAAGCCGTTTCATAACCTCCAAACAGAATTATTGGTTTACTGTCTGGTTTTCAGGGACAAATTCAGAGTGTATGATCCCATTACTTGTCGAGCTTTTTTTGGTCAAAGTGAGCCAGGTGACTTCCATTATGATAATTGTTGTTTACTTTCTGGATCGTACCCATAGCTCCATGACTCATCACCTGTAATGATCTTGTTGAAAAATGTGGATCATCTTTGAACGCGTCCTTCATTTCGTGACAGGCTCGAACGCGACGCCCCCTTTGATCTCCGGTAAGAAGCTTCGGCACGAATTTTGCTGCCACTCTTCGCATCCCCAAATCGATGGTCAAGATGCGCTGAATTGAACTCCAGGACAACCCGGACAAGTTCTACAGTTTGGCGATTGTCCTGCGTCGATCTTCACTAATGAGATCACGGCTTTTGTCGATGTTGTCTCCGCTTCGAGCAGTTAAAGGTCGACCATTCTCCCTTTTTAAACTGAGAAAACCATTCGTACACTTGCGTTTTATTAAGAGCATGGTCTCTGTAGGCTGTCTGAATCATCGCAACTGTTTCTGAGGCGTTCTTGCCGAGCAAGAAACAAAACTTCACTGCAGCACCTTGTTCGTAATAACTAGCTATTTCCTCGTGTCACTGTACCCTGAACGCACACTCAAAGAACCGCCAAGGAAACCACACTTCTCACTGTTGAGTGACGCCTCGTGGCAGAATGACTCAGCAGAGCTCCTACTACGACTCTCTGGAGGCGCAACCTGCTACTACAAGTACACTATTTGCAGCATTACGATTCCGGTTGCCTATAGTCTTATATCAAGCCCGACAATGCCGTAAGCGATCGACTGCGAACAGCGGACAAATTGAAGAGCGAATCGGCGGCCATTGTGGTGGCACATTTCCGCGCCAACTTTTATTGTGCGTAAGACTATTCTGATTAGAGAGAGTATTCATTTATGTTGCAAAAACTGAGTGTAATTGTAATATATAAATACAAAATAGCTTCACACTCCTTGAATATACAGGAACTAACCGTTGTTTGTAAATTTATTACATATACGGTGTAGAAATTGGCTAACACCGTTTCCTCTTCCTGAGGAAACCGAACTTTAAAAAACTAAATATTAGTTTTTTTAGCGTTCTAAATGTAGCATGTGAAAGAAATTTATCTTCAGACACGATGTTTTAGCACTTTCTCCGTATATTCTATGATGGTGAAACTTTTGTACAAACATTAATTTCGGAAGAGCTTCACACTGTACTACTTTGCATTAGTGCTGTATTCTCCAATATTCAGATATTTCATAGTATCAAAAAATGAAACAGGGCTGTCTGAAATAGCTAATGTTTAAAATCGTTTGTGAAAGTGAAATATGCCATCAGATACATAACTGTAAAATAGCTTCTTAGAGCAACCAGCCACTACCAAATTATTTTAAGAACACGAATTATGCCATACCTTTTCCTTAACTAATGCATCTACCATTAGCATTAGGGTAGCTAGCAAGAATATTAGCATATTAAATGCTGTAAGCCAAGTACCTTACAGTAGCATGAACTGCTCAAAAGTCAACAACTATTGTCATAGGGATCAACTTCACAGTGTGTATCCAGTGTGGCTGTGTGTCATTCATATAAGGAAGTATATACAGTTCTGCAAACCCCTTTCAGTTGTTATACCTATATGTAAAGCAGATGACCTTTAGAGTCTGTTTTACAAGTTTCTAATATTAATTTCATAAACAAAAATTCTAACTGCAGTGAGGTAACTAATCTCGTGACGCCAGTAGTTATTTTACACAATCATAAAATGAAACATTTTGAACTTCCCGTCCACCAGTACTGCCTAAAGTAGTTCCTTTTTAAGAGCTGCCAGTATTCTAAAAGCCAGTTATTTATTTCATTTAATCCTATATTGTCTTGACTAACAGTCTGTTAAGCAAGAGTGAGTATATCTGAACCGAAGTAGTAGGGCTACATGTATTCATGGGAAATATAAATACGAAGACAGTATTCGAACTTTTTATTACTTTCTGAAATTGATTTATTCATTTAAACGCTGAGCAGCTCTTTACCATCATGCTTCATGTACACTGCAATAGTCAAACAGTACAGACATCACTATCAGTTGTCTATATATACCGCAGTAGCTATTTAATAAACGATTTACCTGCTAACAACTCTCGTATTTATCAGATGCTTGACACTACCATGGCGGCCGGCCGAAGGTTCAAATTATTCCGCGACAGCAGCGCCGTTAGGGAATCCAGTTATTTTTACAAGGTCTTTGTCTTATGTAGACGTTGCCAATCGCAGCGCCATCCTCTGAGTGTTTACGTTTCTCTGTGTTTGCATAAACATGCCTATGCCGGTTTATTCAGTATAACTTCAGTCAGTCATGTCTAAAGCCCGTTTTAAACGATCAACGAACTTCTAATAGATTGATAACAAGTTGCGTTAATGGCGGCCGTCAGTCGTTTGAACGGCTGCACTAGTATGATCGCGCTAGTATCGAAGCGCGATAATTATAGCGATAAAGAAATAGGGCCAGTTCTAAATTCGGTACTAGTGGGTTCACTGAGCATGCGCGAGCTAGTAGCTGTCAGCTGCAATCACCGCTCCAGTTATTCCGCCATTTTCCTTCGTATTTACGTATATTTTGCGTTATGTCGAAGTTCATCATCAGAATGTATTACAAAATGTATTTCTAATGACGGCATTTACACTGTCCGTCACCAGACCGTCAGCTTACGTCAACGTCACGTTAAGCTTTCTCGTGAAGATTGTTTTTATTGAACGGTCGTCTGCAGACATCGGAAGTTAACCTATTTTCGTCACGCGATTTTCATATTGTAGTCGACAGTTACACAGTTTGCACGCAAATTTGTCTTATTAATCTTTAGTTATTATTATACTTTGGTTTAGCGGTAAATTTCAAATGTTTCATGACGACTTAAATATTGATCTCAATTATTGTCCACCGAAAAGCGAGGTTGTACATCTGAAACCGAAAAATGGTTTATGTTTTGCAATATCGTAACAGAAAAGACTGAAGCCAATTGTTTATTCGAATAAGATTGTAATTTGATGATGCAATTGTTTTTAAATAGCATGTTAAATGAAAAAATCAGTCCAAATAAAAGACAAGAATTCAGTTGTGCATGACGTTATTAACAATGTCAGTGAGCAAATCGTAGTAGATAAAGTAAAGAAGGTCTGTTTACGCTCTTATATATATATTGCTTGATGTTTTCAAGAGTTTATTTTTTTCGCTTGAAAATAAGTGTGAATGTTTTGAAATGTTGTTTTGCTTCCCAGAACTTTACCACACTAAGTTGACCAAAAACATAGATTGCAAGGTTTTCTTTGGCCGTCTATAACATTTAGCGTTTTTCCCTCAATTCCAGTATTAAACTATGACTTCCTACATAACAAATCGCCTGTTATAACCTCACTTTCAACATCAGGTATTACTGTTCGATTACGTTTATCGTCTAAACACGCTGCCACAAGGTCTTGCTTGAGTTTGTAGTTCAGGTCTAGTACGCTAGGAGCGCTTCAGTAGACTATTAGCTTTCTTGTTCACCTTCATTCATTGTTTAAAAAGGGCTTAAGTCTCGTGCTCCATAGCAGGCTACAACAAACGCTAACGTAGCAGAAAATGAAACAAATGAACCCAGGAAATGGCGCGCTGCTTGCAGGCTCCGGCTGACTAATGAATGGCGATCGCTTCCGAAGTGTGCGTGTCGGAGCGAGCTGGTGCTCTGCCCGAACTCAGGAGCCGCGACTGTGGGGCTTCCTCACGGCACCCATTCACAGCTGCGGTTCCTCTTCCTGCATGCAACAGCAGCCGAGAACTGCCGCTGAGTCTTTATATGAGTACGTCAGACACGAAATAAGAGTGCGAATCACGTGCCCTGTAAATCATAATCGTTGTGTTCGTTAATGCGGTAACCAGAAAACTCGCTGAATGTAATTCAGGTATAAACTGCATTATTTTAAATAATACCCCTATTTTCATTACATATTCGTATAGTAGGTAAATAAACATCAAAGTTTTTTTGGAACAATTTTTTCTCTTCGTGAAAGCAGTTTGTTACAATGCATTACTTCAATTATAATATTAAGATTAAAAAAAAAAAAAAAAAAAAAAAAAAAAAAAAAAAAAAAAAAAAAGGTAAAGCAGTCAACAATCCGAAGATTGGTTTGAACACCGCAGTGCTTTACTAGGCATGGTCCTGTTTGGAGGTGGTATGCCGTTGCCTTCCTCCTTTAGATTAGCAAGTCATAATTACGCGGAAAAAATAATCTCGTTGAAATGGAACGTTTAACAAACGTAGAAAAAGTAGGTTTGGTATTTATTTATGACTACAAAATGCCCAACAACCTTGTGCTTTGTACGTATATTGATCATTATCCTCCAAGACATAATCCAAGTGTCTAGACCCTTCGTCGGGTAGTGAATTTCTGTATAAAAACCGGACGTGTTTAGCAAAACAATGAACGCGATGGCACAGTGGTAACACACTGGACTCGCATTCGGAAGGACGGTGATTCAAATCCACCTCCGGCCATCGAGATTTAGGTTTTCCGTGATTTCCCTAAACCACTCCAGGCAAATGCCGCGATGGGCACGCCCGATTTTCTTCCACATCCTTACCCAAACACTCCGAGCGTAAGCACCGTCCCTAATGTTCGAAATGTTCAAATGTTTGTAATTCTGTGGAACCAAACTACGTTGGTCGTAAATCCATAGACTTACAAACTATTTAAACTAAGCTACGGACAACACACACACACATCGTTACCCGAGAGCGGATTCGAACCTCCGAACAGAGAGGCCGCGAGATCCGTAACGTGGCGCTCCAGACCGCTCGGCTACTCCCGCGCGGCCCGTCTCTAGTGACCACGCTGTCGAAGGGGCGTTAAACTCCAAGCTTCCTCCCTTTCAAAAAAATAACAGGCAGCCAAGAACTGCAACAAATGAAGTTGCTCAAATAAGTGTGTTGCTGCAGTTGAGGCTAATCTGCACATCAGTAGCAGACAAACTGAGCGCGAATCGGGAATCTGAAAAAATTCGGATCTAAGAATTCTACATCATCTAAATTTCACCCGTACCATATTTCTAGGCACTAGGATTTACACGGCGGTGTTTTTGAACGTCGTTTAAATTTTTGATACTGGACACAAAATAAATTACGGGACGATAATTTTTTCAAGAGTTCTGTTTAGTGACGAAGCGTCGTTCAGAAACAGAGGTAACGTAAACCGACGTAATATGCACTACTGGGCAACGGAAAATCCACGATGGCTTCCACGAATGGAACACCAGCGACCTTGGTGGGTTAATGTGTGTTGTGGAAATGTGGAAGCAAAAATATTTGGCGCTTATTTTGTCGATGCAAACTAACAGTGGAATGTATGCCGAATTCTTAATTTATGTTTTACCGATTTAACTTCAGGATGTTTCTCTTCATGAAAGAGTGGTGATGTACTTTCAACATCATGGATGTCCGGTAGATGTACGGCACATGCATGCAGTTGACGCAGCATTATATATAATATTTAATGAAAGTTGGATTGGTCGTAGAAGCACCATACCATGGTCTGCACATTCGATGGATCTTACACCTCCAGATTTCTCTCTTTGGGGAAAACAGATATTTGGTATCACGATTCACCGAAAACGCCGGAAAACAGCGCACTGTCAATGCATATGAGACAATCACTTCTCACTGTTGAGAGAAATTTCATGATGGGCACTGCCAAATGCATTCATGTTGAAGGACATCATTTTAAGCTATTATTACATTAATGGGGTTATTAAGCCGATCACGCAGTAACAGCATGCGTTCTGATAATGTACGATATGTTCACAGAAATAAATCTATCACATTAAAAAGTACAACGTATTTTAATTTAAAAAAGCTAATTGTTACCAAGTATTCTTCTAAAATTACGAGAAGTACGTTTTTGAACATTATACAAAGCGAAAAAATGTTCCAAACAAAGCTACCATATTTATTTATGTTCTGTACGAATATGTAATAAATATGGGGGTACCTATTTGAAGAATGCAGTTTACATCAATCTGACCTATGGCAGCGCCATCTAGTGGGCCAACCATAGCGTTATCTGTTCTCCTCCGTCAAGCTCGAAAGGATTTGCTCTTATTTTTTCGTTTACTACTAATTTCTTGAGATGTTTGGCCCGGTCACTACCAATGGAGCACCGCTTATGGACCTGATTGTTGAAGAAAACCGAATTCGGAGCAAGATAATATGTTTCTGTGTATAAAAATCGAGGTACATGGAGGAGGAGACCCCACCTTCAAACCATGAGAAAGCCCTCTCCCATCTCAACATTCTCAAGCTCCTCTTTAGCCTGACATGGGGACCTAAGCCCTGCACCATCCTTTATACATACCATACCTTGAAGTATCCAGTCCTCAGCCGTTTCTACGCCACTTTTGTTTCCGCCTGCCCCGCTTACTACAAATCCCTCCAGGTCGTTGAACACCATGTCCTCCGTCTGCCTTACCGCATCCGCGTCCCCTCCCCCTTGCGGAACCTCTATGATCTTATTCCTTTTCGTCATCTTTTAAAGTTCCTTGAACATATCCGGGTCCTTTACGTCACCCGAAAGATAGAGTCCCATAACCCTGCAGTCTCCTCCCCCGTCCTTTTGAACCCTGGGCCTCTGCCACGCCGATACCTCCCTACACCTTCACACTCTCCACATCCTCTGCCAGAGTAACTTTCGCGACTTCCCCTTCCTGGATGACGCCCTCCGTTCTGATATCCAAATGTTCAAATGTTTGTATAGTCTATGGGACTTAACTACGGGGTCATCAGTCCCTAAACTTACAAACTACCTATGAACTACTTACGAACTAGGACGGCACAAATATCCATGCCCGAGGGGGGATTCGAACCCCCGACCGTAGTGTTCTGATATCCATCCTTCCTACCAGTCCTAATACTTCCGCCTTCCACATGTATCACCTGCCCCCCCTCTCTCCCCCAACCGCTCCTTCGTCCCTCCCCTACTTGAGCTCCCTCTCCCTTCCCCCTCCTGTGAAGTCCTTACACCCTCCTTTTCAGAGCCCAGCCCGGCCCTTCCTGCCCCCTCCTCATTTCCCCTCCTTCTCCTTACTCCTGTGGGGCCTGGCCAAAGCTCGCAGCATTAATCGTACACTATGTCCAGTTCAAACAACTTAGGGGTATGCTGCCGGGTTACGTCGTCGACAACCGCCGATATTTCGGCAGGACACCCTGCCATTCTCAAGGCACAACTGCACTCACACCTCGGTTTGCAAAGGGTAAACAACGAAGATAACACACACAGTAAAAGTCACTGCAGACTCAATACAACCAAGGTGGCCAAACATCAAAATTATCGATAGTGACTTAATCAACAGGTGTGGCAGCATTAATTTTGTCCCTCTGTTTTTTGACGAGAGACAGTGCCGGATTCCAAGCAGAATTTAAACAAAAATCACCATCTCCATTTATAAGGTCGCTTGCAAGTTTAATTTCAACAGCTTCCTTAATAACACTATCCCAATAGGTGGAAGTGCATGCCAGAATCTCCGTGTTGTTGTATTGCATAGGATGACCGGTGCCAAGACAGTGTTCTGCAACAGCGGATTTGTTTGGCTGTTGTAAGCGTGTGTAACATTTGTGTTCAACGCACCGGTCTTCCAGAGTCCTGATTGTTCAAATGTTCAAATGTTTGTATAGCTTATGGGACTTAACTACGGGGTCATCAGTCCCTAAACTTACAAGCTACTTTTGAACTAACTAATACTAAGGACGGCACAAATATCCATGCCCCAGGGGGGATTCGAACCCCCGATCGTAGTGGCCGTGCAGACCGTGACTGGAGCGCCTCAGTCCCCTAGGCCACCGCGGCCGGCAGTCCTGATTGTCTGACCATATATGACATGCCACAACTGCAAGGAATACGATATACACCTACCTTATGCAAACTAAGATCATCCTTTACGGACCCCAACAGGGCCTTTATCTTAGAAGGTGGTCGTATTTTGCGGAAATATGATGTGTTTCCTCTGCAGAGGGACAAAATTAATGCTGCCTCACCTGTTGATTAACTCACTATCGATAATTTTGATGTTTGGTCATCTTTGGTTGTGTTGACTCTGCCATGTACTGTGTGTGTTATCTTCCTTGTTTACCATTGACAAACTGAAGTATTAAAAGCTTGCACATTTTGCTTCCTTGAGTGCAGTTGTGCCTTGAGAAAGGCAGGGTGTCCTGCCGAAATATCGGCGGTTATAGGCGACGTCTCCCGGCAGCACACCCGTAACTTGTTTGAACATTCATTACGCCGGGAAAAGTTAAGTTTTCACTACGTCCAGTGTTCACTATTGTCTTATTGCTTTTTAATTCACGCAACTAGCGCACAGGCAGAACAACTGTTGTGTCATGTATTTTACAACAGTGCCTCCGTTTGTGTCGCCGCCACAGCTTTAAAACCTCACTAATGTGCATTTTAGCCATCGTTGCAACATTTCATTCTGAATATCTTGTGTCTTATGCTCCATGTTTTAGCTAATTCTCCCATTTATCGCTTCATGTCAGTTTTAATCGCCGTTTATTGTAAAAAAAATGTTCTGTTTCACCTTATGAAATATGTACATTGCTCTTGGCTGTACAGTGGCAAAGAAGCCATTCCCAGCCTGCCCACCTGGGCTTTAAAACCCAATAAAGGGGGGAGGGGGGATTAGGAGGAGATGAGCAGTGGAAGAAAGGAGGAGAAATGGTCAAAAAGAGACAAGGACTAAAAGAAGACTGGAATAAAGAAACACCCTGACAACGCCGGGTTTTCAGCCAGTAATCTAGCGTTATCGTGAAATACGGCTGAGAATCGCGGCCCGCTGTATTGGGAGGAACGTCGAAGTTCCACTGCTTGCTGGCAGCCGATTCGATAGAGGGCTGAAAAGTACGGCGATCGAAGGCCTATAAATCGCAGCCGCTATCGGGGAAAGCGTTTAGTCGATTGGCCATTAGAGTAGTGTTAATCGGCGCGATGACGCGGCTACGCAGAGCGCGGCGGGTGGGCGGAGCGTAGCCACGCCAAGAGGCGGCGTCGTCTGCGCTTATCTGCTGGCATTCCGCTACATTGGACAGCCGGCCGAAGCTAATCCTGTCTCCGCCCTGGCGCTGCCAGTGCAACGTCGCGGAGGGCACCCTTTAAGGCGCTCCTGACAGCAATGAATACGGCCGATCATTGTTAACTAGAGGCGGGTTGCCCAGTTACAGCCGGACATGAGCGCTTCCGAAGCTAATACGACTTGAAGCGACGTACACGTAGGTTATCAGAGAACGACAGATCTGCTAGAGATACAGTGTTTCTCTCGGTGGATACGTAATTGCTCGCCTGATAACACAACACACAAAATCAAAGTGATGATTGACGCAAAGGTACCCGATTCGAATAGTGATTGAGGGAGAAATTTCACTCGCCCTAGCGTACAGTTCAAAGGCGGTGGTGGTGCTTGAGCACAGATATTGGAAATCAATCTGCGCGACCGTGACTTAAATCAGATTCCTCTCTGCCGTGATGCATGCAGTGGGGACCAATTAAACTGTTGTTCATGACATGCACCTCTGTTCGTGTAGTGTGTGACGTGTGAAGTCGTTGCCCAATCTTCGCTGTCATATTACATTTTTAAATGAAAAGAAGACTCCAATAGGAGCTGTGTACGCTACGACCGTAGAAGAACTATCAAAATAAATTTCAGCATTGGTCGTAAATTAACGTATATTTGTTATTGCAAATAGATTTCCACTTTGGAACAGTCATCCCCAATTAAACATGCACAATCGAATTGAAACATTTAAGGTTTTACATATCAAGCCGCAAGGCAGAGCTACAAGATGTTTCACAACGGTGTTTCCCAGAGTGCAGAAACATAAATAGGCCTACGTGTTTCTTAATTAGCGTTCCTTTTGAAATTTCAATAGATACTAATCTGATTAAATCTAAATTTTTGTTGTAAAAATTGGTCTCTTTCGGGGATGTTGGCCCTTAATTTTGACTTCCCCTCCCATATACCTGCGCTGGTTTTCGTCTTCTATCAAAAGATACTTTCATGGAAAAAAAACACATTAAAAGCCCTTCACTAATCTGTAAATTACCGAAATTTGTCCATTTTACCCCCCGTTTTACTGTGACCGCTTCACTCCTAAAATATATTTTACCAAAGCAAAAAAAAAAAAAAAAAAAAAAAAAAAAAAAAAAAAAAAAAAAAAAAAAAATAGGTGTCCCTTAGTTTTTCTTGTTTACAACGTATCAAAACTTCAAAAAAAAAAAAAAAAAATCGAGAGTGACTCTTCCCTAAGTTTTCTTCTGACTGTAACAGTGCCTCATGTTATAAGGTTGGCTATTACTTTTTAAAAAATCCAATATTTTGGCCACGGTTACAGTGGCTTCCTTCAGGGTATGGCCGAGGTGACTGAGGCGCTCCAGTCACGGTCAGCACGGCCACTACGGTCGGGGGTTCGAATCCCCCCTCGGGCATGGATATTTGTGCCGTCCTAGTTCGTAAGTAGTTCATAAGTAGTTTGTAAGTTTAGGGACTGATGACCCCGTAGTTAAGTCCCATAAGCTTAACAAACATTTGAACATTTGAACCTTCAGGGTATATCGATTTGGAATGTTACGAAAGGGAATTTAATCAACAAGTGATGTGATAAACGCAAACGTAGGCTTGCGCAGCTGTGGTCACAATCAATAAAATTCTTCCGAGTATTACACCGCATCATCATTTTATAAACTCTACCGACGTTTCGGCCGCTTTTGCAGGCGGCCTTCATCAGGGTCTGTGTCTGACTGTTGAATGTACGATAGCAGGGGGGATGGCTACAGGCTGCCGGCGTCTTGGCTGCCAGCAGTTGCAACATAGTGAGTCGCTACACGCTTCCTGCTCAGCGGCGGCAGGGAGGCGCCTGGAAAACCCAGTGGGTGATCCCATTGGGGTGGCCATAGTGCACCCGCAGGGCCGCCTCAGCTCGCCGCATAGCTTTCACAGGCGCGTGCAACAAAGAATTTATGTTTCTTGTGCCGCTCTCAGCTCGCGGGTTCCGAGGTTTCAACGCTGTGCGCTGCGCGACGTGTTTAATGGGAGCTGATAAAGACGCGTTTATCTCAAAAGTGTTGTATGAAAGGTTGTTATTTCACCATAGCTGAATTTTATTGAACTTTCGTAGACTCGCACAATCGGTTTTGCAATGTCTTTAATTGCATCTTATTGTTCATATTGGTGCAAGAATACCAGTACTTTAATATAGCAAACAACTATACATTCAAGATAATTTCCTTGTAGATAGGTTTTCTAGCTCAGAATATGAAATGGTTACTTCTTTGCTAAAGGTTGCACGAGAAATTGGCATTTTTGTAAGACAATAACACGAGGATACTTTATTTTCAATTACTTTGCTGCTATTCTATGTCAATTTACCTTATAAAAAATTTTCTTGTTCGTGAACGGTACAAAATGTCGGTATTTGATTAGGAACCTTGACAGTGAAATAATTGTAACTGCTGTCCTACTGTAATCTCAAAATACATACACTGTGACAGACGGTACACTGTTAGTTATAATGTAATTTCAAGTATAAACAGTCTTGGTTGCAAAGTGGTGTTATTAATTACCAATGACGTGTTCCGCCCTCAAGCAGGCAACCATCTTATCTGCATGACAAACGTTACACAAGAATTACTACAACATTTAAAGTAGTGAAACATGGGCTGTTGTAGTAATTTGCGTAACGTTTGTCAAGCAGATAATGTGATGATACCTTTCTGTGAGGGCGAAACGCGTCATTGGTAATTAATAAAATCAGTTTGCAACCAAGACTGTTTTTACTTGAAGTTGAAATTTAACTGGTTGCTGTATGAGCCAGATCATGTACTATAAAAAGCCTTATATAGTTACATTGTATGTACATTGAGATTAAAGAACAGCAGTTATAACTTTTCCCTGTCGCGATCTAACGGTTACTACCCCATGTCAGCAACTAGTAAGTCCAGTTTTGGCATTTTATGCAATTTGCGATCAAAACTTTTTTTTGTTATTATCATCCTTGGATGGTGACAAGTTATAACAGCAGTTTCATTATAGCGCCACTGATTTACTTGCATTAAACTCAACTAGAAAGTAGATGCACTTAAGCTGCACATACGAACTGCATATTCCAACTTAACAGTGCCGTTGTAAACATCTTTAATGTCCCCTGCTGTTGTTCTTTGTGGAGAAAGTCTAATTAAATATTGATTCAGAGGAAAAATGATGCAGCGCCCTGGATAACATTTAGACGCTTGCTATTGGATCCTGTCAATAATTCTTCTTGTAATTTTAGTTTCCCCATTTCTATTGCATGTCGGAAGGGGCATTCAACAAAAACAGTACCATTCTCTTTTCCTTAGAACCGTACAGTCACCATTATGAACTTGCAATTTTACGTCATTGACAGCTAACAATCCAATATTTGTAACTATAATACATAGAACCAGATTTAATGTCCTTTTTTTTATCCGAACTTGTATGCCATCATATTTTAAAACGAGTTAGATATCTGGAATCTGTTACAGATCAACTTTGCTATTTTTAAAGTCATTTTCTGTTGGCTCGGGCATGTGCTTTAGCACCAAGGTTGACTGACTGAGCTGCAGTCTAGAGGCTCAGTAGTTGTGCACATGGCGCGCCGAAGGAGAGCGCGCGGCACCAGCGCCCTCAAATTTCAACACCCTGTTCGCTATACCGGAGAGATGTATCGCTTTCTTTTCGGCTTTAAAAACAATTTCACAATGCTGGCTACATTTCGTACTCAGTAATGCGTAACCTAAAGTTAACCAAACGAAAAGTAGTCAGCGACTATATATTTCACAGCAAAAGCTTCAAATGTTACGCGATAGGTTATTTGGAAATTAAGTATCGTAATAACTATGGCGAATACCGAAAAAAACACACAATAAGTTATGAAGCTGTTATGTTAGCCTGCAAGATGTGCAAAACTCAGTGATGTACGACAATTAGTTTCCTCAAAATCGAGTGAGAAGTATCCTACGTCAAGGAAAACGCACAAAACCGGAAGAGGTGGTTTTTATTTTTATTTTTTTTTTTTTTTTTTACAGGAGAAGGAGAATTTTTATCGAAAAACTGGTACCAGAGTGCGATGTAGCTTTGTTTCATACACTTTTCAGCAAGAAAATCGAAAGTTAATTTTGGTCATGTATTGGCATCAGCCGGCGCGCGGTTGGCTGCGCACTGTGGCCACCACCAGCTGCCATCGCGCCGATGCAGCGCGCGCGGTCCGACCGCTGCGAGTTAAGCGGCCGAGCAGCTAGCGGGTAGCCGTTCACTATGGCCGTACCCTCTAGTTGAGCTTAATGCAGGTAAATCAGTGGCGCTATAATGAAACTGCTGATATAACTTGGCACCATCCACGGATGATGATGATGATGAAAAAAAAAAAATGTTTTGATCGCAAATTGCATAATATGCCAAAACTGGACTTACTAGTTGATGGCATGGAGTAGTAACCGTTGGATCATGACAGGGAAAAAGTTGTAACTGCTGTCCTATAATCTCAATATACATAAAATGTAACTATGTAAGGTTTTCTATAGTCCCTGGTGTGGCTGTTACAGCAACCAGTCAAATTTTAATTTCAAGTCTTGGTTGCAAAGTGGTGTTATTAATTACCCATGACGCGTTTCGAACTCAGAGCAGGGTATCATCACATTATTTGCATGGCAAACATTACGCAAATTACTCCAACAGCCCCTGTTTCGCTACTTTAAACGTTGTAGTAATTCTTATGTAACGTTTATCATGCATATAAGATGATGGCCTGCTGTGAGGGCAGAACGCGTCATTGGTAATTAATAATACCACTTTGCAACCAAGACTATTTTTACTTGAAATTACATTGCAACTGACAGTGTACCGTCTGTCACAGTGTATGTATTTTGAGATTATAGTAGGACAGTAGTTACAATTATTCCACTGTCAAGGTTCCCAATCACATACCGACATTTTATACCGCTAAGGTAAATTGACACGGAATGGCAGCAAAGTAATTTTGAATGATGTGGCCTCGTGTTGTTGGCTCACAAAAAAAAGCCAATTTCACGTGCAACCTTTGGCAAAGAAGTAACCATTTCATATTCTGAGCTAAACAACCTATCTACATGTAAATTATCTTGAATGAGTAGTTATTTGCTATAATAAAGTACTGGTATTCTTGCATAAATATGAACAATTAGATGCAATTAAAGACATTGCAAAACCGGTTGTGCGAGTCTACAAAAGTACAATAAAATTCAGCTACAGTGACTTAAAAGCCTTTCATTCAACACTTTTAAGATAAACGCGTCTTTATCAGCTCCCATTAAACACGACGTGCAGCGCACAGCGTTGAAACCTCGGCACCCGCGAGCTGAGAGCGGAAAAAGAAACATAAATTCTTTCTTGCCCGCGCGGGTGAAAGCGATGTGAGCATGCGGAGGCGGCCGCGCGGGTGCACTATGGCCACCCCAATGGGATCACGCACTGGGTTTTCCAGCCGCCTCCCTGCCGCCGAGGAGCAGGAAGCGTGGAGCAGCCCACTATGGCCGTACCCTTACGTGACGGCACCGCGCGCGGAATGACTCGCGCAGGCACCCTGGAGACCACAGCGGCCGCGAACACGCAGAGCACCGGCCCGCCGCCGTCTGCGCCAGGCGATAAGTGAAC
This sequence comes from Locusta migratoria, assembly GCA_026315105.1. Taxonomy (NCBI): domain Eukaryota; kingdom Metazoa; phylum Arthropoda; class Insecta; order Orthoptera; family Acrididae; genus Locusta; species Locusta migratoria. The sequence continues at coordinate 526,614,757 of CM048746.1, forward strand.
AGCGGCACGCCACAACCGCTGTCCGTTCTCTCAGGTCAATTCCGCCAATAGCAACTTCTAATGCAAAAGCCAATCGAAAACGTCCATTTTGAACAAAAAGGAGGAACACTGCAACATCCAATCATATGAAAAACAAGCCATTAAAACACTAATCATCAACGCCCCTTTCCACCAATGGCGTGCAATAATGTAACAACCAATAAAGGAAAACCAACGTCCCCCTTCCTCTACCTCATCCGCTGCTATATAAACGCCAAACTATCGTACATTCAGCAGTCAGACACAGACCCTGATGAAGGCCGCCTGCAACAGCGGCCGAAACGTCGGTAGAGTTTATAAAATGACGACGCGGTCTCATAACTGGGAGAATTTCATTGACAGTGATGTGATAGTTATAACGTCACGAATTGCGTGCGGACGAAGATTTCGTGTGTGGCGACGACAGTGGTGACGGCGCAGCGTGAGGCACAACAAATGAGATAAGCCGCCAACCGGCGCCCCGGCCGTCGATCCGGCTGCCGGAGCCGTGGGCGACGTCGCCTTCTATTGCCCTTTCTATTTTTGTCACGCCGTCCTGTCAGGCGGAAAGGCCTAGCCGAACATTCTCGTTCCTACCGACATAGATACTTATCCGCATGCATGCCATCTGGCAAAGGGCAGGGCACAGAAAGCACGGCTATTCCAAACAATAAAGATCTGCGTTTCCCAATCTTTTAGGTGTACTGCACACCAATTTTATAAAAAAAGACGCAGTAACTAAATATTCAAATAAAAAATCGTACTCACTTCTTTTCGGCCCACTTTAGATTTCCCAATTTTTCGGACACAAGTAATAAAAAGATAAATAATTAAAACTGTAGGACGACACGATTACGACAATCTGAACAGCTCCCTTAGACTGTTCACGGATGATGCTGTCGTTTATCGGTTAGTGAAGTCAACAGAGGATCAAAAGCAACTGCAAAGCGATTTAGACAAAATTTCTACATGGTGCCAAAATTGGCAATTGACACTAAACAAAGAAAAGTGTGAAGTAATACACATGACCCCTAAAAGAAATCCGCTGAACTTCAATTACGCGATAAATCAGTCAAACCTTAAGGTCGTAAATTCTACCAAATACCTAGGAGTTACAATTACGAACAACTTTGAGTGGAGAGAACACATAGGAAATATTGTGGGCAAGGCAAACCAAAGGTTACGTTTCATATGCAGAACGCTTCGAAGATGCATCTGCTCCACCAAAGAGACTGGCTACATCACACTTGTGCGTCCTCTCCTGGAGTACTGTTGCCCCTTGTGGGACCCTCACCAGGTGCGACTGACGGCAGACACTGAGAAGGTTCAGAGAAGGGCAGCTCGTTTTGTTTTATCACGTTATGGAGGGGGGGGGGACACATCACGGAAATGTTGCACGAATTGGGGTGGAAATCATTAAAAGAAAGACGTTATTAATTGCGACGTGATCTGTTTGCGAAGTTTCAATTACCGTCTTTTACTTCTCAATGTGAAAATATTTTGCTAGCACCCACCTAGCTAGGGAGGCATGACCATTTCAATAAAATAAGAGAAATCGGATCGAAAACGGAACGATTTAAGTGTTCTTTCTTCCCGCGTGCTATTACAGAATCGAACGGTAGGGAAAAGTTATGAAAGTGGTTAATGAACCCACTGCCAGGCACTTAAATGTGATTTGCAGAGTATCTATGTAGATGTAGACTCTACAATTGTGATAATATCTATGCACCCTGTTGTCGCGTAAAGTCAGTGCCACACACCAGATGTAAGAGAACGATCGTTAATCATTTGTTAAATTGTGACGAATATTTCCAATGCTCACGTACTGCGAACATTTGGTCACCAAAGACCTCCTTTGTGGGAATCAAATTTGACCGAAAGCCAATCGCAAGCAGGCGCTGCGCATCCTGCAGTGAGTAACCGAAGTTGCGCGCCCTCTACAAGCGGCTGTATCTAGGCCGACATACGTGTGGACGGCTCGTCAGTTGCCCGTCAGTTACTAGTCACAACTCGGCTACGAACTTAGCAGTCACCAGGTCACGGAAGACGTCGCGAGAAGCGAGAACAAAGAAGAAACCGATATATTTTCTAAAGTCGAGTATAATAATTGTCAGTCAATAAAACTTATATTATTAATATGAACATTTGTCACAGTTGACATCGATTCCTGCACCAGTACCTTTACTGAAAACTATACCGGGACGAGCACTCAACTAATGGCAGAAAGAATGAAATAACAAAAGGCGACGAGATAACAACACACCCAACACGTAATAATCTTTCTGACCGTATTTTAACAAACAGCCAAAATTATTTGATATTTGAGTTTAGGTTTTACATATATACTCTTTAAACTATTATTTCAATATCTATCCCATAATTTAATTATCACTTAATTTACTCATCTTAGGGAACGATCTTATTGTATAAATAGGATAGATGCCAAGATCGAAATTTTTATTATATTTATTCAAGATGACCGGTTTCGACACTCTGTGGTGTTATCATCGGGTCTCATTAATATTAAACTGCATATTATAGTGTTCCACATAAAATCTGGTAGGTGTACAGGATGATAGTTATATAGAAAATCATGTGCTGGTGGATAGTCAGATATAAAATAGATGTCTGGTCAAAAATAAACAGTGAATTATACCATAACCACCGTAGTGCACATATGTGGTTGGTTTTATGGAGGTGCTCAACATTTGGCGTTCGGAAATGTCACGTAACATCCCCGAAACCTTACCCGAAAGTCTCTTTTGTATACGATATCTTGCTTCCTGTATTTGATGATTTTTTTATTATAACTCAAGCGTTGTCATTTCAAAACAATGGTGCACTGAAAGTTATCAAAAACACGTCGTTGTTAGAACAATTAATTACATACTGATGTCTAAAATTGCGATGTTAGGACATAACACCTGCCAATGATGGTACGAGAATTACGGATTACTTTGACAGCTGTTTGGGCGTAGCGTAATGGGTAGCGAATTAGTTTCTGATGCCGAACATCCTAGACGGTGGTTCAAAACTTGCTGGGCGCGGTGGCTCATGAGCGTTCTGGCGTGGTAGCTCAGCGTGCTCGGTAATGAAGAAACTGAGTCAACAAAGAAACGATCGAAATTAAAATAAACCAACATCCTCAAAGTATCGATCAAACCAAAGAACCAATAATAAATAAATAATTAAATAAATAACTGAGCAAAATTCTCAACGAACAATCCGGAACAAACGTGAACAAACATACCGCTAGGCATCGATCTACCTCAAAATAAAATAAATCTGCTACTGCCTTTTTTCATCTTGTTTCGTAAAAGGTTTTTGCACACTCTTGTTCATTGAAAACAAGTATATTCAGCAATACTTTGAGTTGTTCAAAGGTAACAGCGCTTTCTCTTAAAAGTGCATTTGTTCTATTTTGTGAACGTATCATGAAATACATACCAACGAATTGCAAACATAGGCTTTTTTTTATCACATGTGCTCAAACTGGGTAGATATTTTTACAATCACTTTTGGAATTTGTGTCATTAGGTATTACCACACTTACTCCGTTTCTTATTTAGCTGTAAAGGAAAACGTAGTCACGGTTTGAAACAAAATATTTGCACTTTATTTTAGCGCAGAACAAATAACATAAATAGAGTCATATCCGAACTAAAGAAAAGGTAATACAATCTACGTTAAAATCGTCCATAGCAACCATAACAAAGACAAACATTTTAGTAGATGCATTGATTCTAATTGATGACTTTCAACATATACCATTAATAGTGAATAATTTCTTAGGAAAAAAAACAGGTAATTTGTTGCAATGTATACACTTCCATTCCGTTTCATTAAGCAACGAAAGTTTAAGGAACGACAGTTGGCACAGAAATCTAAGACTCCATTTATATATGAAACTACCATTATCTATCTGCACGTTGTTTAGAATATTCATTATCACAGTATCCTCCCCGTTGTTGTGCAAATGCTTCAGAAGTCCAGTGTTCAATTAGTTGTTACGTATTTCACGGCATGTTCACGAAGTAGAACAAACGCACATTTTAAAGGGAGCATTCTTACATCTGCACAACTCTAAAAACGGCAGAAAGATAGCTCTATTTAATTAATAAGAGTGCTGGAAACCCTTTTAGGAACCAAGAAGGAAAAATGGTATTATCGGGTTTCGAACTACGGACTACATTCATCACAACATAACGCACTACCCACTACATCATGCCAAACAACTACATTGTCAATTAATTCTCGTAGTATTTCTGTCACTTGCTTACAGCTACAATTACATTTTTAGACACTAGATTATAATTTATCGTAGTATGAACGACGTGCTTTTTGTTACTTCTTGAGCGCACCACTGCTTTGAAATGACAACACGTAAGTTATAATAAGAAAATCATAAAATATAGGAAGTAAGATGGCATATGCCAGAGAGAATTCTGGGCGAGGAATGTCACGTGATATTTCCTGACGCCTGGTACACACAAAATCTAGAGACTGTGTCAAATCGCCGTTAATTTTGCAAATATCTCAGTAACGGTGCGAGTTACGAAAAAAAGATAAGAGAGGAAAATCGTACAGAATTTTCTCCTCTACAAATTCGGTAATTCAATTTCCGTTTCAGATGAACGGTTTGTTTACAAATACAATTACATTACAAACGACTTTTTAGTGTTAATAAAATATTTTTTGTCCGAAAAATTTGAAAAAGGGAGGTTCTGGTCTCTGAAGGCCAACTATTATGTCTGTAAAATTTGGTGCCGTTCGTTTTAACGGTTCGAACTAAAAAGTGGGAACACATTACGGATAGACTAACATCGTCAAATCGCCGTTAGTTTTGCAAATATCTCTGAAACGGTGTAAGATATGAAAAAAACATAAGAGTGCAAAGTTGTAGATAATTTTCTCCTCTTCAGATGTACGGTTAATTCGTTATTTCCGATTAAATTTCAAGCTGTCAAAAGGCGATGGCAAAGGCCCACTTTTAGTGTTACTACCCTAACTTAAAGTGGGCCAAAATATAAACGCACGCCGGCCGCGGTGGTCGAGGGGACTGAGGCGCTCCAGTCACGGTCTGCACGGCCACTAAGGTCGGGGGTTCCTCGGGCATGGATATTTGTGCCGTCCTTAGTATAAGGTAGTTGATAAGTAGTTTGTAAGTTTAGGGACTGATGACCCCATAGTTAAGTCCCATAAGCTTAACAAACATTTGAACATATAAACGCACACGATAGCAACCCATATGTGTTCGACGTAGAGGTATATCATGTCTCTGCAATTTCCAAAATCAATCAATATCTATGAAATTCGATGCGTGCCTTTAGACGGCTGGAGCCTTTTTGATTAAATTTTCCGGAAATCTTCAAATTATGTCAATGGGTGATCCTATGAACTTTTGTAGCTATCGAATCAAGATACTTATTGATTTTAAGAATATAACGCGAAATATGGAACAACAATTAATCTTTGGAAAACTTACTTCATAATACAGGGTGTCTCACGAAAAACGCCTGACAGGCGTCTGCGGATCGCGCGGTACGGCTCTCAGCCGCCGCCACAGCATCCACCTGCACAGCAGCGCCCGATTCTCGGACAACTCTCAGTTTGTTTAGCTCATACGTGTAGTGGTTTTCAGTCCGGAGGCTAGTTTGCAGCTCTCCACCCTACTATATCCTTCATCACCTCATAACAATGGTAACCAACATCTAGTTGAACCTGCTTACTGTTATCTTCGGCCGGCCGCGGTGGCCGAGGTGACTGAGGCGCTCCAGTCACGGTCAGCACGGCCACTACGGTCGGGGGTTCGAATCCCCCCTCGGGCATGGATATTTGTGCCGTCCTAGTTAGTAAGTAGTTCATAAGTAGTTTGTAAGTTTAGGGACTGATGACCCCGTAGTTAAGTCCCATAAGCTTAACAAACATTTGAACATTTTTGTTATCTTCTCTTGGTCTCCCTCTGCGAATTTTACCCCACATACTTCTCTCCAATGCTAAATTTACGATTCTTTAGTGTCTAAGAATGCATCGTACTAATCGATCCCTTCTTTTAGTATGCCAAAAATTCCTTTTCTCCCCAATTATGTTCAATACCTCTTCATTAGTTAAGCGATCTACCCACCGAATTTTCAGAATTTTTCTGTAGCACATTTCAAAAGCTTCTGTCCTCTTCCTGTCTGAACTATTTACCGTGCATGTTTCACTGTCGTAAATGGCAACACTCCACACAAATGCCTTCATATGTCCCCCTAAATACCTGTGATGTACTGCAATTGTCTTTATCTGAAGATGATTTACAATGATCGAAATGGGTTACAAAATAGAAATCTGCGATCTGTTTTAATTTTTTTTTCTCACCACAGTGTCTACAGACCCTAATCCGACCATCGTGGTGTTACTTTTACGATAGGGATTCGTCGCTGAAAACAATGTCGTCCCAGTCTCGATTCTGCGTTATTATTCAGCGATTATTGGCAGCAATGTCGACAACACTTACGTGATCTTTGTATTCTATGTTATCTCTCAAGTGTTTTTGGATGGTGACAGCGCAATGTATGTGTTCTCTCGTTGAGTGAACCGCTGGAAAAAAGCTCGTCGGGAAAAAATGTATATAAATAAATAAAATCAGAAATGTTTTTAAACTATCATTATTAGTTTTGTTCTTCTATCAGCTCATTTTATATGCACATTCAAAGTATTTTTATCGCCTGAGAAACATTTTACGGCACGCATACAGCACGTATATGAGTCGTAGCGCGGCCGCTTAATATAGGCGGCAGTGGCAATGCGCATGCGCGGCTGAGGTTTAAAGTCTCTTGAACCCAATGGAGGCAGTGTAACGGAGCTCCTGCGACAGGGAGGGCGAAGGGGAAACGCCGCTTTTAACATTGGCGTTGGAGCTGGTAGAGACACAAACTCCTGGCTACTCGAACCCTGGCGGTTACGCACGAATGGTCGCGAAGCAAAACAACGGAGCTACTGCCCACCTCGCTTGTGCATGCGCAAATCCTCCATGAAGGCAACATCCCCCTTCATATTTGTATATGGGCACATTGAATATTCATAAAAAAACGTCATATTTGGTAAAAATCTTATAACTATAAATTAAAGACGCATCAACTATAAAAGCCTTCATAAGATCCCAACATGAATAATAATGAAGTGACTACTCTCCACCTAGCAAGAATAGCTATGTGGCTAGCAGTAACGCTCTGCGCTGTCGAAGGTAGTGGGTTCGAGAACGACTGCGAGCAATTTCTTTAGCCCATTCTTCTTTTTAAGAGATATGGCAACAACTACGTCTTTTGTATTGTTACTTGCCACATATCTTTGGACGTTTTAGCAAATTTGTCCTAAAATTGAGGATAAATGACATTTATACTCTTCGTCCTAACATATATTTAATTGTTTGAAAAAAATTGGGGGAGAGCAGCCTTTGCGCTTGCGTAAAGTTAGGAAGGGGTGTGTCACGTGACCCGAACGTAGCTTGTCTCTGCATTATAAGTGATTCATTGGTTACAGTCACTTAACAATGAAATCAGTTACTTACTGTGGTTTAGTGGTCATGCGCATATTCGTATGTTCTTGGTGTTTATTATCAAAGAAAAATAAACGATGCTCAGTATAATACAAAATGAGAAAACCTGAGACGGTTTTTCGTCTCGAATATGCTCAAGACATTAAAGATAAACGTGAAGCAATGAATTAAAATTTGTGATGCGGCCGGGAATCGAACCCGGATTCCATGCTTACTAGGCAGACGTCTTACGGTTAGCCCAGGGCACCACTAACAACTAAGGAGAGCCTTGGCAGTAGCGACAATTATCTATGGAACACAGAAGCAGAATTAAAATTTGTGACATGGAGGGAAGTCGTATTTAGACTATTTCGAGGCGCCGTAGTAGTCAGTGGTGCGCTGGTCTAATGTCTAATAAATTTTTTATCACATCTTTTCATTTTTATTGATCTTCTCTGAATGTATTAAAAGTTAGTTCTACGAAAAAAAAAATTAAAAAAAGAAGAAAAAACGGTAAGACGTCTGCCTAGTAAGCATGGAGCTCCGGATTCGATTTCCGGCCCCATCACAAATTTTAATTCATTGCTTCACGTTTATCTTTAATGTTCAGTATCTTTTAGACACAAATGACTCAGCTTTAAAAATGTTCTAATGTTTGTTAAGCTTATGGGACTTAACTACGGGGTCATCAGTCCCTAAACTTACAAACTACTTACGAACTAGGACGGCACAAATATCCATGCCCGAGGGGGGATTCGAACCCACGACCGTAGTGGCCGTGCTGACTTTGACTGGAGCGCCTCAGTCACCTCGGCCACCGCGGCCGGCAATTACTCAGCTTTAAGTTTGCAAGAAAAGTATGAAATGAAGAAGCTTCATAGGCTCCACTCGCAGAGGTGCACCAAATTGTCTCTTTGGACGCCGTACGGGGTGGGGGGCGGGGGTAGGGGAGACGCCACTGTCAAGATGCGGCACTGAAAGAAGTGAAACGCCAGTCATGTGGAGCACCAGCCGCCACTGCCAGCACTGTATGTCTCACTTTCTTTTTTTAGTGTGTTAACTCATCAGCGTTGCCTCTTTTCCCCCTTGTGTTAGCAGTTCTTTTAAGAGAGAGTACACGATAATAAGCGTAGCTAGTGCGGGCGGATGCGCGTCGCTTACTGAGCAGTTCCGCCAGCGTCAGCGCGAGCACTTAAGCAGATTATTCCGGCCCACCGGCCTGACCTGGAACTGTTGCTTGCCTGTCCCCCCTCCCTCCCGTTGCTCACATGGATGGCCCGTGTCACAGACGAGAAACCTCCGTAAGGGCCCGGTCCTACGCTCCGGGGTGCGGGGAGGGAGGGTTTCCAGCAGTTCCGTAAGATGTCCCATGATGGCGCTGCGGTCAGAAGCAGCCCTTTAAACTGGCCAGTGCAGGCGGCAGGTAGCGGCTGTCCCCACCACCACCTCCCCTCAAACGCCGGCACGCCGGACACAGCCGTGGCCTCATGGCAGGCGGCATGAGCTCTCCCCTCAGCTTCCCCTCCACGCTACCCTCTGATGTGCAAGAGGCACCCTAAGCCAGCGAACCGCCTGACACCTGCTAGCATCTTATGGAACTACGAGGGGAGCGTAGGACAGTGGTTTAGGGTGGGCTGCTTCTCTGTATATGTTACTCTGTGCCCGAGTCCTCTGTAGGTGCCTACCTCCGATGAAGATCCCTTTCTTCTGAGGTTTCAGACACAGAGTTTTGTCTGTGCTTCAGACTCACCACAGTAAGCAGTCGCCGCCGCGGATTAGCCGCGCGTACTGGGGCGCCGTACTGTGGTGCTCGCGACCGTTCGCCGTCAGGGATTCGAATCCCCCCCCCCCCCCCCTCTGGCATGGATATTTGTGTTGTACCTTAGGTTAGTTTACCTTAGTTTAAGTAATTTGTAAGCTACGGAGTAATAACCTAGCAGTCGAGTCCGATAGTATTACAAACATTTGAACATTTGATTTCAGTAAGCAAGCGGCAACACCCACCCCGCCAACAGTCGTACACGGCACTCAATGTTTTTGAAAACATTACAGTAAAGTTAAGCGATCTGTGTTATTCAACAATTTACACAGGTTGCTGGGTGCGATTTCTGTGGAACTTTGTTATTACTTTCCTAAGATCGCTTTATTATCTAACACATTTACCAGTTTTGACTCAACTTGCAGTCATTATCAGATGTATTGGTCAATGTAGTCATACCGGCAGTGCCGTTTTTAGGCAGATGCAACATCTGCAGCGGCACAGGGCGGGCCGGCCGCAGTGGCCGCGTGGCCTGCGGCGCGCCAGTCACAATCTGCACGACCGCTACGGTCGGGGGTTCAAATCTCCCCTCGGGCAGGGATGTTTGTGTCGTCTTTAGCATAAGATTAGGGATTGATGACTCTACAGTTAAGTCCCTTAAGCTTAATTTGAACATTTATTTTGCACAGGGCGGCAAAATTTGGGGGGGGGGGGGGGCAGAAAAATTTTGATATCGAAAAAATTTTCTAAATATTATTTTAATGTTAATTGAATCATCATCATTCATAGTTCGGATTACAGCAATAAATTCTTGCTACCTTCACGCATTTTAGGCGAGCTGTTAATGATATACACTAAGTTATAACATTTATAATGCAGATCTTCTGGCATAAGAAGAGCACGATAAATCTTGACTGTAAAGAACGCTACCCGCAATACACAGACCATACGAATTCTAGGGGATTTATAAACGCAAACTCTGTAAGGTAGAGGGTAAGAGACTGTTTGACGCATCATCTTAACAGTTGGTACGTTTATGAATACTTATTCCCAGTAAGTTGGATAACATAGGCAGCACCTTGAAGTATTTAATCAGTTTTTTAAATAATCGTCAAAATTGCCAAGAAATTTGATTTATTACCGGTTTCGAATACATTTTGTCCATTATTAAGTCAACCAACAAAATAGTCCCATAATAACAATATAAGCAACCACTGGCCAAGTGAATGTTGAGTGTGGCACATTAAAGTTATGTTAGCAGTGATTGTGTGTCTTATTGTAGGACTTGTCGGCGGCTGTTTTTATGGAGTTTTTATACTCTGAAAACCATTATATAGTACACTTTGATACCATTTAACCGTTCACAATGAAAGTTAGCAGATCTATGTCGTGTTTCATAGGGGGGAAGAGGTCAGAGAGAGGGCAGCTGATGCACAGAGAGGGAGAGATTGATAGAGGAGAAATATGGCATTGAGAGAGAGAGAGAGAGGAAGAAGAGGTAGTGTTGGACAAGTGAGGGGAGAAGGTGAACAAAGAGAGGGGGAAAAGGATACAGAGGCGATGGATAGAAGGTAGGGAGGAAGAGGTGGTGGTTGGTGGTGGTGGTGATGGCGAAGGTAGACGAGGAGGAGGATATGGGCAAAGAAATGAGGGGAAGGGTGAAGTGGAGTGGGAGAGGTAGAAAGAAACGGTCTAACAATGGAACAGTTAAATATCTGGAGAACTTCGGGTTTTCGATTAGTACAATATATTGTGACAGAAACATCGTACAAAGAAATTTCGATTTATCAAAACATGACTAACTTCAAGTATTCAGGAGATGACAAAGATATTATTTTTTCCTCCAGGGCACAATACAGGTGTTAACTGTTATGGGTTCGAAATCTCACATAGGTAAATGTAGATTCCAACAAACTTTTACTGATTAAAGAGTAAATTTACATCTTACCGCACAGGGGAAAAATTGCCTCATTAACATCTTGGCCGGAAACATTTCGGTTCGTGTCGATTATTTATCAGTGTGGTAGTTAAACTTTTATACTGTAATATTTGTGTAATTTTGGCTATCGTTTACACACTGCTAGTATTATTTTGGTTTGTCAACAGTTAGTATACATATCTATGAGGTGATCTTATCAACCGTTCGAGTGGTATACTAAGTTGGAGAACATTGAAATTTTTAATATGCAGATTAATATTGTTATTTCCCTATAATCAGAGCTCACTACGGGAACCAAATTTTATCGTTATCGTTCTGAGTGTCAGCTGAAGCCCGTACTTCGCGGTCTGTCCACCACGAGGGAAACGGCACCCGCCAGTCTGTAACTTCGCCTGTATTTTCTGAGCCAGAGAAGTAAATACGGCTGTTGCCTGCATCCGCTTACGAGAACAGCTTGGAGTAGCGACCACCCAGGTCGACAAAACTTGTGCCTGCTTATCGAGTTTCGGCGCACAGGCTCATCAGCTCCTGCTGCTGCCATAAACCCGCACTAGCAGGTCTTCTCCGACTTTACCGGGGTTTCGTAAAAGTACTGTGCACAGTGCAGCAGAATGAAATATAGCGTACGTGCGCGACATGCTGCGGGTACTGCACAATCCATCTTATTCGTATCCGAACTCTAGATGCAGGTGGTCGAAGATTGCTTTAAAGAAGTTAAGTGGTGGAGTGTCATGAGGTGGTGCAATAAAGGACTGAAGGCCTTGCCGAATATCTAATGGACCGCCTATGTTCTCCAAGAATACTTCCTGCAGATAAAGCACGCAAGAGGTATGTACGATTTTTTTTAAAGAACTGACCGCCATTTGACTGAAAGTTCTTTTTTTGTTTTGTTTTTTGTTTATTGTCACAACCTGGTTTGGCCATAGGCCATTTTCAAGTGCTGTGATAAAATTTGTGAGATAGGATTCGTTAGGTCAAGGTAATCCTAACTGACAACTTTTATCGCAGCACTTAAAAATGGCCTAAGCGCAAAACCAGGTTGTGATAATAAAAAAAAAAAAAAAAAAAAATAAAAACTTCCAGTCAAATGGCGGTCAGCTCTTTAAAAAAAAAATTATGAATAAGGCTCCTGACGCATACAAAATCATAAGTATGTCCGGTTGTTATGAGGAAACATCGAAGGCCTATTGTTCATGAAAGCTATGAAACTTCATTTCCATCTTAAAATGCATTCCGCTCAATGACGCATGAAAAAAGTTTACGACAGTTGCCATGATCGTTCGTTGCGAATACTCATATTATGCTGAGGTAATTTGGATACTGTTTCGACATACATTTTAAGAGCGTTACTTTATTTATTTATTTATCCTGATCAGGTTATGGGCATTACATCTACATTGACATGGATACTCTGTAACAAGGCAGAGGGTTCGTCGAACTACTTTTATTTTTCTCTATAGTTCCATTCTCTAATAACTCGCGGGAAAAAGGAACATCTGGTGGAGGTAGGCAGCCACTACTGCAGTTACTACAAAAATGACTTTAAAAAAGGTATCGGTCTGCAGAAATGATGGAGATGCTTGTGAAATATTTATTACTTTTACGTGCTTTGGGCGATACCCATCGTCTAGATAAAACGCAACATTCAGATAAATCACAAGCGTGGAACTTGTTTTTCTTAAAAATGTAAGAGTGAACAACCAAGGTTTTAACATATCTTCGATCACAAGTAAAAATTAAAAAAAAAAAAAGCGGGTAACGGCCGCATGGTCTAAGGCGTCATGCTGCGAATTCGGTGTCCCTTCCAGCCAGAGGTTCGAGTCCTTCCTCTGTTCCCCTCTGTTCATGTGTGGATAACGTGTAACTGACACAGAGCATTTTGTCTCTGTGATCTTCAGTTATTTTATACGAAGCTGCCCGTATTTGGCAGGCAAAGTAAGCTATAATTCGTTCATGGATAATATATGGCTAGGCCTGTTAGTATATGGTGTTCAATAATTTTTTCAGTTAAACATATTGAAGTGGATATAATGTTCACTTTGGAGGAAGAAAGCAATAAAGCTCAAAAATTCACACATCAAGTAACGATGCTTACAGGTATAATTTGTCATCTGTTTTTAATCTCTGACTACTTTGTTAGATAGTACTTATAACATTTTTAATTATTGTCGTAACTAATTTGTTTAGGTTATACCGAGACTTTTGCAAGGTAATACAAGAGAGTTCTTTCGAGTATAAAATTCGACGGCTGAGTAAAGGGCATCACATGTTCCCGAATAAATTAAAGATTGATTTTAATTGCAAAAATGAGTACATGTTCAGCCACTCTAACAAAATATGTAAACCATTTTGGTGTATACTGAGTTTTTCTATTTTTCATTGTAATACAATTGGAACATTTTAAAATTGAAAGTTTTCTCTGTTGAAACTAGTCATGTTTTGTTAATTAACACAGTAACTGTTGATTTTTCTTCACTTATTAAGAACATATTTTATAAATTACTGCAGTCTACATGATCTAAATCTACATAAATACTCTGCACGTCATATTGAAATACATGGCAGAGGGCTCATCCAACTGCTTTCTCCATTCTCTTATAGCGATTTGATTTCTCTTATTTTATTATCATGATTATGTCTCCCTATGTAGGTTGGTGCTAACAAAATGTTTTTGTAAGATTCGATTCCATTATATGAAAGAATATGCTCAGAGATCACAGAATAAATTTTATAAGCAGTGAAACGAACAGCATTATGCTTACAAACTACTTAAACTAACTTACGCTAAGGACTACACATACACCCATGCCCGAGGAAGGACTCGAAACTCCGACGGCGAGAATTCGCGCGCTCCGCAGCAGGGCGCCTTAGTGCGCCCGGCCACTCCACCGCGTTGAATAACGCCTTTCTGTCGATCATTTCTGTGTCACTGTCTGGCTGTGTGTGGACGATCTTCGTCGTATGTCAATCCTCCAGACTTCTTCCTATGTCCCTCTTCGAAAGGAAAGAACTTTGACGATATCCCTGACATCCAACGTAACGTGACGAGGATTCGAATAGCATCGCAAAGCAGGACTTCGTGAAAAGTTACCAGGACATGTATCGTACAGCTCAGCGGTGCAAAGTTATGGGAAGTGACTATTTTGGAGGGCATACAGGTAACTGTAGTTCATAGTTCATGTACGTTGATGTTACAGGACTATTCAGCGAATTTTATCGCCCGAGGCTCTATATCTACAGCGTCCTTAATATTACTGTTTAATACTGTTGCGGTCTTCAGTACGTAGACTGGTTTGATGCAGCTCTCCACGCTACCCGGTCCTGTGCAAATCTCTTCATCTGAGAATACGTTCGGCAACATATATCCATTTGAATCTGCTTACTATATTCGTCCCTCGCACTCTCTCTACGATTTTTACCCCACACGCTTCCTTGTAATGCTAAGTTGACAATTCCTTGATGTCTCAGAATGTGTCCAACCAATCTATCTCTTCTCTTAGTCAGGATATGCCAGAAACTCCTTTTCTCCCCGATTCGGTTAAGCATGTCCTTATTAGTTACGTGATCTACCAATCTAATTTTCATCATTCGTCTGTAGCACCACATTTCAAAAGCTTCTATCATCTTTTTATCTGATCTCCTTATCGTCCACGTTTCACTCCCATACAATGCTACACTCCAGACAAATGCTTTCAGAAAGGACTTTCTAACATTTAAATTAATATTTGATGTTAACAAGTTTCGCTTCTTCAGAAACGCTTTTCTTCCCATAGTCATTCTGCATTTTATGTCTTCTTTACTTCGGCCATCAGAAGTAATCTTGCCACCCAAATAACAAAATTCATCTACTACTTTGATTGTCTCATTACCTAATCTAATTCCTTCAGCATCGCCTGATTTTTCTGACATTACTCTTCTTAAACTTCAACTTATATCTTCCTTTCAAGACACTGTCCATTCCATTCAATTGCTCTTCCAGATCTTTAGCGGTCTGAATTACTATGTCATCAGCAAACCGCAATGTTTTTATTTCTTCTCCCTGTATTTTAATGCCCTCTCCAAATTTCTCCTTCCATTCCTTCACTGCCTGCTAATGTACAGATTGAACAACATCGGGGAAAGGCTACAAGCCTGTCTTACTCCCTTGCCAACATGTGCGTTCCTTACTTGCCCTTCGACTCTAATAACCAATGTCTGATTATTGTATAAGTTGAATATAACTCTTCGCTCCCTACATTTTACCCCTGCTACCTTCAAAATTTGGAAGAGTGTATTCCAGTCAACATTGTCCAAAGCTTTCTCCAAATCGACAAACGCTAAAAACGTTTCCCTTTCCTTAGCCTATCTTCTAAGAGAACTCGTAATGTGAGTATTGCCTCTAAGTTTAATAATTCATGTAATAATCCCCTAAGAACCAACAGTATATCTATTTATCCATTCCGAGATCGAGAGCTGTTTTTAATTCCAACGATCTCCTACACCATATTTAGCATGGTAATTGTTTTTTAGTGCTTCCGTATTTTTTATCACCCTTTGTATATCTTCCGCTATACGGAAATCGCCACATCACGGAATGTCACGCGGCTATAAACGCGCCCTGTCGTCCAGAAGTCTCGTGTGTGCTGAGCGCACGCGGCGGCCCGCGTCAGGCAATTACGCTGCTATTCTGGTGCAGCCGCACTCGCCACCAATTGCGGCCGGAGAGCTTCGCATCACGTTCACGCAGCAGAAACTACTGCGTACCTGTTCAAAAGTACTTTCATCCGAACTTTGGACAGTTATACGATAAACGAAAAGTTTCCATTAACTTCCTTTAATGACAAACGGCTTTCACGAGATAATCTACTTTCAGGTCCCCCTTTATAATATACACTTCTGGAAAATGACAAAAGAACATCATAAAATCGTCGACCCATTGACGCATTGTTGCGGTTGTATACAACACACAATCATACGTGAGTACAGTCACCAAAGCGTGCGCAATGTCGGCGTTAGTACCGTTTACACACCTTTTGCAGCGATGTAAGCTCTAATTTTCAATGAAGACGATCGTAGAGGTACCTAATGCAGTCTTGCGGAGTGGCCTGCCAGTGCCTGAGGTACGTCCGATTACGGGCCGGTTGTACAGACCTCACAAGATGATGTTCCATCCGGTCCTAAACATGCTAAATGGGTGGCAGTTCTGGGCATAGTGCTGGCGAGGGAAGTTGACTTACACTCTGAAGAACACATTGGGTGGTACAAGATGTTGTTGTTGTAGTCTCCAGTCTGCTTTGATGCAGCTCTCCACAATACCCTATCCTGAGCAAGCCTCTTCACATAAGAACGGCAACCTACATCTGACTGAGCCTGCTTACTGTATCCACCTCTTGGTCTTCCTCTGCGGTTTTTACCCCACACACTTCCCTCCAACGCTAAATTCACAATTCCTTGATGTCTAAGAATGTGTCCTACCAATCGATCCCTTCTTTTATCAAGGTATGCCAGAAATTCCTTTTCTCTCCAATTTTGTTCAGTACCACCTCATTAGTTACGCGATCCATCCACCTAATCTTCGGCATTCTCCTGTAATACCACATTTCAAACGCTTAGAAATAAGTTGTATTGTTGAAAGGTGATGCCTCCTTGTTGGTGCACGAACGGCAGCAAGATGGTTTGAATGATGGTTTCAATGTACCGTTGACTGTTCAATGTTCTCTAGACCATCACCAGAAGAGAACAAGCAGTGTAGATTCCCCATACCAAGATTCCAAGTGTCAATGTCATGTATACAATCCTTTTTTTCCGCTCCCTTGCACGACACCAAACACACGTATGACAATCACTGGCACCGAGGCAGAAGTTACTCTCATCACTTTAGGCAACACGTCTCTATTCGTCCTTCCATAACCGCCTATCAGGAAACCGCTGCAGGCGGAGATGGGGAGTGACGGGAAGACGCCCTAGCGGTACGCATTATCGTCCATCATGGTGTCGTCATTCATACCCTACACTGGTCATTCTACACTGGTGATCGTCGAAGTAAGATTGAACAGTGCACGGTACACTGAAACCATCATTCATCTCGTCTTGTACCGTTCATGCACCAACAACGACATATGCTTTTCGAACAGGATAATGCACATGTATCCCGTACCTCGTGTACGTCAACTACCCTGGCCATAACGATCCACAGATGTCGCCCATTGAACATGTTTCGTACCGGATGAAACGTCATCTCGAGGTCTGCATGACCGGCACGAAATCTGGCCCAACTGAAGCACCAGGAGAAAACTGTAGGACAGGCCATTCTGCAAGACTACATTTGGCACTTTTACGGTCGTCTCCATGGGAGTTACGTACTCCTACAAAAGAAGGGTATACACGGTACTAGCGTCGACATTGCGCACGTTCTGGTGACTGTACTCACGTACTTACTTCTCCGTCTGTGTGATCGTGTGTTGAATACATACTAAAGAATGTGTCAATAAAATTTCGCTCTGCTGGGTCGTCGAATTTATGGTGTTCTTTTTTCATTTTCCAGGAGTATGTGTATATGACAGTTTTCTAGTTTTTTATGTGATTCGTCTAATTCTGTTCCCTTATTATATCTGGCCTGTTCTTGTTACGTTATTCGTCTATTACGAATGAAAGGCATAGACGTTAGTGAAATGAGGCAGAGTTACTGAAGAAAAAGTCATAATTTCACTCCATGTACAGTTCTGTGACTTCATTCTGAACTACATTCTAAACCAAAAATACGGTTCTCGCTACGTAAATCATGCTTGTACAGTACTTTGTCATTGTATCTGACAGTACTTCATAAATGTCATTCGTTGTAGCAACAGTTACATCTGTTAGTTGCCTCTCGTCACTTTACGATGAATACTTACCAGCTTATTTAGTCTAGTACATTGTTGGAATGTAAGTTACAACTTAGTTACATTGTTGTTGAATCGGATACAAGTCACAATATAACTTCTACCACAATCTTAACTGGATTTTAGTCACAAGTTTGACAGTAGAACTTTCACTACCTTATATTACGTACATACTATTAAAATGCCACTAACACACGAAGGTCAGTTATATATTGCAACCATGTAAGCCATTCGAAGCTTACTTTTATAAATTCAGTTTACTTTGCAAGACACCTACATTTGTTTGATGGCACACAAAGCTAATTTCCGTCAAGATCCCAACATATCACGACATTGGCATTTGACATTTTGTAGATGTGTTACTATTTTTGTGGATGATCAGCCGATCTGTGACACATACCACTACAATGATCACAAATAATAAGAGAAGTCCAGCTGGTAATTTGCCAGTCACTCTTAGGATCTTTTCTACTCTTTACACTAGAGCTCTTATCTGGAGCCGAACAATGTCGCTGTATTTCTGATATGAGTCTGATATAGTGTGGCAGACTTGGACGCAGTATATAAGAACAAGCCGTATTGTTGAGAAACACCCGAAATCTAATTTGATAATCAGATATGCCACTAACCCCTTGCTTTGTCAGAAAATTACGGTGAATACCATATTTGTAAACATGCGCTGAACGTCATAAAACGTTCTAAAGTAAGTGTATAGTGATTATTGTGGCCGTTTGTTTAGGTAATTGGCATTTCGACTATTTCTTGATAGTAGATTTGTCCCTTATTCGGTTTGTTTTAAATAAGCCGGCGAAGTTAAAAAAATTACTCTACCAGCAGAAAAATTTGCATTTACTATTCTATACTAATATTTTGCTACCATAAAAATAATTGCACAGTGTTGTTGATCATTCATGAAATGATATAAAATATTTGACAGCTAAATTTTAAAAGACCCCCGGGATGTTTTTCTATTACGAAAAATAAAATTCTGTTTGTGTGATATGTAAAACGTGGTGGATGGGAATTACTAATCCAAACCTGTATATTTGCAAACTTGTATCTTAAGAACTCCGTCTGTTCCTTTGAATAAATTCAATTCATGTAAGATATAAAAATTAAGGGCATGAGTAACTAATTCATAGCATTTGAGAAAAATATTTAACTTTTGCCAAATTCGCCAAGCTGCTTGATTACACTCACATACCATCATCTGCTAATGCTAATACACTTGCACAGCCATACGTTCAAAAAATGGCTCTTATGTAGATGTGTGTCTACAGAAGTAACATATGGCGTAGCGTATAATTATGATGAATTTTATTGTACATATTTTAAATTTTTTAAATGTGACATACCATTTTTGTACGGATGTGATGATGTAGTACGATGTGCACATCTACTCCTTTGTCCGAACGAATGTATCACGGTTAGCAGACCAGATGATGGTACACCTAGAAGCTCGTCCAAATATGTCTATTTGCGAACTTGTCAAAGGATTAACATTTCCTCGGGTGAATTATCATCGCCCCCGCAACTCAACACAAGAAAAATGAGTAATTTATACCAGCATGCAAATAAAAATTGTAAATGATCCGCGTTAGGTACATTTAGATTTGAGTTTTTAATACGTTTAGAAAATGACTAGTTCCACTTAATTTCGATTAATGGCATAAATGATCCATGGAACGTAAAACTAACCAATCTGTAAACCTTATTCTGCGAAAGACGTGCTCCGAGACTTCGAGAAAATTTTGCGTTACAGTCTAATCTACAGGCTACTTTCAATGCATATGAGAGTACTAGTGTGTCGATTGACGGCATCGCGTTTCCATTTCACGATCACGATCCTCCGCTTGTCACACTCCAATGAGGCAACTTGTAGTGAGCACAAGAAGGATATTAGGAAATGGCCAGTTAATCCCTCACAGGAATTCGACAACTCTGCACTCAGCTATAAGAAATTCAGGACCCTCTAAATGATTGAGCAAGGATTTCTAGCTGTAAACATACTTCTTCACCTTGTCATCGAGTGACTAGCATCCGTGCAGACTTTTATAGTGTTTCGTATTGATCTTAAAGTTAAGACTAGCAAATAAAATATGTCAAATAGATATATTTTACGACTTTTTCATAGCGACCGTAGTAAAAGACATGTAGTTTGCGACGGCTATCAATTCACACATTATAGAAGCGTATTGGTATTGAAGAATGTGATGCCGAGTCTGTGGTAACAACCGTTCACTGCAGACAGCAAAAATTTGTTTTCGCATTTTGAAGCCTAGTATGATCATAGAACAGTTCCAGAACAGCAAACAGAAGAATTTTATCAAATAATATAAAAATATAAAGCGAAACTATACATGGAGGGCCATCAAAACTCATTCTTTAACACATTAACGGGATAGCCTATATACTCAACATCACTACTCAAGCTCATTTGCAAATATCTGCGTCAGTAATTCAGATTATCTTAACACAAGCACAGAAGTTAGAAATTGTTATTAGTAATGACACAGAAACTAGTTCCCTATTCTTTCTACCAAATCAAATCTTGAGTTTCTATGTCGGCGGCAAATTATATTGCTGGAGAGTACTTTTCAGTGAGCGACAAAATATTTTCTTCAGCTATTTCAATACACAGTTAGTCTGGAGGTTATTACTGCGATATACAGTCTTCTGCTTTATAGCTGCTAAAAATTTGTGAATTTCGTTAAACTTGCAAATCAGTCGCAAGTTGAGCATGAGCGTATAAAATCAGTGTCTCTGTTTGTTCGCTAAAGCCCATAAACCACTTATCAGACTGGCCGCGGCGGTGTGGCCGAGCGCATTGAGGCGCTATGCTGCGATGCGTGAAGCCGTTCTCCGTCGGGGGTTCGAATCCCGCCTTGGGCAGGATGTTTGTGATGACTTTAGTATAAGGTAGTTCGTAAGTTTAGGGACTGATGACCCCGTAGTTAAGTCCCATAAGCTTTACAAACATTTGAACTTATCCGACTGCAATGAAACTCTGAGTCGTTCTCCGTACGCTCTTGAACATCCGCATCCCAAAAACAAAACAGTGCGACACATAGATCACGATATCTGTCGTAATAAACAAAAAAATGTCACCGTGAGAAAATACCCAGATTTATGCATCATGTTTATGAATGAGAGCACATAGCGACCAGCAACGAACTTTTCACATAATTTCAATCCTTTGCGAAAATCTTCCTTGCTGACACCCCCCTAATATGATGAATCGAAACAACGTTTATCACTTATTACATTTTTTTCCGTACATGCCATAGCATACTACTTCGCAACTACTAACTCCATTCGCAACATATTCTGCATAGAGTAGCCGCATATATTACTAAACATGCCGGTAAATTTATATCACAGCACGACACATAGTTCATAAAATATGTCATAAAAATTGAGATGGCTGAAAAAATTGCATGATGGTTGTTGTATCACTTCTCCACGGCTAAATTTATTTGTAAGCATTGGCATGTTCAAATCGAACATTGTATCAAACTTTCAAAACAATGGGTCAAGAATTTTAGGAAACATTCTGATAGGAACGGTCACATTTTCTGTTCGTTTGTTCTTAAGAGCAAACCTGGGAAAGTTCTTGACCGTTTGATTACAAATTTTGACACAACGCTGCATTCTTTTACAGGAAATGCAACGCATGGAGGGTACAGCTGGCGTTAAATAAAACCTTTGTTTATATACAATACATAAAACAACTGTCAAGGTCGGTAATACTTTTGTCATTTAGATAATAGGAAATATCTAGGAAAAAATACAGTCATTGGTATATCACAATAAAGTATATGTTTCGACATGAAAACAGCCCTACAGTGATGTGGCTAGATGTGGGAAACATTTTATTAAAGAAAAAAATTCTAATGTTTGTCAATCTAAGGGGCTTAACTGCTACGTGGTTTTTAGTCCCTAAGCTTTCAAACTACTTAAACTAACTTTTGCTATGGACAACACACGCACACACACACACACACATGCCCGAGGGAGGACTCGAACCTCCGACGGCGAGAAACCGCACGCTCCGCAGCAAGGTGCCTTACAGCGCTCGGCCACTCCAACGTGGTCTTGTTTTCAATAATACAAGCCAATGATCGAACATTTTTCTTTGTCGATCATTGATGTATTATATGTATGACAATTACGTATCATACATTTCGCTTGCATAAAACATCGTAGTGACCTTTTTGATAGGAAAGATTTGAATTATAATGTCAAAATTGTAAATCGACATAACTCACTCCAAATCTTCCATATTAAAAGGAGCACTATGGTAATTTATGTAGACTAAATGTATGATATGTAATTGTCCTAAATTCTTTTAGCCAAGACAGTGATTTGTCCAAAAACACTCAATTTTTATTATGTTTCCTGTATGATGGGCGTTGTATGTGAATGACAGATGCTGTGATGGCAGTATAATCTGCTGAAGCCGGTAGTCAAAACAAAAAGAGGAATTAGTGATATCGACTGTTGTTTTGTGAAATGAATCTATAAATCAGATCGCCCCCAAATGAAACTGACAAACTTCGATTACATGTACATTTTATTTTGACTTATACCTCGTTCGATGTGATACTGTTCTTAATAGTAAAATTTAATCTTTCACGGCCTGAAATGTCATGTCCTTATATTCTTCAAAATGAAATGCCAAGATGGCAAATTAATAATGTATTGAATGACGACTGGTTTCGGTGAACTATGTCACCATCGGTTATCTTATTTAAAAATGGATATGTTCAAATGATTGTTAAGCTTAAGGGACTTAACTACGTGGTCATCAGTCCCTAAACTTACAAACTACTTATGAACTACCTTATACTAAAGATGACACAAACATCCATGCCCGAGGGGGGATTCGAACCCCCGACCGTAGCGACCGTGCAGGCTGTGACTAGCGCGCCGCAGAACGCTTGGCCACTGCGGTTGGCAAAATGGATATAAAATAATAAATGTAACATAGCACTTAGTCACCAAATAAAAATACACAAGTTAAAACATGACAGCTTACAAAATACTGAACACATAGACAAAAATCCTAAAAGCTGTCAGTATTTTGTGAACCGTAATGTTTTAACTTGTGTACTTTTATATGATGACTAAGTGCTATGTTGCACCTATTATTTTACATCCATTTCTTAAATAAGATGACCAGCTTATAAAATATACATGGCCTGATGATGGTGACACAGTTCAGCGAAACCGGTTGTCATTCAATAAATTATTAATTCGCCATCTCGGCATTTCATCGTGAACAATATAAAACTATGAGATCGCCTCCTAAACCGGCAATCTCAGGTAATGTTAATGTCATGTCCATTACAATTATCCAGGCTGTTATACCGTGGTCGGCTGAATTTGTTGCCAGAACCCAATGTTTCGTCGCCGTCTGCGGAGAACAGTGTGTGTGTGTGTGTGTGTGTGTGTGTGTGTGTTGGACCTGCAATCGTACAGAGCGCTGTCCTGCACACACGGGGACGAAACGTTAGGTTTTGACAACAAATTCAACCGACCACGGCATAACAGCCCTGATACTTTTAATGTACATCTACATGGATATTCCAAAAAATCACAATGAAGTGCATGGCAGAGGGTTCATCGAGCCAATTTTATGATATTTCTCTACAGTTTCATTCTCTAATAGCTCGCAGAAGAAAGGAAAACCTAAATCTTTGTGTTTTCGATCTGATTCTCTTATTTTATTATGATGGTCATGTCTCCCTATGTAGGTGGGTGCTAACAAGCTAGTGAAAGAAATTTCAAAAATAGATCTCGATGCAACAAATAATGCCTTTCTTTTAATGATTTCCACCCCAATTTGTGCATCATTTGCGTGACACTCTGTCCCCTATATCGCGATAATACAAAACGAGTTGCCCTTCTCTGAATTTTCTCTAAATTGTCTGTCAGTCCCACCTGGTGGGGATCCCACAATGCGCAGCAATACCCGAGAATAGGACGCACAATGTGTAGGAAGTTTCTTTACTAGAACTGTTGCATCTTCTAAGTGTCCCAGCAATGAAACGTAGTCTTTTTTTTTTTTTCGCCTGACCTACAATATTTTCTATGGATTTTTTCCAATTTAAGATGTTCGTAATTGTTATTCTTAGGTCATATTTGAATTGAGGGTCTCGAGGTTTGACTGATTTATTGTGTAACACGTTTAACGGATTTCTTTTAGTGGTCATATGGATTACGTGATACTTATCACTATTAAGAGTGAATTGCACAATTTTTGCACCATGCAGATATCTTATCTAAATCATTTTGCAGTTGCTTTTGATCTTCTGGTGACTTTACTAACCGATAAATGACAGCAACATCTGCGAATAGTCTAAGAGATGGATGGATGGTTTGATTTTTAAAGGGACTAAACGACTATGGTTAGTCTAAGAGAGCTACTAAGAGAGCTTGTCTCCTAATTCGTTTATAACAAACAAGGAACAGTTGGGGGCTGTAAAACACTTCCCTGGGCAACGCCAGAATTCACTTCTGTTCTACTCGATGCCTTTCAGTACTGTGTCTTTTATGACAGAAAATCACGAATCCAGTCGCACAACTGTGGCGATATTCCATAAGCACGCAATTTGATTTGAAGACGCTTGTCTTTTAATCGACTGTTTTTAATTTTGTTTAGAAACTGTTGCACCATGGAGAAGCTGCTGAATTGGAGTCTTCCGTACGGGAAACCGATTTTTGAAGACGACTTCGAGTGTTTGGTTTTCGATTAGCAGGCAGGTGTTGTCGAATTCGCGTGAGCCGTTATGCCCGATTACGTGAGGGCAACGCGCGGCGGCGTCGCTAATGCACGACCCGAAGCCTCAGAGCGGTGCTCGTAGTGTGGTAGCTGCAGCAGCAGCGGTGGCAGGCTTACCTGGTGCTGACAGGCGGGCGGACGCGGTGCGACGCGGCGCGGCGCTGCGCGGCTTCCGCAGTCGGCGGCGGCGGCCGTGCTGGCCCGGCGCTGACGTCGGCGCTACTGTGGCGGCGGCGGGGCGGCCGCGGCGGCCGGCAGCAACCCCCCCCCCCCCTACCAGCGCCGCCTCGATCGATAGCAGAGGTCGCGCAGCGCCACGCGCCGCGCGCCCGCGCAGCAGCTGACTCACGTGATTGGCGGCCGTCACGCCGGGTGACGGGCCCAACAACCTGCCAGCGCCTCCGCACCCCAGGACACACGCGCGCCGCGCCACCAGGCCGCATCCTCTGCTCTCCACTGCACTCAGCGCCCTGCATAATTTATTCGTCTGGGTGGGGGGCCGCGGGTTCGATTCTCTCCTGGGAGGAAGAAGGGGCGGTGTTCACTTCTCCAGTACGACAACTTCATTGAGGTCCAAAGTACCTGCAGACGTTTCAACGGTTGCAGCTGGAGCACAGGTTGCGTTTTGATAAACAAGAAACTTTGTGGCCATGATTCTACGGAGGGGGTAGGGGGTGACGTTTGCATACTCTGCCCCCAGAGCCATAACTGCCAAGTTCATTTCCGCACACTGCATTACAGAGCAAAATAAATGAATTCCCAGCATGAGATTCTCGAAAATGACTTCCAGTTTAAGTGAAGCACAACAGCTGCGTAATTTTTTGTTATAAAGTGACATTTGAAAACTGATGAGGCAACATACCCATTCAAACAACCAATTGCCGATATCGATGCCGTGTATCCATCAGTCTTTCATTTTAGTCAAATTAAATAATGGAATAAAACATATTTTTGGAAACATTTTTGTTTTACGCAGTGACACACTAGAAGGCTCCAAGTTTCCTGCCATTTCCACAACATCAATGGAGCTTAATTTCCTGAAGATGTTCTAAAATAAGACCTGTTCTTTATATATAAATTGAATGAAAGCATCATCGGCAGTGACACCAAATCAATGTTCACATGACAGAACGAACGTAGACAAGAAGAGAGTGAGTAAAAAACTACTATCACGGTTCCGTCTTCTCGCTTGTTTGGGAGTAAAAAAATGACGAACGAAATTAACTGCGGGATCATCAGTCCCTAAACGTACAAACTATTTATAAACTACCACAATCCAAACAACCATGCCCGAGGGAGGATTCGAACTCCCAACGAGCAACAGCCTCGTGCATTGGAGCATAGTGCTCAATGCGCTCGGCCGCTCCGCCGCATCTGACACCAAATACACTGGTCCAAACCATTAGCGAATCAGCTGACATACAACAGAGGATCTGTCCCAACTTAGAGTTGGAACTACAGATCGCCAACCTGGAACAGCCAGCCGTGCTCACCACCGCGTCGGGCACAAGCATGGTAGGAAGGTCACCTTCCCGACAATGGGGGCAGTGGATAGAATCCATCTTAAGACAATGAGTCTCCCCACGGACTTCGGTGCTCTTCAGCATCTCATTGAGAAAGTCTTCCAGAGAAGGGGGAAAAGGTATGACTTGAATGAGATTTACCACCAGGCCGTATTGGCCTTGGGGAGAATTGCTCTGGACCACACCAAATCTTGGCCTGATTGTAACATTCATACCTATTTCCCTTAAATGCACATTTGAATGCACACAACTCAAGGCTTGTGCTACAAGAGCTCCGTAAGGTCGTGGACGATTTGAGTCCAGTTGTCCTCTGTCTGCAGAAGCCCTTCACTGTGAATGGCAAACTCCCTTTTGGGGCAGCATCTTGGCAGATTGTGGCCCCAGGGTCCCACCCTAGGGTCGCAACTATGATCTGCAATAGAGCCTTGCGAGTCACGGTCCTATCGAGCACTGCAGTGTCATTTAGGTTCACTCCCCCGTGGGGGTGGTGCATATAGTGAACATGTATATCCAATACGGGGATCCAGTTGATCCCTACCTGGATCGCCTAACCCAGGTGTTGCAGGTGCTGCGTGGTCGAAGGGTGGTTGTGGTGGCCGACTTGAACGCGCACTCCCCCCTGTGGAACAGTCGCACTCGAGATGCCAAGGGCAACAAAGTGGAAGAGGCCATCATGGCTCTCCAGTTGGTCGTCGCCAACAGACCAGGCAACCCGCCAACCTTTGAGGGACCTGGTGGAGAAGGGACCAATGTTGATGCCACACTCATCACCGAAAGTCACGGAGAAACTGCGAAGCGAAGTTGATGTTTGAAATGCATGATGCGCGCTGCTAGTGCCTGTCCGAGGCTCGAGCGAGACTCACCGTTGAGCCTCGGACAGGCACTAGCATCGCGCATCATGCATTTCAAACATCAACTTCGCTTCGCAGTTTCTCCGGATGTAATTGACGCATCGAGATGCAACCAACGCCATTCTTTTGGTGATTTTTCATCCTTTTGATTGCTTAAGAAATAATATGGGGTACACATTAAAAAAAAACGTAAGTTTGTGTTGAAGATAATATTTCTTTACGTTTTAGAGTGTCTCGTAGTACCTACTTTCACAAGCCCCTGCTGTACGTTCATGACCGTGAAAGTGGTTTTTCAATACTTCTTGTAGTTTCAGAGATATCTGGGGTGAAACAGTTGAGTGGGACACCCTGTATACAGTAGGCTTCTTCTGAAAGATATGTTTCTTAAATGAACTAGTATCATAAATATGCTATTTTAACAATAATTTTATGTCAGGGCTATAAAGTCTCATTCTTACAACTAAATATTTTTTGTTGAAACAAGATTGGTTTTAGGTGCATTTTCCTCCAGTTCCCCTTAAAAGATGCTAGCGCACTTCGGGCGCGAGCCGTTTTGACGGGCGCACTACTTCCTCCACCACTATAATGCCTGCAGCATGTGTGGGAGTGAGACGGCTATATGCCCAACACTGCAATGGGAAAAGAAGGAAGGCATTTATTGCAACACAGTTAGGCTACTAAGTGGAGATGGCAATTAACTGCTCGCTATAACGTTGCCCTTGCTTCGTATGATGCCATAATTGTTAAAGTACATTCCGCGATTATATTTTTTGGACAAAGAATTGATGGTACCGAATGTTTGAACTTGAAATAAGTTAAAGTACAGCACAAAATGAACATTAAAGCAAATAAACCGCGGATTGCGTATTAAAGTTGGGCACCATACAAGTAACAGTACGTTATAAAACTTACGGAAAGCATCTAGCTGGATCCTGCGCTTCGTATTGTAGAAGCTGGAAATAATAACTTTTTTTTTAATTTAATATATGAACGTTGAAGATACTTTCCGTAGTAGATCAATGTTCAGACTGTTCACTTCGCTTTTCATTGTTGTGTGACCGTGGGTGGAACATGAAGTTACTGGTAATGATAGAATAATAAAAAAATGATCGGACTTCGTGAAATTACAAAAGAAATGACTGCAGGTTCTAAATACAAGCAAAGTATAGTATAAGGATGATTGTTTGATTGAACTTTTGCAGACAGTGCGAAGCGATTGTAATGGCGTCTGAACATTAAACTATTACGGAGGCGAAGGAGCTGAAAACAATAGAAAATAAGTATTTGACGTGGAGGGATTCATTTAAATAAAAGCCTAAGAGAGGGGATGATTTTTAATTTAAGTAATATATTTTTATAACAACTTGCATCACTTACATTGAATGGATACATAAATGGAAGACGTCCGTACAGAACGAACATAGACAAGAGAGTGAGTAAAAAAACTACTATCACGGTTCCGTCTTCTCGCTTGTTTGGGAGTAAAAAAATGACGAACGAAATTAAATTAGTTGCATTGCGAGTCAGAGGGAACCGGAGGCAATAAGTATCGCTGATCGATGATAAAAAAAAAAATCAGTGTATCGTTACATCGCGACTCTGCCCCACACGCCGCTGCTCACAGTGTGTAGGGCACTGACGCCTTGCCCAACGCCACACGGACCAGGCCGCGGCCGCCAGCTGAATGGTTTGCCGCTGGGGCACGCCCCCTGCCTCGTAGCGGCCAGCCATTCAGCTGGGGGCCGTGGCCTGGTCGGTATGACGTAGCACGGGCTGTTGTGAGGCCTCGTCTCTAGATCTCTAGGTGGTGTTGGGAAAAGCGCCCGTGCCCGCGGGGTGGTGTTTGGCCATGCCTGATATACATAAAAAATCTGATGGAAAAATACGAACTTAAAAATAACTTATGAATATAAACACTAAAATACTTTCTACTTTTTGATTTTAAAGAAGTGAAAGAACCACTGATGCAACAGCAGTGAAATATGTATGGGTAAATTCAGTTTTTTGATCAAGGCAGATCGTTGCAAGGAAAAACTATATTAGCTGCTAAAGTGCATGGGATTAAATCAGTGGGTAAAACCGAAACTGTGTGTCAGTTGGGGTTCATGCCAGAGAGGCAGTTGCGCCGTCCACTAGTTCAAAAATGTTCAAATGTTTGCATAGCTTATGGGACTCGATTACAGGGTCATCAGTCCCTAAACTTACAAACTACTTATGAACTACCTTATACTAAGGACGGCACAAATATCCATACCCGAGCGGGGATTCGAACCCCCGATCGTAGTGGCCGTGCAGACCGTGACTGGAGCGCCTCAGTCCCCTCGGCCACCGCGGCCGGCCCATCCACTAGTGGCTGGCGCACATGCACAGGCTATTCTGGCACGCGCAGCTATCCCCACACAGGTGACGTAGTATCCCATCCAGTTCAGTCATTACTCGCGAAATTTCACCTGTTTCCGCGTGAGTTCGGAGCACGGAGAGAATCCGCACTGAAAAAGGCATCGCTAGCCGTCTTGCCTTTACGTCACATATTTGAGTATGTCCGAACCAACAATTTTTTTTATCCTACAGCCTTTATGAATGAAGACACAAGGAATTTACGTTAACTGGCATGTCATAGTGAATTGAATCATCGGGTGAAGTTGATGCTTTATCAAGTGGTGACCACTGCGTCCGGTTGGTGTAGTCGATAGCGTAACTGCCTTCCGAGATTCCAATCCCGGCCCGCCATAAATTTCAAGCTTTACCCACTAATTCAAGTCTCATTGGCAGTTAATGTCGTAAATTCCTTTGTGTCTCGATTCATACTGTCTGCAGCATCTAAAATAGCATATTTTTCTTCTCGATATATTTTTTGATGTACCGGGTGATCAAAAAGTTAGTACAAATTTGAAAACTTAATAAATCACGGAATAATGTAGATAGAGAGGTAAAAATTGACACACATGCTTGGAATGACATGGGGTTTTATTTAAATAAAAACAAAACAAAAACATATTGCTGGACGCGTGAAAGATCTATGCGCGCATTGTTTGGTGATGATCGTGTGCTCAGCCGCCACTTTCGACATGCTTGGCCTCCCAGGTCCCCAGACATCAGTCCGTGCGATTATTGGCTTTGGTGTTACCTGAAAAACATTCAAATGTTTGTGTACCTTATGGGACTTAACTACGAGGTTATCAGTCCCTAAACTTACAAACTACTTATGAACTAGCTAATACTAAGAACGGCACAAATATCCATGCCTGATGGGGGATTCGAACACCCGCCCGTAGTGGTCGTGCAGACCGTGACTGGAGCGCGTCAGTCTCCTCGGCCACCGCGGCCGGCGGGGTTACCTGAAGTCGCAAGTGTATCGTGATCGACAGACATCTCTAAGGATGCTGAAAGCTAACATCCGACGCCAACGCCTCACCATAACTCCGGTCATGCTTTACAGTGCTGTTCACGACATTATTCCTCGACTACAGCTATTGTTGAGGAATGATGGTGAAATTATTGAGCATTTCCTGTAAACAACATCATCTTTGTTTAGCTTTAATTTGTTATGCTACTTCAGATGAAGCGCCATCTGTCGGACATTTTTTTTCTTTTTTTGTTCTAATGTCTTTCCAAGGATGTGTGTCAATTTTTACCTCTCCATCTACATTAATCCGTGATTTATTAAGTATTAAAATTTATACTGACTGTTTGATCACACGGTATATTTGAAAAGGCTAAAAATGTGTAGAAATATATTTAGTTAAAACCCAGAGAGTGATTAGTAATCACTTCTACTAACTTTCTGGGGTTTAACTGAAGTTTTTAATACTTTTTCAGCCTTTTCAGTTAGACATCAACCTTAAGTAGGAATCCAAATCTTTATAAGGAAGGGTAACGTACCGTATATTATTTCTAGAAGAGGTGAACATACAATGTATTTCCAGTTAAATAATTTCAAAACTTTTAAAAGTACTAATTTTTGTTCTTCGGGCGTTAAATATGAATTTTCTGGTGTTTCTAATAGGCTGATTAATGATGCAGGATTACATGTTTATCTTCAAATAAATGATTAATTAACTTTTTATTAGCATTATCTGAATGATTACCTTTTGTTCCGTAATTGATTTGCCGCGACAAAATAGTTGTGCACACTGAGGCGCCGTGCTGATATGCGCGGCCGTTCGCCGTCGGGGATTCGAGTCCTCCTTCGGTCATTGGTGTATGTGTTGTTCTTAGGTTAGTTTAACTTAGTTTAAGTAGTTTGTAAGCTAGTGACTAATAACGAAGCTGGTAAGTACCATAGATTTACAAACATTTGATTTTTGTAACTGATTTGCGCAAGTTATTGGTATTCGTACAGGGGTAGTGGTTCATAGACGAAAAATTCAGAGTGGGGAAAATACCTGCACTGGATTCTTGAGAGTATGTGTGTACACTGACGTTCCTCTTACCTTTGTTCTCTCGAATTGTAACCGTCTGCTACACTACGCCCGACTGCAGCATTATTGCATTTCGGACAGTTCCTCTCCTTAACTGAAGTGCAGCTGCAATTCGTATGGTTTCGTTATTTACGTAACGTACTTGTGTAGGTACAGGAACGCGGCGATCACACACGGCAGAGCAGCCTACTACAGCGGTATGGTACCAGGTACGTATCATGTGGTACAGCAAACGTTCTCACAACGGCAACAGTTCTGACAACGTTATCTCAATGTTAGAAACAAAACTAGTAATCATATATAATCTAGGTAACCAACCTCAAAAAGGAACGAGAAGGAGTTGTGTAGAGAAGAGTTGCACTTCGTTTTTATATATGTATCACAGATATCGAATGCTTAAGTTTAGCTTAGACGAGCAATAAATGTCAGACTATTCAGCACTTTCAGCACTTATTACCTTCTACATCGCGTGGCAGTGTCACAATACAAAACCACGACTTGTATAATTTTCGGTGCACGTATACCAATAAAATAGCGTTCAAAACTTGTCTTCCGTTCGATTCTCGTATGATTATATTACTTACTTAAATTAATGAATGGTGAGTCAAGAGTATCATAGAACTATTTACTCTTTTCAACTTACAGCTTTCCCCTCTTTACTCACAACTGGGTTTCCATCTCAGTTCTTGATATTCATACAGCTACTTTACTTAACTCCCCAATTTTTATTTATTTATTTTTTAGCTATATATTCTTCTACAGAATTGCATATGGCTTCTAGCCACTCCTGCTTAGCCTTTTAGCACTGTCTGTCAGTCTCATTTCTTAGTTGTCTGTACCCCATTTTTACTGCTTCATTTACTGCATTTTTATATCTTCCCCCTTTCATCAATTACATTTAGTATTTCCTGTGATATCCAAGGATTTTTTGTAGGTCTTGCCTTTCTATCTATTTGGTCCTCTGCTGCCGTGACTATTTCATCTCTTAAAACTACCCATTCCTCTTCTACTGTTTTATTTTCCTCCGTTTCTGCCAAATGTTGTATAAATCTCCCCCTGAAAAAATCAAGAATTTCCAGTTCCTTTAATTACTCCAGGTCCCTTCTTCTTATATTTCTACCTTTCTGCAGTTTCTTCAATTTCAAAGTTCATGACCAATAAGATATGGTCAGTCCATATCTGAACCTTGGATATATCTTACAGTTTAACACCTGGTTGCGAAATCTATGCCTTACCGTTATAAAATCTAGCTTTTACCTTCTGCTGTCTCCTGGTCTCTTCCATGATTCTTGAACCAATTGTTTGTTATTGTTAAATTATGTTCCGTACAAAATTCTACCATTCACTTTTCCCAGTCCTTATTCACCTACTACTTTTCTTCCATTCCTTTTCCTACTACCGAATTCCAGTCCCCCATCACAATTAAGTTTTCCTCTCCCTTAATTTTCCTTTACCTCCTCATACATTTCTTAGATCTCCTCATCATCGGCAGAGCTAGTGGGTATATAAGCATGTACTACTGTGGTTGGTGTTGGCTTATTATCACATTGACTACGATAAAGCGATAACTGTGCTGCTCGTAGTAGTTCACCCGCATTCCTATTTTCTTAGTCATTATTATATCTACTCCTGTATACCCCAACTGATTTTGTAAATCCTGGACTAACCTGACCAGAAATTCTGTTCCTCTTTCCACCGGACTTCACTAATCCTTACAATATCTAGCTTCAACCTATCTATTTCCCTTTTTAAATTTTCTAACTTCCCTGCCCGATTAAGGGATGTAGAATTCCACGCTCCGATCCGTAGAACGCCAGTATTGTCTTTCCCGATGACGACATCCTCCTGAGTAGTCCCCGCCCGTAGATCAGAGTGAGGGACTATTTTACATCCGGAATATTTTAGATGATGCCATCATCATATTTTCATACAGTAGAGCTGCATGTCCTCGGGAAAGTAACGGCTGTAGTTTCCCCTTGCTTTCAGCCGTTCGCAGTAACTGTGTGGCAAAGCCACATTACCCGATGTTACAGGGCCAGATCAATCAGTCGTACAGAGTGTTGCCCCTGTAACTACTGAAAAGGCTGCTGACCCTCTTCAGGAACCACACGTTTGTCTGGCCTCTCCACAGATACCCCTCCGGTGTGGTTGCATCTACGATAATGCTTGAGGCACGCAAGCCACCTCACCTCGCCAATGTCTGTGGTTCGTGGGGGAGGTGTATAATGTATGGTTTCAAACATCGATCCTCCCAGTGGGTACCTCTTCTTATTAGATCGTACACTGAAATTTTCTATTTTATTTCTATTTCTTGCGTGTTAATGGCAAATGCATTTTATAAGCTAGAAGCCCAACTCAAGCTATTATATCGCAAACAACAGTACTTTTTTAATTTAGTACGATTTTCTGTAGAATAGTGTATTAATAGAAAATGTATTACGCGTTCGCTTCAGGTATTTGATAGTAACACTACAGATTTTTTTCACTTCATGCGTTCTCCTACAGAAGAACATATTAAAAGTGAATATATCGTTGTTTTGTATAAGCTTTGCTGCATTGTTTTAAATTCTTATTGTTCATTTCCATTTTTTTCTGTAGCAGAATGAGTTAAGAGAATTTACATTTTATTTTATCTGCTGCACGAATACCAAACTGTTCAGGAACCGATTACATTTAAACGAGCGCAGTTATACAGTTCGTGCTTGATTTGAAACAACCAATAGCAGAACACATCAACAGTTCCCTCGCGCCATCAACTAAAACGGCAATTGCACATAGAACAGGTAATAAGTAAGGCAGCTAACACTGAAAATTTACTTGTAATTTCCTTAAATTTCCCATAATTGTGAATAGCGTAAATATGATACTTATGCAGTCTAACTTAAGAACTCAACTGTAAACAAAGTATTTAAATTTCTGTGGTTGCAAAGAAAATTATAGTATTTAAAAAATTAAAAAACTAAAAAAAAGAAAAAATAAATTAAAAAAGTAAAAAAATTAAAAAAACAGTTTGCTATTTTCGAACAAATAACTTCGAACCTTTGATATACAGTTTGATTGCTAACCTATGTTATACAGTTACAGTTTAGGGAACCCGGGACAGCAGTACTAGCCTATGTCCGGAAATGCGCCGTACAGAAAGTAAACGACTTTGGTTGATGGAAGGCAATACACATTGAAAGAGGTCGATATCTTGTTTCACGTGATTCATTTGTAACGTCATGTCACGTGTCATCAGAGAAAAGCGCACGTGCATTATTTGCTACTGAGTGATGGAGAAAGAGAATGCATTACAGAATTGCAGAGTACACGTTTTACGAGTGCACTGACAAATTTCCCGTCTACGAGGAAAGTTGAAGAAATGGTCGCTTAACAGAACGCTTGTATGATGAACGACTTTCAGGTCGCACCTGTACATCACATGACATTATTGCAAGGTTGAAAGAACGGCTACAAGGTTAACAGGTCCATTGTGGTCGTGAACGAACGCACCGCACTAACGTGTGGGAGGAAGTCATGCAACTAATCGACCAGAACCCATCGACGAAAACGTGCAACATCGAGGAGGCCGCGGATGTATTCCAGAGCAGCGTCTGGAGACTTCAACATCGACGGCAACTTCCTTCATAACACCTTGACAGGGTGTAGGCATTGAGTCAGGCTGAATTTGTCGCTCGTCCAATTTCGACTTTCCATACTTTATTCGCATCTGCTGTCACAAATCCCGATGAATTTCAACATTGTCTAGTATTTGAGGGACTGCTGGTATTATTCATGCTCGTGTGATTGGTTGATGTACTTTATTTCCAACGGGTCAGAGCTACTTGGCGTCCCTGCAAGATGTACCGGTACAGCATTTGAAAAATGAGTCACTGTATATCACCGGATGATCCGTTTTCAGCATGAGGGCGCTTTTTATGCAAAGTTCGACAGTACAACCACATAAAATTGGGAGGTAGATGAATAAGTTCCAGTGGACTAATTTAATACCTCTCAACTTTTGCATGTGGGGATAGACAAGAGTATTGTTTACGAGCCCCCACTCTACCCCCTCTGACGCCTCTATCCCCCCCCCCCCCCATGGAGACATTGCCTACGGTACACCAGAGAAAATTATGGGCATGTCCAGGACTTACAGATTCTGTGTGTGTGTGTGTGTGTGTGTGTGTGAGAGAGAGAGAGAGAGAGAGAGGGAGAGAGAGAGAGAGAGAGAGAGAACATTATTGGTAGGTACACGTGGCAGCAAAATGAGTGGATCACTGCTAAATGCAACCCAACTAACGTAGCTGTGTTGCGGGTACTCTACACACAAAACCCCTGTGCAGTACAGTCCTTCGACTATTCACAATGGGTACCATAAGAAGCCGCGGTGACCGCGGTGGCCGAGGGGACTGAAGCGCTCCAGTCACGGTCTGCACGGCCACTACGGTCGGGGGTTCGAATCCCCCCTCGGGCAGGGATATTTGTGCCGTCCTTAGTCTTAGGTAGTTCATAAGTAGTTCGTAAGATTAGGGACTGATGACCCCGTAGTTAAGTCCAATAAGTTCTACAAACATTTGAACATTCGAAGAAGCAGTAGAGTCATACAAAACACATTAGAATACAAGTTATTAGAGACGAGAAAGCAACGAAAATTCGATTTCATTACAATAAGTGACAAATCGGATACCTTATCAAACTCATTCAATGACACAATGAGTTTTTGTTCGTGGTCTGAATTTGAAAACACTGTTGACCGAAAAAGCTTGCGTTTCTGATCGAGACTAGATTAGGCATAAAGAGACGTAAAACATTGACGTTTTCATTGGTATCGGTTTACTAGGCCAATCTCCGAACCCAGAAATGTATGGTTAACTTTAGCATTGCACCAGGAATTGCATTAAGTTTAAATTGTTTCTGAGAGATAACCACTAAAGGTATATAATACAGTGCAACTCACAGGTGTCAAACGTCATAAAATTGTGGACGAACGCAGTACCTATATGAATCGTTAACTAAGCACGATCACACGTCAGATATTAAATAAATTATTAATTAGATATTAAATATTTGAACTCGAAACGACTATACAATTGACTTCTTTCCCTGGAGGGACTCAACCCCGGCTCTATTCGCTATTTATATACGCAAAGAGATGAGTTACTGTTCTCACCATTAGCGGGATGTGCATATGTTCGGCTAAAAGTAGCGCAAGACGCGGCGGATCAGCCGTGCGCACTGGAGCGTCGTGCTGCGGTGCGCGCGGCAGTTCGCCGTCGGGGGTTCGAATTCCCCTTTTGCGAATGGGTGTTTGTGTTGTCCTTAGGTTAGTTTACATTAATTTAAGTAGTTTGTAAGCAACGGACTAATGACCAAGAAGTTGAGTCCGATAGATTTACAAACATTTTGAAGTAGCGCAATAAATAACGTTGTGCTGACTGGGACTCCAACCCTGTGCCTGTCGTCAGCGTTGACCTCAGACGACTAGGTAACAACTCTCCCAATCTCGTTTACTAGTAATTAGGATCGCGCCGTTCGTAGAGACCTGGAGGGGTTTGGCATTTTCAGGAAACAACGAAAACTAATCCAACTTTGTTGCAGTCAGTAGCGAATGGACATGTGTAATGTTGATTTGAAACACGCCACAGTCCTAAATTCTTTACTCGGCGCTGCTGGAGGTGTAGAGGGGGATGTCTGCGATTGTGAAAAACTGTTACCCCAGCAGGAATGAAACCATATCATAGCCGTTAGAAGTTAATATCATCCCGGCCAACTGCCGATTTGTATATGTGGTAGTATAATGTTTTTGTCAAAATGGAGTGCAGAACACCTCGTACGAGAAGGAAAATAGTTCGTTGGTATCTGTCTATGTAACAGTAATTTCTTGGCCGCGCTGTCTGAGGTATCTTGTCGCGGAGTTGCGGCCGCTCCCGCCAGAGGTTCGACTCCTTCCTCGGGCATGGGTAGTTATGTGTGTGTGTGTGTGTGTGTGTGTGTGTGTGTGTGTGTGTGTGTGTGTGTCGTCCTTAGCGTAATTTAATTAAAAAGTAGCATGTAAGGCTAGGTAGGGACTGATGACCTCATCTGCTTTGTCCATTAGGACTACAACAAAATTATATACGATATGTAGAATTATGTAACAATGCGAATGCCTGTATAATGCGTTTCAGCAAACTCCTTGGCGATTTTGTATAGCATGAACTATATGCCTATTTAACTATGCTCTCGTTTTGCTCAAGTTTGTAGAAATAATTTGTATGAAATCTAATAGGACTTAACTACTAAGGTTATCAGTCCCTAAGCTTACACACTACTTAAACTATCTTAATCTAAGGACAACGCACACACCCATGCCCGATGGAGGTCTCGAACCACCATCGCGAGCAGCAGCCCGATCCACGACATGATGCCTTAGACCGCGCAGCTACTCTGTGTGGTGCCCAAGTTTGTAACATAGCTCTTACCTTAATAAATGGAAGATTACACATCTTAAAGGTTGCGAGGAGAGTCGTTTACGCATTAGAAAACAGATTCTAAAACGGCGAAATGTATACCAGTTGTAACAGTTGGAATGAAAGCAGAGGAGGTCAATCGAAACTTCAGTGCTCTGTATTTCACAGAATGAAGAATGGATTATAGTCAAGGAGATAGGAAAGAACACGGTCTCATAGAGAGCACTGAGTAACGAAACCATAAATTAAAAGAGAAGGTATGCATCAACAGAAATCAATAGATTTGATCATAGCGTTTTGGAGGAACAGACCAAAAGGGAATCTGTGGTTATTATGTAAGAGAGGCGACAGGGAGTGAGAGAGAGAATAAATAAAAGACAAATTGTTTGCTTATTTTGTGAACAGTGGAGGGTGTATTAATGGATGGAAGGAAGGAGAGAGATGTATTTGAAATAACAAAAACTACTTTGACAGCATCCATCTAAACTGAGTACTCTGTATGCATGGAGGCCGGGTATAAAATAAACAAAAATAGGATACAGAGTAAAAGAAGAAGCATTGAATTAAAACTTGTGCCATACTTACTTTACTTCAATACTGTTCCTTTCACTCAATGTCTTTCACTTATTGACATGGAAAACTGTCTCTAGGTATATAAATTTATAATAAAAATAGGATAATAATAGTAGCTTAAAGGAAAAAAAACCTCTATTTTATTTCATTTGCCAAGAGATCTTCCATAGTCTCTTATTACGAAATACGACAACAGAGACGAGATTAAAAACGAAAAAAAAAAAAATTAAGGACTAATAATTTATTCAGAATCCTTCATTATACGTTTCTTCTGTAATGCATCTCAGCATATAACCTATAACACAATCGGACCAGCTTCTCTTCAGTAAAAGCGACGACTCTATCTCGAGTTGGTTGCTCGCAGTGAGATGGCCTGATTTGTATTTCTGCTTTCCGCTCTTACTATGATTCCAGGAAGTAAACATTCTGTATTTATGTCAGAGGCCCGCTTTGCGCCGTGCTGGGGGCTGTTGGCCGCCACCACAAAAGCCAGCTGGCTGGCTTCCGCCAAGCCTCGCCTTGGCACCAGCTGTGGTTGACCAGCCAGCTCGTAGCTCGCAAGCCACGGCTAATACAGGCCCCGGTCGCAAAGCCAGGTTCAACCCTTGAAATATCACAAGTTTCTGCAAACCTGCCCTAATGTGTAGTAGAAATTACCCCGTCTAGAGCTATTTTGCTATAAAATGAGCATCCACGTTATCTTTTGACACTTCATTCAAATATTGAACGAAGTTATAGAACCATGATAAACGTAGCTACCACATATTGTTTCACCTAGATAGCAATCTTACGACACAGGAAACTATCTTTCTTTACAGAGCTCTGCATTAGATCTAGACGAAAATATGTATTCAACCTAGAAAACTAAGCATGTTGTAAAATTAAACAGTTCTGGTATCAACAACACAAATGTTTATATGTAGTATATCAATCACGTTTTGTGCACTTATGAAGTGTTCTCAGTGTCTCTGAAACAATAAGTTCTACACAAGGGAAATTACCTTCTGCTGGGGCCCTTCATTTACACGATTGTTCTGTTATTCACAGTGAAATGTTTCGTAATGTGTTCAAAGAATTGCTTCAGTTTCTCGACTGTTCCGCGCTTATACGAAGCTTGAAATAATAATAATACATACAGTTGCCAAATAGCGTATATGCGAGATATAATCTCATTTATTCTTTCAACTTTTTCGACGTCCCCCCTCTATCCCATCAGGTAATAATCGCAAACTGCTCAGCAATACTGCATAACAGGGGGAGCAATTGTAGGGTTGGCAGTCTCCTTAGGAGACGCTTTAAATCTTCTAATGGTTGTGTCAATAACAGACCCTTTGTTTCACCTTCGCCGTAACATGTGTTATTCACAGTTAACATTCTTTCTAATTGCACCCCCAAGAATTTCGTTATATGTAAAACCTTTAAATTTGTTTTGCTTATCGATATCTAGAATACTGACGAAACTCTTTTGAGTAACCATGTTCAGAGCCAAAGGCTTATTGATGTTTAAAGTCAATTGTCGCCATATGTGCCGTGAAGATAAAACTTCAAAATCATTTCACAATTGATTTGCTTTTCTGAGTTCAGTAGTCGGCACCATTAGCTGTCTCAAATCTAAGAGCAATGTTCTGATTGCTCATTAAATATTTCGGATATATATTCGAAACAGGAGAAGTCTACTTCACTTTGCTGGAAGAATTACACTCACCACGTCCTTTTCACTAGTTGACTCTTCGTCAGTTAGTGCAAACTATTACCTTGCAGACAGGACACCACGATCCCAGTCGCACAACTGTGACTATACTCCTTAGGAAAGCGATATGGTTCGAAGTTGATTATGGCTGAAGATACCAAAAATCTTTTTGGCACTCTGTAAATACGGAATGAGTTTGAGAGTACTCAGTAGTTCATGCAAATATAGTATCATAAGTCTCACAAGGTGTTTGACCACTCGAGAAAGACATTGCCTGTAGAAAAATGATCTTCC
This sequence comes from Locusta migratoria, assembly GCA_026315105.1. NCBI lineage: Eukaryota > Metazoa > Arthropoda > Insecta > Orthoptera > Acrididae > Locusta > Locusta migratoria. The sequence goes on from CM048746.1 coordinate 526,655,419, forward strand.
TGGTACGACTATGGTAGTGAAATGACAACATGGTGGACCATGTCTGGTGTTAGTTGTACGGCTTCCTGGAATGACAGAGAAAAATCTAGATTAAAAGTAATAATCCGACACAAGCTGCTTGTGGCCAGTGAGTGCGCGCATTGGGGAAGCTGAACAGTTGTGCCCAGCCGGAATTCGGGCCCGTTCCTACTGCTGACTGAGCAGTTACGGTAACCACTGCGTGAGTGAGAAAACAACGATCATCGCAGGAGCGCGGGCTACCCCCCCCCCCCCGCCCCCACCATTCCCCCCTCGTCACCCACAAGACTCAAACTTCCTCACACTACTTACGTAGTTGCCGTTTCCAATTTGTACTCCCTGCTCCTGGCACTTTGCCGATTACCTCAAGAGTTCAGGCGTATTGCGCCTCAATGCGCTTGGCCACTCCGCCGCGGCCACTTGAAAATGTCGACGCTCTCTAAAGATTAAGAGGCAGCAGCTCTCAATTAGAAACTACAGCGAGAGTAACATTTTACCCACTCTGTGACAGAACTACAAACTTCTATATCGAACTGAGAAATATTTGAGGCAGATTATGTTGCTGTCTAGAAAAATCTCAGAAAAGCAAAGCCAATTTTAAAATGAAATTGAACTTATATTTTCACGGTGCAAATTGCGACAATTGACCCTAAACATAAATATGTGTATAGCTCACCACATGGTTACCAGAAAATTTTCGTCAGGCCTTGAGAAATTAATAAACAAAACAAATTTAAGGATTATAAATCTAACGAAATTTCTGGTGGGTAAAATTGAAAACAATGTTAACCGGGAAAAATATATGCTTTGGCGAAGATAAAACTAGCGCTCTGTTATTGACACGACCATTAAAAGATTCAAACCTCTCCCAAGGAGACTGCCAACCCTACAATTGCTCCACCTCTTCCGCAGTATTGCTGAGCAGTGTGCGGTTACTACCTGACGAGATAGAGGGAGGACGTTGAAAAAGTTGAAAAAATATATCAGATTTTGCGCTATAGTGAATTAGCGGAAAGAAGGTCGCGGATGTTTTCTGTGTTTTTATTTAGGTTGGTAGGGGGCGGAAAGGGCAGGGGGATAAGGTGGGGACGCAGTATTAAAACAAAAGCGTGTTCAGTGTGGCACGCTTCTTCCTTGAGATTTCAATCACCAACCTTTTCCTGCGAATGAAAAGAGCTTTTGTGTTCATTACCGTACCAAGTATGGTGTTACAATAGTATGAAGGCCAGGCAGAGTAGCCGTGCGGTCTCAGGCGCCATTTCATGGATCGGGTTGCTGCTCGAGTAGGAGGTTTGGAGGTTCGAATCCTCCATCTGGCATGGGTATGTGTGTGTTGTCCTTCGAATAAGTTAGCTTAAGTACTGTGTAAGCTTAGGGACTGTTGAGCTTAGCATTTAAGTCCCATAAGATTTCAGACACATTTGAACATTTGATTTGAATTTTAAGAATAATATAATGGTAATTCTAACTCGCACATATCCTTTTTGGTACTTGTTATTCTCGATCTTCATATCAGCGTGGAACAGACGAGAAACTGAAGCGATTCGATGTTCCCATGACGAAACAATGTGAGAGAACAATCGTGTAAATGAAGGGCCCCAGCAGAAGGTAATTTCATTTGTGTAGCACTTATTGTTTCAAAGAAATTGAGAACACTTTATAAGTGCACAAAACGTCAATGATATACTACATATATACATTTGTGTTGTTGATTCCAGAACTGTTTATTTTTACAACATGCATAGTTTTCTAGGTTGAATACATGTTTTCTTATGTCTAGATCTGAAAAGAAAGATTTACTGTGTCATATGATTGCTATCTAGGTGAAGCATTATGTGGCAGCTACGTTTGTCATGATTCTCTTCTTTAACTTCGTTAAATATTTGAATGAAGTGTCAAAAGATAACGTGGGTGCTCATTTTATAGCAAATTATCTTTAGCTGAGGTAGTTTCTACTACTCATTAGGATAAGTTTGCAGAAACTTGTGATATTTCAAAGGTTGAGCCTGGCTTTGCGACCGAGGCCTGTATTAGCCGTGGCTCGCGATACAAATCAGGCAGTCTTACTGTGAGCAACCAACTCGAGATAGAGTCGTCGCTTTTACTGAAGAGAAGCTGGTCCGATTGCGTTATAGGTTATATGCTGAGATGAATTACGGAACAAACAAATAATGAGGGATTCCGAATAAATTATTAGTCCTTCAAATGTTTTTTAATCTCGTCTCTGTTGTTAGATTTCGTAAGTAAGTGACTGGAAGATCTCTTGCCAATTGAAATAAAATAGTTTCTTTTTTTCCATTGAGCTACCTTTATATTGAAGTTTTTGTAATATACAGTTCCCTTATTATCCTATTTTTGTTATAAATTTATATACCTAGAGACAGTTTTCCGTGTCAATATGTGAAATGCATTGAGTGAAAGGAACAGTATTAAATTAAAGTAAGTATGGAAGTCTGGGTTCGATTCCCGCTCGTGGCTCAAATTTTAATTCAATGCTTCTCATTTCACTCAATATCGTATTTTTGTTTCTTTTATACCCAGCCTTCATGTATACAGAGTAATCAGTTTAGATGGACGCTGTTAAAGTATTTTTTGTTATTTCAAATACGCCTCTCTTCTCCCCTCCAGCCATTAATACACCCTCCGTCCTTCATAAAATATGCAAACTATTTGTATTTATTCGTTGTTAATTTCTCCTCCATACTCTTTCTCTCTCTCTTTCTCTCTGTCATCTCCCTTACATTGTAACCTCAGTTGCCCTTTTGATCTATTCCCCCAAACGCTGTAAAATTTAGTGGTTTCCGTTAAAACAATACTGTCTCTTTTAATGTCTGCTTCCTTTACTGTCAATCGGTACTCTCTATGAAGCAGAGCTCTTTTATATCTCCGAAAATCCATCTTTCGTTCTGTAATACATTCGTTCCTGTTCTCTCGGCGCTAAAACAAACTGTGATATATGTCTAAGTAAGGAATACTTTGCAAGCTTTTCACTATTTTATTTTCCAGTTCTGCATTTCTGTTCATTCCTAGATCCCGCGACTGAGGCGCTCCAGTCACGGTCTGCACGGCCACTACGGTCGGGGGTTCGAATGCCCCCTCGGGCATCGATATTTGTGCCGTCCAAGTTCGTAAGTAGTTCATAAGTAGTTTGTAAGTTTAGGGACTGATGACCCCGTAGTTAAGTCCCATAAGCTTAACAAACATTTGAACATTTGAACTAGATCCCGCCCTCCCTCTTGCTACCCCTCCCTTGACATATTTATCTGTATCTACGTGCTTCTTTTCTCAATTTTGTGCTTGGCAGGTTTTTTTTTTTTTTTTTTTTTTTTTTTTTTTTTTTTTTAAATCATGTCGTTATTTCTCTACAGCTGACTCTCTAAAAGCACGTGGATATAATGTACAACTGAACCTTACCGTGCAAGTACTGATATATCCATTGAAATGGACATTTATTCCGACAAATCCCAGTATCCAACCTATGAAATGGCATACACTGAAGTTGTCCCCCATCCTTTCCAGTTGGATATTATGCTTCGCATGTAATTGCATTTTCGTTGCGACATTGTAACAGAATCCATATTGGTTTTTTTTAACCTCAATATGACTATAGAAGGCAACCACACCGTAAAGAAAAATTGCTCGACACACATGCCAGTTGCAGTATTCCTTGGAAGGAAAGGAATCTTGGACGTCCAGTCGACAGCGTGGTCATTAGAGACGGAGCTTACGCTCAGAAGGTTTGGGTAAGGATGTGGAAGGAAATCGGCCGTGCCCTTTGAAAGTAACCATCCCGGCATTTGCCTGGGGTGATTTAGGGAAATCACGGAAAACCTAAATCAGGGTGGTAGGAGATGGATTTGAACCACCATCCTTACGATTACGAGTCCAACGTGTTACCACTGCGCCACCTCGCTCGGTGGATTCCTTGTCATTGACCGTACTAGTAAATCACAGAAACCTCCTTCATCGAATTCTGTTTGTGTTCCTGAACGTGGTGAATAATAGAAGTCAAATCGAAGTTACTTTCCCAATTTCAAAATCTTATGAAGAGCGTCGATTATGCATTAGAAAAACTGAATAAGAATCAAAATTAACATTCAGTCGTCATTGTATGTTGACTTATTTTATCAAATAATAAAGTGGAAGACAATAATCGAAACCAAGCACAAATCAACAATACATTGACGAGGTCCACTATGCACAATGCTGTTACGAGGTAAGGTTGGTAGAGAGCATAAACATTCTGTAGACACACGAGCTCAGCTGACTTCCGCCGATCAGAGAGGGGCCACGAAAAAGTGCGTGACCTGTAAACGCATCTCGATCAGGCACACAACTGTTGTTTGCTTAACAGTGCATTCAGATTCAGATCGTGAACAAAAACATGTCATTAAACAAGTGTGATAACGTATCTGATTTTTCACTTATTGCAACGACATTTAATTTGCAAGTGTTACTGTCTCATCTCTAATGAAGTGTATTCTAATATTTTTTGTACGAAAGTATTGGCTTGCACCTTGCCTGAATGCCATAAAGAGAAATAGGAGACTTACTTAGTACCTATTGCGCGTAGGTAATAACTGTACTGTGGAATGATTTGACGATCTGTGACACAGATACGCCATGTTGGTTGCATAGCGTCAGGTGCGGCCTCCACTTTGGAATTCAGGGGTGATCCACTTTTTTTGCTGTCAAGTGTACGTCATGTGAACACTTTTTCCCTACGAAACTCGTGACAGTCTACAAGGAACATAGGCTATAATTCACGCAGGTACATTTTGGTTGATGCACATGTATACTTTGACGTTCTTTAAACATAAACTCTTTGTCCCAAACGGATATTTTCGTCATGAGTTAATTAGCAAATACTGTTGTTATCTCTACAGAACTTAAGTCATTTCGGTGAAATAAATGACGTATAATCGAACAGTGATAGACGCGCGGACATTGCTGCACGGTCTAGAGCGCTATGTTACGGATTATAGGGCGCTGCCCGTCGGAAGTTCTAGTACTCTTTCGGGCATGAATATGTGTGTGTTGTCCTTAGGATGACTTGGTTTAAGTCAGTTCAAGTAGTTTGTAATTTTATGGACTGATAACCTTAGACGTTAGGTCCCTTAGGATTACAAACATTTGAATATTTTTTTAACAACGTTATTGAAAATATTCAGTACGCTAAATCCACGCATGGACAGTCTCTCCCACGACTGCAGAGGCTGTACACTAACAGGTGAAATGTGGCTAACGGGGGTGGACGGTCAAGCCACTGTGTTAAATGCCCACGGTCCACTGGGTAAAATGGTCGTTTGGCGACACTCAACAACCAGCAAATTTTTTGCATTTAACTGCAGTTTAAGATATGAACAAGTTATTGAGCAACTACCCACGCATACAGAATATGAGGTGACGTGAACACAGAGGACATATGTCAAGAAATCCTTACAGACGAACAAATACAACATATTACAAATTCAAACCGTATCGACGGTTGAGTTAAACTAATACAATTACTAGATCTTGTTCTCTCCCACAACTAATCGGAATTAATGTAAAAACCTGTAAACAGGATTTAGGTATAGCAACAGGATTCCATTCAATGCAACCATTGTAAAAATTTTCATTAACCATCTGGAACATTAAGTTCTGAAAAGTAATGCTTAGATCACTCAGAATTATCTTTTATTGCAGATATGCAGATTACACTTTCGTGATATCTGATAGAAAAAGAAACAGATACTTTGCTAAGTAAATAACTTCTACACAAAGCATGCAATTTACTACGGAATAGCCGAATGAGAAAATAAATCTTCCTGACATGCTAGCAACAAATACAATCCGGTCCCTGAACATCAATGTGAACAGCAAAACCAACAAACACACACACACTGTCATTAATAAATCCCCCAAAAGCCCCATTGTCACATAAGCATTCTGCTTTCACAGCATTCTTAAACAGAGAAGAGGAATTCCCACACAGTTCTGACTACGAAGAGACAAAAGCACACAACAGTGGCTAAAATTATCATGAAATAGATGAATACTCATAACAAATATAAAACAAAAGCACACAGGCCATCAACCACAATATACTGAAACCCAAGTATATAACAACCATACAAAATTGTCAACTTTTCGAAAGCACAGAATCAGGATCACAATTTAAAGCAGAATCTTTTTTGTTATATCACACAACCAACAGAGAAAATGAATAAAGCAACCATTTATGATGTAATATAATAATAACACTATATAGTAATGCAATACTAAATTGTGCAATTAGAAATTTTATGTAATTAAATTACGTTGATTGTTTCAGATTTGATAAATGTAACAAATCAGCTATAGAGAAAAAAAAACAATGAATAGCCAAACAAACTGGTATAGGCATATGTATCCAAAAACAGAAGTATGTAAGCTCTCACAGGACGATGCTGGAGCAGGAAAAGGACATACAATAGGTGTCTGGCGTATGGTGCTGCTGCTACAGTGGCAGGTTATCACGATTTAAGTGATTCTGAACATGGGTGTTACAGTCGACGCACGAAAGATGGAACACAGCACCCCCCAGGTAACGATGAGGTGGGGATTTTGCCGTACGACCATTTCACGAGTGAACCGTGAACATCGGGAATCCGGTAAAACATCAAATCATCGACATCGCTCCGGCCGGAAAAATATCCATCAAGAACGCGACCAACGACGACTGAAGAGATCGGATCAACGCGACAGAAGTGCAACCTCTTCCGCAAATTACTGTGGATTTCCGTGTTGGGCCATCAACAAGTGGCAGCGTGCAAACCATTCTACGAGACAGCATCGATAAGAACTTTCGGTGGCGAAGGCCCACTCGTCTCCCCTTGCTGACTGCACGACACATAACTTTACACGCCTCCCCTGGGGCCGTCAACACAGAGAATGCACTGTTTACAAGTGGAAACATGTTGCCTGACGAGTCTCGTTTCCAGTGGTATCGAAACTTAGTTGGTCCTCTCATGTCTCTCACTTGGCGGTTCGCGTTAACCGTTCACTTAATGTTCTCAGAGTGTTTGCGGTACCTCATGGGGAGCGGATCGGACCATCCACCTCTGCTTGTACCGATCCCTTGTCCGCTCGAAACTAGATTACGGATGCATTGTCTATTCATCAGCCCGTGCGTCTATCTTACGCCGCCTTAACACGATCCACAACCAATCGATCCGTTTAGCGACAGGGGCTTTCAGCACAAGCCCTATCGAGAGTCTCCATGCTGAATCTGCTGAATTGTCGCTGACCTACCAGAGAGAGAGAGGTCCTCCTCAATCATTATGCGCGTCGGTTGTCATCCATGGCTGGCCACCCATCCTATGAAGCTTTTTTTGATGATTTACTTGATCGTAACTACGCAGCGAGTCCTTCTTCCCTAATACCTCCCAGAGTCCGTTTCCGTAAACTTCTTCAGTATCTCGACTTTATGCTCCCTGACAAACTCCCGACGGGACCGACCTCTTCCCAGCCACGGCTCTGTCCCGAGGTCCTTGTCAACCTTGACCTCCATTAGCTTTCCAAAGACTCTACTGCTGACCTCATCTATCGCAGCATGTTTGTCGCTCTCAGCTTGCAGACAGTATCTTCATCTATACTGATGGTTCCAAGACTGACCATGGTGTCGGATGTGCCTTTGTGCTTGGTAACGTTTCTTTTCCGTATCGTCTCCCAGAGTATAGCTCGATATTTACGGCGGACCTCTTCGCCATTTGTCAGGCCATGTCTGAGCATTCTGAATGTGTCATATACTCAGACTCCCTGAGTGCACTCACTTACTGCGAATAGCGCCACTGTTCTGTTCTTTTGGGCCCCAACTCATGTTGGCGTATCAGGAAATGAGGCCGCCAATGCTACCGCAAAGGGTGCAGCCCTCCTTCGTCCTGCTAAGAATTCTGACCTTCGTGCCATCCTTTCTGGACGTGTGGTCTCAATTTAGCAGGTACGTTGGTCTTTCCTTCAAGAAAATAAACTTCCTGGTCGACCTCCTCTCGGCCCTCTCGCCGCGAGGTCATTCTCACCCTGCTGCACATAGGCCACTGTCGGTTCAGCCACCGCCACTTGTTACGTGGCGAACCTGCTCCACTGTGTGGTTACTGTTCCGAAACGCTCACTGTACGCCACCTTCTGGTCCAGTGTCCGTTTTTTAATCGCGTAGGAAAGAGTCTGAGTTTATCATCAGAACTGTCTGTCGTTTTAGCGGATGACACGCGTTCTGTTCCTCGCGTTTTACGTTTTATACATCGTATCAGTATGGCAAAATAAAATCCTTCGCTTGAGGAAGTGTGTCGTGCCCTTGTTTCTTTACTTTTTTTATCGCTGCCTCCTTTTAGTTCTTGTTCTTACTAAGCACGGTCATGACCTCTGTAGTTCTGCGCCCTGAAACCAATTGTAACGAGCGGATGGTGTATATCCTCATAAATCAATTCTCTGCATGTCTTCAGAAGACTATTCAAGCTGGTGGAGACTCTGTAATGGTATGGAACGTGCGCAGTTACAGTGATATGGAACCCCTGATACGTCTACTACGATTCCAAAAGGTGACACGCATTCATGTCTATGAGCATTCCGACGGACTTAAGCTACGCGACACCCCATATATCGAGAATTTGTACAGAGTGGCTCCAGGAACAGTCATATGAGTTGAAACACCTCCACTGGCCACCAAACTCTCCAGACATGAACATGTTGATCATATCTGGGATGCTTAGCAACGCTAACGGATGTATAGACAGCCTTGCAGGATGCATTGTGTCAGTTTTCTCCAGCACTGCTTCATCCGGATCCACGCCACCTCGCGTGCCACACTTCTCCTTACTCGCGAGGCCACTGCACGATATTGGACAGGTGTACCAGTTTCTTTCGCTTTTCATTGTATAAACTATTGCATACTTTGGATAAGAGCTGAAAAAGGGACATTTTCGGTGAAATAGAATTCTTCGTTATGGGATAAATGAGATAAATTAAATAATCTATATTTCTTCAACAATTTTATTTCATTACTTCACAAAATATTACGTTATAATTTTACCGTGAAGAACGCATGGAAAATATTGTGGGGAAGGTGAACCAAAGGTTACGTTCATTGGCGGAACGCTTCAAACATGCAACAGCTGCACCAAACAGACTACCTACATCACATTTGTTCGTCCTCTCCTGGAGTAATGTTGCCCAGTGTGGGACACTCACCAGGTGGGACTGACATAGGCTGTTGAGAAGGTTCAGAGAAGGGCAGCTCGTTTTGTTTTATCACGTTAAAGGGAGGAAAGCGTCACGGAAATGTTGCATGATTTGAGGTGGAAATCATTACAATAAAGACCTTATTGGTTGTGGCGAGATCTATTTGCGAAATTTCAATCACCGAATTTTACTTCTGAATGTGAAAACATTTTAATAGCATACCTATATAGGGAGACATGATCATCCCAGTAAAATAAGAGAAATCAGATCGAAAACGGAACGACTCAGGTGTTCTTTCTTTCCGCGCGCTATCAGAGAATGGAACGGTAGAAAAAGAAGTAGGGAGAGTGTCGTGGACATTGGCACAGACAAATATGTTACTCTGTGACATTGGGTATTATCAGGAAATTTCAATCTCCAACCGTATCCTCCTGATTTGAGACTATTTTGATTATTCTTAACTACAACGATAGAAATGATGTAGTAAACCAGAACTTATATGGAAAAATTTATCCGTTTGCTTTCCCCATGCACCTTCCGAGTGGAGAATGATAAGCTCGCCTAAATGTCTCCAGATGATGTCGATAAATTGTGTCTAGCATCTGACACTGGTGATTAGAGGCATTTTAAATATTTTTCTCCTTTCTGGAGAAGTACTTAGCAGTGACACAAACTAGTCAGTGCCCAAACTTCTTACTGATGTCAACGCAGGCAGTGTACACATTGTAGGCATTCGCTGAAAACAGGCACTTTAGACAACATTTATGTTTACAAGGGAAAGTGTGCAAGTGTTAGAGCAATACATTTGTCATCCCTAGACTGTGCAATTAGCCTTCCCAGTACGTATTTTGACTTTAATGAGTCTCTCAGCCGGCCGCGGTGGCCGAGGGGACAGAGGCGCGCCTTTCGCGGTCTGCACGGCCACTTACGGTCGGGGGTTCGAATCCCCCCTCGGGCATGGATATTTGTGCCGTCCTATTTCATAAGTAGTTTGTAAGTTTAGGGCCTGATGATCCCGTAGTTAAGTCCCATAAGCTATACAAACATTTTTTTGAGTCTCTCATTTATGTAGGTAACAGCTGAAATAGCAATGAAGGTCTATATGAAGCACCAGACCAACTCACTGTTAGAACTGTGGCTGTCTTTCCTTAGAAGATCAGATGTGTCTCTCATATTTTCAGTTATAATAAATAGGGCAGTTATAGTACATATCTGTAGTACTGCGAAATAAATTTCTCTCCCTCTCGATAACATTTCTTGCGATATTACTGCATACATTCTAACATACAAGAAAGTTTAAATGTAGTTCAGTTTCAAAAGTGGTGGAAGCCTTGAAAGGTACCAGTTTTACACTCCTGACCATTAAAATTGCTACACCACGAAGATAACGTGCTACAGACGCGAAATTTAACCCACAGCAAGAAGATGCTGTAATATGCAAATGATTAGCTTTTCAGAGCATTCACACAAGGTTGGCGCTTGTGGCGATACCTACAACGTGTTGACATGACGGAAGTTTGCAACCGATTTCTCATGCACAAACAGCAGTTGACCGGCGTTACCTGATGAAACGTTGTTGTGATGCCTCGTGTACGGAGGAGAAATGCGTATCATCACGTTTCCGACTTTGGTAAAGGTCGGATTGTAGCCTATCGCGATTTCGGTTTATCATATCGCGACATTGCTGCTCGCAATTGTCGCAATCCAATTACAGCAGAATATGGAATCGGTAGGTTCAGGAGGGCAATACGGAACGCCGTGCTGGATCCCAACGGCCTCGTATCACTAGCAGTCGAGATGACAGGCGTGTTATTCGCATGGCTGTAACGGATCGTGCAGTCACGTCTTGATCTCTGAGTCAACAAATGGGGACGTCTGCGAGACAACAACCATCTTCACGAACAGTTCGACGATGTTTGCAGAAGCATTGACTATCAGCTCGGAGAACATGACTGCGGTTATCTTTGACGCTGCATCACAGACAGGAGCGCCTGCGATGGTGTACGCAACGACGAACCTGGGTACACGAATGGCAAAACGTCATGTTTTCGGATGACTCCAGGTTCTGTTTACAGTATCATGATGGCTGCATCCGTGCTTGGCGACATCGTGGTGAACGCACATTGGAAATGTGTATTCGTCATCGCTATAGTGACGTATCACCTGGCGTGATGGTAGGGGTATTGGTTACACGTCTCGGTCACCTCTTGTTCGCATCGACGGCACTTTCAACAGTGGCCGTTACATTTCAGATGTGTTACGACCCGTGGCTCTACCCTTCATTCGATCGCTGCGAAACCCTACATTTCAGCAGTATAATGCACGACCGCATGTTGCCGGTCCTGTACGGGCCCTTCTGGATACGGAAAATGTTCGACTGCTGCCCTGGCCAGCACATTGTCCAGATCTATCACCAACTGAAAACGTCTGGTCAATGGTGGCCGAGCAACTGGCTCGTCACAATGCGCCTGTCACTATTCTTGATGAACTTTGGTATCGGATTGAAGCTGCATGGGCATCTGTACCTGTACACGCCATCCAAGCTATGTTTGACTCAATGGCCAGGCGTATCAAGTTCGTTATTACAGCCAGAGGTTGTTATTCTAGGTAGTCATTTCTCAGGATCTATGCATCCAAACTGCATGAAAATATAATCACATATCAATTCTAGTATAATATATTTGTTAAATGAATACCTATTTATAATCTGCATTTCTTCTTGGAGTAGCAATTTTAATGACCAGTAGTGTATTTATTTCCTGTCTCCGTTATGACTAACATTCTCCTAAAACGTACGTGTCTGTGAACGTGTGTGTACTGTAATAAGGTTCAGGTTCTGTAAACCTTTTATTCTCGTGGAAACGTATTTTGTTTGAGAAATCGTGCTGTTCGGAATTGCGGGCTCTGCGACAGGAGACGGAAACACCAGTTGGCCGGGGAACGCATCACGATTTCATATGGAAGGTCGCACGTGGTCACCGGGAGTTAGTTAAGCTCGAGATTGGCTGCCTCCGGTTTCCTGGAATCTGCAGCGAGGGGAACCTTTTCTTTCCGTGGGAAATAAGATTCAGTTTGCTTGTCCGTTCACCCGCACGAAAATGGCGAGAAGACGTGTGATTCGCCAAAACGTGTGCATCCATAAGTGAGGTCCGCTCAGGACAATGTCAACACTGAATTGTGGTTAAGAAAGTTTGTCACGCCGCGTCAGTTGAATGGCAGACCGTCACGAGCCGTGTCAGCATTTGGTTGTGTTGTAGGAAGGCTCCACGGACGTTGCAGCCTTAATAAATTAGTTTGATTGGGCCAGAGTATCGCTCGACGTCTGTTGGTTTGGTACTAATTTATGATAACTAAGTTCGTAGACTTACTTAGACTTGTCTTCAACCCTGCTATTGTACCAGCGACCAACAGCTCTTTTGATTTGAGGAACGTATTCATCACGCCACGCTACACCCGCTCTGAGACATTCGTTGTATTCTTGAAGCCTAACCGCTCAAGTGTACGAACTGGTCTAGTGGTGAACAGCAGAATGCGAAGGATTAGTTGATAACGAGCTCCATCGGGACTCGTGGCTCTATTTGTTTGAAGAAAACATCAAATTCAAAATGTTAAAATTGTTTGTAGAACTTATGGGACTTAACTACGGGGTCATCAGTCCCTAAGCTTACAAACTACTTATGAACTAGCTAAGACTAAGGACGGCACAAATATCCATGCCCGAGGTGGGATTCGAACCCCCGATCACAGTGGCCGTGCAGACCGTGACTGGAGCGCCTCAGTCCCCTCGGCCACCGCGGCCGGCACAAAACATCATCCATTAAGGATCTGAACAACGGAATTTTATCGTTTCGGTACGGGATTTTCAGTCTTCTGCGCAACATACTTTTTTTGTCGTCAGAACCAACGCGACGTCGCCTATCACCAGCTGATCAGTCACTGGTAATGTAGCACAGCAATTCAGTTACAAAATCATTGTCTATCATTCGCAGGGCACACGACGTCAGCACAGGTTTTTCAGAATTTGCTGATTCAGAATCATAAGTGTGTAGTGTCAGTTCTTAAAGAACCAGAATTATTCAGTGACTCCCAGAACGAGCATTGCCCTCCACTGAGCTTAAAAATATTAACAATTTCGTAACCTTGTGTGTGACCCTTGTTCAACATCTTGCTCCAATAAATATCTAGATGGAATAAACTATTTTTATTTCAGCCAGCCTCTCATCATCTTGCAAATGTATTTGTGTCTTTTTGGAGGGGTTCATTGACAAGACAGGCAGATTCATTTCATGTGCAGTGCTTAGTAAAGGATACCATATAAATGGCAGTCAGATTGTTTATCCACTCCATAAAAGAATAGGGCCGTTTCTTTCTTTCTTTTTTTTTATTTTATTTTAATTGCAGCCAGATCGTTTATCAACACAGTAGGTACTCCATAAAAGAAGCATGCCATATTTAATTTATTTACCAGCAGGTAGAAGTCTTTCAGCCTGAATGATTTAGTTTTGAATCTGCATGATGGAGAGATGGATGGCTATATAGTCAGCATCTTCAGCGAACAATGGTTTGGTCTTGCTGTCTTCCCCCCGAGACAATGGATGTAATAGCCATGGTGCTCCTCACTCTGTTAATGCTCCCTTTCCTAGAAACATAGGGACTGCTCCACAGTTCATTATAATTCTAAGTTTTCCTGACTCTCCTCTCTGCAGAGACTGATAGAGAGTACTCCTCCACACATTTATATCCCTTTCATACTACCCAGTTTTCCTTTCTAGACATACAGTAGATTGACGGCAATTAGCAGCTCTCTATTACTTTCCAACTGTTGCGTTTAACTCGCTCTATAGATCTACTGTTCGAGGCTACTCCTCCATCTTTTTCATTTATATCCCTTTCACGTTTCCCGAAGACCGACGAGAGAATTCTGATAGCCAGTAGGGAATGACACTGGAATAGGAAAGTCGAGGGTTCATATCCCCCTGTGGGCACTGGTGAAGAATTCAAGGGGGCGGGAATGGTTGCTGTAGGACTATTTCCCCATCATTAGATAGGTGTGGTCTAGAATCAGGGGTGTAGGTCAATGGTACTCGTAAAATTGTCACAGAATTGCTAACACCAACACAATAACATCCACGAAAAGCTCTGCTGTAACCTACTTTCTGGTACCGAATAAAAATCAGATATATATAAACAGAAACAGTGTTGACAGATGATAATGGAACGTAGTTAACAATAATAATTTTAAAATGCCAGAACGATAGAATGAATAATATAGTGAGGACAGTTACAACTCACCGCAAAGACGTGGCGACGAGATGCGACAGGCACATACAAAAGACACACACATACAACACATTCAGCTATCGGCCATGGCCTTCTTCAGAAATAGAGCACTCACGCAATTACACAGGCACACAACACAGTCATACAACCATCACCTCCGACTGCCACACTTCGAATCACGCTCTGCAGCGAATCGGGGGACGAGAGGGGAGGGGGAGGGGATAGAAAGGTTACGTCACGGTGGTGGGGATGGGTTAGATGGGAATAACGAGATGCAGCTTAGGAATGGAGTGGGGAGGCGGGTGAGGGGAGAAAATAAAATTATATATATATATATATATATATATATATATATATATATATAGAGAGAGAGAGAGAGAGAGAGAGAGAGAGAGAGAATATTCATGCACACTGCAAGTGCACAAGACCACATACACACACATACACATGCACGCACGCACACACACACACACACACACACACACACACACACACACACACACATACATACATATACACACACACGATCACACATTCACACACCACTCAAATCAGGCGAGGTTTGGGATACAGAGGTAGGAACTGTAAGGTATGGAAAAAATATATATAGGGAAATTATCGTAGGTTGAGGCCTGGTTGATTTCGGGATCGGAGAATGTATTGTAGGGATAACTCCCATCTGTGCAGTTCAGAAAAGCTGGTGGTGGATGGGAGGATCCAGATGGCACGGGTTGTGAAGCAGCCATTGAAATCAAGCATGTGCTCCGCTGCATGCTGTGCCACAGGGTGGTCCACCTTGTTTTTGGCCACAGTTTGGCGGTGGCCATTCATCCTAATGGACAGCTGGTTGGTGGTCATGCCAATATAGAAAGCTGTACAGTGCTTGCAGCACAGTTGGTAAATTACGTGGCTGCTTTCACAAGTGGCCTGGCCTCTGATAGGGTAGGATAAGCCTGTGACATGACTGGAATAGGAAGTGCTGGGTGGGTGGATTGGACAGGTCTTGCAGCGGGGTCTTCCACAAGGATATGATCCCTGTGGCAGTGAGCTGGGTTTCGGGGTGGCATAAGGATGAACTAGGATGTTGTGAAGGTTGGGAGGGCGACGGAACACCACTTTAGGAGGGGTGGGAAGGATCTTGGGCAGGATGTCTCTCATTTCAGGGCATGAGGATAGAAAATAAAAACCTTGGCGAAGGATGGAATTTAGTTGTTCGAGACCAGGGTAGTAATAGGTGACAAGGGGAGCGCTCTTTTGTGGATGGTTACTAGTGTTAGGAAGAGGATTTGGGGTGTGTGAGGATATGGCACGGGAAATTTGTTTGCGGACTAGGTCTGTGGGGTAGTTTCTGTTTGTGAAGGCCTTTGTGAGACCTATAAACCTATAAACCTACCAACCACCAACAGTACCTACATTTTGACAGTTGCCATCCCTTCCACGTCAAAAAATCCCTCCCTTACAGCCTGGCCACCCGTGGACGGCATATCTGCAGTGACAAGAATTCCCTTTCTGAATATTCTGAAGGTCTCACAAAGGCCTTCACAGACAGAAACTACCCCACAGACCTAGTCCGCAAACAGATCTCCCGTGCCATATCCTCACACACCCGAAATCCTCCTCCTAACACCAGTAACCATCTACAAAAGAGCGCTCCCCTTGTCACCCATTACTACCCTGGTCTCGAACAACTAAATTCCATCCTTCGCCAAGGTTTTTATTTTCTATCCTCATGCCCTGAAATGAGAGACATCCTGCCCAAGATCCTTCCCACCCCTCCTAAAGTGGTGTTCCGTCGCCCTCCCAACCTTCACAACATCCTAGTTCATCCTTATGCCACCCCGAAACCCAGCTCACTGCCACAGGGATCATATCCTTGTGGAAGACCCCGCTGCAAGACCTGTCCAATCCACCCACCCAGCACTTCCTATTCCAGTCCTGTCACAGGCTTATCCTACCCTATCAGAGGCCGGGCCACTTGTGAAAGCAGCCACGTAATTTACCAACTGTGCTGCAAGCACTGTACAGCTTTCTATATTGGCATGACCACCAACCAGCTGTCCATTAGGATGAATGGCCACCGCCAAACTGTGGCCAAAAACAAGGTGGACCACCCTGTGGCACAGCATGCAGCGTAGCACATGCATGATTTCAATGGCTGCTTCACAACCCGGGCCATCTGGATCCTCCCATCCACCACCAGCTTTTCTGAACTGCACAGATGGGAGTTATCCCTACAATACATTCTCCGATCCCGAAATCAACCAGGCCTCAACCTACGATAATTTCCCTATATATATTTTTTCCATACCTTACAGTTCCTACCTCTGTATCCCAAACCTCGCCTGATTTGAGTGGTGTGTGAATGTGTGATCGTGTGTGTGTATATGTATGTGTGTGTGTGTGTGTGTGTGTGTGTGTGTGTGCGTGCATGTGTATGTGTGTGTATGTGGTCTTGTGCATGAATATTCTCTCTCTCTCTCTCTCTCTCTCTCTCTCTCTCTCTCTCTATTTAATTTTATTTTATTTTCTCCCCTCACCCGCCTCCCCACTCCATTCCTAAGCTGCATCTCGTTATTCCCATCTAACCCATCCCCACCACCGTGACGTAACCTTTCTATCCCCTCCCCCTCCCCTCCCCTCCCGTCCCCCGATTCGCTGCAGAGCGTGATTCGAAGTGTGGCAGTCGGAGGTGATGGTTGTATGACTGTTGTGTGCCTGTGTGATTGCGTGAGTGCTCTATTTCTGAAGAAGGCCATGGCCGATAGCTGAATGTGTTGTATGTGTGTGTCTTTTGTATGTGCCTGTCGCATCTCGTCGCCACGTCTTTGCGGTGAGTTGTAACTGTCCTCACTATATTATTTATTCCAACCTGGACTTTCCATTATTATATAGAACGATAGAATGTTTTCATTCGGTGGCCCCCATTGACTTCACTTGCAAGAAATGACTGATTAACAATCCAGGTGATAATGTTAAAGTTACAACCGACTGAATAAATTCACTCAATACATTAGGTTTCCTCAAAAGAATGAATCGACAGTTTAACGCAACGTAAAACTGCAACAAACTGAGTCGACTGTTTTCATTCTCTTACTCCCACAAACTGGTTCCTCTTAAAAGTTCGAATGAATAATTTAATAACTGAATGATTCGAATGTTTTACAGAATAAGTTGTTTTGATTCGCTTGTTCTCGTCACTACATCTGAAACACTCCCATTTTTCCGTCGCCACGGATCTAACGCAGCTTCTGGCGAAGAGCCATTCGCAGCTGAGGGCAGAGTGCGATGTGCAGTCTGCAAGACGAACGGCGTGACGGGACGAGCTCATCCGTGAGCGTCCTCTGAATCGACTGTTGAGGGGAGGAGGGGGAGCTGGATTATTTTTATGCGCGTACTACTGCGCTAAATAAAGATGTTCAGCACTAGAGGTGCTGTGTAAAAAGAACAGGCAAACACACTAATATCTAACATAGCAAGGATCCCGTGATCTGAAGTATACACCAATGAAATATACTGCGCTTTGCTACATTGCTATTTCAGTGCACTCTGTGAAACTTGGCATCAGGGTTGGCGTGACATCTTTGTATGGAACTTGTTTCAAACGTCTTTTTCATGCACAACTGGCATTATATCTTTGCCTAATGGGTCAAATACATACTTTTCTGATTCACAATCTGTGTGGTTAATGCCGTACGCAGCTGCAAGTTCACGTACACACACTAGTTGGTAGCATATTGAGACAGATATTTACTCTCCTCAACCAGATGACAGCCCATAGTCTGCTCTCTCTTTCTCAAATAGCTACACCCAACTGATATTTTTATGCACACAAGACCCGGGGTGGAGTGGCCGAGCGTTCTAAGGCGCCTTGTTGCGGAGCACTCAGTTGCTCGCCGTCGGATGTTCGAGTGCTCCCTGGGGCACGGATGTATGTGTGTTTTGTCCTTAGGTTAGTTTAAGTAGTTTTAAAGACTAGGTAGTGATGACCATAGCAGTTTGGTCCAATAGGTTTACAAACATTTAAACATTTATTCAGACAGGATTTACTCTTGGTACGATTTTGTACAAATAAATGTAGATGCATTGGCTGTAAAAGACAGTACAGTACAGTGGCAAAGAAATAATAAGGACAATTGATATAAAATTGATTGACTTGTAATTATATTTATTTAATCAAAATGACCTTGCTCCGTCCCCCATATAATCCCTAGCCGCGGTGGAGTGGCCGAGCGTTCTAAGGCGCCTAGCTGCAGAACCCGTCGCTGCTCGCCGTCGGAGGTTGGAGTCCTCCCTCGGCCACGGGTGTATTCGTTGTCCTTAGCGTAAGTCAGTTTAAGTAGTTTTGAGTCTAGGGACTGATGACCAGACTAGTTAAGTCCCAAAGATTTACAAATATTACACCATTTTAGAAAACTCTACCTGGTCACTCCCAAATCCCTCACCCCTCAGCGGAAACCCGGCTAGGAATTCCCTCCCCCTTACCACTCCTTCCTCCCTCACTCGAATCCCCACTCCTTCATGAAGTTTGGCAGGAAAATTTGACAGTGCCCTCGACTGTTGGACAGGACGGTTGTGCCATCAGATGACTAATATAAATTCACTTATAAATTACATTGCAATGCAGAGGACAGCAATTGTTTACCAGCTGAAAAATGCTTCTACCTGTAGGAGCACAAACAAGGTAAATATGTTCCTATAAAATAAGAAGTCTCAGTTGGTGGGCGATATAAAATTTCTATTTTACAAAAATTCACATATCGATTTCGTTCCCATGCTGGAAAATCATCAGTGCAGATTGTAAGTCATGGACTCATGTACTCTGCATAAAACATTTAAGGGTCAAATCCATGGATATTTTGTGAAATAAATATTTCATATCGTCCAACAAGCTGAAACTTTTTATTTTATTTCAATATTGTGGTGGGCTGGTACAATCTCCACTATGGAATCAAATTACAAGAAAAAATATGCTATGGTAAAAAAGAGAGAGAGAAAGAGAGATAGAGAGAGACTAGGAACAAGTGTCTTCATTCCGCCCTTTCACCAAAAATTTTGGCTTGCGAAGAAATTCGCGTTCTTTTGACACAGAACATACTAAATCCTTTTACCCAGTCTCCCTTTTATCGTCACTGTCTAGACGTGTCTCTTCCACGTTCTCGTTTTACTCCCATTAGCACTTCCTTCTGACTGTTTCTCTCAGTGCCACTGCCTTTATCACTTTCTGTCCTATTTGGCTGCCTTCTTGTGTCATTGTCTATGACCGATTGCTTTTTCTCTTACATTGCTACTGCCTCATTAATTTTTACAGTCTGCTCTCCTCTTCTTCAGTCACGATGATCTCCTCAGTGACTATCTTCTCGTGTGAATGGTTTGCTCGGGCTTCTGACTCCTTGACCGAGCTAGAAGAAAGCGGACAAAATGTTTGTTATTGAGTTCGTCGGTTTGGAGAATCCAGATCTTCAAAGCTTATGTATTCATCTCCCTTTCTGAATTTCGCTGTCTCTTTTTCCCATCTCTGTTACTGTCTCGATCCATTTATCATTTTTACTGCCTCTCTACCACGATGACTATCTGTTCTCTTTTTCTCTCCTACTTAGACCGACTCTTCTCTATTTCAACGTCACTCTGATTATCTCTATCGGTACAAAAAAGCACGAATATGCTCACATGCCAAAAATTTGATGAGGAAGGTGGAATGAGGACTGAGGCAGCTGGCTCCCCAGTTTTCTACATCTAAATCTACATCTGCATCTACATAGATAACCTGCAAATCACATTTAAGTACCCGGCAGAGGGTTCTTTAATCACTTTCATAACCTTTTTCTACCGTTCCATACTCTAATAGTGCGTGCGAAGAAAGAACACCTAAATCGTTCCGTTTTCGATCTGATTTCTCTTATTTTATTGAAATGGTCATGTCTCCCTATGTAGGTGGGGCTAGCAAAATATTTTCACATTCAGAAGTAAAAGTCGGTGATTGAAATTCCGCAAATAGACCTCACCGCAACGAATAACGCCGTTTATTTAATGATTTACACCTCAAATCGTGCAACATTTCCGTGACGCTTTCCCCTCAGTAACTTGATAAAACAAAACGAGCTGCCCTTCTCTGGACCTTCCCAATGTCTTCCGTCAGTCCCACCTGGTGAGGGCCCCACACTGGGCAACAGTACTCCAGGAGAGGACGCACAGGTGTGATGTAGGCAGTCTCTTTGGTGGAGCTGGTGCATCTTCGAAGCGTTCTGCCAATGAAACATAACCTTTGTTTCGCCTTCCCCATAATATTTTCTGTGTGTTCTTTCCAGTCTAACTCTTAGGTATTTGGTAGAATTTACGACCTGATTTTTCGTGTAACTGGATTTCAGCAGATTTCTTTTAGTGGTGATGTGTATTACTTCACACGTTTCATTAGTATTAATTGCCAATTTTCGTGTCATGTACAAAATTTGTCTAAATCGCTTTGCAGTTGCTTTTGATCCTGTGTTGACTTCACTAACAGATAAACGACAGCATCATCCGCGAACAGTCTAAGGGAGGTATTCAGATTGTCTCCTAAATCGTTTATAAATACAAGGAAGATTAGACGACCTATAACGCTTCCCTGGGGAGCGCCAGATATCACTTCTGTTTTACTCGATGACTTACCGTCAATTACTACGATCTGTGTCCTTTCTGATAAGAAATCGTGAATCCAATCGCACCATTGGGGCGATATTCCATAAGCACGCAATTTCATTAGAAGCCGCTTGTGAGGTACAGTGTCAAAAGCCTAACGGAAATTCAGAAATATGGAATCTATTTGAGATCCCTTGTCGATGGCACTTATCACTTCATGTGAATAAAGGGCAAGCTGTCAGTGTTGTTTAAACAGGAACATACTTGCTTTTTTTGTGCTCCAACAAGAGCACTTTTCAGCTATTTCCCATCTTTTACTTGAAAAAGTAGGGTGTGTCGCTTAAATAAAACAAATTTTGTGTTCTCAACAGAATCTTTTATTCATTTTTACTGAAACACACGAGATAACTTTGTAATATTCTGCTATTTTTCGGCGATTTACTTGATGATGCCGTAACAGCCGAAAACCGGTTTGTGAAAACAATAAAATTCTGTGTATCAGTAAAAATGTGACAATTTCTTTGTATGCCTCGATATATACAGGATACTACAAATAATAAACAATCTTCAGCACCTTATAGAGACGAAACCGTGATGTCTAAATAAAATTGCTCACAGAAAAGTGTTCTTGAAATGGAACGATACGTATTTCGCGTTATACAGAGGTGGGCGCTCCGCGAGGATTCTACCGTCGTTTATGAAACCAATATCTCGATAATGTATGAGATATTATTGTGCTCTCAGTTTTCCATAAAATTTCGATATTTCCTCTAAATTGAATACACTTTATGTTATAGCTAAAATAAAACATGTGTAAACTCTACGCATTGTGTTTTTACCTCTGCAAATTCTTTAAAATACATTGCAATACTTTATTTAATTTGACGCTGCAGAGTAACTGTGGCGAATAAAATCAAGCCGTCACAGAAGGAAGATATCGAATTTCTTAAATCACATAATACTTTTTATAGTGATAGGAAAGTCGTCGCTTAACAGATTCGACACTTTTAGAATCCAAGCATCGCCGTTTTTCCGGTGTATCTTGCTAAAGTGTAAAGATTTTCGAAAAGAAGAAAATGGCATTTCTAGATAAACACCTATTTCTTTTAATGAAATACTGGGGTCCAAATGATTTTGGGAACCTAGTTGTTCACCACTGAGGTGACATGGCTCAGGCGTTCCTGATGACGAATTTAAACTGTTACAGTAAATTACAAAATGAAGTGAATGTATCAGAAACATGCATTTCAATATGGTAAGGATTACCTTAAAATTGTACTATTTTGACGACATTTTCAGATCTGCGGCTAGTATCTTTCTTTTCTGGGATTCGTAGTGCCACTTTTAATCATTTATCGAACCAGCCAAGTTTGTAACAATATATTTGTCGAGATAGCAATGTTCAGAAAGTCTGAAGCAAGGCATTAGGCATTTGATTATTCCTTCAGTCATGGTCGGATTATTGAATTTCTCGTGGAATTTAAGAGAGGTACTAACTTCTGCCTTTTTTCTAAAGAAACAAATTATCATGGATGTATACGTTTAACAGGGAGAGTTGTGGATAGGAGGAGTCTCTCATCGAAAAGAATTTTTGGTTAGGCACAAATTAAGGTGATAAGTCATGGGCACAGCCATATCGAATTTACTAAGATTTTGAATACAACCTCGATGCTATCACTATGCCACTGTGATTTTTCAAATTCTTCCGGCGTACTTCATATTGAAGTATTGCATATTGAATTATTTCAATATGCAACTGGTTTACCGTCTTAACTGTACAATATTTCGTCACGGACGAGATATTCGGGTATATCTGTGAAAAATGCAAACTCGTTGTTACCGCCACAATGTACAGCAATCTTTGAAGAATACCAGAAAAACTGAAATTGTTTTTCCACAGACCAAATATACGATGACTTGTGTCTTTTATAAATATTTTTGGTGAGTAAATGGCGACTAGAAACATAGTTTCATGACCTCCGAAACCAACGCTTGCTGTTCGATACCCCCGACAGTTAAAACTACAGTTACACATAAGACTAGATATTATGTTCATATTTCGCGTGCTGTGTACGGTAACTTGGAACCTACGCATCTCGGCAACGGATGGTATTATGGAAAAAACTTTCAAGGCTTCTTGGGACCATCATCTAAAGAACGTATCCTAAAAACTGCAACGATTTGCTATGAATAGAAAGTAGATATGCCAATTAGTACTCTTGATACCAAAAATTATGATTTTTCTACTGTATCATAATATACAGATTTTTGAAGCAGCGGCAGCTGGCCGCGATAATCGAGCGGTCTGTGGTGTGCCAATCACGGTCTGCACGACCGCTGCAGTCGGGGGTTCGAATCCCCCCTCGGGCATGGATGTTTGTGCCGTATTTAGTATGAGCTAGTTCATAAGTAGTTTGTAAGTTTAGGGTTTGATGACCCAGTAGGCAAGTCCCATAAGCTCTACAAACATTTGAACATTTTTGAAGCAGCGGCGGATTAGCCGTACGTGTTGGGGCGCCGTGCTTCTGTGCGCGCGGTCGTTCGCCGTCTGGGGTACGAGTCCCCACTCGGGCATAAGGGTTTGTGTTCTCCTTGGGTTACTTTACCTTAGTTTAAGTGGTTTGTAAGCAACGGACTAATGACCACGCAGTTTAATCCGATAGAATTACAAACATGAGCCCACTAGAATTGTAAATGGATGTGAAAACACACTTGATCTCTTAGCAACAAATAATCCCGAGATCATAACGAGCATCAAAACGGATACAGGTGTTAGTGAACACAGAGCTGTCGTAGCGAGATTGAATATTGAAAGTCCCCAAGTTACCAAAAATAAACGAAAAGTATCTTTGTTCAGGAAAGCAGATAGAAATAAAATTCACTGCTTCTTGAAAGACAGCTTCCACTCGTTTCTAGATCAGATGTGGCTCAAATTCAAAGAAGTAGTATCGACATCAATTGACAGTTTTATACCAAATAAATTAATAGAAGGAGGTGATCCCCCTTGGTACACAAAACAGGTCAGGACACTGATGCAAAAGCAAAGGAAAAGGCATGCTAAATTTAAACAAACACAAAATCCCCAGGATTGGCGATCCTACACCGAAGCTCGAAATTTAGCGAGGATCTCAATGGGAGATGCCTACAATACTTATCACAACGAAACATTTTCTCGAAATTTGACGGAAAACCCAAAGAGATTTTGGTCGTATGTTAAATATACTAGGTGCAAAGCACAAACAATACCCTAACTACGTGATAGTAATGGCGATCCTGCCGATGACAGCGCTACTAAAGCAGAGTTACTAAACATAGCTTTTAGAAACTCATTCACCAAAGAAGACGAAACCAATATTCCAGATTTCGAATTACGAACAGATGCCGTAATGAGTAATGTAGAAGTAGATATCATCGGAGTAGTGCAGCAGCTAAAATCACTTAACAAGAACAAGTCATCTGGTCCGGATTGTATACCCATTAGATTTCTATCTGATTATGCTGAAGCGATAGCTCCTTGCTTAACAGCCATATACAACCGCTCTCTCAAAGAAGGATCTGTGCCAAAAGATTGGAAAGTTGCACAGGTGACACCTATATTCAAGAAAGGCAGTAGGAGTAACCTACTAAACTAGAGGCCTATTTCATTGACGTCAATTTGCAGCAGGGTTTTGGAACATATCCTGTATTCAAATATTATGAATTACCTCGAACAAAATGATCTATTGACCCAAGGTCAACACGGATTTAGGAAATATCGTTCATGCGAAACACAACTAGCTCTTTATTCACACGAAGTGATGAGTGCTATCGACAAGGGTTCGCAAATCGATTCCGTTTTTCTTGATTTCCAGAAAGCTTTTGACACCGTACCTCACAAACGGCTTTTAATCAAATTGCGTGGTTATGGTATATCGCCCCAAATTTGCGATTAGATAGGGGATTTCCTGTCAGAGAGGACACAGTTCGTAGCAATCGATGGTAAGGCATCGACTAAAACAGAGGTGATATCGGGCGTTCCGCAGGGTAGTGTTATTGGTCCTCTGCTGTTCCTTATTTACATAAACGATTTAGGGGAAAATCTAAGTAGATCCCTTAGATTCTCTGCAGATGACGCCGTCATTTACTGTCTAGTGAAATCATCTGAAGATCAAAACCAACTTCAGAACGATCTGAATAAGATATCAGTATGGTGTAGAAATTAGCAATTGACTCTAAATAATGAGAAGTGTGAAGTCGTCCACATGAGTACGAAAAGAAATCCGTTAAACTTTGTTTACATGATAAATCAATCAAGTGTGAAGGCCGTAAACTCCACAAAATACCTAGGAATTACAATTACTTCTGACTTAAATTGGAAAGAACACGTAGATAATGTCATGGGAAAGGCGAACCAGAGACTGCGTTTTATTGGCAGATCCCTTAAAACATGCAACAGATCTACAAAAGAAACTGCATACTCTACGCTTGTCCGTCCATCTTTGGAGTATTGCTGCCCAGTGTGGAATCCTTATCAGGTGGGTTTCACGGAGGATATCGAAAGAGTCCAGAGAAGGGCAGCTCGTTCCGTATTGTCACGACACAGGGGAGACAGCGTTATGGAAATGATACAGGATCTGGGATGGGAATCATTACAACAACGGCGCTTATCGCTGCGGCGTGGGCTACTTACGAAACTCCAATGGCCAACATTCTCCTCCGAATGCGAAAATATATTGTTGACTCCCACTTACATCGGTAGAAATGACCGTCAGAATAAAATACAGGATATCAGAGCTCGAAAGGTGAGATTCATTCAAGAATGGAATGGGAGATAAATAGTATAATGGTGGTTCGATGAACCCTCTGCCAGGCAGTTAAATGTGATTTGCAGAGTACCCCATGTAGATGTAGACATTTGACCATTTTTTAAAACAGGAAATTGATTTCCTAGATAACGTCTAAACAACGTAGAGATAACATTAGAGTCATTTGCTACTCTCCAAGATACAACTCTTTAAAAAATTCATTTTGGGAGTATTGCAGTCGCGTGCTCTCGTGCACGGACGAATATCTAGTAAAACAGAATATATCATTCTGCTCTAAACTTCAAATGAACTTTTGATATGTAATCTACATTTCAGACACAACTAGTTATAACCTAAAATTAACCATTCGAAAAGTCGACGGAATGTGTTTTTACCTCTGGAGACTCTTTAAAATATGTTGCTATACTTGATTAAACCGAACGCTGCATAATGAAAATAAAATCATTTCCACCATCAGCAAAGATATCAAAGATGTACAAAATATAGCTTTTCCTAATTGTATGGTACGTTTCAGAGCGTCCTGGAGCCTTCTTTCAACAGAATAAGCACTTTTACTACGGAAACATCGCGGTTTTTAGCTGTATCTTGATAACGGGGAAAGATTTTCAAAAACTGAACAATTACCTTTCTAGATAAATGTCTACGGGATTTATTTTAAATACTTGGACAATATGCTATTCTTTGTTAGTTAGATATTTGCAACTAAAGATGCAAAAACGGTTAAAAATTGGGTGTGTGCTTTTGTAAAAATGTACGATCAGTTTTGATTTCTCCATCTCGGTTACGGATAAAGATGTCGAAGAAGATTAAAAATTATTTTGAGAATATCATCTTAAAATTTCGAGGTTTTGTAATGAATAGAATATATCGAAGTGTCCAACGCCACAATTCGTGATTTTAGTACCCAAAAATCGTGGTTTTTCGTGTTTTTCTCTGAAACTGTCCATGAATAAATGATGATGTAAGCCGTATAAAATCCATCATAGACCACATGTGCAAAAACAAAAAATTTGCTTTTTGGAATGGGTTCGAGGAAATGTATAATATTTAAAATTTTCCCGCTGTACTGTATCGCCATTCTTCTAATACGTATAAGAAATGATCACTACGCCGACGGCTATCTGGAACACTTTACTCCTTCACTCTCTCATCAACAGAACTCGAGATATGGTCCCCTGAACAATCGCGAATTCGCATGCGCCTTTTACGAAACTGTTTATAAATATTTAGTTTTACTGGTTGGAATTCCAAAAAATTGATGGTGTATTGTTAAGGTCCCTACACACGTCCCGACTTGTCGGGACCAAATTATCGGCGTTCTGATAAATTGGACGTGTGGAGGCACTAGCCGACCAAATTTGCTTGTCAGATGGTTGGTCGGGCCTGACCGTCCAACATCCGAGCCCCCCACCACTCTCCACCCGACAAATTGTATCGTGTGTAGCGCTATGCGACCAACTTTCTGCCTGCGATTTTCTGCACAGCGAAGACGCGAAAACAAAAACAGTTAACAGACAACAGAACAGGGAGGCGCTGCAATCGCTGTGTACAGTTGGTCGTAACGTGTGTAGGCTGCTACGAATTTGGTTGGTTCGTTGGACAGCTTGTTGGTTGTACGATAAATCTGAGCGTGTGTAGGGGCCTTTAAGATGATTGTCCTACACCAGCTCCCTCCCTCCTTCAGCATCACCTGGGAGAATTAGACCACTGTCCTGTCTGGGACTCAAGCCAACTGATTCGAGACCCAATTCCAACTCCTATTGGTTGAAACTTATAACCTATTAATTACATTGGATTATAGAAAATAGGAATTTTGTTTATAAAATGGTTAATAATCAATGGAATTTACTGGCGGAAAGTTAGAAAATAACACGAACTTCGGCAGAAAATTTTTTGTCGGTGTAGAGGGAAGTTTTGGAAGTAGATAATGCAAATATAATTATGAAAATTACAATATTCCCAAGGATGATGAAGAAATAAAGAGAATACCTAGAATCCCAACACACCACCATAAGATACCGAGCCGATTTTTTTAAGTTTGCATCAATTTTTGAAATTCCTTCCCATAAATTCAAATTTGTATTAACAATTTCCTATTTAAAAACTATTTCCGTGGCATATGCAATGAAATGTAATTGATAGTAAAAATCTGGGATCCAGCCAATAAGGTGGGCGGTGGCATGGGGTTGATGCTCAGAGAATCAGTGACATAGTATTCCCAGCTTTCTGAGAAGGGTGGCGAAGGACAATCGTCTTCTCAATTTCTTGAAGACTTTTGAAATTGCTTTCTAGTGAAATTTAATTTTTGTAAACCACTTTCGTTCTTATAAGCAATTACCATTCAGTTCAATCAGTATAATTGATAATTCAATTTACATATGTCCTCTAAAGCCACAAATTTTCTGTACAGCAGTCCAGCGCATATTGACCGAGTTCCTTGCCAAATTCCACAAGGAGGCAGGGTTAGGTGGGGGAAGGAAGAGGTAAACTTCCCATCGAGGTTTCTCCGTGAGGGAGAAGTGGGAGGGATTATAATCATCTGATGTTTAAAAGTCAATCAATCAGTGTTATTTAATTAATCAATTTTTATCAGTTGTGTTTTTTTCTCTTTATCCCACTACCAAATCCTTCAATACATCCTGACAAACTATATGTTTGTTTAAAGCTATGTTTAGTACGGCGCTAAGACGTCAAGTTGTAGTGCGGAAGTAAATGATCAACGGTTCGTGTCCTGCTGTGTGCTATAGTTTTCTCTCGTCTTCGCCATTTTTCAAATTCTGGTACCACAATGACGTTTGTATTCTTACTTGTCATTAATATTTGCCCATTTCCACGAATGCGTCGCGATTTCCTAGGCAGGAACCTAGGATACAGCTTAGATTCTATTTGAGGACCCCAGAGGTCAAGAGGCTAAGTGGCAATTTTGAAAAAAATGAGTTAAGTACAGGAATGGGACGTGATACTACTAATCTACTCGCTGGTAAAGAGAGCCTAGTGATTTTATTCACAGTATGCGCCATCTAGCGTGATGCCCCTTGACTACTTGGTTGTTTGTATTTGCGCTTTGGCGCACGATGGGTCCAAAATCACGAGGACCCCTTTACCACCAAACAGTGTAATAGATTCCGCACGTGGAAGCAGATGTCAGTCCTATTGTATAAGCGTGTCGCCACATTAACTTTGTTACAAGACTAGCTGACAAGTGAACTTTTGGTGCTGAGTTGAGTCAAATTTGGCAGTTCCATAAAAAACATTTGTAAATACATAATTTGTGTAAAATGAATGGGATTGAGAAAGAGGTTCAACCGAAGCTGCAAATGATTAGTACTTTTGTTAAAATACTATTTTTTCTAGTTGTTTACGTATTTATATTTGAGTAACAATTTATTTATTTAGTAGTAAGAAGTACGGAAAAGTTAGGTCCCTCATCATCAACAAACAATAAAATTGTGTATGATTTTTTAAAGTAGTTCTTCCATATGCTATGCTCATGGCAGGTAACAGAAATAGTCACGATACCAATAATGGCAATGACTGATATATTAGTAGTAGCAGTGATGCATCACTATTTGGAGACGGTCATGATAAAAACAGTGACTGGAATCCTTGTGATGATGATGAGACCAGTGATCACTATTTCGTCGTTTCTGGACATTCATATAATTAATATGACCAGAACTTCATACCCAAATACCATTTTTATAAGCCATCATAAGCTGAAGGTAATTTGCCTTATCAGAAACTGATAATGAAAAAAAAAAAAAAAAAAAAAAAAAAAAAAAAAACGAACGAGAAGAATGCCTAAACAACTTCCCAGTCTTCAATCCATTCCCGTGAAGCCAAAGTTAAAAATACAAGAAATATGAAGACCTGGTGGAACTACTTTAATTTGTGCCAGCGATACACCACCAATTTTATAAAAGTTTATCCCATCGAACAAAGGCTGCTGCGCCATTTTCTCCTAGTACTCATGCGGCTGATGATTATGATGTCGCTACTGACCTGGGTGACAACATCTATGACACAGATGATGATTTTGATACATGTTGATAAGTGTTAAATTCGAAATTTTTCATTTTGTAAATCAATCAGTACACTATTGCTGCAATACTGTATCCTGTTACAACAACAAAGATTCGTTGTGTTGATTATGTACTCCCAGCGTTATCATTTTATTCTATTTTCAGTAATAGGTAAAGGGGTCTAAGTGCGGAAATTATTTATACATATCAACTATAAACCGGATGTTATTTATTATCATTGGTAATAAAAAGCTAAGAACCTGAGTATTCGTGTGAAATTTTCTAAACGATGAAATTCTCATTTTTCCTCTTATGAAAACTGTTCAACTGTGACTTCATTTTTCTCGAAACTATGATTTTGTCACTTAGAACCGTTGACCTCTGGGATCTTCATTTATAATTCATAACTCGCCATAAATATCTGCTGCTTGTTTACGAACATTCTGAGATTAGGCTCAGTGGAGTCGCGTGTTCAAACTGACAAACCAGTGTGCCTGCTTCATTCAGCCTAGGACTTCTTGAATCAATGAATTAATAAATAAACTTTTACGGATGTTCTAAATCTGCATCAGTCATACAGGTGGTGGACTATATGAAAGGGCACAACATTTCATAACACAAAATTAACCCAAATATTGTTGAAGAAAAGGAGATCCAATGAGCGGTAATACTTTGTTAATATTAATACACACGTCGCAAAAATTGTGCATCACTACGATTCAGGGAGTTCATGACCCTTTACATAAAAAAGCAATGGATACACAAAATCATAATTTCATTTCTCTTTATTGCTCATAAAGACGTACATTGACAAGTTGTGCGACAATTACCTAGACGCTCTGAATTTGTGTTCCAGACTGCATATCCGCTTGCATTCATCCTGACATACTGTCCACTAGAGCGTCAAGGGACTGTTGGTTCAGATTGTTCCACTCCTCAACGGTGATTCGTCGTACATCTCTCAGATTGATTGGTGGGTCGTCTCGCCCAAAAACAGTCCTTTTCAATGTACGGTATCCGAAACACTTTCGATAGGGTTCTTGTCTGGAGAACATACTCACCATTCTAATTTTGCTATGTCGTTAACATGAAGGAACGAATTCACACCATGTGCACGATGATCGTGAGACTTGTCGTCCGTTAATACGGATCCCCGGCCGATATGATCGCACTTTACGTCAGACTGTCATCGCCGTAGCAGTCTGATCGCCGGCCTTCTACGACTATCAGTGGCGTACGATGGAACCATATGCCACCCGAAAACATGAGAGGACCACCACCTATGACGTTCAGGCTTACCAGATTGCCGTCAACAACGTCTCTGACGATTGTCTGGTTAATGCGAGTCTCATCTGTGAATCGAACTTGATTCCAATTCTTACTAGTCCATTCAGTAGGTTTATTGGATCAAACTGCTATGGTCATCAATCCCTAGGCTTACAAATTACTTCAATTAACTTACACTAAGGACAAAACACACACACGTGCGCGCGCGCGCGTCCGAGACGGAACTTGAATCTCCGGCGGGAACGGCCTCCCAGTCCGTAGCATGAGGCCTTATACCACGCGGCCATTCCGCGCGACTGCTGTATACATCGTCACCTTTTTTACATGATATAACATCACTGTCCTCAACAAGTTTGACACATATCCCTAAAAGTGGTTTATTTCATGTTTTTCTGTTTATTATTTAGATCCTGCATGTTTCATAATATTCTTTCACCACACTTGTCTCTATTACGTACATTTTTTTTAATAATTTATATATATATTTTGATACCGTTTGTTAAGAACGTATTTCGTTAAGCCACTCCACTATATACCTCATTATAAAATCGATGTGCTCTATAGAGCTCCAAAGATATTGCAATCATCTGAGCAACACACACCTTCGTTACACATCTATCATCAGTTTTACAGCTAAAGACATTTTCTTACGATCTCTACCTAAGATTCATTGCAATTTTGCTTACGAACTTTGCTGGTAAAATATTTTCTACGAATTAATTACGAGGTTCTTAAATCTGAAATGTATAGTTACCTTCTGTGCTGCTCCTGCGTATCATTACATCTTGAAGATTCCGTATTGTAGTACAAACTACGTTCTTCCATCTACATCAAAGTTTTAATCCTCACCTCTAATGTTGTTGTATCAAGCTACTTACACTCTGTAAGTAATTTTTACGTCACTTTATGTCCTATTTTTGCTGATATAATGTAATCTGGTGCGCCTCGGTAGCTCTCCGATAGAGCACCAGTGTAGCATTACATTTAATTTTTTTTAATATAAAATTATATCTGCGACGCTTGTCGCTAGCATCCGTTCTTTCTACCAGTAAATCTCTGATTATTTTGTTTCTTAAGAGACTTTAGAATTTTTTTTTTTTTTACGAGCTGGGGAGAAAACGGAATCGCTCATCGTCTTTCGTCATCTTACTGTTGAACAGAATCGGACGTCTCTCTTTTGGTCTCTCCACATTGACTATTAAGTGTGAGCATTTCATTTGTTAATTGTAATAAGTACTACAGTTCAATTGAAATTAATAATCAGTATTAAAAAAATTCTTTCCCCATTTTTCACTTTTTTAAATCTTTGTTACCAGCACAATTCGTAAAATGATGCTTGACCATTGTTGTAAATTGCTTCGCGATTGCAGAAGAACATTCCAGACGCGAATTCCATTTACGCACATTTTGTGTTGAATTTTGTTTCAATGCCTGCATTAATTCTTCTTTTCTTTAAACTACGTCCGATAAATTTGCAATTTTAAATACTAATGGTAATTGGAATTAAACACGGTCATGGAACTTCAGTTCTCGAAGCTTATGCAACCAAGCATCTGTTTACAGTAAAGAAGAACGTCATTATTCCGTACAGTTTCGACTCTAGTGTGATGACTCCAATGCAATCTGTATTATCCTGCCAGATAAAAAACGGATTTCGCCACTTTCTTTTATAATGATGCTTTCTGGTATTGTCTTTATTCTAACTATTGCCGCTAAATACAGGTGGCGGAATCTTTCATGTTTTTCTCAGTGTCTCTATCTTTTCAAAATTAATAGTCATTGCAATATTTCACAGTTTGTTAAATTTCAATAACGGTACTTTACTTAAATCTTCATGACAACACAAGCTAAAAAAAAAAAAAAAAAAAAAAAAAAAAAAAAAAGTATCATTATACCAGACTATGAATCCAAAGGTCGTGGCTTCGATCCCAGCCTGATCCTAAGAATAGTATCTGTTACTTTCCACTTCTTTCGCCTCTGGCAGTATTGCTCATGTAAAACATATCGAGTAGCACCGTGGTTTGGAATCCACGTTAAACTGTAGGTTCTCCTATAACTGGCTGGGTAAGTCAGTTCGCAGATCGAAGGAAGGCAACGGCATACCACCAAACAGGAACATGTCTAGTAAAGCGCTACGGTGTTCAAACTAATCTTCGGATTGTTGACTGCTTTACCTTTATGTAATCTGACAATTAAGAGGTTTTGTCCGTCCGTCAGTCTTTAACTTGAAAATTATGTGCGATCAAGTTCACTGAGCTTATAAAAAAGCAGTCCAGTGACCTGCAGCCACTAGATGTGGAATGTACTCAAGTCGTGGGAAGTCTCCCGCTGGAATATTGAGTCATACTGCCTCGACAGCCGTAAACATTTGCGAAAATGTTTTCCAGTGCAGGTTTTGGGCACCACTTTTCGTCTCGATTATGTCCCAAAAATGTTTGGTGGACTTCATGCCGGGTGATATGGCTGGCCGAATCATTTACAGTCAATGATCGGTGTAGTTGGACCAGAGGACACAGGCTATTCAATCTAAAGACTGTCTGTACTTTATGTGGCCACCATCGGTCTGCCCAGTGCCTTGTTGACAACTTGAGTCCAAGACTTGATGCGGCGTGCGCCACTTTAGAACCATCAGCTCTTACAAGCTGAAATCACGTCGGAAACCATTTCACAATAATCACCGGAGTACAAATGTTGGATCTGCCAAAGCACTGTCCTACTTTGTGTACTCAATCGTATAGCCATCTGTATCTACCCATGATTTTTGTCCACATAGATATGCAGTCCTCCGGATCTAGCGAACGATATGTCGCGGAACTTCCTGGTAAATTACAGAAATAATGTGCGATTGACTTGTACTAGGTCCCGGTAACTTGTCTTACGGAGACGGTGCTCTTTCATTGCTGGCGAAAGGCAAGGGCTTGTATTGGAATAGATTGCAAAGTACTGAATAACTGGGAAATGCAAAAGGAACGCTTGTAAGTACAAACTTCACATGAGACTACATGCACGACGGATAGATGTGAGACTTAGTATTGCGAAGCTAAACATTGTTTATGAAGCACGTCTCGATCGCATATTTAAATCCAGACAGTTACAGTAAAACAATCATCGGAGCATTCCTCAGGAATTATATACCACAAAAAAATGGCCGGTTAAAAAATTACAGGTCGAATGATGCTTGCTTGTTGGTGCCTTCCTAGATGGAAATAACAAGTGAGTCTGAAAACTTAAGTGAATGGTCCCATATTTCACAAACCGCGCTGGTGACGATGAGGTGACCGCACACACACATTGCGGGACATGTCAACATGCGCCTCTATAGTGCAAAGCACTGCAGTGAAGCAGAGGTAAACGCTGCGACTCAGCTAACAGGGTCAGTATGAGAGCTCGTGCCACTGCAACACGGAGCACCGCGTTAACATCAAGTTTTGCTTCAAATTAAAACGGCGGCCGAGACCCGTCGGATGTTATGGCAAGTGTATGCTATTGAATCATTGAGTATAACGTGTGTTTTGAGTGGTTTAAGCACTTTAGAGATGGAAGGGAAGATGTCGTGGGCGGGTGACTTTCGGCTCGACCGTCCAATATAACAGGCCGAGAGGAACATCGAAGGAGTGCGACGGATGCTTGCGGATGATCGACGGATGCTTTGAGAATGATATCAGACCATTTGAAGATCAGAAACGGTTGCAGAGATCCAACAATGAGTGACCTCAGGACTTCGAGCGATTCCACAACATGCGTTTGTTGACACTTCGATGTCAGAAGTGTATTCTGGTCAGTGGCGATTATTCTTAAGGCTAGTAAATTTTTTTTGTAACTCATGTTTCCCATATTTCCTGAAACCATTCACCGAAACTTTCAGACACACCTCGTAAAAAGGTAAAGATCCACTGAAGAGCAATGCATTTTGAATTGGTTCGTGTAGTAAACCCGGAAGTGTTATGAAGATTGTCATCCAATTCTAGTGGGTTCAAAAATGTTCAAATGTTTGTTAAGTTTATGGGACTTAACTGCGGGGTCATCAGTCCCTAAACTTACAAACTACTTAGGAATTAACTTATACTAAAGACAGCCCCAACATCTATCATGCCCGAGGGAGGATTCGAACCCCCGACGGGGAGTGGCCTCGCGCATCACAGCATAGCGCCTCAATACGCTCAGCCAATCCACCGCGGCATCTCTAGTGGGAAACTCTATGTGAGATCCGTCGTGTATCAAGACTTGGTTTATTGGGTTTGTAGAAGAGTAGCAAATATGTAGCTTTCTCCTTCATAGGCCTATACCGCGCAAAGAAATTGTGCGTTTCGAGTTCATATAGCTGCTTCCCCCACGCCATCGGCCACTGTAACTAGGAAGAGGGAAGTGACAACTGTACACATTTCGTTAATTGGCTTAAATGTAAATGTAATTTTGAATACGCAGATCACAGTATCTTAACACAATCCATGTGTAACATAACTACAGTGGTCAATACATAAAATCGTAAAGACGAAACACATTTCCTGTGGACTTCTTGCCACGAAGGATTGGTTGCGCGGTCTAAGACGTCTTGTCTCGGATTTCGCGGCCACTTCTGCCGGTGATTCCAGTCCTCCTTCGGACGTTGGTGTATGTATTGTCCTTAGGATAAGTCAGTTTAAGTAGTTTGTAAGGCTAGGGACCGATCACAACAGCAGTTTTGTCTCTTACGTTTACAAACATTTGAATTATGGACGTCTTGACTGTCAGTTCGAGTTGAGCCCGTAATTTGGAGAATTTACTGGTTCCTTGTAATAAAATAACGCGCATCAAGGGAGGATTATTATAAATTTTGAATATATTACATAATTACCCGACAAATCTTTATTTATACAAATCTTTAAGCAGAAGTATAGTAACGTCAGGAGTAATAATTATTTGTCGATTTATGTGTTCGTCACCACAGCGAGGACTATCTGCTCAACAAGGAAGTCTAGAATCGATCGCATCGAACAAGGATGAAAGACGCGCAGATCAATGTTTCAGATGTGGCTTCCTGTAGATAAATTAATCACGCTCTAGTTCTTCAATATATATTTAATTCACTTTCCTTCCGTTTGATCCGTCACGAATCCGATATTTCTATACGTCAGAATAAAAGATTCACTGAAGTCTGGTTAGTCTCCTACTGCAACATGGAATGCTGTTTTCTCTACCTTGAAAGTTACATGAAAACGTTATGCTCCTTTGTTTCAAATTTTGACGTGTGTATGTATCACATTGTAACATATGCCATAATAATAAGAGCTGTATACTGTACGAGTTGGATAAACAAGCGATATCATAACCTTGCCTCGTGGCTGATATGTAGTAAGTAAATGATTTTTCCCCGAATGAGGAAACAAAATCAGTAAGCAAAGACGTGCGAATGTGCAGGAAGTGATATGTAATGCAATAATATTAATTTTCAAGAAGAATTATATTTTTAATTCAGTACCAATAAATAAATTTTTTATTGTGCCAGTAACAGGCATATCTGTTCCGAAAATCTTTTTTGAGTGACGATAACGCCTCCTATGAACAAAGCTGAATGTAGGCGCACTGATGGGACTCAAGAGTAGTTTCGTTCAAAATAGAAGATGAATATAACCGTGTTCCTGATTGCGTCTTTGTGTTTTCTATTCTTTGAATTGCATTCTGATACTCGTACTGTGCTTTATATTTGCACGCACTGTTAACGTTGAGTGGAGTAAAAGATTCTATATTTGTTCACACTTCATGAACCACAGACACTGCCGAGATGGGGTGGCCTGCATGCCTTAAAGATGCAGATAGCCGTACCCTAGGTGCAAACACAGCGGAGGAGTATCTGCCAGACAAACATGTGGTTCCTGAAGAGGGGCAGCAGCCTTCTCAGTAGTTACAGGGGTAAGAGTCTGGATGACTGACTGAGCTGAGCTTGTAACATCAGCTAATGAGGCTTTGCCATACAGTTACTTGCGAACGGCTAAAAGCAAGGGGAAGCTACAGCCGTTACTTTTTCAGAGAACATGCAACTCTGCTGTATGAATATATGATGATGGCATCCTTTCGGGTAAAATATGCCAAAGGTAAAATAGTCTCCCATTCGGGTTTTCGGGCGGGGACTACTCAGGAGGAAGTGATCATCAGGAAAGACAACACTGGCATTCTACCAATCGGGCCGTGGAATGATCCCTTAATCTGGTAGGGAGATTAGAACATTTAAAAATGGAAATTTGTATGTTGAATTGAGACAAAGTGGGAATTAGTGAAGTTCGGTGGAAAGAGGAACAGGATTTCTGGTCAGGTGAATAAAGGATTATAAACACAAATTCAGTTAGGGGGTATTAGAGGAGTAGATTTAATAATGCATAAGAAAACAGGAACGGGGTAAACTACTATGAGCAACGCAGTGATTGCATTATTGTAGTCAAGACAGATACGAAGCCAAACCTACCACAGTAATATATCTTTATATCTCAACTAGCTCTGCTAATGATGAGAGGATCGGAGAAATGTATGAGAAAGTAAAGGAAATTATTCAGATCGTTAACGAAGGTGAAAAATTAATTCTGATGAGCTACTGGAATTCGGTATTAGGAAATGGAAGGGTAAGAAAAATAGTAGGTGAATATGGACTGGGAAAAAGGAATGAAAGAGGAAGCCGCATGGTAGAATTTTGCACGGAACATAATTTAATCGTGATTAATACTTGGTTTAAGAATCATGAAAGAAGGTTGTATACGTGCAAGAGACCAGGAGACACTGGCAGGTACCAGAAAGAGTTTATAATGGTAAGACATAAATTTCGGAACCAGGTTTTAAGCTGTAAGACATATCCTGGGACAGATATAGACTCTGTCCATATCTTATTGGTCATGAATTGTACACTGAAACTAAAGAAACTGCAGAAAGATCGTAAAATAAGGAGATGGGACCAGGATAAATTGAAGGTACCTAAGTTCTTGAGAATTTCAGAGGGAGCTTTAGGCCACAAATGACTGAAACAGAGGAAAATAAAGCAGTAAAAGGGTAGCTTTGATAAATTAAATAGTGAAGGTACCAGAGGACCAAAAATCCCTGGATAACTCAGGAAATACTAAAGTTAATTGATGGATGGAGAAGATATAAAAATGCAGTAAATGAAACTGGCAAAATGGAGTACAGACGACTAAGAAATGAGATTGGCAATAAGTTCAAAATGGCTAAGCAGAAATGGCTACAAGGCAAATGCAAGTCTGTGGAAGAATGTATAACAGGGGAAAAATAGATACCGCCTTCAAGAAAATAAAAGAGACATTTGGAGACAAGAAAAAGAGCTCTATGAATATCAAGAACTTAGATGGAAAACCAGTGCTCAACGAAGAATGGAAAGGTTAAAGGCGGAAAGAATATTGTAGGAAGGGAAGAAGAAGTAGATGACGATGAAATAAGAGATATTATACTGAGAAAACGTTTTAACAGAGCCCTGAAAGACCTAAGTCGGAACGAGGCCCTGGAGACAAGGTCAGGTTACGGGGTTTATCATTCTGGGTTCGCATAATGGAATATCACGTCGCATGACCCCACACCTCAACGGCTATCCCAACACTACTCGTGTCAATGGGACTCCTATCATCCGTGTGACGAGTAACCAGTCGAGGACGCCGACGCGAATCCTCTACTGCCTTGATGTTTCAGCTGTGTTTGCCCCTTTCTACCTAGACAGCTAGGAATCAGAACACGGGCAGCTTTTGAGGCCCCTGGAGTAAACGACGTTCCCTTAGAGCTGCTGAAGTCTCTTCGAGAGCCAGCCACGACAAAACTATTTCACCTGGAGCATAGGATTTGTGAGAGAGGCGAAATACCTTCAGACTTTAAGAAAAATACTAGAGAACCCTTGCGAATACTTCGCTCCTTTAGGAGAATGACAAAAAAGTTGGGGAAAAATTGAAGTAAAGTTGAATGTTCACGCATAGCTTTCTTCCGGATCAATCAGTGCAAGTGTATAAAAGTGCAAATAAAAGAGCTTGATCCGCTGAGTGTTGTTAGATCAGAAAGAACTGCGTACCTTAATAAGAATCAAAGATCTCGTAAAACAAACCGATTAAAATATTCAATGCAAGGACAAAAGAATAGCGCGTTTGAATAAAAATAAAGGATGGAGGGACTTAAGTTAATTCTAATACTTGATGACAAATCTGCGAATGAATACCTTTCGTTTGAAGCAAAAGTGAAGGAAGTTAGTCGGATAGAACGGCCTCTCCGACTGACTTTAGTTTACAGTAAGGACATCAAAATGTTCAAATGTTTGTTAAGCTTATGGGACTTAACTACGGGGTCATCAGTCCCTAAACTTCCAACTACTTATGAACTACTTACGAACTAGCACGGCACAAATATCCATGCCCGAGGGGGGGATTCGAACCCCCGACCGTAGTGGCCGTGCAGACCGTGGCTGAAGCGCCTCAGTCCCCTCGGCCACCGCGGCCGGCAGTAAGGACATCCCCATAAGAAATATACAGAAGGAAATCGCGTTTGAGTATAATAAAAGGAAGGCGAGAGTTATGTAAAATCTGATGCTTGATGACAAATCTATGGGTGATTACCTCCCAGAGAAAGCAGGCGGAGACAGGTGAGAAAATTACAGAACCATCAGCTTAATAAGTCATGGTTGCAAAATTATAACACGAATTATTTACAGAAGAAGCTGACCTCTGGAAAGATCAGTTCAGGTGGAGAAATGTATGAAAACAGAAGGCAATACTCACCTTACGACTTATCTTAGAGAATAGGGAAAGACAAACCGACATTTCTAGCTCTTGTGTATTAGGAGAAAGTCTTTTGACAATGGTGATTGGAATACACTCTTTGAAATTCTGAAGTCAGCAGGAGTAAAATAGTAGGAACGTAAGGTACAAAAACCAGACAGCACTATAAGAGTTGAAGGGCATGGAAGTGACAAAGTGGTTGGGAAGAGACTAAGACAGGGTTGTAACCTTTCTCCTTTGTTACTGAGTTTGTACATTGAGGAAGCTGTGAAGGAAAGCAAGAAGAAATTTTTAGAAGGAATTAAAGTTCGGGGTGAGGAAATAAAAACATTGCTTGTTGCTGATGAAATTGTAATTCTGTCAGAGATAGCAAAGGACATGGAAGAGCAATTGAACAGAATGGACAGTGTGTTGGAAGGAGCGCATAAGATGAACATTAAACAGAGCAAAACTAGGTTAATTGAACGCAGTCTTAGAAAATCAGACAATGCTGAAGGAATGAGATTAGGTAACGAAACAATAAAGGAGGTTGATGAGTTTTATAACTTGGCCAGGGTAAAAATGCAGAATGGCAACGGGAAGAAAAGCGTTTTTGAAAAAGAGAAATTTCGTAACATCGGATATTAGTTTAAGCGTAAGGAAGTCTTTTCTGAAGGAAGTGGAGTGTTGCTTTGTACGGGAGTAGGCAGGAAAAGGAAGGAAGCTTTTAAAATCTGATGCTATAGAAGAATACTGAATATTACATGGGTAGATCGCGTAACTTAAGGAGGTACTGAACAGAATTAGGGAGAAATGGAATTTTTGGCATACCTTCAGTTAAAGAAGGGTTTGATTAATAGGTCATATACGTCAAAGAATCGTGAATTTATCATTGGAAGGAAGTATGTGGTGTCAAAACCGCAGAGGGAGGCCAAGAGACGAATACAGTAAGCAGATTCAAATGAATGTGGATTGCCGTTCTTATGATGAGATGAAGAGGCTTGCTCAGGACAGAGTATGTTGGAGAGGTACATCAAAGTAGTCTCCGGACTGAAGACCTTGAAACTACAACTTCATACAAAACAGGATGTCCTTTCGTCGCTTGGTATTCTGTGGATATCAGTTGTTGCTTACTAATCCAAGTGTGAACCGCTCAATTTAAAAACGTTTTAAACATATCGTTAATATTCTGCTTCATTTTAATTCACATCCGTTTTTCGTAATTTCTTACATTTAATGGAGAACTTCATTTCAAGAGCTGCTAGCTCTCCAAGTACTTACTTATTCCTGACATATTAAAATTGAGTGCCAGAACCGGAATTCGAACCTGAGACCTTTGCCTTTCGCGGGCAAACGTTCTAGTCTCAGCTATCACGGCGCTCTTCACGGTTCGTCCTCACAATTTCACTTCTGTCAGTTCCTCGCTCCCTACTTTCCAAACTTACAGACGTTCTCTTACGAAATTTGCAGGACTGCCACTCTGGAAGAAAGGTTATGGTAGAGACATGGCTAAGCCACAGTGTAAGGGATGCCTACAGAATGAAAAGACCGTGAAGCGTGCCGGGATATCTCAAACGGTAAAGTGCTTGTTCGCGAAAGACAAATGTTCTAATGCTAGTTCCGGCACACAATTTTAATCTGTCAGGAAGTTTCATATTAGCACACACCCCACTGCATAGTGGAAATTTCATTCTGGCTACTTATTTATGCTTTCAATTTTGTGTAAATTTTAATTAGAGTGGGGTAATGACCGAAGTGCCCCAAACCGCACCTCCACGTCGGCGCTCTTTCGAGCCTTCATTGCAGTTTCCATGTCGCCTCCGATGTCTTCCGCAGGCGAAGACGAAACATTAGGGGAAACCTATCGACCACGGCCTATCATCTCGGAAATTTTGCCTCTATCAGGCAAATGGCAGTTTCTGTGTGGATGCAGAAATAAGCCCGTTCATTTGCGGGAATCATTATATAAATACGCTAACACAAAAATTGTGGTACAGATTACTAATTTATTCGTACAAGAAGGCCAATGAAAGTTACATAATTCGAAATATTGTTTGTCGTAGATTTCACGAATATAAATATTATGTGTGCATTTAGACATTAAAAGTGGTAAAAGGAAGTAGAAATTTTCCTATCTACAGCTTGGATCAAGTTCTACATTCTCCCACAATCAGCTCACTGATTGACTATTCGCCTCGACCAAAGACGCTGTAATGCAGCGCATCTGCAGTATTAAAATAAGTGAATATCGAAAAAGGGAGTGCTCCCAACTAACTTTCTTGTGCCGTTCAAATGTTTCTTGTTCGCAATGATTAAGAGTGGTTAAAGGAAATGGATGTTTTCATATGAATGCCGATATAAAGGATGATGCGCCGGGAAAAGCATCTAGCGATGCTCGGGTCGAACTACGAAGTCGAGAATGCCGATATAAATGATGATGCGACGGGAGAGGTATGTAGCGGTGCACGGGTGGAACTACGAAGTCGACATGTTGTCAGCTCTGAAATTCTGAATATCTCAATATCGAAATAACATTATTTCTTGGCGTTGTATAAATATACGAACGAAATTGTAGTTCCATTTCAAACATTAGGCTAATGAAAGTTATATAATTCGAAAATGGCATGAGAAGTATACACTTCCGTTTTTATTTGTTGTTACTGTGTCAGACATTTTCCTTAACACGTAAAAGATACAGTTTCATACCTCCCAGTGCCG
The DNA here is from genome assembly GCA_026315105.1 of Locusta migratoria. Classification (NCBI taxonomy): domain Eukaryota; kingdom Metazoa; phylum Arthropoda; class Insecta; order Orthoptera; family Acrididae; genus Locusta; species Locusta migratoria. The sequence goes on from CM048746.1 coordinate 526,698,076, forward strand.
GTTAAATTTGACCAAATATCCCAGCGGCCTATTATTATAATGTTGGTATCAGATGCTGAATAGTGAGAATCCTGTGAGTCTTCATTTTAACCAATCGTTTCACAACTCTGATGTTTTCTCATGGAATCTTCACTTTACGAGGGCAATTATTTTTACTGAGCGGACGAGGGTACATACAAGAACAAGTCAACCATAAAGCAGGAACAGCGTTATTTGTTTACTTCATGGTCTGTACGATACACTAATCGAGTCATTCTATGTGGTTCGAACAAATGGGCAAAGATTTTCTATCGTGTTGTTGATGTTGCCAACATAATAACGCGAGGCCGCCGACATGATACGTAAAATTTTACCCCAAGTGACCATTATAAACACAATTGGTCGATTTTCGACTACAGGCAATACTAGTACATTTAAAGCTGCGAGCAAGAGGAATTAATGGATAGGAGGCACCACAATTAAAGCGTGCGATAAGTAGAAAATTTTGGCAGGATGGGAACCTTGTCTGGAAAGCTCAATGGGTTAAGGCGACCGCTCACCCAAAGCTCGATATCGCGTTTCGGATTCTGGTCCATCACAAATTATCGCCTTTGAACTTATTTCAATGCTCTGTAACACTCTAGATGTCTGAATAATTCGAATTCTTAATTTCGTTATTGCTGTGCAATCGAAAATAATCTTTAAACTGTGTGTTGGTTCTTCGTTTGTACACTTATACTGTCAGTACTTTCCGATGCCCTAAGAAATACCAGAGAGCCTTTTCTATAGATTTGGTAATTATCTAAGAGATGCTGACTATCTGGTTACGAAATGGCTTCTTTCTGCAAATCGACGTAATACCCCACACTAAGTATCTAACCACAAATATTGTAAGGATTCTGCGGATCCTTAAGTAGCTTGTTAGGTCCAATGGTTTATCACCCATAGAGAATTTATAGAATGCAACATTTTCAAATCTACCACTAGTCGGCCATGTTTTTTGTACCGACACAGTATGTTTCACGTGATGCAGCACATTCTTCAAGAAGACGATGAAAGGCTGTTTGCTTCCACGTCATAAAGAACACAAGAGCGTATTCGTGGACCTGAGTCACTTTTCTGATAATGATCAACATAAGCTCCGTCAGAGGTTCCACGAATTTCATAGTGATCACCTTCGATATTCTGGCAGTAACCAGGTAATGGAACAAGTCCCTTTACTGAAAAGAGACGAATATTCGACTCGCCACTGTCATTTGCACAGCTAGGCGAAAGCTTTCCTCAACGGATACAACGAGAACCAAATGTTTCCGGAGATGGTGTAATGGCTGGCTAAGGCGCATCGTTCCTTGCTGCCCAAAACTATGGTCTTAACTTTCAGAGGAGGTGTTTATCGATGTTAACCACGTATCTTAAAACGCCTGGTGACCAAATGTGGCAGCAGTCCTTGTAAATCACACTGTCAGTTGACGGGGGTTGTCTCGATAACTCCCTCAACAACAATGTCACTCATAATGAGAATTGCTGCCCATTTGGCAGCCAGGTGTTGTCAAATATATCGATAACCACCGCCCCTGAAAGAGTTAAGGACTTGAGTAAGGAGCAAAGCGGTGCTGGCTCCTGTCTGTTTAGAGTAACCACTGGTGGTGTGTGTCTGAAGGTTCGGAAATTCACTTGTTGCTGAGAGTTCGAAAGATACAGAGGCGCAAAGCCATGTAAGGTTTCAGTGATGTGCTACTCTAGTGAGATGTGACCTACTTCTGCTCGTTCGGCGTTGTGCCTTCCACTCACCTATCACTTTATGTAATTGTTAACTTAAAGGAAGAGTTTAGCACAGGAACAAATTTCCGATTCAGTCAGTGAGTAGTAGAACTGTGTCAAGAGATTAGCTTAGTAGTTAGTGATCTTCTGTAAATAGAACAGTATTTGTATGTGTGATTCAGTAGCGTAAATGGGGTATATTTACGCGACTTCCATTTACTCAGTTTCGACACTACGGTCGGGGGTTCGAATCCCCCCTCGGGCATCATATTTGTGCCGTCCTTAGTCTTAGCTAGTTCATAAGTAGTTTGTAAGCTTAGGGACTGATGACCCCCTAGTTAAGTCCCATAAGTTCTACAAACATTTGAACTCAATTTCGAGAGATTATCCACTCACGATCTTGGCATTTTAACAATCCGTGCTGATAATGGGCTTTAGCTTATCCGTTGTTCAATAAGGCGTACAGATGACAATGTGGATTGGAAGTAAAAGTGGAGCATTCTAAAACCGATATAAATCTGCTGGATTCCCAAAGTGATTAGCTCTACTATGTTGCAGAATTTCAAATTTCTCCTTCATATAAGACTTTCCTAGCCGTAGGAAATTCCATAGAAGACCCTAAAATTAAACCATCACACATATTAAACGAATAGCCTATATTACTTCATAACGATTCTAGATGTGTTATGGCTCCCCACCCTGTCATAACACACATCCCCCTGTAAGTCTAAAGAATTTTTTTTTTCTATTTCTAATTCTAGTATCGTCAATCTGTAAAGTAATACTATCGAGAAAAGCTAACCTAGCATTTGTATTCCGTCGACGACTTCATCCCTAGTTTTGTAACGTTTCTTAGCCGAAATAAACAGTTACCTTAAGCAATTGCCATGCAGTATTTCTAACGTTAAGACAAAGCACACTATTATGGTTTTCGAAACTTGGTTGAACTATTTTACTCTCTTTCTGTAGCTCATTTCCTGTATTTACAGCTACAGTGCGATACGTGACGGTGAGGTTCAGACTCCGTTGTCTTGAGTCTATCTCCTCTCAAGGCCGTTATCTTGCTTTTAAAATTCAGTAGGCACTCGAGACAGAGATTACTCGTAACTGTATAACATTTGGACAGAGTAAGTATAATTCCGCTTGTATACACGTTTGTCTTCTTTTCCTCGTGTGTATTCTTTCCTTAGCTAGTAACTATTGTATTCCAGCTTAGAGACATTAAAGGATTTTTTCGTTCATTCACCGCGAAATCTTCCATTATTCCGCAGGGTGCACAATGACGTCAAAACGGATATTTGCTTTGTTTTATGAGCCTCAGAGTTGGTGTGCTATTTGCATTCTTACCATCAAGTAGACCATCTTTCGCTGTTACTGTACAAAGATACATCCAACCCTTGTTCTCCTAAGTAACCTCAATATCTGGTGTACAGCGTCCGTAGACTTTGTCCTAATGATGTTGTGCCCGATAGATGTTAAATGTAAACAGTTCACTCATAAACTATTACGTTAGTTACAGTTCGGCGTCATTCCTCTTAACAGAGCTCCATTAACTTCGTCGATCCTTCGCCCACTCTAAAGACCTGGCCGGTCTCACAAACAATCCAACAGTACAACACAACGTTAGACAAAGAATCGCCGTGATTGGAGACAGTCATATACAAAACTTGCTATAAACAAAACAAAAATTTAATTGGAATGCGCTGCACCATCTTCTTCATTATCCTCTCCTCCTCATCACGACACGTCGTGTTGCGGCACTTATAAACACAATGAAGACGGAAACGGCCGTTGATCCTTTCTTTGGATGTACAGGGATAGTCCGCGCGGCTGTGATGATCACGGCAATACTTCATCTTCCGATATCACCCGTCTGCTTTGACCTAAGCCACCTATAAACCCGAGCTGAACTATCCGCCATTTTTTCCCCAAGCTGCAGGCGTTGCCACGTTACGGACAAGCTCACGCGTTACCTCGCCTTTCATTAAACTCGCGTGCGTTTAAGTGTGACGTGAATCTTCATCTTTCAGTTTAATAAAAAAAAATCTCACGGGATGCAGACAGATCTATCTTTTACTGCAGTTACAGGAGTGCCCAGATTAATGTGCTGTGTAAAATGGGGAAAAAGTCACGTGATGCGGACAGATCGATGTTTAATAAGCTCGCAGACACGATCTGTAAGTATATTAAGGATGATGATTTATATTAATGTGATTGGCGGTCATTTCACTGCTAGTAAATTAGTGGGAAGTAAAGCATAAGATGCCACATATTGTCAAGTAAAGCGCAGGATACCACCCATCTGGTTTTAATAAGGTCATCATTTTCCCTATAAAACCATAAATTTGATAAAAGTTCAACCGCTTCCAAAAATGTTACGTTTTCGCGCGTACTTTTAAGTGCGACATTAGTCTTCATGTTGCAGTTTAAAAAAATCTTACGAGATTCAGTCACAAGAATGCCCAGATTAATGTACTGTGTAAAATTTAAAAAATCTCACGGGATGCAGACAGATCTATCTTTAACTGCAGTCACAGGAATGCCCAGATTACTGTGCTGTAAAAAAAATCTGATGAGGATAGCAGACAGATCGATGTTTAATAAGCTCACAGTCACAAAACGCGTAGGTAAGTAAATAAATGCATTCTAATAAATATTACCTCTGACTCATTCGTCAACACGAACCGCGTAAGTATGTATTTGCATTCTTATAAATATCACCTCTGACACATTTACAATATAATCAGTGGTTAGTAATAAATAGAAACACGTCTGTGACAAAATGACGTAATACATGACACAATTGTTCAAAGCCGACGGGCGGTATCGGACAGTCAAGGTGAGCTTTGATCATTATATTACCAGTGCATGATGCAAATGCCTAGAAAGCGGTTTTGAATGCCGGCTGGTTGTGACTTTTCCACTTTACCCATTGATTTATTTCATGGTCTACTGGAAGATAACATCATAAATTCCTTTGTGTGTTGGATGTGTAAAATTCAGCACGGAGTTCTTGTTTAGCGTAAGTTCTTGTTTAGCATAGGAGGAATACTCTACAAACATTGCAGAGTATTTCGATGTTCAATTCTATGGGATGTAGGCCTACAAATTTTGCAAAAAATGTTTCAGAAATTCGAGGAAAATGAAAAATTTAACTGCGTGGTAACGGGATGCGTGTATGAATGCGGAAGGGTGAAATATCATCCCAGAATTTGCAGAAATTGGTAAAATTTTGTTTGAGCAAAAATCAATATTACATATTTACGTAGTTGACAAGTTTTGTGGTTTTTGTTGGTTAGTTAGTACTGGCTTGTAGACAAGTTTCAATCAAAGTACGTTAGTGATAGTAACTTCGAAAGTATGATAGGAGCTGAAATGTTTGTGCTACAAAAGTTCCATGGGACAAAGGGAGCCAGAATATGACGTTGGTTTTTTGTTACTAAGTGGGGTCGCTATAGTTTGGTACTTATTTTATGGTAGTGACTATCGAATCTATGTGTAACAGTAAGGTCTTTGAAGGTCAACGAAGGTAAAAAAGGTGGCATGAACATCCATTTACATTCACCGACCACGCTCTTTGGTGTGCAATTTTCTTCAGCCAACATGGATTTTCAGTGGCCCAATAATGCATGTTATTCAAATTAACATTTTCATGGTTCGTGTATGTAGCCTCGTCAGTAAATAAAACCAAATTAATAAATGTGTCATCTGTCTGAATCTGACGTTGAGCCCATCGGCAGAATTCAATTGCGACGCATACAATTCGTACCAGTCAATTCTTGGTGGAAACTGATATGATAGATGATATTTACAGCGATGCAGAACACGTAGAACACTACTCTGGCTCATGCCAAATTCCTTTACGATTTGATTCGAACTAACACAAGGATCTCGAACCACAGTGTCAAGAAAATGTTCAAATGTTTGTTAAGCTTATGGGACTTAACTACGGGGTCATCAGTCCCTAAACTTACAAACTACTTATGAACTACTTACGAACTAGGACGGCACAAATATCCATGCCCGAGGGGGGATTCGAACCCCCGACCGTAGTGGCCGTGCTGACCGTGACTGGAGCGCCTCAGTCACCTCGGCCACCGCGGCCGGCCAGTATCAAGAGTACCAATATTTGCTTCCTCGTTAGTAACTTTCCTTTGTCGGATATGTTCCCGATACGAGAAAGATCCAGTTATTCTCAATTTATCATACATATATTTAAATGTACGAGATGCAGGGGAGAACATTGAGGATATGTTTCAGCGTATAACTCTCTGTCTCTCACTGAATTTCCCCGTAAATAAAAAGCATATCTTTTTTGTTCTTAACAAGCGCTTGCTTCGACGATTCTAGTTTTACAGATCCTACTATTACTGTATTGCGCAACCGTTGAATGATTTTTACATGTCAACGGTACGTTGGATGGATACATCGTATTAGGCGAATATTTATTAATTGTACGATGTACGAGAGAGAACTGTCAAAGAATGCGCTTCAATAAGTGCCGAAGTGAAACGGGAATACCACTCACTTCATGATAATAAGGTTGCAGCACTGCATTGATTCGAATGGTCATAACTTTGAACACCTTCTGTTCATTCCACCTTTTTTTACGTTCTATGACCTAAGACCACATCATTGGATTCGTCTCGATAGCAGCTATCAGAAAATAAGCACCAAACTATAGCATCCCATAAAAACTTGACCTTCATACCTCTGAAGCGACCCCATCTAGCAACCAAACACGAACTTCATATTTTGCTCCCACAAATTTTTCAGATCGTATCATACTTTCGGTGTTATTCTACTTGTCTATAGTTAGTGACTCACCCTGTATATGTTGAGGTGGAATTTAAAGAGATGCAAACCATGCATTTTGTTACTGTGATTAATGCCTAGATCATGACTGGATTTTCAGATTTAAGTCTCCATCCGAGGTGAAGCTAATAATCTGGGCTTAGGGAGGCCACTGGGAAGCTTGGAAGACTTAATCGAGGGCGAATAGCGGTAATATTCTGGTTGTACCTGCGATGCAGGAACTGACGAGTGACCCGATTAAACTAGGTGGTTACTTCCATAAACGGAGACTTCAACCTAACCCAAATACAACTGAGGTTACTGCATTCCACCTGAATGATAAAGAAGCCCAAAAGAAGCTACATGTGACGGAGTGCCACCTAACTACAACCCTGTATACATAGGTGTCACTCTGGATCGGTCCTTGAAATTTAAAGAAAATGCGTAAAGCTTTCGAAGAAACTTGGCTCAAGAGTTAACTTGCTTCGCAGGATTGTTGCCAGCAATTGGAGCGCAGACGCAAATACCCTAAACTCTGCTGCTTTTGCTCTTGTGTATTCTGCTGGGGAATACTGCGCGCCAGCATGGGAAAATAGCGCTCACACAACAAAGATTGACGTCCAACTTAAATAAGCCATTGCAGTTATCACTGCTACTGTCAGATCTACGCCCATTCAGAGGTTACCTGTCCTGGCAATTAATGCTCCTCAAGATCTAAGGAGGAAAGCAGCTAAGGTAAAAGAGATCAAGAACATCAAAGCTCACAAGAACTCTCCCTTGTGTGATGCTCTTCAGGATCGCCCAGCTTGTGGTCTGAAATCACGAAAACCTCCCTGGTGTGACAAGGAAAGTACCAGTTCCTTCGATGTGACCTTCAAGTGGCAAGAACGTTGGAATGAACATCCACTGCACAACGCCCACCTGGTCCAAGATCCATCAAAGAAGGTTGAGGGATTCCATCTACCACCCCAAACCTGATCGATGCTGAAACTGCATCAGGACTGGTAAAGGTGGTGTGCTTACGCCATGAAGAATTTAGGTTTCCTTCTATCTTCTGTGACTGCGGAACGGAGGAGCAAACCGTAGAACACATAGTCAAACAGGGTCGCATGTCGCGGTGATTAGGAGAGTTTGCATCAAGTGACTACAAGTGCTCTGAACTGGTTCTCAACTTTGGACATTTCCATTTAATTGTATATACTGTAGTACACTTGTAAAACGATGCAATAAATAAATAAATAAATAATGTCTGAACTAGTGTTGGAAGCAACTGACACCATGCATCCTACAGAGCTGTCCATAGCCGGCCGCCGTGGCCGGGGGGGGGGGGGGGGGCGGCGCGCCAGTCACGGTCTGCACGGCCAATACGATCGGGGGTTCGAATCCCCCTCGGTCATGGATATTTGTGCCGTCCTTAGTGTTAGCTAGTTCATAAGTAGTTTGTAAGTTTAGGGACTGATGACCCCGTAGTTAAGTCCCATAAGCTATACAAACATTTGAACATTTTTTAGAGCTGTCCATAAATTAGTAACATTATAAAGGGGTGGAGATCTCTTTCACAGCTTGTCGCAAGGCATCCACATATGCTCAGTAATGTTAACGTCTGGGGAGTTTGCTGGCCAAAAGAGGTGTTTAAACTCAGGAGAGTTACTCGGGCCGCCACTCTGCAGCAATTCTGGAGTGGGGTGCCGCATTGTCCTGTTGGAAGTGCCCAAGTTCATCGGATTGCACAGTGGCCATGAATGGATGCAGGTGATCAGTGTAAAACTGGTATGTTGTTTGGTGGAATAAAGGTAAGGCTGTTCTATTGATTGGAAAAACTGGGTCGCTACAAGGATTTGGCAATAGTGAGCCAGCTAAAGGAGGTCTGTTTCAAAAGCTACTCATTCAAAACTAATCTGGTGTTAAATGCAGCATTAATAATTGTCATTAGCTGGTAGTTAACACCTCACAATAACTAACTTTCCATTCAAGCTGATTGAAGATTAGTTGAACACATTTTTTTATTCGTTAACATTGTAATTCTGTTTAGTTATGGCCCTAATATTAATTAGGAAACAGTGGGTTTAAACTAATTGAAAGTGCAACGGATGTTTTGAACACAGCAAGAACAATACATAGTCTGCATAAGGCTCACTGACTACGGTATAAATTTGACTGCGAGAGAAATCTGGAAAAACACAAACCACTTTCTAATAATGCAGATGCAATAACTTATTTCGCTAACTGACTGATTGCAGAAACTTAGTATCTTGTTCATCTGTGTATTATTGCACAACAATCACTATTATTATTAAATGTCACACCACTAAAGAAACATGTTAATCAAACTCAGTTAATATTACGCTTTGATTTTAATAGCCAACAACTTTCAATGAAAGGAAGAGGGTTAGCTTTCTAACTACAAAAGTGAAACAGGTAAAGAGGTTCAACTTTCTCATTTATTATTAACAATAATGATTACATTACCTTATGATTGAAGAACAACAAAATCTTCTCAGACTGAGTCATATATGAATGGTACAAAATCTTATAAAGACAGAACTGTGTCTGTGAAAATCAGATTTCAAAATTATTCCATCAGCTCGTACAAAAGCAGCTAACCAAAGCACGTCCGATCAATACCAGAGCTACACACCGACTCTCTCCTTCTGTTCAGCTACTACTCACATACATAGTCTTTGACAGAGATGTTACACAACGAAGTAAATCATAGACGTCAGTGTATAACACCGCAAAACACATGTATCCTTTACACCTAATAGTGTTTGTGCCTTGTAGCACTCCTCAAAGTGAAGATAAAGTGGAAGAGAAATGACCACACTTTACTGAGGGCACGTTTTTAAATTCCTTTTCGCATCCAAGCAGTTCAATATCAAAAGCAACAATAATTAAATTTTCAAGTAACGCTGTGGGTATGCCATCGTCATAACCTGTCTTTTGCCGAGGGTGTTGCAACATAGGATTGTACTTTGGTGTTGAAAATTCGTTGTAAATCACAGAGTGTAGTTTGGGGATAAATTAACAATACAGTTCGTTTCAGCCACATCATCGGAATCCCGCATGTGCACTTTAAGCATAAATTTAAGTGCTATCAGTTGACTATCAGGTGACAGTAAATTATGATATGTTTTGTTTAATTGTGTAAGTTTCCTGATAGAAGATGTTAAAACAGTACATCGTCAACTTCAATGCTCTTTGCTGCTCTTGTAGACAGGAGTGTTGCACTTTCCTAGTTAATGGTTGTTTCCACTGGTTTACCCGGAAACGGTTAAGAAAGTTTATCAGAAGTTGTTTTGTTCAGAATCACCGGTAGTATCACCCCTCACAGCATCTACTTTTCGTCCTGATTCACCCCAAATGTCTTCTGCACTGTCGTAATTTCTTAATGCAGACTAGCAAAGTTTTTTCGTACTGTTAATTGAAAATGTGTTCTGTACATTCATAATTTCTTAATGCAGACTAGCAAAGGTTTTTTCATACTGTTGATTGATAATGTAATTATACCCTGTCGTGATTGCATTATGTATATATTAAAATCCTGTGGTAATAATATCTAGGTACTTTGTTTCTCACCATTAAATGTGACTCGGGTGTGAATGCAACGTTTTGTATGGAAATGACAAAGACCGTATTTTTATGATCGCATGCTATTCGAAGCATGGATTCATATATTCCGCTAACACATTTATCATATTTAACTACCGTTCCATTCTCTAATAGCGCGCGGGAAAAGGAACATTTAAAGCATTCTGTTTTCGATCTGAATTATTTTATGATGCTGATCATGTCTCCCTTCTCCTAACAAAATAGCATTCGGAAGAGAACGTTGGTAAAAGAAATGTGTCAAATAAATGTTCTTTCATAATTTCCACCACAACTCGTTCATCATTTCCGTGACACTCTCTTCCCTATATTGCGATAATACAAAACGAGATGCCCTCTCTAAACTTTCTCTGTATCATCCATCAATCCCACTTGGTGGGGATCCCACAATGGGCTACATACTCCAAAATAGAACAGATGTGTGCAGTGTAGACAGTTCTTTAGTAGAACTGTTGCATCTTCTAAGTGTTCTGCCAATGAAACATAGCGAGTAGCTTGATAAGGTGCCACAAAATACTTTACAAAGCAAGGAGGTGCATAATGCCCAGTCAACTGAAAAACAAGTTCAACGGATCCTATTGCTTTCATCGTGCGATTTCTACATACGTAACAGCACCTACACATAATTCCTCTTTTAGTGGAGAGATGGTAAAAATGAAAAGTGAAATTTTGTGGATAAAAACTGGAATGAGACTGGCATATAAATGTAAATCCTTTGCTAGTGAAACAGCAAGTAAATTTAAGTGGTTTTTACGTGAACGTCCAACACAATTTGCTTTTAGAAAAGTTCAGTAACTTATACAACAATTAGTAGTATACGAATCAAATATCGTTCAAGCACGACATGTACATCTTCTACGGCGGCAAACCGACGAACAGGTCCAAGAAACGCCAAATAAGTGGAATAAAATTCGCGGTGAAAGTAAACTTTTAGAAAAATGGATCAACTTCAACCTACCAACCCAAGTTACACCAACTGTTGCCAAAAAATTGTTGCAGAATTAAAAACTAATTGTGAAATGTTAAGACTATCTAAAAATGTTCAGGAAAAACTTGCAGTCGTCACTTGTGATGCTTCTTTGGTGAAAATTGTGGTGTCGCACAAGTCCAAAGTGCGCGCCACCTACTTTCGCCGCGCGCCGCCATGCACGCACGGCGCGGCGTTCTTACGACGTCAGCCACGAGCGCCCTCTGCTACAACTCCGCTCGTGGGCCACCACTGAACGACATCGTTCACTTGGGGCTGAGATAGGAACCAGTTAACACTTCGGAATCAGATAGGCACCAGTGAAGACTTGGCTAACGGATAGGCACTAGGCAGGCCTCTAGCTCAACTATGTATCAGCATTCTGCAGTACTGAGCTATGTAAAAGTTAAGTATTGTATAAATTCTGTGCAATATATATCTCGTTCTAATTTACTCTAGTATTTCTAGTTGCTGTCCCACTGGCTGCTCCCCTCCGTACCTGCACAAGCGTGCTACCTTTATTCCTGTGTCGGTCTTCCTACTCGGCCACCGACACCTACGACGGAAACGAGACACAGAAGCGGCGACGAGGCTGGGACACAAAAAAATAATATTTTAAAAATTGCTAAAAATCTTTTACCTAATTCAGTGAGTGATACAAAAAGCTTAATTAACCATTCTGATTATTGTTCATTTCTAAAAGAGAGAAAAATAATATGCTTATGATGAAACGAAAGTTGCCTTTTTTACGATCACAGGTAAAGTTGCATAAGAAAATACGTCCTGTATTATATTAACAGTTTCTGTCAAAATAAATTAATAAGCTACATGTCCCTGAGAAATGTTACTCTCTAAAACAGTTATGAATTCATTCAGTGCATTAAAGACCTTAGAATCCCCAATAACTGTTTTAATGACTTAGATATCACTAATTTATGTACTAATATACCTATAGCTGAAACCTTAGAGCTAATTTGCCATAATCTTATTGAACATAAAAAGGTGAAACCAGCATTTGTAAAAGAACTTGTTAATCTTTTAGAACATTCCATTTCTTTTAATTGATTTGTTTTTAATGGAAATACATATCGTCAAGATATTTTTGATGAAATTTTTATTAAGTCAGGAACAAAAACTTATTGCAATGCAAAATGAACTTATTAATAAAATTAAGTAGAAAATACCAATCATTAAAATACACTCCTGGAAAATGAAAAAAGAACACCATGAATTAGTCGAGCCAGCAAAGAGGAAATTTTATTAACATATTCTTGAGGATATATGGAACACACAATCAATCAGTCAGAGCCATACGTTTGAGATTACAGTACCAGAACGTGCGAAACGTCGACGTTAGTACCGTGTATACCCCGCTTTTGCACCAATGCAAGTTGCAGTTCTCCCATGGAGGCGATTGTAGAGGTGTCGACTGTAGTCTTGCGGAATGGCCTGCCATGAAATTTCCAACCGGTGCCTCAGTTGGTCCAGATTTTGTACCGTTCGTTCAGACCACGCAAGATGACGCTTCATCCGTTCCAAACATGCTGAATGAGGGAAATATCTAGGGATCGTGCTGGCCATGGTAGTTGACGTACACCTTTGAAGATCATGTTGGGTGGTTCGGGATACATGGGTACGTACATTGCATGTTGGAAAAGTGATCGCATTTTTGGTTCCTAAACGATTGCAATATGGGTGAATGATGATTTCAGTGTTCAATGTTCCCTGAACGATCACCAGAGAAGAACGGCCAGTGTAGGATATGGCTCCCCACACCATGATGCCGTGTGTCGGCCCCGTGTTCCTCTGACGTATACACTCCAGATTTTCGCCCTCCCCTGCAAGACGCCACATACTCATACGGCCATAAATGGCATCGAGGCAGAAGCGACTCTCATCACTGAAGACGACACGTCTCCATTCGTCCTTCCATACGTGCCTGTCGTGACACCGCTGGATGTTGGGGCATGAGTGGAAGACGCCCAAACGGCACGCGTGTTCATGCATCATGGCGTGGGAAGTCATAACCTTCCCTGGCCGTTCTCCTCTGATGATCGTCGAGGGAATATCGAACAGTGCATGGTACATCGAAACCATCATTCACCCCGTCTTGCTACTGTTCATGCACCAACAAGGCGATATGCTTTTCCAACCGGACAATGCACGTCAACATCTGTCCTGTATCACTCAACGTGCTCTTCAAGGTGTACGTCAACACCCCTGTCCAGTATGATCCCCACATGTGTCTCTCATTGAGCCTGTTTGGAACCGGATAAAAGTCATATTGGAGTGGTCTGCACAACAGGCACCAAATCGGGTCCAACTGAGGCACCAGACGGAAATTGCATGGCAGGCCAACTAACAAGACTACATTCGGCATTTCTACGATAGCCTCCATGGAAAAATTGCAGCAGGCACTGCTATAAAAGGAGGGGACACACGGTACTAGCGTCGACATTGTCTGCGTCCGAAATATGTGCCAATAAAAGTTTCGTCTGCTGTCTCAACGAATTAATGGTGTTTTTTTTTTTTTTTTTTTTTTTTTTTTTTTTTTTTTTTTTTTTTTCAGGAGTGTATGACATCTTCCAAACCAACTACAATAGATATAATTATTTCTGCAAATTCTAATCATCCCCCATCCCAAAAGAAAACATTTTTTTGCTCTATGTTCCACAGGTTAAAAAAATTGCTCTTGATCAGGAGGCTACTGATAGGAACAGCATTTGCATTCAAAGAATGCGATATTAAGAAAATGGATAAGAAGATATTTTCACAGTGTCATGGAAACAGCACAGTGAAAATGGTAAAACGTGATGTTAAATACGCCGCTATGACGTACGCAGGCCAGTTATCATTAAAAATTAGTAGTGAATTTAGAAAATATAATGTCATAATAGGATTTAACATGTATAATCATTTGGGAAAATTCGTCCCCCATAATGTTGAAAAACCTGTTATAATTTTTTATGGTAGGGTATATAAGATTAGATGTGGGACGTGTGACAATTTCTACACTGCGCAAAAAGAAAGGGAATTTAAAGTACGATACTGGGAGCATAACTATTCCAGTAATGGTGGTGCACTAAGTGCCCATTTGCGTCAAAATCGTCATCAACTTCTTAATATTGAAAACAACTTGCATAATCTTAATTATTAGAATAAAGGCATATGTCTGGACATTCTGGAGGATTTAGAAACTTTTGTGCATTGATGCACCTTGTAGGATCAACTGCTTAACGATCAAGATAGCAGCACAAGGGATTGGTTTTTCCAAATTTTCTAAGCAACATTTTCTAATAACTAATTTTGAGGATTTAACTTTATTTGACAAATGTGGGATTTATTTTTATTTTTGGATATTTCTTTAAAAAATGACGCAGAGTAAACCACTTTATTTTGACCTTGTATCTTGAATAAATAAGGCAACTATACGGTCTCTAACTTCCATGCTACTCGCATGATAATGACCATAGAATATTTTCTAAAATATATATACGTTATCTTTATTTTATATACACATTATCTTCAACAAATTTGATGTTTATTCTTGTATCGTACTACATAATAACGGTATTTTTAAATGACAAATTTAAATGCCTCAGTGCTCAGTTTATATTATATCAGTATATAATTCCAAATTATTTATAATTATTTACTGTACATAAAAATATTTTGTATTGTAATTATAAATTGCAAATAATTTTGTGCGTATCTTATTGTTTGTATATGTATCTTACTGACAGGTCACTAGATGATGGGCTAAGCTTGAAACATGTTGTGTATTTAAAATAAATAATCTACTAACAACAAGTAAGAGATTATTCCAGCAACGTATAAGCAATTTTAGAATCATTAAAAAAACTTCTTTACTATTCCAGGTATATCTACTTCTAAATGACACATGCTGGCAGTTTTTCTAGATTCACAGCGTTCTAGGTCATAGGTCTCCCTTGTTGGAATTAAGGCAACTGATTTTTAGAACTCCTAGTGAGGAACGTTGCTAGTAGCAGTGAGGAGAAACTTTACGAAGTTAGGGCAAGCAAAGGAAAATTTTGACAATAAAATTCTTCAGGGCTTCTGGCCGCATTATCAATGTATAAAATCCAACGTTTCGGTCACTGTTGCCAGTGGCCTTTGTCAGTCAGCCAAACACCTTGACAAAGGCCACTTGCAACTGTGGCCGAAACGTCGGATTTTATAGATTGAAAATGCGGCCAGAAACCCTGAAGAATTTTACTGACAGTGACAACGGCCGCGGTAGCCATCGTTAATATCTAAAGGAAAATTTTCTTTAAAGTGAAATTGTATTAAGATGTTATTACAACGCAGCAGTGAATTTTATTAATATGTGAACTAATATCTTTAGCATTGCCACAAACAATGAAAGTAATTCAGACAAACAGAAAGTTACATACCGAGCAAGGTGGCACGGCGGTAAACAATGAACGCGCATTCGGCAAGGCGGTGGTTCAAATCCACCTCCGACATGCACATTTAAGTTTTCCGTGATTTTCCTAAATCGCTCCAGGCAAATACCGGGATGGTTCCTTGAAAGGGCACGGCTGACTCCCGGCTCCATTCTTCCCCAAAAATCTGAACGAACGCGTCCGTCTCTGATGACCACGCTGTCGATGGGACTTCAAATTCTGATCTTCCTTCCTTCCTAGTAAGTTATATGAAATTTACTATTCGCTTTTATTATGATACACCTTTGACTGAAAAAACATTAATAATCAAAATTCTGAACATCACACCCACAATTTTGTAACGAATACCAGAATGTTGATATTATTGTTCGAAATGTAGTTATTACATCTAAAGCAGTTCGCGGTTAGCTCCTGCAGAAAATAAAAATCTTGTCCATTTCCCTCTTCACAAATGTACAGCCACTCCATTTCAGTATTCTCCCTTGTATAGGAGAGCATTTCTGCTGTCCACCACCAGGACTCTTCATTTGCCAACCCACAATACAACCACAGCGTACAAATTGAGGCTCGCCAAATGATTATGATGCAAAGGCTCCTAACGTAGTCTGTGGTAACCAAAGATTTACATCTCACCCACAGACTAGCCTGGCAATGCCGTATACTATATCATTGGTGTCAGTGAAGTCTCGCCTCCATATTTCTATACTATAAACGTGAGTGCAGTCGCGCGTGTTATTAGAGAAAAAAAAAAGTCGTAAAATACGGATGAACTGACGTAACTACTGTAAACCATCAGCTGTTTATTATTTTCCAAACTTCTACCGGTTTCGGTTATAAGTCGTATTCACTGAAGACTATTAGATAAAAATACAGAAACATAATTGTACACAAGCTGAAGTAAAATAAATAATATAAACCAGTATTTTCATATAGTAAGTACTTACGAAATAGACAGACTGATTAAACAGGTGCATTATATGCCTCCTTATGCATACTGGGATGCATGTCACACAATAAAAATAAATAAGACGTCACTAGGCATCAAGTCTTGATTAAAAACATAAAAGCAATACCAGGCTGTGTGATGGTGAACCAAGGTCTATTACAAGAGAACCTAACAAAACTATTGAACACATCAGTCAATGAGATAAAATTAGCGATGATCAAAGTATACATGGTGTGAAAATGATATATCTTAGGCAACCATCATAGGTTATATCTTTGACAAGGTGTCATGGCGACATGTTACAGAAAGCAGTATGTAAACATTACGAATATAACAGAATGGATTATGAAAACAATAAACATGTGTAACAACAAAAATTATTCGTCAAAGAATAAAAGTAAGTGAACAAAGTATACATCAAAGACCTAATGTTAAGAAATAAAACAAACCTAACCCAATAACAGGATCGTAAAATTGTAATTAGTTTATGTAGAGATAGGCCAGAGGCTACTAATGAGCATAGTGGATAACACAATATGTCAACATTATAATACGTATGGCTACATCTTTCCATGAACAAGATATGACATATTATGAACAAGAATAAAGTAACATTAAATGAAGTAAACATGTAAACCTTAGGCTATGTAACATAATAGCTAAAGAATAAAAGGGACAGGGTATCACAATTACATAGTTCAGGGTGTAAGCGATTACATTAAATATGGATGTAGCACCCAGTCACATAAAAATGTAATACAATTATTTAAAAAAATAAGTGCATTGATTTGGCATGTAGACCTTAAGCATGTAGTACACACGATTAAGTGTATATGACAATATATGTATTGGCACATATCTAACAGAACAGAGGTACATAGGAAGATTTATTAAGACAGTATGTAATTAGCCATAGGGTTGCATATGAATAGATAAGGAACATGATATAGCAGTAGGGATGTATGACGATACAAATGTATATACATCTGGTCATATGAGTCATTGGCTTATTATACAGGTTAAGCAACTGTAAAATCTGTTTAGACTAATATGGTCATGCATTAATAAGAATAAGTATCTAGGCTGCTAACACTAATGGATATATAAGAATGATAGTTAGGGATGCATATGACAATAAAATATTGACATAACACAAAGTAACATATGATGGGTATGAATACATAGGGATGAGAGTCATAACTGGTCTCTCACTGACATATTGGGATGTAACCATTGGAACCGTTATGCATTAAATAATATGCTAAAAGTGCAGTTGAAATGCCATACAGAACATGGGACATTGTTTTGGGGGAACAATTCATATGCAAGTCAGGTACAGAATCCATTGGTGAAGTACATAGTACTTGGGTTACACAAATATCAATTAGACAAAATACTTTAATATAAAACAGTCATAGTGAAAATAATTATGAGGTTAGCAGTATGGTAGAAAACATGTTATGTAAATGGGATATAACCCATCAGAAAGATACATGGTACATGTACTGTGTACTGAAATACATAAATGGTAAGTAGTTGATACATTAGAGAAATCTTAAATGCCAGGTTAGCAGTATGGTAGAAACTATTGTTGCGTAAATATATAATCCATCAGAGGGGTGAATGGTACATGTGCTATTGTATTAGATATATAATGGTAACCATTTAATATGCTAAAGGAATGTCACATTAAAGGCTATTGACAGGATATCATAGACAGCATCATAACTATAAAGTAAAAAGGAAGTTATATACGGGAAACTGATGTGTTGTATATGGCTGTAATCTTTTTCAGCTCGAGTAAAATTGACAAATACAGTAATGAGTTGCTTCGATTTACTGTTATTATTAATCTCTTACTAAATTCAGTCCATTTCGGATTTTCCTTCAGTAGTATGGTAATTATAAAAGTGTTGTTTATCGCGGATAACACGTATCCTTCTTTTGAGAGTTCTCAGGAAATCTATGGTCTGCTTTGACATATACACTAATGAGTCGTGTTTCAAGTTTCTGTTAATCGGTTGTCAGTTTCGGTCAACTACGGATTTTCTTTCAATAGTATCACCGTGATAAATGTGATGTTTGTCGTTGATAACATATATCTTTATTCTTCTTGGTGTTATTCAGATAACTACTTCTGCTGCACTGTATGTAACGGTAAAATTTTACCTGCCATACCAGTGGTCTCGCATGATTATGTTGGCAACGTAAACGAAACAGAAGAAAGTTTTTGCCAAGATGTTAATATTCCCAGAAGTCCGCATTGAGTGACTTGATTAGTGTTTCGTACAGAGGATGAAGTAAATAAATAATGTTATTCCTGCTCTATGGTTGACAGGTTCTTATATGTACCCTCGTTCACTTAGTAAAAGAAATAGCTCTGGTAAAACGAAGATTTCATGACAAACATTAGCATTGTCACGCGACAGGATAATGCCAACGCAACATGACTGACAATGTAATCACGCGAGGGCGCCAGGCGTTAAGTAAAATTTAACCGTACGTAACACGTTCTTATTATAATACGATTCGACAATGTATGTGTTAATTCATTGCGGAAGTATTGGCTCAAATACAAATCCTGTTCAAAGCAACTAATATGGCTTACAACGTCATATCGTGTGAGAAGTTCATACTAATATCGTACAGAAACTTTATGACGTGAGGTGAGGCAAGATGGCGTCGTCAAGCTTCAGTCACAGAGGCTAGTTTGCCAGTCTAGTAATGTATGTGATCTCACCTAACGTATTATGGTATCCAAGGATACCCTCAGTGGTACAAACAACAAGCAAAACCATCAATCTCTCATGACGTAGACACGTTACAACTTCTGGAAACAAAACTGCAATGTAACAGTGGTATAACCAAGATGAAAGTGTATCGACGAAAATGAAAACCATTTCTTGGCGGAAAATTGATAATAACCTTTAGGTGGATGTGGAGGAGGGGGACATATATCACGAGTTATCATGATTATTTAAGAAATTATAACAAGCTGATTAGCCGTTGTCACACACGGCTGTTGGACGGTCAGCAAAATACGATAAACTACGACTACGAAAGAGCAATACACACGAATGTACTCTCCCATCAGTGCAATGCAACAGTTTGTACGTGTGCCATTGTAGTGACAGAAGTTGATGAGCTAGACCACCAAAGTAGTCTCCCCATCACCACCAATGACTCCTTTCACGTTTCTGTTTATGATACTTAAATAATTGCTTGAGAAATGTCTTCTTTCTTTGCAAACGTCTTTTTTTTATTTTTGGAAAAGTCTTCTTTTTATTTGACGTGTTGTTTTAAATCTTGGCATCTAACACTGTAAATGAGGCAAACAAAGAATAAAGAAGATAAAAGGAAGAGAGGTGCAACTGTATGTTCTGAGGTCAGTAAAGTGACGGACAACAAATACAAATTTTCAAGAATTGTATCACATTGTTCGCAGTCACAGCGTGTCATATTTTCTCGTTCGTATTTTGGCGACTCATTTTTAACGAATTACATAATCAAAAACTCTCGTCCTTTGATAAAACAAAACAACTTGCGTAACTTAACAAGTAGCGCAAGATTTAACACGGAAGTCAGCGTTTACCTCATTCAGCCAGTCTCCCGGCCTACGTTACTTAAGGTCTTCACAAATAAAATTATCACTTGAGATAACGCCAAGGTTGAAAATTATATGTTTGTAAAGTTCAAAATCCCTGCAGAGTTATGGCCGTGGTTCAGACTCTAGAGAATTTAATTCACCGGCAGCTTTGCCCACATGTCTTCTTTCGCTTTGTTTAATATAGCATGAGTTGTACCACTGATGACATTGTAACTGGTCGTATAAAATTATTGCATGTCATACGATTACGAATATGCTATTTATTTTTATTCGTCCGCCATCACTTACATGTAAGTGCAACCTAGCAACCTAGTTCAGAGCCATGTGTGTGAGCTTATTCTGAAAAATAGGGAATTAATTTAGGCAATTTTCTAGCTCTCCATAAGATCATTGTGAAAATAAAGCGAGCGCTTGGCTGTAAGTAACTACAATGATGAGCTAAAACATTGTGACCATTATCGTAGTGGAACCTTAAGCTTTGTCCCCGTGTAAGGAGACATTTATATTCAACAAAGTTCAAAATGGAATACTTTTTGTATCAGTTTATTCATGCGTGACTCCACGCCCTAAATAAAACCATGTTCACTGTAGTCTGTCACATTTATTGTGCAAAGCTGTTTGTTGTACCGGGCACGTATTTCACGGCACTTAGCAGTTTCGCTCCTTGAACAACCTTTGGTGTCATTCTTAAAGGGCCACTTTTGGCCCAATTACTCCTTCTGTAAAAGTAGGCCTAATATTTTATTCCTTACAGAAATTTTGTCTTGTTTTCGCCTCACACCGGGATTCCATGATTTTGTCTTGTTTTCGCCTCACACCGGGATTCCATGATGTGAGGCGAAAATAAGACAAAATTCCCGTAAGTATCAAAACATTAGGCCTACTTTTCACATTTTGTTAACGAACTATTTTCAATCTAAAAACAAAACAAACTGTAGATTTCTATTATTACATACTACTGAAGATGTTTTAATGTCATTAAAACGCTTGGTTATTAACCGATTCAAAAATTTCAGTGTTTTCGTAGCCTACCCCTTGATAGGTATAATCATATGCAGAATTTAAAAATGTATGATAAGTAATATAATCAGGAACTGTGCGCTTCTGATGAAGATGACGGCACTCACATATGCCAAATTTGTTCATCTATTACTTGTAAACGACAACACTTAGCTACTTGCAATAAATTCACATATAATTTCAAACCTTTAGGAAACTTTTGTTCAATATTTGTCCCGCAGGAAAATATACATGGTAAAACGACATTATAAATAAGGTTTGTCCTTTCGATGCTGATAGTTATTTTATTTTTATTGCAACAGCTGTTTCGGCCTTATTGCATTTTCAAGCAAATTTTGGAGATAAATATCATAAACGTTTTGATGTTACATACAGTATTTGCCTGTCATAAGCTTACTGATCTATCCGCTACGCAAATTGTACGTTTGTACTTATTTCCCGTAGCTATGATGAACTTTTTATTACATCGTTATGATGTTCGTACGTACTGATTTATGACAGTTTCCTTTCAATGCTGCATGTTTACGGATATGTTGCTTTTCGTATATTTGGTTTTACCTTTGATCATGTCATTTCGTGCTATCTTTTTATATGAAAAGGTATTTCTCTGGATTTACCCCTTATCTAACTTTACAAGATCGATAAAAATTTTCTAAATAACATGATATTTATCTCTCTCTTTTATGTAAAAATATATAAGTCCAAAATTTGCAATATATGTTCGTTCACAGATTGCTTGAAATGGCTTAAGCCCGAAAGAGGTGTCGCAATAAAAATAATGTAATTAGCAGCATCAAAAGGACAAAACTTTTACTTTAGGAAATTTTTTTTCTCATTGACAAAACTTACAAAAGGATGAAAGGAGGAAAGTTCATCGCTTACAATATTTATGATGTTCCCGCAGTCAAACTACATGATGTTTTATTTTATTACTTTGTTTTTACTACTAAATCTATTCCTGAACACTTTTCGAGGTGTGTTCAAAAAATTCTCGGAACATTCATAATTTCGCATCATTGGATTGCTGGAGCAACGTGCAGTGGCATCCATGCATACTCCTATGTTGAATGTGTAACCGCCGAAAGTTTCATTATTGTATGTCTGTTACTTACTGTTCAGTGCCGTATTGAGTAAAACGTTTAGCTGCTCAGTTTGCGAATTTCGAGATGGCAGAGTTAGAGAAGTAACCAGTCTGCATCAAATTTTGCGTAAACCTCATGGAAACCTTTACAGAGACACACCAAATGATGCAGGAAGCCTCGGTGATACGAATGGTTCATGTGGTTTAAAAATGGCCGGACAGAAATTAAATATGACTCTCGTACAGGACGCTATTTGACGTCTATCGATAACGTCATATGAGAAATGTCAATAGAAGGCTGACTGTCAATGCAGCAGATTGTAACATTTCATTTGGATCACGTCATGAAACCCTGACGCAGTTTCTTGGAACGAATCGTGTTTCCACCAAGCATGTTCGTCCCACGCATCCGCACATTTGTCCCTGTTGGTACGTAACCATTTAAGGCGTCTTGCTGCGGTGCGCGCGGCAGTTCGCCGTAGGGGGTTCGAGTCCTCCGTCAGTCATGGGTGCTTGTGTTGTTTGTAGCATAAGTTACAGTACGTTATTTTAAGTAGATTGTAAGCCTAGGGACAGATGATCAAGTCCCTTAGATTTACAAACATTTGAACATTTTTGAAAACCGAAAGAACTGTGCTGACTCCTCGTATGTACTCTTCAGACCTGACCCCTGAGGACCTATTTTATTTCCAAAGTTGAAAACCCCGTTGAAAGGACGAAGATTTGCAACGATAGGAGAGACAAAATAAAATTCGCAAATGGAGCTTAGTGCTATCAAGCAAGAGGCGTACCACGACTGCCTCCCGAAGTGGCTTTGGGAGCGGCGGAACAATTGTGAACTATTCAGAAGGAAACCGTGTACAATAGGCAAAAGGTAAGCGTGGGAAAATATTTTAGACACAGTTCCGGAATTTTCTGAATTGAACTCGTGTATCATTGGATGCGCCTAATTACAAACTACCCTGAGATACACAGTTCAGAAGACATGGCATGACAGCTAAAACTAGATACCGCTTACCATAGCGTGCAACAAACCTTCAGCATCAAGCTTGATGTTTTAATTTATCAGATTTTTATATTTTTCAGACATTACCTACATATGTACTTGAATCTTATCGCAAAATCATACCATTCTACGACACATACTTATGGATATTTGACGTCATACATATTCAGATACTTTTGATAAAATCATTCTTGTGCCCAGAGCTGTATAATATTTTTATTTGCGATACTCGACCGGTCTCGGCAGTTGTTGCCATCAACAGGAGATTAACAAACTAAATGGAAGAAAACTACATGACAGTTACATACTATCACACAACATAGAGTCAAATATACAGGGTGAATCAGCCAACACTTGCACCGCAAATATTGCGGAAAAGGAAAGTGAGATTGATGTGCGGTTTTCACAGAATCGATTGGTAGTCAAGGACTCGTATTGTTAGTCAATAAACAGATTGTAAAAATACCTAGAAAGTGTATTTTTTTATTCAAACGTAGAATTTTTCAAATGGAACAATGGTTGTTTCAGTCATGTACTGGAATGTTTGACACTAGCTGTGTAAAAAAATATTGAATTACATTTTTATCAAGTTTAGTTTGACAGCTACCACCATTCAAAGTTTTAGGGGCGGAGGCTACGACAGCGTAGCTGACTGGCTGGTGGTCATGAGACAGTGGGCCGTGCCCCAGGGCCTAGCCACTCAGTGGCCAGTCAGTTACGCTATCGCAGTCTACGCCTCCGAAACTTTGAACGGTTGTAGCTGCCAAACTAAACGTGATAAAAGTCGTTCAATATTCTTTGTACACAGCTGGGGTCAGAACTTCCACTGCATGATAGAAACAAGCATTGTTCCATTTAAAAACTGTATGTTTGCATAAAAAATACACTTTCTAAGTAATATTACAATCTGTTTGTTGGCTAAAAATTCGAGCCCCTGACTACCAATCCACTATGTGAAAACCGCACACCAATCGCACTTTCCGTTTCCGCAATACTTGCGGTGCAAATGTTAGGTGATTCACACTGTACAAAAAGATACGAGAACTTTATTGGTACTTACATATTATACATCAACAACAACAAGTTAACATTTACTGGATCCGTGATTTCCTGTCAGAAAGGACACAGTACGTTGTAATTGACGGTAAGTCATCGAATAGAATTGATATCTGGCGTCCCACAGGGAAGTGTTACAGTGACCCAACTGTTCCTTATTTATGAAAACGATTTAGGAGACAATCTGAGTAGCTCTCTTAGACTGTTCGCGGATGATGCTGTCATTTATGGGTTAGTTAAGTCACCAGAAGATCAAAAGCAACTGCAAAATGATTTATATATCTTCATGGTGCAAAAATTGAAAATTGACCCTTAATAATGTAATGATAAGTGTGAGGTCATTCATATGAACACTAAAAATAAACTTCATTCACACTATAAGTCAGTAAAGGGCCGTAAATCCAACTAAATACCTAGGAGTAACAATTACAATCAGGTTAAATTGGAAAGAACACACAGAAAATATTGTAGGGAAGGCGAACCAAAGACTACGTTACATTGGCAGAACACTTAGAAGATGCAACGTTTCTATTCAAGAAACTGCCTACACTACACTTGTGCGTTCGGAGTATTGCTGCACATTGTGGGATTCATACCGGGTGGAACCGACGGACGATTTAGAGAAAATTCAGAGTTCAGCTAGTTTTGTATTAACGTGATATAGAAGGAAGAGCGTCACGAAAATGATGCACGAGATGCGGCGGAAATCATTGAAAGAAAGGCGTTATTTGTTGAGGCGAGTCTATTTGAGAAATTTCTTTCATCAACATATATTGTTAACACCTACCTACATAGGGAGACATGATCATCATAGTAAAACAAGAGAAATCTGATCGAAAAAAGAAAGATTAAGGTGTTGGTTTTTTCCGTGAGCTATTAATGGAATTACTGAAAAACGCCATACAAGTGGTTCGATGAACCCTCTGCCATGCACTTCAATGTGACGTGCAGAGTATCCACGTAGATGTACGTCTACTCCAACAAAGTTATCTGTGAATCTTTTTATGATATATGACCAAATAATAAGCGCGTTAGTATTAGTTAAGGATCAAATGAAAGAATGCTTTCAAAATTATGTACAATTTGGTGATATACACCTCAGTAAATTTGCTTACTATGCCTATTTCCATTCGCTGCTTTCATATGGAATCATATTCTGGGGCAATTCAACATTGAGTAAAAAATCATTCATTGCAGAAAAGCGTGTAATCAGAATAATTGCTGGAACCTACTCAACATCATCCTGCAGAATCCTGCAAAATACATGTATTCACTTATGAAATTTGTTATTAAATATCCGACCCAGTTAAAAAGTAATAGCAATGTGCATAGCTACAACACTAGGAGAAAGGGTGATCTTCACTATTCAAAGTTAAACCTAACTTTGGCACAGAAAGGAAGCGAATTATGCTGCCCAAAAGTCTTCGGTCACTTACCAAGTAGCATCAAAAATCTGACAGATAGCAAACTAGTATTTAAAAAAGAAATGAAAACAATTTATTTATGGCAACTCCTTCTACACATTAGATGATTTTTAGATAAAACTTCGTAATTTTGTTTAAAAAAATAAAACCAAAAAATCCGTGAAATACTGAGTGTCATGTATAGACACTTTTTATTAAATTGACACGTTCCACATCATTGTGAAATGTCGTAACTATGATCTATGGAACAAGTATTAATCTAATCTAATATAATCTGCTAATGCACTGCCCTCTTGTGTACGCGGGACTACCGATATCTGTATCTATGAATGTCACTATCACAAGATTTTTGTTATTCAGTGGAGAATGCATCTAAGGACTGGAAAAGAAGATTTTCGCTATGAGATTGTGAGGACAAGATTAATGCTCTGAAGATTTGTAGTTACTCATTGTCATTACCAGTTCAACACAATTTATTGTTGCACCATCAATTTTCAGTCAAAAACCCATTAAGCATGTTCAAAAATAATAATACAATTGGCGGAGCCAGTTTAAACGCTTAACCCAGCGAGCTAGAAAAAGTGGACACTAAATACCGAAAGTGCCGGAAGTAGACTGCCGGAAGCTCCGTCATAACATATCTGTGGTTGCTTGGAACAATGGTGTCTATGATCTCTGCTTTTCAGACGACATGTTGAAATGCAAATCATGACAATATATTATTTTAAGGCAATACTACATTGAAGATTTATCACAGACGCTTCACTTTGTTTCGTTAAATGTCAATGAAGAACGAATATCAATTAATGATACAATAACGCTGAAACCTAACGCAGGACTTCTACAACTGACGGTGTGTGGCGGAGGGTACCTTGAGTACCACTATCGGTTCAAATGTTCAAATATAGCTTATGGGATTAACTACGGGATCATAAGTCCCTAAACTTACAAACTGCTTATGAACTATGAACTAGCTAATCCTAAGGACTGCACAAATATCCATGCCCGAGGGTGGATTCGAACCCCCGACTGTAGTGACCGTGCAGACCGTGACTGGAGCGCCTCAGTCTCCTCGGCCACCGCGGCCGGCCCACTATCGGTTCTCTCCTATTCCAGTCACGTATTGTTCGCGGAAAGAAAGAAAGATCATGCGTCAATTCGATGCAGATCCTCCTGCATTTCAATACAATTTTACATTGTTACAACCTCTCTATGTACTGCAGCATCATCCGCAAGAAGCCTCAGTGAACTTCCTATGTTATCCGCAAGGTCATTTACATATATATTGTGAACAGCAACGGACCCACGATACTCCCTTGTGGCACACCTGACATCACTCTTACTTCTGAAGACTTCTCTCCATTCTGAATGGCATGCTGCATTCTATCTAAGAACTCCTCAACCAATCACACAATCCTGCTGAGAAACCACATGCTCTTACTTTGTTCATGAAACTTCTGTGAGGGACTGTATCAAACGCCTTGCGGAAGTCAAGAAACACAGCACCTACCTGAGAACCCGCGTCTATGGCCCTCTGAGTTTCGTGGACGAATAGCGGACGCTGTGTTTCACGCGATCGGCTTTTTCGAAACCCATGCTGATTTCTACAGAGCAGATCTCCAGAAATACTCGAACATAATACATGTTCCAAAATTCTACAACTGACCAACGTTAGAGATATAGGCCTCTAGTTCTGCACAACTGTTCGACGTCCCTTCTTGAAAACAGGGATGACCTGCGCCATTTTCCAATCTTTTGGAACGCCATGCTCTTCTAGATACCTACAGTATACCACTGCAAGAAAGGGGGGGGGGCAAGTTCTATCGCGTACTCTGTGTAAAATCGGACTGGTATCCCATCAGGTCCTGCGGCCTTTCCTCTTTTGAGCGATTTTGTTTTTCTATCCGTCATTTATTTCGATATCTGCCATTTTGTCATCTGTGCGACAAACTAGAGAAGGAACTACAGTGCAGTCTTCCTCTGTGAAACAGCTATGGAAAAAGACATTTAGTATTTCAGCCTTTTGAACGTCATCCTGTGTTTTAGTACCATTTTCGTCACAGAGTGTGTGAACATTTTGCTTTGATCCACCTGGTCAGTACATAGAACTACACTTTCGAATTCGCTGAACGCCTCTCGCATAGCCGTCCTCACGCTACATTTCTCTTCGAGTAATTTTCCTTTGTCTACAAGGCTTATATGAATAAAACTGTGTGACAAATCCTTGTAATTCATTCTGGTCTTGTGTTTAAGACAATAGCTACCAGCTTACCTCTTGGGAAAATTTTCGGTTCGAATCCTCTGAAAACTAATTTTTATCTTCTTTTTTTACGTTCGTAACTTACTCTGGAACGATAATCTAAATGAGTTACAAGTCTGTTGTACAGTTTTAGTCAGTTTTTCCGAATACTTCGTGATATGCGAGAGTGAAGTTATGTAGAAACCTAACAGTATAGCTTAAATTAGTGCGAATGAAACGAGTACGAGTGAGATTTACATTCTTCCTTATCACAAAGACGTCGCTGGCCTTCTAATTCAGAATATGTGGCGATTTTCGCGTTTGTATTTAGGTATGAACCAAAAAAGAAACCTTAAATTACTGAAGCTAAAATGAGTAGCCTGCCAGTTACATTTAAATTCTGCCTTGTCACAAACAGCTGGCTGTTTATAAATGAAAATATGCTTATCTCCGAGTGTGTAATTAGGCACAAATGTAAGGAAATAGTTTGAATTACTGTGACTGATACGAGTATCATTGAAATTTATATTCTTCCTCGTAGCTAATACGTGTCTGATTTTCTTTTGTAGAGGGTCACAGTCAAACACAACTTTTATTTTGAAGGACATTAGATTGTCATCAACTATTTGTAATTGTTGTTGTTGTTGTTGGTTTTAAGGGGACTAAACAGCTAGGTCATCATTCCCCTTATTTGTAAATCACAATTATGATTTCAGTCGAGAAATCCATTTTTATATACCACACAAAAATTTTAAAATGTTAGGCATGTCTGAGAACCATGTTATCGTCACATCACCATACATTTAGTTTCATAAAACAGGTTGTCAAGTTTCATTATTGAATACAAACCATTCGAAAATGTGCTGCACCAGTACACAGAAACGAGACAATACAGAAAAGTAAAATCTATTTTGTGATTAACATGATACTGCTTTAATTCTGTTCAAACATCATGTAACGTTAACGTTTACAGCACTAAAGCCCGGAACCATAAATGTGATTTTAAAAATAACTGATGACAGTCTAATACCTGGCATTCCGCTAAAAGAAAAAGTTGGCTGTTTATTTTTGAATAAGTAGCCATTTACGAGTTTGTGGCTAGGTATGAACCTAACAGATGAACCGAGCGTGAAACGAGTTGAAACTAAGTTCATATTCATGCAAGTCACAAATCGTCGTCTGCTTATTTGCGAATATGTTGTGATGACGGCGTCAAGTGACACGATTCGAACAAAAAACCCGACAGCAATCGACCTAGATTCACCCTCTGCTAACTTGCGGCACTTCTCGGTATTTAGCGTCGAGTGCAAGAAAGCGCCCGCCGTGGCGTCTGTTGCGTGGCTGTCGCGCAGTGAACAGCAGAACAGCGGCAGGCTTAGCTTACGTCCATGCGGCAGTCATTTCGCGCTGATAGCCAGCAACGTTGCCATTCTTCTCCTGTTTACTCGCTGCAAAGCCGCTAAGCTGCCAGATATGAGCACCAAGCTGAACAAAAGATTTTATGGCAACCAAGATTCGCGCTTGGATGCTCTTCAGCGCATTGTGCATACATTACCTTCAAGAAAGAAAAAAAAAGTCTCATTTATTCCTGTATAGATGTCTTACGTAGTAAACGTTATTGTTTTGGAATCTTTGGTTGATGAAGAAACTGCGATACTTGCCTAAAAGTTTGGCTAGTGTAGGGTGACCAAATTATTTTCGGAGAAAACCGGGACACTTTCAGTCACGTGCCAATGAACACACCAGTATTAATCGATATATATAAAAATGAATGTTTGTCTGTATGTCCTCTATGTGTTAATAAACCATTCATTCTATTGCAATGAAGCTTTGGTGAACTGTTCGTCGTATGCCCACGAAAGTTCCTGACCCAAAAACAAAAGAGCGGGACACATAGCTCAGGAAATATGACGTCATAAATAATGAGACGCCTCCACGTGAGAATACCCACATTTATGCGTCAATTATTGGAAAATGGGAGTAGTTAGGGACCTGCAACAAAGTTTGCATGTAATTTCGGACGTTTATGAAGCGTTTTGTAACTGACCTCACCCCACAAAATGATCAAACGAAAAGATATCTACCACTCACAACAGATTCTCTGTAGATGCCGTAAAACTGTCGCATTAGACATGACCTTGTATCAAATAAAGTTATCATTAGAGATTTGCATGTTACTATTTATTTTTGTCTGCAAATCTTCCTTAATTCTCTTGCATCCAAAATTAAGCAATCTGTTTTCTTAATCTCTATCTATATTAAAGCGAAAGGGCACTCACTCACTCACTGACTAAACACGAAATATCGAAAACTACTTCACCTATGAAGCTGAAATTTAGCAGGAATGTAGTTTATAGGCAGAAAACGTCAGCTAAGAAATTATTTTGTGATATGTTCTCTTGACAGCAAAAAAAGTGGATCACCCCTGAATTCCTAAGTGGAGACCGCACCTGATAAATGCTATGCAACCACCATTGCACAGCTGCGTCGCAGGTCGTCAAAGCATTGCACAGTACAGTTATTACCAACCCACAATAGGTACTATATAAGTCTCCTTATGGCATTCAGACGAGGTACAAACCAATACTTTCGTACAACAAATATTAGAATAAACGCCATTAGAGATGAGACAGTAACACTTGTAGATTAAATGTAGCTGCTACACGTGAAAAGTCAGATACGTTATCAAACTTGTTTAGTGACACGATATGTTTTTGTTCATGATCTGAATCTGAACGCACTATTAAGCAAAAAACAGTTGTATGCCTGATCGAGATGCGATTACTAGGCAGTCACTTGGACTCAGTACAGCTAGCACCGTACAAGGAGACGGCGCCGCGAGAAGAGACTTACTTTATAGGAGTATATTGTATTCTTCATAAATAAAACTTGCATTACTAACCAGTATAGCTGTTTTAGATATCAACGCAACGCATCCCATCGCGCCCTGATAGAACCCTTCCTTAATGATAGGCCGGGAAGGACAACGAAAACACTTAAGGGCGAGGACCACAAAACAATGACTTTAGATCAAATGTCGCTTACATTCAAAGAAATAACAACCATTGACAGATTTATTCCAAACAAACTAACCAAAGAGGGGTCTGACCCACCGTAGTACACAAAACAGGTTTGATCACTCATTCAAATCAAAGATAAAACCTTACCAAATTTAACGGACACCAACTTCCCAAGACTGGCAATCTCGGCCCCGGGGGTCTTGGGTTAAAGTGTCCGAGTGGAAAGCTAAAGGTCGCGGGTTCGAAGCCCGGTCAGACCTTGGATTTTTTTCATTCTACGTTTTAACCCACCCTTCACCTCTCAACGATGTGAGGAGTCGCCAGAAACGACATGCAGCTCGCATTCCACGTTAAGCTGTAGGTCCCCTATTCCCGGTTGGATAACTGCAGTAGGCTAGGGACATGCAAGTTGTCGAAGGGGCGTCCAATTCAAAGACTTGCACCAGGCCTATGAGACACACGAAATTGTTATTATTATTATTATCATTTTATAGAAATTCGAAATTTAGC
This sequence comes from Locusta migratoria, assembly GCA_026315105.1. NCBI lineage: Eukaryota > Metazoa > Arthropoda > Insecta > Orthoptera > Acrididae > Locusta > Locusta migratoria. The sequence goes on from CM048746.1 coordinate 526,729,519, forward strand.
TCGAGTTTCAATTCAGGAAATTTATAATAGTTACCACAACGAACCCCTGTTACGCAATTTGGTTCAAAATGTTCAAATGTTTGTGTAGCTTATGGCACTTAACTATGGGGTCCTCAGCCCCTAAACTTACAAACTACTTATTAACTAGCTAAGACTAAGGACGGCACAAATATCCATGCCGAGGGGGCATTCGAACCCTCGATCGTAGTGGCCGTGCGGAAAGTGACTGGCGCGCCGCAGAGCGCTCGGACACCTCGGCCGGTCGCAATGTGGTAGTGAATCCTAAGAAATCCAAGTCGTAAGTAAAGTAGACTAGCGGCGGAACACAATCAATATCTTCACTACACGATAGCAATGGTGATGCTACTTGATAAGCAACAGGCAAGACCCTTAACAAGTTAAAAAGACAATATTGAAACTGTAATGTTTTTAGTCATACTAGTGCAAATCGTAAAGAAATGTCTACGCAATATATCAGAGTACACAGTGGATCATCAAAATATTATCATAAGTTAATTACCAATATAAAATATCGTATCAATTGATAGGAACATAAACTATGATGTAAATCTTCAAATATAGATGAGCACATGGCTGACTAAAGAGACGTCATGTATTTTAGCTTGCATATCAATTTAATATTATGTAAAGTAATATAAATATATAGCCAGCCGCGGTAGCCGAGGGGACTGAGGCGCTCCAGTCACGGTCTGCACGGCCACTACGGTCGGGGGTTCGAATCCCCCCTTGGGCATGGATATTTGTGCCGTCCTTAGGATGAGTTAGTTCATAAGTAGTTTGTAAGTTTAGGGTCTGATAACCCCGTAGCTAAGTCCCATACGCTATACAAACATTAGTATAAATATATATCTGAGCATGTAAACTTTTATTTATAATCAAATTTTAATTAGCTTTTGAGATAATAACGAAATAAATCGTAACAGGAGAATCCACTGTGTAGATACACTATTCTTTGCAGTCAGTATTGTTATAGAATTAATCATACTTGTGAATAATAGACACGCAAATGTTAGGAACAGTTTCTATTATATTATCCAAATTATTACTATAAATGTGATACTTATTGTTACTTTTCATATTTAGGTATATTTTCAGATATTAGAAATAGTTACAAGGGTTTAAATGTTATTAAAAGATGAAGTCGTATTTAAGCTCGATTTGCAGAATATGAAATGTTATTATGATTAAAATAAGTGAATGTAAATTTAATATTTGCATGTTTTTAACCATTCCAACAATGCTGGGCAGTTCTAATTCAAAAAAAAAAATGTTCAAATGTTTGTTAAGCTTATGGGACTTAACTACGGGGTCATCAGTCCCTAAACTTACAAACTACTTATGAACTACTTACAAACTAGGACGGCACAAATATCCATGCCCGAGGGGGGATTCGAACCCCCGACCGTAGTGGCCGTGCTGATCGTGACTGGAGCGCCTCAGTCACCTCGGCCACCGCGGCCGGCAGTTCTAATTCAAATTTCGAGGCAGTATTCATATGTTTGTTAAGCTTAAGGTAGTTAACTGCGCGGTCATCAGTCCCTAAACTTACAAACTACTTATGAACAAACATCCATGCCTGAGAGGGGATGCGAACCCCCGACAGGGAAGGACCTCGTGCATCGTAGCATAGCGCCTCAATGCGCTAGGCCACTCCGCCGCGGCTATGCCCGTCAGCACATTGATATTTAATTGTTAGAAGTGATGTTGTAGTTGCAAGTTTTATTTAAAGTGTGCGATTAAAGTTCTGATTCAAACTTACCTTGTGTTGCTCCCCGTAAATCCAATCCCGTAGCGTACACAATAAATGAGTTCAGCAGCTCGTATTCAACGAAATCCAGGTGTTGCTGCAGTATTGTTAATCCGGATGCTGTGTTACCAGAAGTTACACCTTACTCCGAGATAGCGAGGTAACGTCAAACAGAACTTTGTGGTGAAGCGAGCAAGGCAGAGAGGCTCGTTTCAATTAGTGAAATGAGCTGCCAAAGCAGAATTGCTTAACACAGCTTTCCTAAGTGCCTTCACGAAAGAAGGCGAAGCAAATACTCCAGAATTCGTATCAATAACAGCTGCCAGAATGCTTAATTTAGAAGTAGATACACACGGAGTATTAAAACAACTTAAATCACTTAACAAAAGTAAGTCTCCCGACTGCATAGCAATTAGGGTCCTTTCAGAGTATGCCGATGCAATAGCCCCATAAATAGTTATAATATACAACCGCTCGCTAACTGAAAGATCCGTACTCAAAGACAGGAAAGTTGCACAGATCACTCCAATATTCAAGAAGGGCAATAGGTGTGATCCGAAAAATTACAGGCCACTGTCATTGACGACGGATTGCAGCAGAACTTAAGAACATTTCCTCAAATATTATGAACTACCTCCAACAGAACGACCTATTGACCCATAGTGAATAAGGATTCAGAAAATATCGTTCTTGTTAAACACAGCTAGCTCTTTACTCACACGATGTAATGACTTCTATCGACAACGGATGTCAAATAGATTTTGTGTGCCTAGATCTACGGAAGGTTTTTGACACCGTACCTCACAAGCCTCTTCTAATCAAATTGCGTGCTTATAGAATATCGACACAGCTGTGCGATGAGATTCATGGTATCCTGTAGGAAAGGGGATAGTACGCTGTAACTGACGAAAAGTCATCGAGCAGAACAGAAGTGATATCTGACGTTGTCCAGGGATGTGCTTTGGACCCCTGTTGTTTCTTATTTTTATAAATTATTTAGGAGACAATCTGTTTAGCACTCTTAGACCGTTCGTGCATGATGCTGTCATTTATGGGCTAGTAAAGTCACCAGAAAATCAAAAGCAACTGAAAAATTATTTAGGTAAGATATCAACATGGTGCAAAAATTGGCTATTGACCCTTAATAATGATAAGTGTGAAGTCAGCCATGTGACCACTAAAAGAAAACCGTTAAACTTCATTTAACACGATAAGTTAGTACATCTATAGGCCGTAAATTCAGCTAAATACCTATGAGTAACAATTACGAGCTAGGAAAGAACACTTAGAAAATATTGTAGGGAAAGCGATTTTAAATGATACGTTTCATTGGTGGAACACTTAGAAGATGCAACAGTTCTACTAAAGAAACTGCCTACACTTGTGCGACCCAATTTTTGAGTATTGCTGCACATTGTGGAATTCACACCAGGTGGGACTGACGGACGAGTAGAGAGATTTCACAGAAGAGCAGCTCGTTTTGTATTATCGCGATATAGGGGAGAGAGTGTCAAGGAAATGATGCACGAGTTGGAGTGGAAACCATTGAAAGAAAGGCGATACTCGTTGCTGCGAGATTCGCGAAATTTTTTTCTCCAACTTTCTCATTCGAATGCGAACATATGTTGTCAGCACCCACCTACATAGGGAGACATGATCATTATAATAAGAGAAATCAGATCGAAAACGGAAAGATGCAGGTATCCCTTTTTCCCGCTAGGTACAAGAGAATGGAACTGAAGATAAATATAAGCTGTTCGATGAACTTTCTGCCATGCACTTCAGTGTGACTTGCAGAGCATTTATGTAGGTGTAGATGAATGCTGCGTTATAAGGCCGGTCCCATAGGACACGGCTCACAGCAACTCTTTTGCAGAAGTTCGCCTGAGAGGTTTTTCTTCGTCGAGTTTTCAATCCTTATCTTGCTCCCAGCGATTTCCATCTTTTTTTTGCACCTTAAGAGCTTCCTGTCCTCCAAAAAACTCCAAATGTTTGTAGAGCTTACGGGACTTAACAACGGGGTCAAACTACTTATGAACTAGCTTATACCTGTGTTCACAGTGGCACCGACAGACCGTCGTCAGACACCGTCGACCGAGTTTGATTGAAAACATCGACCGACGGTGTGGTCATACTGCATTCGATAGAGCTTGTCACTTGGTCCGGTTAAAGGAGAAAGTTGGGTTAGGTTTGAATGTATTCTGTGTCTGATATTAGGTTTTATTGCCTGGGGTGCAATGGATTCCCCCAACGTTTTATGCTTCGAAATTAGTGCTAAATGCGGCTTTTGTTATTAATAAAGTCTTCAAATGCATACGATGAGCTACACCTCTATGGAACGAAGAAAGTGACGCGGATTTTGTACTGTTCTCAGTTACTGCTACTCCCAGACAGTCTTTACGAATATGTGAGATACCGGTAAAAGGAGAAATGTCTATTACATACATGATATTTCGTGGTGTCACTGACAAGCAATATTACAGTTTTGCTGAATTTATATGAAGTTGTGCAAACATACACCAGTTAACCTCCATGCCTTAAATAATGAAAAACTACACCAGTTAGGGAAGTTTATTGCTCATCACAACGAATTTCGAGGATTTATTCGCATCTTCTAGTGCATTTGTTTACATAAGTAAGCTACTTTTTCGACGTTTCAGTGTGTGATTTCCTGACACACTTGCACTGCAGTTGTCTCTTTTAGGTTAGCTACATAAGTTCGAAAAATCGGACAGAATAAATATTGAGGTGTCTGTTTTATCCTAATGTTAGAAACCATAACTTTTTCTGTCTGCTTAGAGATATTGTGTCTCTTCCATTACTCAGAATATGCAACATAATAATCGTGATTTAGACCTACCTGTGTACAAAAACCAGTGTAAGTGAGGATTTTTGTGTTGTGATATCCAGTTTAATGGAGCAGACACAATACGTGCAAGTACAGACAGACGTACTATTTAGTATGAAAAAAAGTTGCCAAGATTTTATTATGTATGCTACAATTTTCCTCATTACAATAACCTCAGTAAGACTACATCTGTGCAAAAGCTGCATAAAATCACGCATGGAAACGTCACGACGTATTTATGTACACAAATATACTAAAGGCAAGAAAAATTCTCGAAATGCGTTGTGCTAAGCATAAAAATACATACTAACGGATGCAGTTTTTCAGTATTTATATCTATGAAGAACACAGTACAAGGCCACCCAGAAACATCCGATTATTACGAAAGAAATGAAGTTACGGTACATTGAACTTTGTCATTCAATATATTTGTGAAAGACAAGTGTGAAATTAAGAATAATTTTGAACAGAAACCACCGAAAAGCGGAAGCACGCTTAGGCCTGCACCACATTTGCAGGTCACTTCATAGAACACTCATCATCTTGTTAAACACCGCCAGAACCAGTTAGAATAATTTGTGGACAGCTAATACCACTACAATAACATTAAGATAAGCAACAATCCCGAATAGAACACTTTTTGACGTTATAATTTACGCCTAAAATTGCTGATAAAGGATTTACCCAACCTGGGGTTTCCAATAAACTATTATATCAGACCATATATTCCGAATTATATCCCGATTGTGAAATTTATCGTCTTCTGGGTGCTTCAATCTCTTTCTTTCTTTCTTTCACTAAGCATATCTGTTTCTCACTTTCCATATCTAGCATGTGACAACATCGGTCGATTTGACCGAAGAAAACAAACTGATTTGATATAATTTTTGACGTTATAATTTACGTCTAAAATTGCTGATAAAGGATTTAGCCAACCTGGGGTTTCCAATAAACTATTATATCAGACCATAGATTCCGAATTATATCCCGATTGTGATATTTATCGTCTTCTGGGTGCTTCAATCTCTTTCTTTCTTTCACTAAGCATATCTGTTTCTCACTTTCCATATCTAGCATGTGACAACATCGGTCGATTTGACCGGAGAAAACAAACTGATTTGATATAATTACGTAGGATTCCGCGGCCCAGATGAAGGCCACTGTAACGTTGGCCGAAACGTCGGTTATTTAAGTAATAGCCTTCTTACATCACGACGCGGTACAACACCCAGAAAACTTTTATGTCAAACTGATTTGAATTTCACCGACTGTCGTCCGAAGTGTCTAGGTTCGGGCGATGAGATCGGCTACACACACAAACATTTGAATGTTTTGAAATTTTAGTTGGTGCACTGGTAACACACTGGACTCGCATTCGGGAGGACAGTGGTTCAAATCCACCTCCGGCAATGTAGATTTAGGTTTTCCATGATTTTCCTAAATCCCTCCAGGCAAATGTCGGGATGGTTCCTTTCAAAGGGCACGACCGATTTCCTCCCAATCCTCCGAGCGTTAGCTCCGTCCCTAATGACCAAGTTGTTCTTCCTTCTTCCCTCCTAAGAGCTGAAGACGACTGTCGCACGCTGGTTGATTCACAAGCGGCTGACTCCTACGACAGAGGAATACAATTTCTTAATCCTTCGATATAACAAGTGGCTCAGTGCTGTAACTGTTGCCAATATTATGAAACTATGTTTTATTTGCTTTTAAAATAGGCAAACTTACTTTCTGGATCCGTCTAGTATCAGTGTATGTTCGCCTCCACTACGCACACATTTGAATTTCTTTAAACCTGATTTGTAGTTTTCAAGTTATGTTAGTGTTTTCAGGTAAATTGACCACCCCGGTTATTGGGGTTGATGAAAAGTTACTTGGCTCCAGACCCCATCGATTAACACATCTGCCGCTCTGAGTTATGAGGTAGCTGTGCCTACCTTTCACGTAACCCACCTCTGTGCTGCAGATATTTTCAATTAGAGTTCTGATTGTCTGTGGAGGACCGGCAGCCAATTCTTCCAGAAGAGCAGAAAATAGGGAAGTAGTGATGTTAGACGCCAGGGTCTACGACAAATTCGACGTTCCAAATCACCCAAAAGAGTTCCCGTTTGGTTCAAGTAGGATCTCTGCGTAAACGAGTCAGTTTCTGAAATGTTATTATCAACAAACCAGAGTTTCACGGCAGCTGTTTATCCTGATACAGTCATTATATCCAAAATAATCCTTTACTGTACGTAGAACATAATGCTGAAAAATGTACTCAGATCCTTCCGAAATTAGGTGTTTTCTTAAGAGGAATATTGAAATTATGCTATCTTTGTTCTCTTTCGTGCTCTTTGCCGAAGATTGGTGTCCTTCCTCGGGAACGAGTGTATGTGTTGTCCTTAGTATTAGTTAGTTGAAGTAGTTTCTAGCTCTACGGACCGATGACCATAGACGTTTGATCCAATAGGTTTACTAATATTTACATTTTCTTCGGCCTTTATCCCTCATGCACAGGGTTAGAGTAGAACTATACTTATTTATCCTTCCTTAAATTTCTATATCATTCATTTTCTACATCTTAAAAAATTAACATTTTACAATTTACACTTTATCTTTTGTACAAATTTTCTCATAATTTGTAACTCATTGTAAGTATCACTGTATTATTAACTTTTATTGTCATCATTATTTTCCTGTAAATTTGTGAAAATTGTATACTCGTAATGGATAACATATTACGTAACATGTAAAATAGTAAATTGCACGATCTGTTTTATAATAACAGGTCTTTAAATAAGTAATACGCCAAAACAAATCATTCTGGAAATAATTAATGTCTTGTGTATAGGGTTATATGTGAAAATGAGCGAACGTTTATTCTGAAACAAATTTGTGTCACGGCCGGGACTCGAACCCGGTCCGTCCTGCTACAGGCGCTATACCACTAAGCTAATGTGACTTAACGGATACAGCGATTGCGCTCCCTCAACAACACAAACTTTAATTATTCTCCCTCATGTTCCCCTATACATATGGGGCAGAATTAAAGTTTGTGTTGTTAAGGGAAACGTGCCTTAACACTTTGATCGCCGTGCTACAATCCGTTATTGGGTCGTAGAATCGCATATTTTTTTCACTTAATTCGATATATTATGGTCATGTGCGATATACCTTTTCTTTCTGATCCTGGTTTTTTTAATTTCTTTTTTATCATTATATAAATACGCTAACACGAAAATTGTGGTACAGATTACTAATTTATTCGTACAAGAAGGCCAATGAAAGTTACATAATTAGAAAGATTGTTTGTCGCAGAATTCACAAATATAAATATTATGTGTGCATTTAGCCATTAAAAGTGGTAAAAGGAAGTAGAAATTTTCCTATCTACAGCTTGGATCAAGTTCTACATTCCCCAACAATCAGCTCACTGATTGGCTATTCGCCTCGATCAAACACGCTGTAATGCAGCGCATCTGCAGTATTAAAATAACGTATTAAAATAAGTTAATATCGAAACATGGAGTGCTCCCAACTCACTTTCTAGTGCCGTTCAAATGCTTCATTTTCGCAGTGATTAAGAGTGGTTAAAGGAAATGGATGTTTTCATATGAACGCCGATATAAAGGTTGATGCGCCGGGAGAGGCATCTAGCGGTGCTCGGGTGGAACTACAAAGTCGAGAATGCCGATATCAATGATGATGCGGCGGGAGAGGCATGTAGCGGTGTACGGTTGGAACCACGAAGTCGACATATTGTCAACTCTGGAATTCTGAATATCGCAGTATCGAAATAACATTATTTCTTGGCGTTTTATAAATACACAAACACCGAAATTGTAATTCCATTTCAAATATTAGGCTAATGAAAGTTATATAATTCGAAAATGGCATGAGAAGTATATAATTCCGTTTTTATTTGTTGTTATTTATTATTGTTGTTATTTGTTGTTGTTGTTATTGTGTCAGGCATTTTCCTTAACACGTAAAAGATGCCGTTTCATACCTCCCAGTGCCGGTTAAATTTTACCAAATATCCCAGCGGACTCCTATGATAATTTTGGCAACAGATGCTGAATAGTGAGAATCCTGTGAGTCTTCATTTTAGCCAATCGCTTGACAACGCTGATGTTTCCTCATGGAATCTCCGCTTTATGAGGGCAATAATTTTTACTGAGCGAACGAGGGTACATACAAGAACCTGTCACCATAAAGCAGGAACAGCATTATCTGTTTACTTCGTGGTCTGTACGATACACTAATCGAGTCATTCTATGTGGTTCGAACAAATGGGCAAAGATTTTCTATCGTGTTGTTGATGTTGCCAACATAATCACGCGGGGCCGCCGACATGATACGTAAAATTTTAGCCCCGTGACCATTGTAAACACAATTGGTCGATTTTCGACCATAGGCAGTACTAGTTTTATTAAAAATGCCCACCGTAGGGCACTTTGTCCAGGAAGCAACTGTGTATCATATACAGCCCGCCACATAGGCAGCCAAACGCGCACGTCAGTTTCGCAGGCAGCGTAAAAGGCGAGGCGGCCACACACATATCATGACAGACACGTCCAACCGCCAGCGATTCAATTCAGCAGTCGACACCCTATATCGCTCCTTTGGAGGGCTCCACCTATGCGACGTAGGGCGTGTCCAAGATACAGCGCTGTCTATGCCAACTCTGGGACCATTTGACAGCAATATAAGCCGGAGACGGTCCTCCAGACGGCATTTCTTTTCGCATCGGTGCTTGGACGCTGCCCACTATTGACTATTGCGGATCACTGCTGGAACGGCTTTGGACTTCGCCTCTAACTCACATTCTGGATTTGACCATTCTTAATCTAGATAAGTAATATTGTTTTACCTCTAGATGTACTAAATGGTGTATTAGTGGGCTTGTTATTGTGCAGTGGACTTGACCTTGGCACATCCGACTTCATCAGTATATCTCCTGAACGTTGTGGTACAGAAATATATATATATATATATATATATATATATATATATATATATATATATATTTGTGTGTGTGTGTGAATGTCTGTTCGGTGTACGTTTATCACATCTGAACCACAAGACATAAAGAGCTAAAAATTTGTACAGTTACTAATGTCTACCCCGGGAAGGCTTTAGGAACGGTTTCATGACGATCGGATAGCTATATATATATATATATATATATATATATATGAATGTCTGTTCGGTGTACGCTTATCACGTCCTAACGACAAAACGCAGAGCCTTAAATATTTGTAAAGTTACTAATTTATACCTGAGGAAGGTTTTAGGCACGGTTTTATAGCGATCTTAGAGATATTTAGTAATTTGATGAATATAATGCGAAATGCGGAACAATAATTATTCTTTGAAAATTATATTTACTCTTTGAAAATGGTTTTATTGGTTGTATTGTTGCTTGAGGGTTGATAATGATAAAAGGGTGGAGTATATTGGGATGGAAAGTTAACGGTGTATATAAAATTCTACGTGTGTGTGTGTTAATATTTCGCTCTGCAGCGAAAACTACATAACGCAAACGAATGGTGCGTGTGTGTAATTGTTGTTCGAAGTCTCCCGTTGTACACCCTTAGCAGTTCCATGCCGACAGCTATAAGGAGGTGGAAGATATGGTGGTTGAAAGTCGTCAAATTATAAAAAAAATCGGACTGAAGGCCAGCGATGACGTTTGCGACTCTATAGCAAGGAGATTACATACAGCGAAACGTGATGCCACAGACCATATCTTTGGTCTATGCGTGCTACAATGTCTTCGGCTCTTTCTCTGTAAGTATAAGCAAGCGAATAAGGAAATATAAGAATAAATAAATGAAGCAGTAAAAAAGAAATTTCTTTTAATACATCTCTTTAAAAAAAATCGATTTGACGTTTCGCGCATTACATCAAGTGATCAAATGTTCAAATGTTTGTAGAGTCTATGGGACTTAACTACGGGGTCATCAGTCCCTAAACTTACAAACTACTTATGAACTAGCTTATCCTAAGGACGTCACAAATATCCATGCCCGAGGGGGGATTCGAACCCCCGACCGTAGTGGCCGTGCAGACCGTGACTGGAGCGCCTCAGTCTCCTCGGCCACCGCGGCCGGCCATCAAGTGATCCATCTGTGATATTATTACTATCATTATTGTTGAATGTCGTGATTGGATTCTTCGAAACGAGTGCATTTTTACCTGTGATTTCTTATATATTCTCTGATAAATGTAACATATTTTTAGAAAAAAGGAGATGGACAGAGAGAGAGTGGATAGGAAAAGTACTAACTCAAAGTTGGAATAAATAAATAAATACCCGGGCAACGCCGGGTTTTCAGCTAGTTAACATATGTATTTCATTACAGAATTTGAAACAAAATGGCTATCAGAAGTGTTGCCGATGCAGAGAGCGATGAAATGCTAAGTAGTCCTTCTGAAGATGATGCACCAGGCCTTTCTGACGATTCCGTTGGAGACCCGAATTTTTCATCTGATGGTGAAAACATTTTGAGTTCTGTGGATGATAATATGAAGAAAATAATACAGGGTCACTCGATTCTGAGCCCATTGATGGCGTTCCTCTTGCGAATATTTCAGACAGTAACGAATGGGGCCCTGTAGCGTGTGACAGACTTAATTTTACTTTTTTGTCTCCAAACACTGGTGTTCCGATAGATATTATTCAGCAGCTTCAAGGACTACCTGCCATCGCATATTGTGAAGACTTTATAGATGATAACATTATACTGCTATTGGTCGAAGAGGCCAATAGGTTTGCTGCGCAAAACATTGCTTCACTCGAGACTTCAAATGCTAACAAAATGGGTTGACACCAACGTTGATGAAATACGCATGTTTTTGGGAATATGTCTCGGGATGAAACTTAAACCGTTTCCTAAACTGAGACATTACTGGTCCACAACATGAATTTATTCCAAAAACAATGAGTCGTAACAGATTTGAACTGTTACTTTCAATTTTACACCTTTCAAATAATGAGGACGAAACAGATCCAGAAGACAGGCTCGTAAAAAATCCAAATTTTTGGATATTCCGAGTACGAAATCCAAGGAATCCTACACACTAGAAGAAGTCGTTAGTATAGACGAAAGCAACGTACCATTTCGTGGGCGTATTCAACAATACATCCCTAACAAAAGACATAAATCTATATCTATAAAAATGAATTGCTGTTCGTTAGTCTCGCTAAAACTCGAGAAAGACTGAACCGATTAGGCTCATTTTAGTCTTGAAATATTCGTATAAGTTCAGGGAAGGTTTAAACGGTGATGAAATATGGAAAAGTTGCCCAGAAAAAAGAGGAAAATCGGGAAAAACTGAAACAGCTTTTTCCAGTGAGCTGTCAACAGCGTTCGCACAATTGCGATAAAGTGTTGTAAATTTTATGTTGAAAGCAAAAGGAAGATTCGAAGCAAATTAAAATTTGGAAAAGTCGCCCGGAAATTGGTAAAAATTATGAAAAACAGAAAGCGATTTTTTTTTTCAATGAATAAAAATCAATTGCTACATGGTTCTAAGAGCATCAATTGAGTGCGGCTTGACTGGACACCGTTTGTATGAAATAATTTTTTGGAAAATCTACAGGAAAATTGGAAAATTTGAGTGCGCTTTTTCAATGTGTTTTTGATTGAATTCCAGCTTGAGAACCGTTCATCCGATTGCGATAAAATTTTGATTATTTTACGTTCTTATGAATTGTTGAAAAACTGAAAGAGCTTTTTTTCAATGGGATATCAATATCATTCGTCTGATTGCGATAAAGTTTGCATATTTGACGTTCAAAGCAAGAGTAACGTTCTTATGAAATAAACATTTGGAAAAGTACCCCCGAAAATTGGAACATTCAGAAAAAATAGAAAGAGATTTTTCTGTAAAATATCAGTACCATTCATCTGATTACGATAAAGTTTTTCCATATTTTATCACCGTTTAAACCTTCCCTGAACTTTCACGAATGAGACACGAACATTATCCTAGACATGTGTGTGATTTGTCCACTCCTTCCGCCAACTATTGAGTCGATACTGGGACTATATGATGATGCCTTTATAAAGCTGCTGGATTTAAATGAATATGGTTTATTTTAAGACGTACGTGATACGAAGTTCACCGGATCATATAGTATGGGATAAAAGTTTTCAATCTCGTGTTAGTGGAGGTTACATATGGTCGTTCAAAGTGTACACTGGAAAAGGAAGAGCAGATGATATGTCTGTTTCCGAGAGAGTGGTAACGGATCAGATGGAGGGGCTCTTATAGTGGTAGAACACTGTGTTCAGAGTAATCGTCCTGGTGTGGTCAAGACGAAACTGAAAAAAGGGGATGTTACAGCCCAGCAGAATGGAAGCAAAACCGTCGTTTTGAAATGGAAGGATAAAAGAGACGTGCTGATGCTTTGTACGAAACATGATGCCTCAATGGCCCAGGCTGTACAAAGAGGAAGGGAAATACGTAAACCTGTTATGGTTGTTGAGTATAACAAAGGAAAGACGTTTATCGACCTCTCGGACCAGAAGGCCTCAAAGGTTCCATACATAAGAAAAACTGTGAAATGGTACAAGAGACTTGCCTTCCATTTCCTACCTTGTACATCTGTAGTAAATGCTCTGCATTTGTACAATAAAATAATCGGTAAGGAAATGGGCATCCTACGATGGATCCAAACCCGAGAAAAACTTGCAGCTGCAAACCAAAACATTAACGGAAGGAATATGAGGGACAGAAGAACGGTGCAGCCCAAGCTACAAACGTATGACACAACGACATAATGCTGCTTACCAAGAACAGCAATGAATTTACGCATATATAAATTTCACCGCATTTCGTGTGGACACGTATTTCAACTTAGTTTATAAACAATATGTTATTAGTTGTAAGATCTGGTTAAGCAACCGTATTTGTGTTTGAGGAGCATTTTCTATGTACCATTCGTGACTAAATATAAATGCAGTTTTCTAAATCCTAGGACGTCTATAAAATTTTCTATCCTCAAAATTCTGTATTGTTATACACATTCTGCCCGGTCCACGTATCATTTGTTTGTCTACTGGGACCAGAAAATCCTCCGGTGTGTGCTTACGGTGTGTAAAACATGTCCACAAGTGCAGACAAAGGCTTGAAGTAAGGCAAAGAGAGTGCCCACCGGTAGGCACGTGGTGCGACAATGCCATCTCAAAATGCCCACTAGTGGGCACACGGCACTCACCCAATCCGTGCAGTCGCTGTATCCATTGAAGTCACGGTGGCTTAGTGGTACCGGGCCTGTTCAGAGGGCTGAATGCTCTCTGTAATAGGAAAGCTGAGCCAATAACAAATCAAACAACAACCGACAAACAGGATCAGCGACCGCAAGGAACATAGCCATCCACAAAGATGGAAAAGTTGTCCGGAAAAGAGGAAAATCGGGAAAAACTGAAACAGCTTTTTTCAGAGAACTATCAATATAGTTCGTCCAATTGCGATAAAATTTTCTACATTTCATGTTGAAAGCAAGAGGATCGGTCGCATGAAATAATAATTCGGAAATGTCGCCCGGAAAGTAGGAAAATTTAGGAAAAACAGAAAGCGATGTTCTTTCTATGAATAAAATCAATTGCCACATGGTTGTAAGGGCATGACTTGAGTACGGCTTGACAGGACAAGGTTTGTACGAAGTTTTTTATTTTTGTCTTGGAAAAGTTTTCAGTAAAAAAATAGGGACAGTTAAAAAGAAAAGTCGAGAAATTTGAACCAAGTTCTTTTTCAATGTGTTTCTAAATGTACCCCACACTATAAGTTGAGAACCGTTCATTTTGATCATTTGACGTTCAGCGAAAGATGAACCAAGTTATGAACAAACAATTTGGGAAAGTTACCCGGAAAATTTGAAAGAGTTTTTTGCAATGGGATATCAATATCATTCGTTGTATTGCGATAAAATTTTGCATATTTGTCGTTCAAAGCAAGAGTAACGTTCTTAAGAAATAAAAATTAGGAAAAGCTTCCCGGAAAATTGGAAAATTCAGGAAAAAATATCAAGATATTTTTCTATGAAATATCAATACCATTCATCTGATTGCGATAGAATTTTGCACATTCGATGTTCAAGCGAGAGGAAGGTTTGAATGAAGTAAAAGCTTGGAATAGTTGGCCAGAAAATAGGAAAGTTTGTGTAAAACTGAAAGAGTTCTTTTCTTTGGGATATCAATATCATTCGTACGATTGCGATAAAATTTTGCACATTTGACGTTCAATGCATGAGTACATACAATATTAGCAATTGCGAAGCATTGCCGGGTCGACTAGGTGAACCGCTTAACTTCGTATCACTTACCTCTGAATATAAACCATATTAATTTAAATCATATGTAGCTTTATAAAGGCATCATCAGATAGTCTACATATCGGCTCGATAGTGGGCGGAAAGAGTGGTCAAATCACGCACACATGTCGAGGATAATGTTCATGTCACATTCGTGGAAGTTCACGGCAGGTTTAAACCGTGATATGGAAAAATTGCGAGGAAAATTTATATTTAAAACATTGTTGTTGTATTGGGTGCGTTCAGAAATATACTTTGAAAGAGTAGTTCGCTTTACACAATCTGAACCCGTATATGGACTGTCGAAGATAAAAATGAATTGCTGTCCGTTTATCACCGCTTAAACCTTCCCTGAACTTCCGCGAATGGGACATGAACATTACCCTGGACACGTGTGCGTGATTTGCCCACTCTTTCCGCCCACTGTCGAGCCGACTATATGATGACGCCTTTATAAAGCTACTGGATCCACAATACATATGATTTAAATTAATATGGTTTATATTAAAAGGTGAGCGATACGAAGTTCACCGGTCATCTAGTAAATAAATAAAAGTGGTATAGCGGCTGCCTAGTAAGCAAGAGGTCAAGGGTTCGAATCCCGCTGTGGCACAAATTTTAATTGAAAACCTCTCCTTCAGGTTTATATACTTTGTTGTTGTTGTGGTCTTCAGTCCGGAGACTGGTTTGATGCAGCTCTCCACAATACCCTTTCCTGAGCAAGCTTCTTCATCTCCACATAAGAACGACAACCTACATCTGTCTGAATCTGCTTACTGTATCCATCTCTTGGTCTTCCCCTGCGATTTTTTCCCTCAAACGCTAAATTCACAATTCCTTGATGTCTAAGAATGTGTCCCACCAATCTATCCCTTCTTTTAGTCAAGGTATGCCAGAAATTTCTTTTCTCCCCAATTCTGTTCAGTACCTCCTCATTAGTTACGCGATCCACCCACCTAATCTTCAGCATTCTTCTGTAGCTCCATATTTCAAAAGCCTCAATCCTCTTCCTGTTCGCACTGTTTATCGTCCATGTATCACTCCCATACAAGGCAACACTCCATACAAATGCCTTCAGAAAGGACTACCTTAGGTTTAAATCAATATTCGATGTTAACAAATTTCTCTTTTTCAAGAATGCTTTTCTACCCATTGCCATTCTGCATTTTATACCCTCTGTACTGCGACCATCATTTGTTACTTTACTGCCCAAGTAACAAAACTCATCTACCTCCTTTATTGCTTCGTTTCCCCAATCTAATTCCTTCAGCATCACCTGATTTTCTTACACTGCACTCCATTACCCTAGTTTTTCTCTTGTTATGTTCATCTTATATGCACCTTTCAGCACACTGTCCATCCCTTTCAACTGCTCTTCCAGGTCCTTTGATGTCTCTGGCAGAATTACTATGTCGTCTGCAAAACTCAATGTTTTTAATTCTTCACCCTGAACTTTAATTCCTTCTCCAAATTTCTCCTTGCTTTCCTTTATAGCTTGCTCAATGTACAAATTGAACAACAATGGAGAAAGACTACAACCCTGTCTTACTCCCTTTCCAACCACTGCATCCCTTTCATGCCCTTCAACTCTGACAACCGCTGTCTGGTTTTTGTACAAACTGTAAATAACCTTACGTTCTCTATATTTTACTCCTGCTTGCTTCATAACTTGAAAGAGTTTATTCCAATCAACATTGTCAAAAGCCTTCTCCAAATATACAAAATCTAGAAATGTAGGTTTGCCTTTTCTTAATCTATCTTTTAGGATAAGCCGTAAAGTGAGTATTGCCTCCCGTGTTCCTACATTTCTCCTGAACCCAAACTGATCTACCCCGAGGTCGGCTTCTACCAGCTTTTCCATCCTTCTGTATATAATTCGCGTTAATATTTTGCAGCCATGACTTATTAAACTGATGGTTCTGTAGTTTTCACACCTGTCTGCACCTGCTTTCTTAGGGATGGGGATTATAACATTGCCGGCCGCGGTGGCCGAGGTGACAGAGGCGCTCCAGTCACGGTCAGCACGGCCACTACGGTCGGGGGTTCGAATCCCCCCTCGGGCATGGATATTTGTGCCGTCCTAGTTCGTAAGTAGTTCATAAGTAGTTTGTAAGTTTAGGGACTGATGACCCCGTAGTTAAGTCCCATAAGCTTAACCAACATTTGAACATTTTTGATTATAACATTTTTCTTAAAGTCTGAGGGTACTTCATCTGTCTCATACATCTTACACACCAGGTGAGACACTTTTGTCATGGCTGGTTCTCCCAGAGACTTCAGTAGCTCTGAGGGAATATCATCTACTTCAGGGGCCTTGTTTCGACTTAGGTCTTTCAGGGCTCTGTCAAATTCTTCTCTCAGTACAGTATCTCCTATTTCATCTTCATCTACATCCTCTTCCCTTCCAACAATATTGTCTCGGAGTTCATTTCCTTTGTAGAGCTCCTCTATATACTCTTTCCACCTTTCAGCTTTCCCTTCTTTGCTGAGAACTGGTTTTCCATCAGTGTCCTTGATATTCATAGAGCAGTTTTTCTTATCTCCAAATGTTTCTTTTATTTTCCTGTAGGCTGTATCTGTTTTTCCCCTATTTATACATTCTTCTACATCCTTGCATTTGCCTTCTAGCCACTCCTGCTTAGCCATTTTCCACTTCCTGTCAATCTCATTTCTTAGTCGTCGGTACTCCATTTTTCCTGTTTCATTTACTGCATTTTTATATTTTCTCCTTTCATCGATTAAATTTAGTATCCCTGTGATATCCAAGGATTTCTTGTAGGTCTTTCCTTCCTACCTATTTTGTCCTCTGCTACCTTCACTATTTCATCTCTCAATTTTACCCATTCCTCCTCTACTGTTTTATTTTCCCCTGTTTCTGTCAATTGTTGCCTAAAGCCCCCTCTGAAATTCTTAAGAACCTCAGGTTCCTTCAATTTATCCAGGTCCCATCTCCTTATTTTCCTACCTTTTTGTAGTTTCTTTAGTTTCAGCCTACAGTTCATAACCAAGTTATGATCAGAGTCTATATCTGCCCCTGGGTATGTCTTACACTGTAGAACCTGGTTCCGAAATCTATGTCTTACCATTATAAAATCTATCTGGTATCTCCCGGTGTCTCCTGGTCTCTTCCACGTATACAACCTTCTTTTGTGAGTCTTGAACCAGGTGTTTGTTATAACTAAATTATGTTCTGTGCAAAATACTACCAGGCGGATTCCTCTTTCATTCCTTTTGCCCAGACCATATTCACCTACTATCTTTCCTTCCCTTCCTTGTCCTACTACCGAATTCCAGTCTCCCATAACAATTAAGTTTTCCTCTCCTTTTATTGTCTGAATAATTTCCTTTAGCTCCTCATATATTTCTTCGATTTCCTCATCATCGGCAGAGCTAGTTGGCATATAAACCTGTACTACTGTTGTCGGTGTTGGCTTCGTATCTATCTTGACAATGATAATGCGATCACTGCGCTGCTCACAGTAGTTTACCCGCATTCCTATTTTCTTATTCATTATCAATCCTACTCCTGCGGCACCCCCAATTGATTTTGTATTTGTAATCCTGTACTCACCTGACCAGTGGCCGAGGTGACTAAGGCGCTCCAGTCACAGTCAGCACGGCCACTACGGTCGGGGGTTCGAATCCCCCCTCGGGCATGGATATTTGTGCCGTCCTAGTTCGTAAGTAGTTCATAAGTCATTTGTAAGTTTAGGGATTGATGACACATAAGCTTAACAAACATTTGAACATTTTTTTTCACCTGACCAGAAATCCTGTTCATCCTGCCACCTAACTTCACTAATCCCCACTATATCTAACTTCAACTAATCCATTTCCCTTTTTAAATTTTCTAATTTTCCTACTCTATTAAGGGATCTAACATTCCACGCTCCGACCCGTAGAATGCCAGTATTGTCTTTCCTGATGATCACATCCTCCCGAGAAGTCCCCGCCCGGAGATCCGAACGGGGGGACTATTTTACCTCCGTAATATTTTACCCGAGAGAATGCCATCATCATATGTTCATACAGTAGAGCTGCATGTCCTCGGGAAAGGTAACGGCTGTAGTTTCCCCTTGCTTTCAGCCGTTCGCAGTAGCTGTGTGGCATAGCCATATTAGCAGATGTTACAAGGCTAGCTCAGTCAATCATCCAGACTGTTGCCCCTGTAACTACTGAAAAGGCTGCTGCCCCTCTTCAGGAACCACACGTTTGTCTGGCCTCTCCACAGATACCCCTCCGCTGTGGTTGCACCTACGGTACGGCTATCTGCATCGTTGAGGCACGCAAGCCACCCCACCTCGGCAATGTCTGTGGTTCATGAGACAACATATATCGAGACAACATACGTCTCTGGACATTGATTTATTGCCTGATGTTTTTCTGAATGTTTGCGAATCCTATAACTGAGTCGGATTGGAGTAGTAGGCTGATATTTACCTAGTGGTATGTGGTAAACCACGTGAAAACCACATCCACGCTAGCCGGTACACCGAACTACGTCGTTAATCCGCCAGAGCCGACATATCTCCCCGACCCGGTAAGTGACGCTTTAAGCCGCGTGGCTGACCAGGCATGTTCCAATGTCTGTAAACCTATTGGACTAAACTGCTATGGTCATCAGTTCCTACACTTACAAACTACTTAAACACTTATTTACAATAAGGACAACATACACACCCCTGCAGATAAATGTGAAAATTACAGAACAATCAGTTTAATAGTCATGGTTGCAAAATACTAACACGGATTATTTACAGACG
This sequence comes from Locusta migratoria, assembly GCA_026315105.1. Classification (NCBI taxonomy): domain Eukaryota; kingdom Metazoa; phylum Arthropoda; class Insecta; order Orthoptera; family Acrididae; genus Locusta; species Locusta migratoria. Next base: position 526,749,201 of record CM048746.1, read on the forward strand.
AATGGAAAAGCTTGTGGAATACAACCTTGGGGAAGATCAGTTTGGATTTAGGAGAAATGTAGGAACACGGGAGGCAATACTCGCATTACGACTTATCTTAGAAGATAGGCTACGGAAAGGCAAACCTACGTTTTAGTATTTGTAGATTTGGAGACAGCTTTTGTCAATATTGACTGGAATAAACTCTTTCAAATTCTGAAGGTAGCAGGGATAAAATATATGGAGCGAAGAGTTATATTCTACCTATACAAAAACCAGACAGCGGTTATAAGAGCCGAAGGGCATGAAAGGAACGCAGAGGTGGGGAAGGGAGTAAGACAGGGTTGTAGCCTTTCCCCCAATGTTGTTTCGATCTGTACATTGAGCAAGCAGTGAAGGAATGCAAGGAGAAATTTGGAGAGGGAATTAAGTTCAGAGAGAAGAAATAAAAACTTTGCGGTTTGCCGACGACATAGTAATTCTGTCAGAGACCGCAAAGGATCTAGAAGAGTAGTTGAATGGAATGGAATGAAAAGAGGGTATAAGATGAACATCAACAAGAGAAAAACAAGGATCATGGAATGTAGCGTCAGAAAGTGAGGGTTACTGAAGGAATGAGATTAGGTAATGAAACACTGAAAGTTGTAGATGAGGTTTGTTATATGAGTAGCAAGATAACTTCTGATGGCCGAAGTAAAGAAGATATAAAATGAAGAATGGCTATGGGAAGAAAAGCGTTTCTGAAGACCCGATATTTGTTGACATCCAATATTAATTTAAATGTTAGGAAGTCCTTTCTGAAAGCATTTGTCTGGAGTGTAGCATTGTATGGGAGTGAAACGTGGACGATAAGGAGTTCAGACAAAAAGATGACAGAAGCTTTTGAAATGTGGTGCAGGCATTCTCACACTTCAATCGGTTTCGTATAGCGAGGGGGCGTCCATTAAGCACGTGATGTGATTCGCCACCATCTCAATCTCACGTGATATTTTTCGAAATTCGTATTTTAGTCTAAATACGTTAATCTGTGCTTCACTACCTTGGATTTATTATAAAAGAAAGACAAAAGGTGCTTATTTTTCATTGGACGTGTTAAGACTTGTACAAATAATACAAAATATAAATAATACAAATAATATAACATCTTGTCTTAGAAAAATTATTTCATAACAAAACTCGTAAAATTATATCATTTTAAGCAGCAAGTTTGTAATACCTCTTTTCATGATCTTTTAGGATTACAAGTATAGGAGATGGGCAAGATTATGAAAGATTTGTTTCAGATATGTCAAAATTCAGGCAGGAGTAGTTTCATAAGCAGGAGTCTTTCCTTCAAGTAATGCTACAGTAAAAGGACATCCATTATAATCGCGGGTGAAAAGAACGCTCGTATAGCCGTAGTCGAGCGGACTGGCCTGGGCTTCTACTCACGCACGCGAGAGTGGCGGCCAGGTGGCCATCACTGTGGCTGCCGCGCGTGAAAAGTAAAGTTCGTACGTCTTTAGAGCAACAATCGAGAAGCTACTGTGTTACTATGGGATGTCTCCACAAGGGCTATTAATATTATTCTGTAGGATTTGGTCATGTTTTACACGTGGAACATGTTCTACTTAATAAAATCTTCTCGAGCTTCCTGCCGCGTCAAGTGGTTGTGAACTCACGAGCTTTCGGCCAAGTTCTCCTTGGCTATTGTCAAGTGGTAATATGACTGCTGTATCGCCGTCGCCTTGCCGTTATATAGCCGCGCTGCTGGCTATGACGTCACTGGAGCCTTCTGCTTCGCCATATAAGACAATGTTTACATCCTGAGTCGACTGCGTCCGCTTTTGGCTGCTGGTTATGACGTCACTGGGGCTAGCTTCTTCGTCCCGTGTCCGCCGCGTCTGCTTCAACCTCGCTATGGCCGGGTCCCACACTGTGCTGAGCTGCAAACCGACGTCCTTATTAATGGTGTATATTTTGTTTTCAATAGCTTCCTTTATAACGCTATCCCAATATTCTTTTGTTTTAGCAATGACAGATGTTTCATCGAACAGAATTCGATCTCGATTCTCTAAAGAAGGTTCTGCCACGGCTGATTTTTCCGGGTAGCGAAGACGTAAGCACCTCTCGTGTTCTGTCCGGCGTTGCTACACAGTGCGTACAGTTTGTCCAGTATAATAGCAGCCACTCTCACATGGTATTTTATATACTCCTGGTGTTTCGAGACCGAGGTCGTCTTTTACTGGCCTCATCATATGTCGAATTGAAATCAAAATATCTGAGAACACCATTAATAAGGACGTCGGTTTGCAGCTCAGCACAGCGTGGGACCCGGCCATAGCCCGGTTGAAGCAGAAAATGTAAAATGTTTGTAAATCTATCGGACCAAACTGCGTGGTCATCAGTCCGTAGCTTACAAACTACTTACACTTATGTAAACTAACCTAAGGACAATACACATACACCCATGCCCCAGGGAGGATTCGAACCTCCACGGCGAGCAACCGGGCGCTCCGCAGCGAGGTACTTTAGATCGCTCGGCTACTCCACCGCGGCGGTTGAAGCAGACGCGGCGGACACGGGACGAAGAAGCGAGCCCCAATGACGTCACAGCCAGCAGCCAAAAGCGGACGCAGCCGACTCAGGATATTGCCTTATGTGGCGAAGCAGAAGGCTCCAGTGACGTCACAGCCAGCAGCGCGGCTATATAACGGCAAGGCGACGGCGATACAGCAGTCATTTTACCACTGGACAATGGCCAAGGAGAACTTGGCCGAAAGCTCGTGGGTTCACAACCACTTGACGCGGCTGGAAGCTCGAGAAGATTTTATTAATTCATATCGCCGCGAGACCATTCACTCATACATGTTCTACTTAATGTAACCAAGTTATCTCGTAGTTTTATACTGTTTCTTGTAGAAAAAATTATGTGAGATTTACAGCGTCCCCCCCCCCCCCTCCCTGTCCCTTACGTGAGATTTGGTGAGATTCGGGTCGAAGCCCCCCTCCTCCAACACACTTAACGGACGCCCCCTGCTTCTGCATTCGGTGCTCTGATAATAACGTCTAAGTGCCTGTCACAGGGTTCTTAGAATAACCTTCAGCTATTTATCTACCATCCCACTCTCCAATAGCACACGTTCGACAGAGAGCGAAGGTCAGAAGCCACATTGGGAAAGGGGAAGGAGCTGGTGTTGATGGAGATGCTGGTGGATACGGCGGGAGAGAATGGTTTCCAGGACCTTGCTGAACACTGAGGTGAGGCTGATGGGGCGGTAGGAGGAGGCGTTGGAAGGAGGCTTGCCAGATGTAAGGAACATGAGGATGTGGGAGGTCTCCCACAGAGCGAGAAAAGAGCCGGTCTAAAAGATGACATTGTATACAGAAGCAAGAGCGGCATGGAATGCGGAAGAACATGCACGGAGGTGTCAGTAGGTTAGGCGGTCGTGACCAGGACCGGTGTTGAAGATTGGTATGGAGTAAGTTCTATGCCAAGGGCGGTAAGTTCTGCTGGGGCATGTGGTCCAAGCATTGAATGTCGGGAGCGAGCAGAGGGGCAGAAGTGTCTGTACACTCATGGATGCCTTACTGGCATTGTCGAGGAAGGGAAGGAGGAGGAGTGTGTCCCGGTCACAGGTCCACAGGAAGAAACGGTGGAGTCGCGGGATTTGCGGAGCAAGAGTACAGTCTGTGGAAGGCGGGTGGGGCGGTGTCCGTGGATGACATTGGTGGGAATGTGGGCAGCATCAGCAACGTTCTTGTGAAGGAAGGGGTGTGGAGAGATAGAGGATGACTGACGACTGAGGCGTCTATGGAACGAAGATAGGCATCCCAGTCGGCATGCGGGAGTAGAATGAGCAATCTTGGGAGCGGATTTTGGGGCAAGGGGCGCAGTCGGGGCGACCATGGGGGTCTATTATGAGGAGGACGAGAGCATGGTCGCTGCCAATAAGGTCGAGGACTTCCGCCTACGGGCGGCCCAGAAGGTTGGGATAGCCGAGGACAACATTGGAGGTGGTGTTGCTTTCAGGTCATATGGGTTTTGGGAGGATAACGGAGTCGCCCCTAAGCAAGGCGACAGACTGACGCCACCGCCAGAATTCACCAACTGGTTGGAAAGAAAGGTTTAGGTCAACGTCAACTACATAGGTCGTGAAGGATACAGTTGATGTGGGAGAAGAAATCGTAGGAGAGGGAAGAGCTACGCTGATATAAATAGTAAGGAATGGGAGGAAGAGGCTAAGGATGAGGTGTTTGGGGGGATTGTTCAGGAGAGGTTGTAGCCAGACAGGGTGGTGGTGGCGATGGCCAATCTAAATCAAATGTTCAAATGTTTGTTAAGCTTATGGGACTTAACTACGGGGTCATCAGTCCCTAAACTCACAAGCTACTTATCATCTACCTTATACTAAGGACGGCACAAATATCCATGCCCGAGGGGGGATTCGAACCCCCGACCGTAGTGGCCGTGCAGACCGTGACTGGAGCGCCTCAGTCCCCTCGGCCACCGCGGCTGGCGATGGCAAATCTCCACTCCATCTTGACCAATGGGCGGGGGGGTCATCACTGAAGTGGAGGAGGTAAAGAGAGGTGATGACGGAATGGTAGGGTTGGTGCCCACTTTATGGGAGGGTATGCATGTAGAGGGGATGCTTGGTAGGTAGGGTGCGAATTTTATTGTATAGGAGGGCGTAGGGTGGGTGTGCCATGGGGGACTGTGGGAGGGGGAGATGAAGGGATGATAGGGAGGAGGACCGTATAACATGATACTCGAATACACATTATACGTCCTGAGAATAATTTTCATAAGTATATGTTACATTGTTACGAAGTTTAGTGATGATTTTATCGTAAGGTAATGTTTCTTTATTCGTTAATCGAAGACTTGAAATTTAAAAAAAAAGGCTGTAAGTACCAAAATCATGAAAGAGCGAAGAATGGAACTACACAAGAATAACAATGAGGAAAAAAGGTTCGGAAGACAGAGCGTTTCGTATGTTAACTGCAGCTATTTCACCGCCTGCTATCTGTTGAGTGCATTTGATACAATTTCTACATTCGTTGCTGTGTGCACACTTAATGCGTGGCAGTTTCTGCTTTTTACACATAATATGGCTTGGTATGCAGATTTTGTTTCATAGAAAACTTCAATATTGTTATGGGACCAAGAACTTTTTTCTTATTTCACGTCTTAAATTTATGTACGTACTTTCTTCATTTGTTATAACAAATGAAAATGGGCGCTGCGTAAAACATATTTTTTTATTAAATATTTGTATAATAGCAGGACTCTTAAAAGCGTCCGACACAACTCATTTATAGGATGTTTACGAGTCTAGCCACACAGTTACTCTGAACATTCGAAAAGTGATTCTTCCGCTTGTGTATTAGAAGAGTGTAACACATTCCTCTTCATAAATAAATAATTTTGAAAAAAAATCATTCTTGTCTTAAGAGCCGTATAATATTTTTATCTACAACTGTGAACATGGCTGGTTAACAGCAACCGTAATCCAACTATTTTTAACAATTTTATATAACAGCCAACCGGTTGCATAGTTTTAAAGTACTTGACCTAGGTTTCGTTGTCGCTAGGGACAACTTCATCAGAAGAAAAAAAATTACCTAAAAATGATAACAGAATAAATATCTTATATAAAGAAAGATTTTTACACAGGCTGAACAGTAAAAACATCAGTACTTACATGAAACACATGACGTCAAAAATATTACGAGCAGAATTGCTCAAGTCGATTACAATAAAAAAAACTAACATTCTTGCCATGCAAATAAAATCAGTGTGGTGTGAAGGGCAGAAAGGAACTGTCTACGAGGCATCAAACATGTAGCCACGTAAACGTGTTCTAGGGCGCGCCACAAGTCACGTGGGCAGTACTAATGTTACATGATTACGAACGTAATAGTTTGCATTTGTGAAAGGTTAGACAAAAATTGTTTACAATATTATATTCCAGGATTAAATGAATATTCTAAGTAGGAGAAAATCGTCAGAAGTATGCAAAGCATACGTACCTACAAAAGACATACATTAATTAGCGAAGTAGTATAAGCAATTGTGTATACAAAACCATTTTACAAAAAAACTGACAAGATCACGGTATAACATAAATAACGAATTAAAGTGAATGAAGTACAACCAATTAAAGGACAAAGCAATGTTACTGAAGTGGAAGAGGGAAACAGAAAACCAATAAAAGAATCACCACTTTAGGTTCCAGTCAAATCTCCAACGAAAAACGTTCTTTTCAATACTGTTTTTAGGTAATGTATCGTACAGGATTCAGCGTATGTTATCTAAGAAATACCGGTGCATAGTTGCTTTCTCCACAAACAATAATTCACAAAAAAATCTAATTCATAATTTAAAAGCTTTAAACGAACCCTTACGTAGCTCAGGAGTGTACAAAATTGCCTGCGACACATGCTCAGCATTTTATATTGGACAGACAGGCAGAGCTTTTAAAGTAAGGTACAAAGAACACTTCTTAGGGAAAAAAGGTACTAATGTCAGTAATTCAACTTGGAGTCAAATATTTAGTTTGCTAATCTCCTGTTGATGGCAGCAACTGCCGAAACCAGTTGAGTATAAGAAATAAAAATATTATGCAGTTCTTGGCACAAGAACGATTTTTCCCAAACACATTTCTGCTGTAGATTGACACCTCAAAAGAGCATTAATAAATAAAAACTTATAACGTGCATTTTTGAAAGTAGTCTGTGTGTTAATCCAGAACATAGCTAGTCCACGTGAAATTTCACCCAAATCCGTGCTGTAGTTTCATCGTGATGCGATAACAAACGTACAATGTAATATGTATAAGAATTTGACATCCTTTGTCGATAGCTCTCAATATTTCACGCGAGGAAAGAGCCAGCAGTGTTTCAGAACAACGTTATATTGGGTAAATACATCGTTCTGTTGGAGGTGAGTGATAATATTTGTAACAGTATATGTTCGAAACCATGCTGTAATACGACGATAACGATATAGACCTGTAATTAACTAAGGCTGCGCAGGAGTAGCCGAGGGCACTAAGGCACCCGCTGCGGAGTGCGCGGTTTCTCCCTGTCGAAGGTTGGTTTCTTCCTAGGGCATGTGGGCGTGTGTGTGTATGTGTGTGTGTGTGTGTGTGTGTGTGTGTGTGTGTTATCCTTAGCGTAAGTTAGTTTCCGAAGTGTGCACGTTTAAGGACTGATGACCTGCTTTAAGGCACCGCTCTGCAGAGCGCGTGGTTGCTCGCCGTTGGAGGTTCGAGTCCTCCCTGGGACATGGGTGTGTGTGTTTGTCCTTAGGTTAGTTTACCTTAGTTTAAGTAGTTTGTAAGCTACGGACTGGTGACCACGCAGTTTGGTCCGATAGATTTACAAAAATTTGAACATTTTTTATTTTATTTTATCTTTTTTTATGGCCTGCTTAAGTCGTTCCCTTAGGTCTTACATTGAAGGATTAAAGTGCGCCAAGCCACTGGGACACCGTTCTTCGCGATCGCTTTGAAAAACATTCTAGACACTCCCAGCGAATTATTTCGCCACCCAGATCACCCTACATCAATCCCATCAAACATTTATGACTCATAATCTAGAGGTCAGTTCGCTCACAAAATTTTTCACTGCCAACACTTTCACAATTAAGCATAGTTATGACTCAATAACTCTGCAGGAGACTTTCAACGACTTGTTCTTAGCACGTCGAGCCGCTGCACTTCGACGGTCTTAAGGAGGTCCGGCACCACATCTCGAGGCATCACATTACTTTTGTCATTTCAGTGTATCTTCATATGCATGCTCTTACCTCCCTATTCGACTGAAGATTACAATCAAAAATCTCATCAACAAATAAAACATTAATGAGTAAACAAAGAACAGGGGAGGACGCATTAAGTGGAAAAAATGTTCAAATGTTTGTAGAACTTATGGGACTTAACTACGGGGTCATCAGTCCCTAAGCTTACAAACTACTTATGAACTAGCTAAGACTAAGGACGGCACAAATATCCATGCCCGAGGGGATTCGAACCCCCGACCGTAGTGGCCGTGCAGACCGTGACTGGAGCGCCTCAGTCCCCTCGGCCACCGCGGCCGGCACGCATTAAGTGGATATTTAATCAAAGACGGATTATTAAGTACAATCTGTGAAAACAACAAACATGTACAATCCACACTGCGACTACATCTCGATGTCCATTTGCGGAAATCCATGCCCTGGTGGAAACTGCAGTTGCACTAATCGATTAAGAGTTGGTGCAAGTGCCAAAAAAACTGTGACGCCAGCGCGCCTGCTTGCGAGCTCCGTCACGGACATCATATATCACCCGCCGGAGTTCCCCTTCCTAGAAGCACAGTAGTTTCCAGATGCGTCATCTCCACTCTCTGTATTCCAAAAACACATCTCTCGTTATTGCAGCACTGACGCATCTCCTCGTCTGCTGAACTATTTTTGACTGTACTAGTACAAAAAGAAAAGTCTCATCGAAGATCGACACTTTTTCGGCATCTGATGTTAATTTCTTTAATGGTTTGTACTGTTCATAAATATTTCCCTAAAAACCTGATACTCCCGAGCAAAACCATGGACAAGAGGAGAAACAAGCAGTTCAATAAGTTTAATAATTCTTATGCAGTGTTGAGATACAGTACATCGGGGTAGCGCTTTAATAAATGTATTTGAAAAGCCTGAGTGCAGAATCGCAGTTTTGTGGGTGTTAGTATCTATTTCCTATTCGTGCTAGGATCATAGAGAAAAGGCCAATTCACACTGCTTGTCACGTCACGGCACCCTGTAAAGGTGTGTTAATGAGTTACCATCTGTGATGTCTAAGGTCATAGTTTTTTCTGTCAACTTAGTGTGGTAAAGTGCTGGAAAGCGAAATAACATTTCAGAATAACGACATCCATTAGAAAGCGAAAATGTATACATCAAAAATATCTTACGATAAATATAAGGGAATAAACATTTTTAATTTTATTTATTTATTTATTTATTATTGTTATTATTATTATTTTATGGGATGAATATTGCTTCATTAATTTAAATTCTTTTTCATAAACACTGTTTCAGTGACAGTCTTCTTAATCTGTTGTAAAACATAAACCATTTATAGGTTTAAGATCTCCGACCTCGATATTGAAAGGGAAAAAAATCGCACTGGCGTGTTTTACAGCCCACTTTAGATTTGCCTGTAGGTTTATAATTTTTTGCAAACATTTCTGACACAACTACTAAAAATATAAATAATAAAAACTGATGGACGATATGATTCCGACTCTACTATTGTGATAATATTTATGCATCAAACACGTAATATTCTTTCTGACCGTATTTTAACAAACACCCAAAATTATTTGATATTTGAGTTTAGATTTGACAAAAATAGTCTTTTTTGAACGTTTACCACTTTAAAATATTTTAATACCTCACCCCATTTTCATTTTCACTTATTTACTCATCTCACGGAACAATCTTATTGTATAGAGATGATAGATCCCAAGATCGCAGGTTTTATTTATTCAAGACGACCGATTTCGTCACTCTATGGTGTCATCATCTGGTCTCATTGACATTAAACTGCTTTAATATAGTGCTCCACATAAAATATGGTAGGTGTACTGGATGATAGTTATATAGAAAATGATGCTCTGGTGGATAGATATAAAATGGGTGGCTGGTCAAAATTAAAACAATAAAATATACATCCACCCCCATGAACCACAGACATTGTCGAGGTGGGGTGGCTTGCGTGCCTCGACGATGCAAATAGCCGTACCATAGGTGCAACCACAGTGGAGGGATATCTGTGGAGAGGCCGGACAAACGTGGTTCCTGAAGAGGGGCCTTTTCAGTAGTTACAGGGGCAACAGTCTGGATGATTGACTGAGCTGGCCTTGTAACATCAGCTAACGTGGCTTTGCCATGCAGTTACTGCGAAAGGCTGAAAGGAAGGGGAAAATACAGTCGTTACTTCTCCCGAGGACATGCAGCTCTACTGTATGACTACATGATGATGGCGTCTTCTTGGGTAAAATATTCCGGAGTTAAAATAGTCCCTCATTCGGATCCCCGGGCGGGGACTACTCAGGAGGATGTCGTCCTCAAGAAAAACAAAACAGGCATTCTACGGGTCGGAGCGTAGAATGTTAGATCCGTTAATCGGGTAGGTAAGCTAGAAAATTTGAAAAGAGAAATGGATAGGTTAAAGTTAGATATGGTAGGGATTGGTGACGTTCGGTGGCAGGATGAACAGGATTTCTGGTCAGGTGAGTACAGGGTTATCAATACAAAATCAGTTGGTGGTAACGCAGGGGTAGGTCTGATAATGAATAAGAAAATAGGAATGCGGGTAAGTTACAATGAACAGCATAGTGAACACATTATCGTAGTAAGCCAACACCGAACACAGTTGTGCAGGTTTATATGCCAACTATCACGGCTGATGATGAGGATATCGAAAAAATGTATGAGGAGATAAAAGAAATCATTCAGAAAGTTAAGAGAGACTAAAACTTGATTGTGATGGGGGACTGGAATTCGGTAGTAGGAAAGGGAAGAGAAGGAAATGTAGTAGGTGAATATGGACTGGGGAAAAGGAATGAAAGAGGAGATCGCTTGGTAGAATTTTGCGCAGAGCACAATTTAATAATCACCAACACTTGGTTTAATCATCTTGAAAGTAGGCTGTAAACGTGGAAGAGACCAGGAGACACTGGAAGGTACCAGATTGACTTTATAATGGTAAGGAATAGATTTAGAAACCAGGTTCTAAACTGTAAGACATATCCAGGGGCAGATGTACACTCTGACCATAACTTATTGGTTATGAACTGCAGATTAAAACTTAAGAGACTGCAGAAAGGTAGAAAGGTTAGGAGGTGGAACCTGGACAAATTGAAGGAACCAGAGGTGGTTGAGAGTTTCAGAGGGAGCATTAGGCAAGGATTGGCTGAAACGGGGGAAAGTATAATACGGTAGAAGCAGAATGGGTAGCTCTGAGAGATAGGGTACTGACGGCTGCAGAGGATCATATAGGCAGAAGGACTAGGCCTAATAGAAATCCCTGGATAACACAGGATATACTGAACTTCACTGATGAGAGGAGAAGATATAAAAATTCTGCAAGTGAAACAGGAAAAAAGGAGTAAAAACGTCTGAAACATGAGATTGACTGGAAGTGCAGACTGGCTAAGCAGGAGTGGCTACAGGACAAATGCAGAACCGTAGAAGAATGCATAACTAGGGGAAAGACAGATACCGCCTACAGGAAAATAAAAGAGATATTTGGAGATAAGAAAAGCAGCTGTATGATTATCAAGAACTCAGACGGAAAACCAGTACTTAGCAAAGAGGGGACAGCTGGTGGAAGGAATATATAGAAAGCCTATACAAAGGAAATAACCTTGAAGGCAGTATCCTAGAAATGGAAGACGAAGTGGAGGTGATGTGATACTGCGAGAAGAATTTGACAGAACGCTGAAGGACTTGAGTCGAAACAAGGCCCCTGGAGTGGATGATATTCCGTCTAAACTGCTGATATCGTTAGGAGAGGCAATCGTGAAAAAATTGCAGGGTAAGATGTATGAGACAGGGGAAATACCCTCCGACTTCAAGAAGAAGACCTTAATTCCAATTCCAAAGAAAGGAAGTGCAGACCAGTGTGAAACTTACAGAACTTACAGAACTATCAGTTTAATAAGTCATGGTTGCAAAATACTAACACGAATTAGTTACAGACGAATGGAAAAACTGGTGGAATCCAACCTGGGGGAACATCACTTTGGATTTAGGAGAAAATTAGGAACACGGGAGGCAATACTCACATTACGACTTATCCTAGAAGATAGGCTTCGAAAAGGAAACCTACGTTTTTAGAGTTTGTAGATTTAGAGAAAGCTTTTGACAATGTCGACTGGAATACACTGTTCCAAATTCTGAAGGTAGCAGGGGTAAAATATAGAGAGCGAAGAGTTATATTCAACCTATACAAAAACCAGACAGCGGTTATTAGAGTCGAAGAACAAGAAAGGGATGCCGAGGTTGGGAAGGGAGTAAGACGGGGTTGTAGCCTTTCCCCAATGTTGAGCAGGCAGTGGAGGAATGTAAGGAGAAATTTGGAGAGGGCATTAAAGTGCAGGGAGAAGAAATAAAAACATTGGGGTTTGCTGATGACATAGTAATTCAGTCAGAGACCGCAAAGGATCTGGAAGAGCAATCAAATAAAATAGACAGTGTCTTGAAAGGAAGATATAAGATGAACATTAACAAAAGTAAAACGAAGGTAATGGAATGCAATGTCAGAAAATCAGGCGATGCTGAAGGAATTAGATTAGGTAATGAGACAATAAAAGTAGTAGATGAACTTTGTTATTTGGGTAGCAAGATTACTTCTGATGGCTGAAGTAAAGAAGATATAAAATGCAGAATGGCCATGGGAAGAAAGCATTTCCAAAGAAGCGAAACTTGTTAACATCCAATATTAATTTAAATGTTAGGAAGTCCTTTCTGAAAGCATTTGTCTGGAGTGTAGCATTGTATGGGAGTGAAACGTGGATGATAAGGAGTTGAGATAAAAAGATGATAGAAGCTTTTGAAATGTACTGCTACAGACGAATGATGAAAATTAGATGGGTAGATCATGTAACTAATGAGGAGGTGCTTAACTGAATCGGAGAGAAAAGGAGTTTCTGGCATATCCTGACTAAGAGAAGGGATAGATTGGTTTGACACATAGTGAGACATCAAGGAATTGTCAACTTAGCATTAGAAGTAAGCGTGTGGGGTAAAAATCGTAGAGGGACGAATATAGTAAGTAGATTCAAAAGGATGTAAGTTGCCGAACGTATTCTCAGATGAAGAGACTTGTACAGGACAGGGTAGCGTGGGGAGCTGCATCAAACCAGTCTGTGAACTGAAGACCACAACAACAACAAAATATAGATATAATGAGTGAATATATATATTGTGATGCTACAGTGAAGATCCCTGGATCCTTAAATAAATGTTTGCAGGATGATCTTACATGGACTCCAGCAATTATTCTGATTACACGCTTTTGTGCAATGAATACTTTTTTTACTTAATGTTAAATTTCCCCAGAATATGATCCCACATGAAAGCAGTGAATGAAGATAGGCATAGTGAGATGTATATCACCAAATTTTGGAGATAGCATAATTTTCTGAAACACATCATTTACAACTTCAGCAGTTAATTCCTGCTTGTCAGGCATGATAGCTATACTTGTATCATCAGCAAAATGAAATAGCTTAGCATCTTCGTGACTATAGAATGACGAGTGACTTTGCAGGTGACAGCATGCCAACCACATATGATCAGTGCCTTGCCAACTCGACCCAACTTATATTTCTGATGAAGGGCCAAACAAAATGCAAAACAATTAAACCATTTTCCACCTCATGATGACTTGTTAATTAAGTGACTTAACAGTCTTTGTGCATTACTGCTGCAGTTATTTTCAATGGTCGCAATATTATTATATTACTGTCATTGGTTAAATATGTATAAAAAATAGAGATGGTTTAACTTACCAGGCGAAAAAGCACAGGTTCACTGATAGACACACAAATGCTAACTTTCATAACTGTTAGTTGCTTCATCAGAAAAGAGGAAGGAAGGAGGAGAAAAAAGGGAACGATGCGGGAGTGGGTGAGGAGTCATTCCAGTACCAGGAGCGGAAGGACTTACCCTAGGGGAAAAAGGACAGCCGGCCGCGGTGGCCAAGGAGACTGCGGCGTGTCAGTCACGGTCTGCACGGCCAATACGGTCGGGGGTTCAAATCCCCCTCGGGCATGGATATTTGTGCTGTCCTTAGTGTTAGCTAGTTCGTAAGTAGTTTGTAAGTTTAGGGACTGATAGCCCCATAGTTAAGTCCCATAAGCTATACAAACATTTGAAAAAGGACAGATAAACAAACACACACACACACACACACACACACACACATATATATATATATATATATATATATATATATATATATATATATATATATATATACGCTCACCAAGGCAGACATATGTAAAATGCAAAGAAGTTGGAAAGAGATGTTAGTCGAGGCAGATGCTCTGTGCAAAGATCAGAGGCAATGATGATGTTGAATGGTGAGCAAGAATTTGACATTAACGGCGATCGATGTGCTGGCTGTGCACCAAGGCATGCTTAGCCACAGGCTCATCCTCATTACCAACAAACACTGCCTGCCTGTGTCCAGGCATGTGAATGGATAGTTTGTTGCTGGTCATCCCACATAGAAGGCTTCACAGTGCAGGTATGTCAGTTGGTAAATCCCATGGGTGCTATCGAAAGTGGCTCTGCCCTTAATCTTGTACAACTTCTGGGTTACAGGGCCGGAATAAGTGGTGTGAAGGTGCATAGGACAGATTTTACGCTGGGGGCAGTTACGTGGGTAGGAGCTGGAGGGTAGGGAAGGTGGTTTGGGGATTTCATAGGAATGAATGGGAAGGTTTGAAGGTTAGGTCGGCGGCGGAAAGACACTCTCGATAGAGTGGGAAGGATTCATGAAGAATGGATCTCATTTCGGGGCAGGATTTAAGGAAGTTGTATCCCTGCTGGAGAACCACATTCAAAGTCCGATCGAGTCCCGGAAAATATCCAGTGCCAAGAGGTGCATTTTTGGGGTTACTCTGCGGAAAGTTCTGGATTTGGGGGGATGAGGAAGTCGCCCTGGCAATTTGCTGCCCCTGGTGTAAAACCTGTTTTATGCACCCTCCCACAAACATTTATTCCAGCCCTGTAACAGAGACACTAGCGATAGCACCCACGAGATTTACCAACTGCCATGCCTGCACTGTGAAGCCTTCTGTGTGGGAATGACGAGCAACAAACTGTCCATTCACATGAAAGGTCACAGGCAGATAGTGTTTGTTCGTAATGAGGATCACCCTGTGGCTAAGCATTCCTTGGTGCACAGCCAGCGCATTTTGGCACCGTGTTACACCGTCAACATCATATGGATACTTCCCAATGATACCATCCCTTCGGAATTCCAGAGGTGGGCACTTGCCCTTCAGCATGTTCTCTCTTCCTATTGCCCACCTGGTCTCAACCTCCTCAAATTCCCGCCCACCATTCAACAACATCTTTGCCCCTGATCTCTGGACAGAGCCTGTGCTTCGACTGGCATCTCTGTCCAACTTCTTTTCTTTCTACATATGTCTGCCTTGGTGTGTTTGCGTGTATATGTGTGTGGGTGTGTGTGTTTGTTCACCTATCCTTTTTCCCCTAAGGTAAGACCTTCCACTCCCAGGACTGGAATGACTCCTCACTCACTCCCGCATTGACCTCTTTTTTCCCCTCCTTCCTACCTCTTTTCTGATGAAACAACTAACGGTTGTGAAAGTTTAGCTTTTGTGTGTTTGTGTGTGTTTTTATTTGTGTGTCTATTGACGAACCTGTGCTTTTTCACCTGGTAAATTAAGCCATCTGTATTTTTTATATATAATTTTCCTACCAGAAATGTTTTCCTCTATAATATTCATGTCATTGCTTAAATATTGTTATGTTAAAAAAAGAATTAATCAATAACCTGATATAATTTTAATCAATGTATAACAATACCTTTTTACTACTGTATCATGGTAGTTTGCAGATGGTAACACGTATTCAAGGCAATATTATTTTTACTAAACTAATAACAACACCATTTTATTTGTAGATCATAGTAGTTTGCTGTGGTTTGAGGGTTTTCAGTTTTATTTCTTTAAAATCCGAAGTTTATGAGAATCATTGAAATGTTTAAGGAGTAATGCATCGGCTTTGATGGAGTCATACCAGCATATGACAATATGTCTACAAATTACACATTCACATTTATTATTCCTGGTAGCAAAACCATGGCCTTTGGAGGAAAAGCTTTTCTGAAGAAGCGAAACTTGTTAATATCCTATATTAATAAAATATTAGGAAGGCCTTTCTGAAAGCATTTGTCTGGAGTGGAGCATTGTATGGGAGTGAACAATAAGGAGTAAAGAGAAAAAGATGATAGAAGCTATCGAAATGTGGTGCTAGAGACGAATGATGAAGATTAGATGGGTAGATCACGTAACAAATAAGGTGGTGCTCAACAGAATTGGAGAGAAAAGGAGTTTCGGGCATATCCTAACTAAGAGGACAGATTGGTGGGACACATTCTGCGGCATCAAGGAATCGTCAACTTAGCATTAGAAGGAAGTGTGTGGCGTGAGGGAAACCAAGGGACGAATGCAGCATACAGATTCAAAAGGATGTAGGTTGCCATACATACTCTCATATGAAGAGACTTGCACAGGACAGTATAGCGTAGAGAGCTGCATCAAACCAGTCTGCAGACTGAAGACCGCAACAACAACAGAAAAACCATACATCAAATACTTTGTTGATAAAACTCTTTTGGGTATTGGGACGATGCGGTCCAATACTCAAAAGAGTTTTATCAACAATGACAACGACTGCAGAAGCCTTCGTTTACCAAACACTTTGTCAAAAAGTCTTTTCTTTCAGTTTTGATTCGTTTCTGTTACTGCAACTTTCATCAGATGTGAATGGTTGCAAAGATCTTAGATACCTCTAAAAATTAAACTTTGTCCCACACAGGCTTCTAGGGCCCATTGGGTACCAACCGGCTGCTGTGTCTTTGTCATCTCAGAGGTGTCACCTGGTGCAGTACATACGGGGACGTGGTCAGCGCCTTACACTCCCGACCGTTGTGTCGGTTTTCGAAACTGATGCAACTACTTCTCAATCAGACACCTCCTCAATTGGCCTCAAAAGGACTGAGTGCATCCCGCTTGCCAACAGTGTTCAGCATACCCGGACGGTTACCCATGCAAGTGCTAACCAAGCCTAACAGTGCTTAACTAAGGTGATGTAATGGGAACCTGTGTACCCACTGCATCATGGCCGTTGGGTAGATACATCTTAAGAAATAAAATTGGATACTTTGCCTTTGGAATCACTGACATAGACGGACATGTGCTTTTTCACCAGTTCAAAAAGGCTGAAAAACACTGCCCTATTCAATACTCCATTATTGCCAGATCTGATGTAAAGCTTGTTACTTCAAAATCATACTTTCTCCTTGGTCTACCCTGACTCTTCCTACCCTCTAATGCTGAACCCATGAGTCTCTTAGGTAACTTTACTTTTCCCATGCATGTTACATGACCCCACCATCTCAGCCTGCTCGCTCCAACTGTTTCATCTGTGGTGCTCGTTCAAGGTTTTCTTTGATTTACTCCCATCTGTTAGTATCTGCAACAATCCTTACTCATATCTGTAACCTCAATCTGCTCTGCTAACAAAGTCTTGGCACTGACTTCCTTCTTACAGAAGAGTGTAGTTCATAGCTGAGCTACACCATGATTCCGGGTTTTTCACTACATTGCCATCCTGTGACAAAATACATCCTAAGTACTTGACACTGTCTACCTGTTCTAACTTTGTTCCTCTTATTTGGCACTCAGTCTCTTTCCGCCAGTCATTACTTTCGTGTTGGAGATGCTAATCTTCATACCATAACCCTTACATATCTGATCTAGCTCTGAAATATTGGACTGCAACCTTTCAATCGAATCTGCCATTACAACTAAGTCATATACATATGTTAGACAGCTTATTTTGTTTTCACCTTGTTAAATCTCACCATGTGTCACCACTATTGTTTTTAACATATGGTCCACAAATAGTATGAACAACAGTGGCGGCAGGTTATAGCCTTGTCTCATCCCTAAAACTACCATGAACTATGAACTCAGTTTACCATCAACTCTAACTGCTGGCTGACATCATACATAAAGAGTTTTGATTGCCTGCAGAAGTTTGCGTCCTAATCCACAATCTTGTAGAACTGAAAATAGCTTCCTTCTATGAACAGCTATACGCCTTTCCTACATCTATAAAACATATATACAAATCCTGTTGCACTCATAGCACTTTTCCATTATCAACAATAGGCTAAAGTTCTAGTCATGACAGCATCTTTGAGGCCTAAACACACACTGATTTTCATCCAACTTCTCTTCAACTAATAATCGCACATTCTTCCAAAAATATCTGAGAATATTTTGCCCACGAAGGTAATTAATGAGATACCTCTGTAGTTGTTACAATCTTACCTGTTTCTGTGCTTGAAAATTGGTGTGATTACTGCTTTAGTTCAGTCAGACGGAACTTGTCCAAACATCCATGCTATTCCAGTTATCCATTTTAGACCTGACATTCCGCTGTATTTTATGAGTTCTGACTTAATTGCGTCTACCCCAGCTTTTTTAGTGCACTGCAGTCTTTTGACCACTCCCTCAAATTCCTCAATGTTTCCATCATCATTCCTATCTCGTTGTACCTCAAAATCTGACACATCATTGAACATTTCACCTACATTGAGCAATCCTCCATCTGCCCAAGGCATCAACAGAATTCACAACCAGCTTTCCTGGCCTGCCCAAAACAATTGTTAAATCCTGTTTCGTTCCCTTTTGAAGATTGATAATTATGCTCGAGAATGGTTTTCCTGCGGCTTGAGCAAAACTTTCTAACTCATTTCCTTTTACGCAGTACAACAGTATCTAGAAAATTAAGTGTTGCAAATATTCAGAACATCTCCCGAATAATACGTAAATTTAAGAAAAGAACTGTTAAAATGAGAGTGAAAGAATGGCTCATCCTATTAAATTTATTTATTGTATTTAAGGCATGTAACAACAAGTTTAAAAGTTCCTAATTGTACCAAGTTTATTGTATTATGTATACATGGTATGTTAAGTGTAAAATTGAATCATGATTATTGTTTTGTGTGTCTATTGTATTATAAGCTAAGCATGTAGGAATTATAACTGTGTTAAAGTACCATACTGTAACAAGTTTATGGTACTGTGTTGTATGCATGCCCAACATCTGTGGTGCAATATATGTACCTCAAAGATTTAAGGAAGTAAATAAAATAAAAAGTATTCCCATAATTTCTGCTTGAATTTTGCAATTATCTCTTTAATGTTATTTATTTCTTCAACGTAAGTTTCTCTGTCTGACTGGGTTCTAGTATAGAGACATTTTTAAACACCTTCTTTTTCCTTTTACAGGCTACCTTGACCGTGTCATTTCACCAATATGTCTGCATTTTCCTTCCTCAAAACAATACTGCTCTAAGATATTCTCTAGCCATTTCTAGTAGTACGTCTCTGTATCTTGTCCATTTCGCTTCCAGTGACTGTGAATAACTACATTCAACTAACTGGAACCTTCAACTAACCTGACATCATTGCAGTGGCATACCAACTATTTCTTTAGGGGGGGGGGTGCAAGAAAACCTATTTACTGACTTCGTCTTGGCGATTTCAGGACTTTGAGGGGAGGGGGCGAGGTCACGTAACTTTCATTTAGCCAAGGTGTTCCAAGTCACGCTTGGGTTTCATTTATATGTAACAGCAACCTCGAGTGCCCCATCAGTACAGATGTTGTCCCCTATAAGCAGTTACCAACTGAAAAATAGGTCGAAAGGAGAGGGTAGAATGTAGTAGGTCTAGTTGTTACAAGATGCCTCACTCAAAGGCAAAAATGGCTGCCATCAAAAATACTTGGGGGGGGGCAGAAGCTGTGTCTTGCACTTTCAAGAGAGGAACCACTGTCCCTCCTGCCAACTCGGTTCATACGCTGTTGGATCATTGTTATATGCTTGTGCCCGATTTCCTTGTCCTAAGGCTTTTCCACTCTTATCCTTCTGCATATTGACCTGACTTTTTACCTAAATGCAGACTGAATAATGATCAATGTCATCAAAGAACCCTCTGAAAACACACATGTCCCTGACTGTCATTGTGAATTCCTGATCTGTTATTATATAATCAAGGAAAGAGCTGGTTTCCCTGCCTTCCCAAGTATACTGTTGAATGTTCTTATGGTTAAAAAAAGGAGTATGTGGTAGCTAAGCCCATGTTGTTTTTGTGGTGTTCAGTCCAGAGACTGATTTGATACAGCTCGCCACAATACCCTAGCCTGAGCAAGCCTCATCAACTCCACATAAGAATGGTAACTTACATCTGTCTGAATCTGCTTACTGTATCCTTCTCTTGGTCTTCCTCTGCGGTTTTTACCCCGAAACACTTCTCTCCAACGTTAAATTCACAATTCATTGATGTCTAAGAATGTGTCCTACCAATCGATCCCTTCTTTTAGTCAAGGTATGCCAGAAATTCCTTTTCTCCCCAAATCTGTTCCGTATCTCCTCATTAATTACACGATCCACCCACCTAATCTTCAGCATGATTCTGTAGCACCACATTTCAAAAGCCTCTATCCTCTTCCGATGCGCATTCTTTATCGTCCATGTTTCACTCCCATACAAGGCAACACTCCACACAAATGCCTTCAGAAAGGACTTCCTTGGGCTTAAATCAATATTCGAAGTTAACAAATGTCTCTTTTTCAAGAACGCTTTTCTACCCATTGCCATTCTGCATTTTACATGCTCTTTACTGCGACCATCATTTGTTATTATACTGCCCAAGTAACAAAACTCATCTACCTCCTTTATCGTTTCGTTACCTAATCTAATTCCTTTAGCATCACCTGATTTTCTTAGATTGCACTCCATTACCCTAGTTTTTCTGTTGTTATGTTCATCTTATATGCACCTTTCAGCACACTATCCATCCCTTTCAACTGCTCTTCCAGGTCCTTTGATGTCTCTGGCAGAATTACTATGTCGTCTGCAAAACTCAATGTTTTTAATTCTTCACACTGAACATTAATTCCTTCTCCTAATTTCTCCTTGTATTCCTTTATAGCTTGCTCAATGTACAAATTGAATAACATTGGGGAAAGGCTACAACCCAGTCTTACTCCCTTCCCAACCACTGCATCCCTTTCATGCCCTTCAACTCTGACAAACGCTGTCTGGTTTTTGTACAAACTGTAAATAACCTTATGCTCCCTATATTTTACTCCTGCTTGCTTCAGAACTTGAAAGAGTTTATTCCAATCCAGATTGTCAAAAGCCTTCTCCAAATCTACAAAAGCTAGATATGTAGGTTTGCCTTTTCTTAATCTATCTTCTAGGATAAGCCGTAAAGTGAGATGCCTCCCGTGTTCCTACAGTTCTCCTGAACCCAAACTGATCTTCCCTGAGGTCGGCATCTACCAGCTTTTCCATCCTTCTGTAAATAATTCGTGTTAATATATTGCAACTATGACTTAGTAAACTGATGGTTCTGTTGTTTTCACACCTGTCTGCACCTGCTTTCTTTTGAAATATGGATTTTTACATTCTTAAAGTTTGAGGGTACTTCGCCTGTCTCATACATCTTACACACCAGGTGATACACTTTTGTCATGGCTGGTTCTCCCAGAGACTTCAGTAGCTCTGAGGGAATGTTATCTACTATAGGGGCCTTGTTTCGACTTAGGTCTTTCAGTGCTCTGTCAAATTCATATCTCAGTGTAGTATCTCCTATTTCATCCTCATCTACTTCTTCTCCCCTTCCTACAATATTGCCTCTAAGTTCATTTCCTTCGTAGAGCCTCTCTATATAATCTTTCCATCTTTCACCTTTCCTTTCTTTGCTGAGAACTGGTTTTCTGTGTTCTTGATATTCATAGAGCTGTTTTTCTTATCTCCAAATGTCTGTTTTCTTTCCTGTAGGCTGTATCTATTGTTCCCTATTTATAAATTCTTCTACATCCTTGCATTTTCCTTCTAGCCTCTCCTGCTTAGCCATTTTGCACTTCCTGTCAATCTCATTCCTTAGTTGTCTGTACTCCATTTTGCCTGTTTCATTTACTGCATTTTTATATTTTCTCCTTTCATCGATTAAATTTAGTATGTTCTATGATATCCAAGGATTTTTTGTAGCTCTTGCCTTCCTACCATGCCTTTACTACTTCATCTCTCAATGCTACCCATTCCTCCCCTACTGTTTTATTTCCCCCCTTTTCTGTCAATTGTTGCCTAAATCTCCCTCTGAAATTCTCAAGAACTTCAGGTTCCTTCCGTTTATCCAGGTCCCATTTCCTTATTTTCCTACCTATCTGCAGCTTTTTCAGTTTCAGCCTACAATTCATGACGAATAAGTTATGGCCATAGTTTATATATGTCCCTGGGTATGTCTTACTGTTTAAAACCTGCTTCCGAAATCTACGTCTTGCCATTATAAAATCTATCTGATATCTCCCCATGTCTCCTGGTCTCTTCCACGTATACAACCTTTTTTTGTGATTCTTGAACCAGGTGTTTGTTATAACTAAATTATGTTCTGTGCAAAATTCTACCAGGCGGTTCCTCTTTCATTCGTTTTGCCCAGACCATATTCACCTACTATCTTCCCTTCCCTTCCTTGTCCTACTACCGAATTCCAGTCTCCCATCACAATTAAGTTTTCCTCTCCGTTAATTGTCTGAATAATTTCCTTTAGCTCCTCCTATATTTCTACTACCTCCCATCATCGGCAGAGCTACTTGGCATATAACCCTGTACTACTGTGGTCGGTGTTGGCTTCGTATCTATCTTGACTACCATAATGCGATCACTGTGTTGCTTATAGTAGTGTACCTGCATTCCTTTCTTC
The DNA here is from genome assembly GCA_026315105.1 of Locusta migratoria. Taxonomy (NCBI): domain Eukaryota; kingdom Metazoa; phylum Arthropoda; class Insecta; order Orthoptera; family Acrididae; genus Locusta; species Locusta migratoria. The sequence goes on from CM048746.1 coordinate 526,771,749, forward strand.
TTATTCATTGTCAGATCTACTCCTGTAATATCCCCAATTGATTTTGTATTTATAATCCTGTACTCACCTGACCAGAAATCCTGTTCATCCTGCCACGGAATTTCACTAATCCCCACTACATCTAACTTCAACCTATCCATTTCTCTTTTTAAATATTCTATCTTCCTTACCCGATTAAAGGATCTAGCATTCCACACTCCGATCCGTAGAATGCCAGAGTTGTCTTTCCTGATGATCATATCTTCCTGAGTAATCCCCGTCCAGAGATCCAAATGGGGGACTATTTTACCTCCGGAATATTTTACCTGAAGAGATGCCATCATCATATGTTCATACAGTAGAGTTGCATGTCCTCGGGAGAAGAAACGACTGTAGTTTCCCCTTGCTTTCAGCCATTCGCAGTAACTGTTTCGCAAAGCCACATTAGCTGATGTTACACGGCCAGCTCAGTCAATTATCCAGACTGTTTCCATATAACTACTGTAAAGGCTGCTGTCCCTCTTCATGAACCACATGTTTGTCTGGCCTCTCCACTGATACCCCTCTGCTGTGGTTGCACCTATGGTACGGCTATCTGTATCGTTGTGTTACACAAGCCACCCCATCTCGCCAATGTCTGTGGTTCATGGGAGTGGAGCTAAGCCCATACTGGCACAGAAATCCAAGAACTGTTTTCCCCTCCAAACTTACTTGTAACTTCTCGATTTCCTTTTCTGTGGTTGAAATCACCCATGAGCAGAACACTGTCCTTATCCTTTACTCTAGCAACTACATCACTGAGTGCATTGTAAAATCTCTCCATCTCATGTTGATCTGTCCTTTCACAGGGCAAATTAACTGACTAAATCCTGATTTTCTTGCAGGAGACGACCAAATCTATCGATATCAGTCATTCGTTCAATCCCCTTATTGAAATTATGTCGGGATCGATTGCTTTCCTGATGTAAAATCCCACTCTCTACTCTGCTCCTCCTGTTTTGACTCCTGGCTGGTAGATGTTGTACTCTCCCACTTTGTCTTCTTTCGGTCTCCTTTACTGAACATCACTACTAACTAAAACAGCTAATACCATATTACTTACAGCTTCTGCCAGAGCTACCTTCTTCCCAGTATAGGCACCATTGATATTAACAGCTCCCCACCTCATTCCAGATCTTTTATCAAGTCGTATCCGAGGAGCCCATGGTCTGTCAAATGGAGGTGGCTCCATCACCTTCAAACGTCTGAGGCATTTTGTTCTGACTGTTGCCAGCATCAGATCAAACTACATGGGAAGCTGGTTACCAGTCTTGCTTGCTCATTGTCACATTGGGTTTTATCCCTAATGGTTAAGATACTAAATGGTCGATTTGGTAGTCTTTGCTGTCTGAGCACAAACATGGCAACAACTCGGTGTGTCCAAAATATCCAACCTTATTCCAAAGTAACTGGTATCCTGACTGTCACGACCACTTATCTGGCCATTCTTATGTTGCCTGTCGTTCATGAAATAGTACATAACTACAGGAACCCACACCATGAACCACTATGTTGTATAGCAACCTTTGTATGATGATGATGATCGTGTGGCATTTATGACCGTTAGACCCCAACTGGGGTCGTGTTCAGCCTGCCTGGTGCAAGTCTCTTTATCTGACGCCACTTCGGCGACTTGTGTGTCAATGATGATGGAATGATGATGAGGACGACACAACACCCAGTCCCCGAGTGGAGAAAATCTCCTACCCGACCGGGAATCGAACCCGGGCCCCCTGCGTGGCAACCAACCACGCTGTCCACTGGACTACGGAGGCGGACGCAACCTTTGTAAAAAAGATATTACAGGCACTTAACTATGGCTGTGAGTGAACCATCTCTGACATTCAGCTAGTGTAACAGTTTCTATCTGTTATGATGTATGATTCACTCATTTATGTAAATAAAATGTCTACCATTCTGTATTTCTATCACACTATTTGTCACCTTGTACCTCACCTCACCTATGAGACTTTCAAGGAAGGATTGAACTATCTAAAAATTATGAACATCTCAAAAAGTAAACATTCGCAATGCTGTGGGAGAACTATTACTGCCTTATGTTGTTTGTCAAATTTATCGCCTATCTACAACATGGGCCAAAGCTTGCCCTATAGTAAGTTATTAATAAACTCTGAAAGGATGGATAGTTTAGTGGTATTATATTGAAAGGTTGCTCTAGAGAACGTTTGCTGCCACAAGCAAAGAAATGAGATAGTTTGAAATCAGATCTTTCTCTCTTCCTCCTAATTGCACCCACCCTACAAAGGCAGTATATGTAGTGGCTTTTGCTCCATGAAGAAAGCTGCAGGATATTTTTTTAGAGAGAGTGGAAGGACTCTCCAACGGGAAAGAAACATGAATTGATGCCAAAGTGTTTGTTTCTAAAAGTATTAAAAAAGCTAAATGTCAGAAATGGAGTTGAGTGATGAGGATATAATATGGTCTGTCGATTCTGCATGTGTTCAATACATCCTGTTGAATAAAACTGTGTTGAAGGTGGTTCACTGAGGTATTATAAACTACCACTGTGTCTATTCTCAGAGTTTTATGTGCTGGTGACGCTACCCTGCGCTATCAGCAGTGACCAGTTGTACTGTTACAAGGTGGTTCACTGAGGTATTATAAACTACCACTGTGTCTATTCTCAGAGTTTTATGTGCTGGTGACGCTACCCTGCGCTATCAGCAGTGACCAGTTGTACTGTTACATGAACACTACTACCTTTTTACATCGACTTGAGGTATTTAAATATTAATTAAGGCGATATTAGGCTTGTGCAGAGAAGAAGCTGCTGCCAGAATCAATGTTTGTTATACATACTGGGGGGCAAGAAGGGGCACAAATTAGTCACAGATGACACACTAAGTAATTGTGATCAAAGAGTAACTGAACAGGACAGAAAAGACAAATGAAGCATTAATTTTTGTTGATTTTTATGTATGTTTATGGTACTATCCTATTATTCATTCATGGTTTTACTGATGTTCAACATTTTGTTCTATTATTCGTCTATAAGTGTAATAAAGCGAATAAATTGATTTTAAGACGTTTCTCAGAAAAATTGAGTTCTTCTTTATATTTATTAGAAACATTGTAACTGAACAATTAACATCAAGAAGTTTACAAATTATAATTGCACGTATTGGAAATGACATAGGCACAGCTGAGGCTGGATCTCCTCAACGAAAAGAAATATTAGTGTCCAAATCTTGCACTGGAAGCAAAGAAACTTAGTTAAGAGATTGGAGTGATGCCAACGGATGCAGAATATGGCACTCAGTCACTCTGTTGAGAGACAACTGCTGATCATGCTCTACTAGCGCGGGGTGTCGATGCCGTTTGTCTACACTGTGGTGAGCGTACCATTACTGGTCCTTTAATTTGTTTCAAATTACAATGAAAGTGATGTGTCAGGGTAAATTAGTATAATAGTTCATGTATTTAACGAGCCTTTAGTACAGAAAAATGGCAGATACAAATTCCGTTCCTCCATCATTAGAGCTTCCTATTCAAGAAATGAAAACTGATCTTGTAAAACAAATTAGTAAACAAATCAAAAATCTGATGTACTAGAACAAATTTTGTAACCAAAGTGGGAAGATAGAGGAACTGTCAGCTTCTGTAGTTAACCAAAGAATCGATTTTCTAGAGAATTTCATTCTGGCAGCAGCTTCTGCTCTGCACAAGCAAATGTCGACTCAATTAATATTTAGATACCTCAGTTCGATGTAAAAAGGTAGAAGTATTCAATGTCCAAATGTTTGTTAAGGTTAAGGGACTTAACCGTGGGGTCATCAGTCCCTCACCTTACAAACTACTTATGAACTACCTTATACTAAAGACGACACGAACATCCATATTCGAGGGGGGGATTCGATCCCCCGACCATAGCGGCCGTGCAGAGTGTGCTGGCGCGCCACAGACCGCTCAGCCACTGCCGTCTGCCGCCGGCTTGTTCAATGTAACACTACAACTGGTCACTGCACAGGGTAGCGTCACCAGCACATAAAATGCTGAGAATAGACACAGTGGTAGCTCATATTACCCCAGTGAACCACCATCAACACAGTTGTAGGCAACAGGATGTATTGCACATTTACAGAATTGACAGACCAAATTATTTCCTCATCACTCAACACCATCTCTGACATGAGCTTCTTCAACACTTTTAGAAACACACCCTTGGGTAGCATTTCATGTTTCTTTGAGGGAAACAAAATACGATATCAAAAATGAAATATCTTGTTCAAAATCTGAGATGTAAAACTTGACTCCTTTCAAGATAATTTTAAAAAGTACTTAGAAAGGTGACAAGCTAACTATGATAATTTAAAGTCAGAGTGGATCAATTAAAACAAAATACTCGTGTACCTAATATAACAGCTATAGTAAATGAATCTGTACAATCTGAGTTTGCTTTAAGTAAAAAAAGAGGTAGTGTAGGATATTTTACAAAACGCCACAGAGGATAGTCTAGAAGTTCGGGGTATTAATCAAATGTGTGATGAAACATTAGGTTCTATCAATGAAAATTTATTCAACTACTACAAGAAATTAAATTCTTTAGAGGAAAGATTTATTACTGACTTAACTCAAATTAAGGAAAGAGTTCTTAGTACAGAAAATCAGTTAGAAATATTAAAGAAAGTTCATTGGAAAAAGACAGTGAAAGGGGAATCTTGGGTTTAGATAACATTTCTGAGCAAAAGATAGAGGACTTAATAGATAGAAATATTAAAGAAAATTCTTCCAATTCACATAATATCAATGACCAGACATCTGAAATGGGAATTACCAACCACCATTTAGATAAACTGTGGGATAAGATAAATAAAACCAAAACAGCCTTAAACGTAAATGGGCCGGCTACTTCGAAAAACTACCAAATAACTTCCCCTATGCAGTCAAGAGGAGATACATCCAAACCCAAATTTAGGCTAAAGTACTGTGTAGGACCCTCCCTGCAAAATACATTATTTCTTTTAGCAATTACTATGAATTTCGTGAGATAAATACCTTGACGTTTTTCTGAGCACCATGTATGGTTTTTATATAGTTATTTACTATGTTTATATAGTTATTAACGATAAAATACGAATCGTATGTTGGCATCAAGATACGGACTCATGACAGTAGGTTAAGTGGTAATCTGTCTAGTCGAGAATAACCAAGTATGGCATTTGTAACACCTCTAGTGGCTGAAATGCTAAAAGTTATAGAAACAAATGTGTGTTGCTCCTCTACCGGAATTAGTGTGAATTTGAGAGGCATGTTTTGGCGTTTTCAACGCCTTGTTGGCTGAAATGCGAAACTTCATAGATAAATATGTGTGGAGCCTCTACTGAAACTATTGTCAACTTGAAAGGCTTATCTGTTGCTTGAGAATGACACATAATATATTACATGAATATCATGGTATACTGATCATTTTCTTTCTTTAGTTTTCTTATTTGTCCCAAAAAGTACACTGTGTCTTCAGATATTCAAGTACCGGCATTACATCTTTGCTTTATTTGTGTATAACTTACAATGTATTTTGTTCCACTCGAGAGACTAATAATTTGGCGCTTGTTTCAAATTTCCTTGTTTGAAAGTCTAGTGACTTTACAGAGAGATGTGAGATGTGAGGTGTGTCACTCAGCAATGAAAAGCACAAGGACGAAGAACATCATGGATGGCTATATTTGGAAGTGTTGAGTAAAAGGCAAAAAAGGGCATGAGAAACAATGCTCTATGAGAAAACTGCTTATTATAACTATTCTTAAAATAACATACTTCTTGGTGTTTGAATTGAACAATAAATATATATCATAAGAGTTACAAATTGGTAATGAAAGTGTTGTTGATTCAAATGAATACTGTAGGAAATTTTGTGTTTCTGAGTGTTTAGAGAAGAATGAAAAACTTGGCAGGGAAGGTGTAGTTGTAGAGATGAAGGAATGTTTGGGAAAAGGAAAGATGGTGAGGCGGTAATAATAGAGAATGATGGGTATTGGGAGGCATTGAAGGGGGTACTGAAAAGTGTTTATTTCGTGTGGCTGAAGAAAGATCCAAAGAAACACTCTTAGAAATAATAAAGAAGAACATATTACCTGGCACACCTGTAGTGACTGCTTGTTTCAGTTCTTACAAATGTTTGGAGGAGGAAGGATTCAAACACCTTTGCATTAATCACACTAGCCACTTAAAAGATCCAATCACTGGAGCCCATTCCAGTAGCACTGAAGGCATGTGGTCTGCTATTAAAAGATAATTAAAAGGTACATGAAAGTCACAGATTTGTTGGAATCTTATTTATTTGAATATATATGGCAAATCAAATGTTCAAATGTTTGTAAATCTATCGGACATAACTGCATGGTCATCAGTCCATAGCTTACAAACTACTTAAACTAAGGTAAACTAACCTAAGGACAACACAGACATCCATGCCTGAGGGGGGGATTTGAACACCCAATGATGGACGGCTGCGCGCACCACAGCACGGCGCTCCAATGTGCGCAGGTAACCCGCCGCGGCGAATATATATAGAGAAGACAAAGTAAAGATGTGAAAGAATTATTCATGTATTTTATGAATTGTGCAGCTCATTTGTAGAATCCACACACCTAAATGATTTAATTTGCGGGTCTACATTTATGAGATACATGAATAAGTCTTTTTGGATTAATTTTACAATCCATGTTGCGGCATAGTGCAGAGTGTTCATTGTGTAGGTCTAGATGTTGGAGATGACCTCTGAATCCATTTGAAAACCCAATCACATAGAATAAGAGAATCTTTTGCATTGACCGCAAAACAAAGTTGATTCCACTCTATGGCTAACAGGTTCTTGTATGTATCTTGCCAGATAAGTAAATTATCTTTGTCTTGCAATCATTTTTTTGCCAACATTACTACATTACATCACCACATCAGATATTATAATTTTTCTTCCCTGTCTACAATTAACAATAATACAATGTAATTGAAATAAATGAACACAAAGAAAAATTAAGATGTCACACTAGGTGTTGAGGTTTCTATAGCAACTGTTTTCTACTCTTCATGTATCCAGCTGCCATTCATATACTTAAATTATATACCAAGACAACAGAAAAATGACAACTGTTTTCTACTCTTCATATCTGCAGCCACCATTCATTCACTTAAATTATATACCAAGACAAAAAATAACATACTGAATCAATAATATTTAGAAGACAACTATGTTGCTGTGAAAATGAGTCAGCACCAAAATGACACTTCATATTTTCTTAATTTATTCTAATTCTAAAAAATATTACTTACTCCTGTCATATGTTTGGCATTCATCCAGTCCTCATCCGCTGGACCTGCACAAATACTTCCAATGGGATATTTCATAGTTAGTGCCAATGACATTACTATGTAATGGCATCCTTTTGAATGAAGCTAAATATCACTTTTCCACAACTCAATCAAACAACAAACTATCTGCAATCTGCTGGAAGGAAGATATATATCAATATTTCTCAAAGACATTACAAAAATGTCTGCTACTCGCAACTTTGAGGTCCCACAGCAATTTATTTCTGCAAAAATGATAAAATAAAATGAACTTAAGTTGTAACATTTGAGTACTCTTTTGTTTTAAAACAGAAGAAATAAATAATCGTTACATTAACATGCAGTAGACAGTTTAATATCATAATCTTTTTCTGTTTACTTTTTTATATTTATTTATTAAGCAGCAATTTTATTTACACCATTATAAACGTGTTTCGAAAAATTACTAGGATTTGTGTACTTTGTGTATTTGCAGCAACAATAGACACTCAAGAGAGAGAGAGAGAGAAGGTTAATTTGAAGAGCTGCATTCATGCTGCAGCGCATGTGCAGTACGAGAAGAAGTGTTGGAAGAGCTGCAGGCGCCGTTCCTGCAGCATGTATGCAGTCTGCCGGCTCTTTGAAGAGCTGTAGGCCTGCAGCTCATGCTGGCAGGAGCTGCAAGAGGAAACTTTTCCGTCTTGTTGGCTGGAGTTGGTTGGTTCCTGACATGGGTTTTCCTGTTGTGTACGGCACTTTTCACCTGTTTGAAGAGAAGTGATAATAAATGAACGCGAAGAAACGCCTCAAAAACAGGCGAAAAGTGCCGTACACAACCAGAAAACACCCATCAGGAACGAACCAAGCCCAGCCAACAAGATGGAAAAACAGCAGTGAGATGTAAAGAAGAGACAACACTGTAGGTAGTCCGAATATCAATTTAATAAAACACAGGCCAAAAGTGCATAAAGTTTTTTTAAATCTGTTTCCAATCTATTTATATAAAACAAACTGTACAAACCTTTATATCATTTACAGACCATAGACGATGCTATTAAAACAAAAAGCGAAATACATCTGGTGTAAAACAAATGTCTTTAATTGTAGTCTGCATAAGGCCGATTACCTATTATATTCAATTTTAATAGCTACTGCGGAAGATGGCCACACAACGAAACATAGAGGAGCAGATTCAGATTTTTGTATCCAGTGACGACGATTTTGATTAAATAAAAGGCAGAAGACTCAAATTTTTTCTTAATATGTGCTGCTGCAGTATTCGGAAGATGAATTTGTAGAACATTTTTGGGTGTTTCTTTATTATTCTGTAAAAGTCTTTCACCGCTGGTGTGGCGTTTCTGCACCACACCGATTCCTGTGTTGGTGATTCCTGTTCTTGTACAGGTTATTATGCAGGTAATTGTACAGGTACAAGATTAGGTGCAGGTGTGGGAGCTTGTAAATCTAAAACTTCCGCGCCTGCAAATAAAGGAAGACTTAATATCGAAATTTTCAAACTAGATTACGTAGAAATACACAAAATATTGCACGAAGACTTCAATTCCTTAAACGTAAGAAAGTAACTTTCTTTTAGACACTGGTACAATAAATCACTCTCTTCTGCTAGTTTCCGCCATCTTCAACTACACAGAACATTTGAGCACACACTTGATACGCAAATTGCAGGCTGCAGGTTAGTGTTTGAAGAGCCCTGGTAACATGCACGGCATGTGATGTCATCCTCGCAGTGCATGCACATTAGTTCCTGCATTGCTGCTGCAGGATCTGCATCCATGCAGTTCTTCGAACAGACCCAGAGATAACACTATGATGTCAGACAAGATGCATGTAAAATTATCTTTCTGCGTAAAATATCTTAGCATAATATTTCATCAGGAATTTAATGAGTTTGGTACAGCGAGAGAACTGTGTTTGCAATTTACTATATTAGTAAAATCTTAAAAAATTAATTTGTGGTGCTTTGTAAAGGGATTTATAAAACTTTACACAAATAACAAGTGAAAGGGTTGTAGTTATTAAAACAGAAGATGAAACAGAAATCGAATCAATGAATGTAAACATACAACTTGCTAGTCAAGGATGCCACTATGCTATACCAACTGTTGCCATTAATAGGCAGAATTAAATTATTTGATGTCGCCTTCCAATACGACTAACTTCGTACTTATTCAGTTGTTGATGGTCTGTAGTCACAAAACAAAACTCATTGACGACATAACCGAAAGTATCTGTCCTTGTCATTGTATGTTCGAATAATTTGGCTGATGATCTTCATAGTCTATTTTCGTATTTCAAATTATGAATGAAATAGTCCCCCAACATTCCTTGCTTTGTAAATGTAATGCACAACACACTTTTTACGCCTTAAGGACAATTCACACTATCCATCATGTCATGTCAAATCATCTGTCAGAACATTCCACAATGTATTTCTAATGGCGGTATTCACACTTGTATGTCACTGGACCATCACGTCACATCGTCACATCAAGCTTTCCCAGGAAAAATGTTTTGGCAGATCGGTCGTCTGGTGACATCGGTAGTTACCATGCTTTTTTCATGTTGTAGTCGACGATTACACGGTTTACATGCAAATGTGTGTTATTAATCGTTATTGTTTTAGCGATAAATTTCAAATCTTCCCGTGACGACTTAAATATTTTTCCCAATTGAGTGTCCTAATAGCGAGGTTTTTTTTTCCTTTCAAGGAATTAACTCGATATAGCAAGAAAAAAAAAACATGTTGGACTGAAGCAAAATGTTTATTTCAATAACATTGTAATATGTTGGCACAGTTTCCATTAAATAACATTTTAAATGAAAAAGTCAGCGCTAATTATGGATACAAATTCAGTTGTGTGACAGTATTAATAACGTCAACCAACAAATCGTAATGGATAAAGTAAATAGACTCTATTTATGCCTTTATAATGTTGTTTGATTTCTTCATATGTTAATTTTTAAATTTTTATTTTAATTATTTATTTATTTAATACACTGTAAAGTTTTCTTTAGCTGTCAATAACATTTAGCGTTGTTGTTTCCTCAATCCCAGTGATGGACAGTGTGAATTGGCCTTTATTTCCTAAAGTAAATAAACTTTATTGCCTAAAGCTTGTTCTACATGGGAAGTGAGAGCTTACAAGATTACCAATGATGGATTGGTTACGACGGTCGTATACCATGTAGATGCGTCCACTTGCACAAGATGCATGCATACGGTCGCTATTAGATGGTATAGGATGGATCCTATTCTCATGCGTATGGAAGTGTTTCGCACTTGCACAGACGACTGAGTGGGGAATCACGCTGACGAATGGAATCAAGTCGCGATTTTGTTTGAGAAATGTGTAATTGTCTCATGCTTATCGGAATGCAGTAGTTCAGCTCATATATAAACAAGCTTTCTCAAGAGCAGTCGTAATATTTTAGGAGGTGATAATATAGACGAATTGCAATAAAAATTCCATATTACATGTGTACACTGTTTATTCAGAACAGAGATATAGTTTTTAATATAAAATCCAAGGAGGTTAGAATAAAGGGAGATGGTATTGTCTACGCGAAGCACATACGTCAGTTGAAGCCTGTCCGCCATCTTGGTCAGTTGTAGAATGCTATTTCTCTATTAAAACTATGCGTTAAGTCGTCCCTCTTACTGTTAATGCATTCAACTAACGCTAACTGCAAAGTATGTATTTTCAAACAATATAACATCTTGAATAAATAGTAAACATTCATAATAATATACGTGAAAACTTAATTTTATAATGGCTAATTCGCACTCTTTTAATTTGTTGTACAATACGGAAAAACCATCGAACGTTATACTCCTGTTTTAAGTGACATAAAACATATGCTCTACAATACGAACACTTCTCCAAAACCTAGCGATATGGCGGAGGCAGGCTTCACTTTTCTTTCAGCGTAATTGCGGCGTATTCTAACCTCCTTGATAAAATCCAAACAAACTTAGAGCAAATATAAATTAAGGTATTTTCACTGATTTTCTGGCAGTTCTTGGAAGAACAACATCATACATACTTCAAAGTACAATTTTGTGTATGTTATACATGTTCATTTCCACTTAGTTAACCGATTTTCGGCTTAAAAGGTCAACTCCAGAATTTAAAGCAAGTCGAAAAATGGTTATTTAAATATAATTTAATATGATGATATACCAAGAACCAGCGAAATCATCAGCCAAAATATTCAAATTGGCATTTGTTTTACACGGTTGCACTTGATAATGGCAAAATACTGAAAAAGCTGTAGCAAAAAGTAATAGAATATAATCAGTGATTCACAATCTTCAACTACAACTGTCCTTCAACTACATTTAGCCCTCTGCAGGTCCATATATCAGGAAGTTAAAATGCTTTAAGTTTCTTTGTTAGCAGGTACCAACTAAAAATTGAACACACATTATATAGCATTTACTGCAATTTGTCTTTATTATCATCTCCTAAAATATTTGCTATTTCTCTTGAAACATACTATAGTTACAAGGTGAAATGTTTGTTTTCAGTGAGCATTATTTGAAGCTTTATCCCAGGTCTAGGTATAGAAAGACATTCTTGGACACTTGAGCTTGACCATTATATACACAGTCACCTCAAAACGCGCAGCCCAGAAGTATTTAATCGTCTTTTATAATGAGGACTTTGGTTTACACATGTGAGCGACGAAGTTTTGCGTGAACTGCACTGAAACAATTAAATACAGTTTCACAGTGGCTGTCTAGAACACAAATGTTTCAATCATTCCCAATCACTCCCATGAGTGCTGCAGCTACATCGACTTTCTTGAGTGTGTCATACGTTCTATATAGAAAGGACTTTACTCTGGAGCTACCATTATTCTACGGTTTATGGGTACTAAATTTTATAGCAGCCACCTTGTAGTGAAAAGCTTTGGGCTCACATAGGATACCCACCCATGTCGCCACTTCGAGCTCCAGTGTCGCATCGCTGGATGTCGAGCGCTATCGCTCGCTTTTGTCCCTCACAGACTAAAACGAAGTATACTAATAAAGATTAATAAGACAAATTTGGTTGTAAGCCTGTAATCGTCTACTGTAACATGAAAATCACGTGACGAAAATTGGTTAACTTACGTTGTTACCAGACGACCATTCGTCAAAACATTCTTTTCGATGTGTAGTAAATGAAGTAATAAAATGAGCTCTAACATGGAACACATGTCCACATAACATATTTTCTTTCTTTGTGTGTGAGGAATGTTTCCTGAAATTTTGGTCATACCTTTTTGTAACACCCTGTATATATACATGTGGTGTCTATTCCGAAAGAACGGATATCACTTCTGATCCTGCAGTTGTTGTTGTTTTCATATTCACAGAATATATGACTTCAACTGCGAATGGGCAAAGCTGAAAATGTGTACTCAGCATGAATTCGAACCTAGATCTCCTGCTTTCTAGGCTGTTGTGCTGACCCCTACATCACTATGGACACAGTGATCACCACACCTGCAAGGACTGCCTAAGCACGCCTCCCGTCATACACAAATTTCCAGCTTTACCCTGCCCACAGTAGTGAAACTCGTAGTCACTATGCACTAATACCCATAAGAGTAAGGGCTCCAAAACTTGCCCACCCCTCCCCACTAACGAAAGGATCATTGCCTGTCACCAGTATATTATATATATATATATATATATATATATATATATATATATATATATATATATATATATATATATATATATATATATATATATATATATATATATATATGTGTGTGTGTGTGTGTGTGTGTGTGTGTGTGTGTGTGTGTGTGTGTGTGTGTGTGTGTGTGTGTGTGGCGTCTATTCCGAAAGAACAGACGACACATCTAATCCTGCAGTTGTTATTGTTTTCATATTCACAGAACATATGACTTCAACTATGAATGGGCAAAGTTGAAAATGTGTACCATATATACTATCTATGGTCGAAGGCTGTTTCTGGGCCATCTCGCGGGAGTACACACTTCGCTGTTTGACAGTTGCTGACCGGAAATTTATATCTCGTGACCAGTCAACTTCTTTCAAGATGTCATCCAATAACCTATATAAACAACATAGACTGGCTAAGGTGCTGCCATACTTGAAGCAAATTGAAAACTCAGCTGCCATGTGGACGTAACCAGTCGTCTGTCATAGCACTAAATCATATCACTTTCACCTTGGGCGATGACTGAACAAACCATTCTCTACCTGATTATTGTTATTTTTATAGCCAAGCTAATGATGTTTCATGATTCCTCAGAACCCTTTCTGCCTCTTCGAAAAGTTTACTAATATCTTTAGAGGGGCTGAACAGACTGTCTTTTATACCTTTTAATCTGATTAATCTTCTTTTAGTCTCGTTTTAGGAGCAAGGAGATCTTCCAAGCAATCTAAATATTTACGTTTTTTACTCACTTGCCTAATGATGCTTCCAGGAATATATTCAACGACTTTTTTGGAATATAATGTCAGCATTTCATATGGTGGCGCATAGTTATGGTCAAACTGAAAAGGCCTATTACTCTCTGAATGACTTAAATCATGATTTGCAATAAGTAATAAAAGAGGTTCCATGTCTCCAGCTTGGCTACATGACGTACCTTCAAGTGAAGCTAATTCATCTTTCTGATGTTTTTCTGGAGATCTCCTTGCTCACTTTTTTGCTGTTTGAAGATGTTCAGGGAACGAAAATATCGTAAGCATCACATTATCCAGAAGCCGCTTTGAATTATTTGTTGCATACATGATTTCTCCTCAAAATGTGATGAACAAATGTAACTGTATGCTTCGCCTCATATTAGCTAACCATCGTTTTGTAAGTTCTTCATTTTCCAAAGGGAAACTGAAAAATATAATTACAGCTTACTTTAGTTACATTTAAACACATACACAACGCATAGGAGTATTGTATGCAGAAATGTGGTAAGGAGGAAAGACGAGTACATGAAATGTTAGAAACGCAAACATACCGTTGTTTACTGAAAATACTATATTACTGCGATTTGTTCAGTTATATGCTGCACATACACTCGGCATGATTTCAGCTTAATAAATAACCTTTCAAGCTTACTACAATACATAAAATGTGAAACCAAAAAACATAAATAGCGTCGGGTAACTTTCGAATTCGGCACACTAGACGTTGAAGAAATGGTTGCCACAGTTCCTGGTTGCTGCCACAAGGAGCGCTCTTAACCCAGACATAGCCTCTCTATTCAGTTTATATAAGTAGGCGTTAAGGGCTGATGCATTCCTCCTAGAAAGATGTGTAGCTTTCCGCTGAGGATCTTTGGTGCTACCTTGATCACAACATATTCGTAAACAAATAGATGACAATTTGTGATGTAGATGAAAATGACTTGTTGCAACTAGTTTCACTCGCAGTTGTTCTATTATTTACTTCTTTAACAACTAACTTGGAAATAGGGTATTTTCCTGTATTAAAAATATGGCTCTAATTGTTTTTATTCTGAACGGTTGTAACATTCAGATAGCTTTTTCGCTCATTATTCGGTAAAACTGCAGAGTCTGTTGCCCGTGTTTTTAGCATGGCGTGTATGTTGGAAACTGTAAATAGATCATTTCTGGTCCGGAGATTCGGGCGCCACTCGCCCTCACATACTGAAAAAAAAAAAAAAAAACTTATTGTTTAACCTATACCTAACCTAACTTTCACTTAAAATGATCACTGTTTCGTACAGATCACAAAATAAATAAAACACATACCTGCTCTTATGGTTGACTGCTGTGGTATTGCCAACATTTGCAGAGCGAGGGCAAAACACCTGATATTTTTACGTAATTAAATTTCACGATTAGGTCACATGATCAAAAACGCTCTGTTATTGGCTGAAGTACTGGTGACGTTACAGACCACTAGGATGCGGAAACTAGAAGATGTTGTTAGTGTTTCCTTAATTTATCAGCGTAAAGTTTAGTTGTTTTGTGATGTAAACGCGTTTACAGCTTTTATACAACAATGGAAAAGAATTATATAAAGGCTGACAGGGGAAACCTCACTCAAGTTGATGCATTCATTGCATCTTCATTCTTCAAAAACAATCTAAATTTTTATGTGCCAGAAATAAGAAACGTGAAAATGCATTGTAAGTAACGTATACCTACATTTTAAAGCTAATTATTGCTGAAGATATTTTATGCTGTACGCTACTTGTTGGTGTCAACAGACTTATTCTGAAGTCACAAGGGTTAATTTTTACCTTCTATCCAGGTGACCTCTAGTGATTACGTTGGCAACATCAACAATACGATAGAAAATCTTTGCAAAATGTTCGGACCACATAGAATGACTTGATTAGTGTATCATACAGAGCATGAAGTAAATAAATAGTGCTTTTCCTGCTTATGATTGACAGGTTCTTGTATGTATCCCTGTCCAGTCAGTAAAAGTAATTGCCCTCGTAAAGCAAAGGTTTCATGACAAAAAATTTACGTCGTTATGCGATTGGCTTATGGCGACATCACATGACTCTTGCTATTCACCATCTGTTGCCAACATTATCACAGGGATAGTTAGTGAAATTTAACCCAGTAAAGCACACAGTTAACAGAGTAATTTCATTTTTCAGTACTTCGCTACTGGTAACAAGATGTAACATCAAAACCTGTAAAATGCAACAAAATGGCTTCTGTATATTTATACAATATCTCTAAAGTCTAGAAGAGGAACAGCGTAAGCGTCGACAGCGTTTTCATATCGCTGGTTTGGCAACTCACATTTCGCATAGACAAAGACATGTCACTGATGTCACTTTCACGTAAACAATGCAAACGAGAAACGATGGAATAAATTTATAGTGTAGAAATTAAAGTGATTTTTCTGTTTGTTAATTTTGCAAGTGAATGTTTGTGATTGTGTGTCAACTTTTTGCCAGTGTCAGTTACAAGTGACAGTAAACCACAGTATTTGCTGTCTAATCTGGTGGTTCTTGTTTATCTAATAACTATCAAACGTTTCTTGTATTCTGATTTTGGTACTGATTTATTTATATGAAATAAACTTCAGCATATGATATTACAAAGATTTTTGCTTCAATAAATGCATTTTTGGGTAACATTTTTAGTCGTATTTACACTTGCTAATTAGGAAAGTTTAAAGGCTAAATTAATTGGCGCATTAAATACATTTCCAATAAACGTATTTTAAAGTAGGGTATGTTGTAGTAAAGTAACCAGAAGGGCATTGTCGATGTATAAAACGATTACCAATTATTGAAACACTTATTTGAACAAGATTTACTCGCGATAAAAGTGCACTTACTGGAGATAAATAATCAGTGCTAAACTTTATAGTGGGCTAAAACAATATTTGTTTTGTACTTTCATCAAATACATTAGGAAACGGCTTTAATTACACATAAATCGTAGACGTGTAACATTATGAAGTTTTACCTCACAAATGCAGCAGCTCATTAACCTGCACATAATACAATTTTATATCTTTTCAGTAGAAGAGAAGGATACTTAACAGTGAAATAATGGAATAATATTAAGCACCTTTTCAGTAGAAGAGAATGATACTTAACAGTGAACTAATGGAATAATACTAAGTGTTTACATACATCAAAATGATTCTCACAGAAATAAACACATAAAGCAGCCGCTGATTATTTGGACCTCTTCGAGTGAATGTCAACCACATTTTGCGCATCTTCTCATTTCTTGGAATTTGCAAAAACTATTTTTTTCCTTTTGTGTCTTTATAGATGTTTTGCTACAGAACGGAACTACACAATATTTGTAGGTCATTTTGCAAATGTGAATGCCAAAACAATATAACATTATTTGTGTATCTTACAAGAGAAGCAGCAACAACATGGTTACTGACGTCACAGGCATCACATGACTCAATTGTAGCGTTTTAGTGGGCTTTCAAATTATTTGAATTTCATTTCGTTTTTTCTTTAAAGTACTGAAATTTATGAGGTAAAAAAGAATGTTTGTTGTGTAATATGACATAATTAACAATTTTAAAACGATTTGCAGAAAACAGTCAAATACCCTGTTACTAAGTATTTTAAAATAAACAGCCAACAATATTTATGAAGGGAATGTGAAAAGTTATATTTTAATTCGTGGATTTCGGGTTTTGTTACAGTGAATGAAATCCAAACATGGTCATGCCAGTGTGTTCAGCATCAAATAAATTGTACTTTTCTATTACATCTGGTTTCTGTTCACTGCCACAATACATTTTCGATTTCTGCTCAGTTATGGAACTTGACAAACGATTTTATGAAACTAATTGAAAGTTGATTTGCTGTCACACAATTTTAAATTATTTTGGTGACACATGAAATTACTTATAGAATCCATATTATAATTGAGAATATATATATATATATATATATATATATATATATATATATATATATATATATATAGGGCGGTCCGGAAATGTCTGAAATGCTTGTCAGGACGTTGTAGGGCAGGTTGTACCGAGATATACATGTTAAGAAAAAAAAATTGATACGTCGCGCCATTTCCGCGTTATTTAGCTTAGAAGTTAGCCAATCACGTCGTTTGGCACAGATACAAACAGCACACAAGAGATACCGTTGCCAAACGTATCCTCCATGTTGTAGTCATATGGGTATAAACTTGTATGTGAAAGGCTCTTGTAACGTGTGACACTGTGGTCTGGGGGTAGAGAGTAGACATGCGAAACAGAAGGTCCTGAGTTCGATCCCTATCAGTGTTATCGTTTTGTTTTTATCCAAATGGGGAAGCACATCTGTATTTTTTGTCTTATAATTTATGTATGGGTTTCATGTAAGTAATAGAACTATACATTTTTATTTATTTATTTATTTTTATTTTATTTTATTTTTTGCATCAACACATTGGTGTTGGCTCCAAGTGTGCACATTTATTCCGAAAGCTGCAGTATCAATAACATTCAATAATTGCTCATAAATACATCCAACAAAGGTCTAACAATATGTATCTGATTCTTCAGTTTCTTCTGGCGTATTTGATAATCAAAATATCCATAGGTGTACTGCCGGTCTATAGTGTCCAACGGCCACAATATTTCGGCGATCACACATGTCGCCATCATCAGGTGAACTGACGGACTGAGCTCCAGGAAACGCGCCGGCACGGAGATCCGCACGCTACAGCTGCTCGAAGAGAACTGGGTTCTAGCCTGGTAGCAGGCGATTTAAATACCTTCGGCCCACAGAGCGACCCCTCTGTGGTCCGCACCCCACGCCGCGGCCGCGCAGTGGAACCGATTGCGACCGCGTCTGAGATGACGTCGATGTGAGGGCTCTGTCCGCCGTGGTCGTCACTTCGTTATGTTTGCTAGATTTACTCTTATTTAACCCAATCGCTGGTTCCCAATCTTTGCTAAGATTATAGCCAGAGTCACGGTTTATGAGGTCGTCACTTGTGCGAATTTCAATGGCCTCTCTAACGACATAGTCCCAGTATCTCGACATCTGTACCCAAATCCTAGTGTGTTCATACTCCATTGCATGATTCTCCGACAAAAAATGTTCAGGAACCACCGACTTGCTCGGATACATCAATCGCGTGTGCCTCTGGTGTTCAAGGCATCGATCCTTGACAGTACACATCATCTGTCCAATATATGACTTGCCACACTGACACGGAATCTGGTACACGCCGGCCATCCTCAAACCGAGATCATCTCTGGCGCTCCCCACCAGTGCACGAATTTAATTCGGCAGACAAAAAACAGTTCCAACCTGGTGTTTTTTCAAAATGCGGGCGACCTTCCCCGAGAGTGCTCCGGTATATGGAACGTTTCCACAGGTTGTGATGTAGTGGTTGGGCGGAGAGCCCGCTGAATCTGCCACTCTAAGTACCCATTTTTTCGAAATACAGTTCTCAGGTGTTCCAATTCCTGAGGTAGACTCTCTGCATCGGAGATAGTGCGCGCCCTATGTACTAGAGTTTTAAGTACCCCATTCCACTGTGAAGGGTGGTGACAGCTGTCTGCATGTAAATACAGATCAGTGTGCGTTGTCTTCCGATATACACAATGACCCAGGGTGCCATCAGCTCTTCTCTTGACCAAGACGTCAAGGAATGGCAATTAATCCTCCGTTTCAGTCTCCCAAGTTCACACCGGTCACAGAAATTATTAGTGCTGTTGAACAGGTTGCAGATCGACTTCCGCCTGAATCAGCTGAGGAAATACGTCGTGATACTTGTCGTGCGTTGACGAAATCCAAGCCCATGAAGTCCAACATCACTAGTAAAGAGAGGGCGGCCATTCGTGACCTGAGGGAGCGCCTTGAAATTGTTGTCTTACCGGATGACAAAGGCATTGCTACGGTTGTTGTCTCCCATAAGGACTACACTGAAAAGATGCAAAGCCTGCTAAATGACGATTCCTACGGGAAGATCAGCGTTGACCCCACAAAGAAAGTAAAAAATAAGACAAGGGCGCTTCTCAAGGCTGTGGATTTACCGGAGGTTGTCGCCAAGAAACTGCTACCTCTGAAAATAGATTTGACCTGTTGCCTCAGTCAGAATCGGATGAACCTCTTGTAGCTGAAGTTGTAGAAAGGACACCACAAACTTTCAAGGATTTGTAAAAGGTAGGGAAAACTGTGAAAAGAAAGAGTTGTTGTTAGGTAGCTCCCATGGTAGAGGTGTTGGCCAACTCCTGAAGGAAGAGCTAGGATCAGAGTACCAGGTCACAAACTTTTTCAAACCAAATGCAGGTCTGGGTCAGGTAACAGAGGATATAGGTTATTTGTATAAAGATTTGACAATGGAGGATACCGTAGTGATAGTGGATGATCCGGGAAACAACATTGACAGAAACTGTGAATATTCTCTAGAGAGTGACCTGGTGAGATATCAACAACGAAGCATACTAGTGTGGGGTTTGTATCTGTTTTGAGGTGCTATGATTGGCCTCATTTGAACTCTTCTGTCTGGAAAATAAACTTGGAGTTGGTACGGCTCCTCATGTGAGAGATGGGGTCCCATTTTAGTTTGATTCCTGTGGATGATATCTGTAGGTGGGACTACACTAGGCATGGCCTTCACCTCAACAGGATAGGGAAGGGAAAACTGTCAGTGTTGATTGCAAGTAACTTATGGGGGGACACTGTCACAAATGGTAAAATACCAGTGGTTACAGGTGTCAGAGGGATGCCATTTTCTAGGATAGAGAGGGGGGAAAGAAAATCAGTTTTGAGAGAGTTTGGAAGACACCCTCAGTTTGAAAAAACAGATAAACAGGTGATCGATTTTAGCAAACAATGTTTAACAGAAAGTACTCAGAAACTGCCACTAAATGTTAGTCAAACCGTTAGTATGCAATATCAGTTACCTTTAATACATCAAAATATTCCAGGAATCCGCAATAAACTTGATGAACTACTCATTTGTATTGATGAAATAGATTCCTCTAACCCAATTCACATAATTTGCCTCTCTTAACATCATGTGGCCACTGTTATAGATACGTTAAACATTCCAGGATTTAATTTAGCTTCACACTTCTGTAGAGTAGATATGGAGGGAGGAGGAGTTGCCACATTCATTAAAAACTGCTATAAATTCAAGAATATTGATATAAATAAATTCTGTCTAGAGCAGCATTTAGAAGCTTGTGCAACAGAAGTAGAGTTCCATAACAGAGATATATAATATTAACTATTTACCGAGCACCTGCAGGAAATTATAATCTATTCCTAAATCATCTAGAAGCTCTATTGGGTTATTTAACAGGAAGAAATAAAGAAATCCTGTTTGCTGGTGACTTTAATACAGATTTTCTTATGCATTCCTCCAGTAAAAATTTATTGCAATCAGTAACTTTGTCTTTCAAACTTCCCAACTAGGATATCCAAAACCTCTAGGACAGCAATTTATAATATTTTTATAGACAAATCAAAAGAAAAAAATCATATCATATAGCCAATAATAAATGGCCTATCTGATCATGATATGCAGCTCCTTGTTTTAGGTATAGATTCTAAACAGATAATGAAGACTGCATAATCTTCATACAGGAGAGTAGTCAACCCACCAAACATTGAAAGTTTTAGAAAACTCCTCAAAGACATGACCTGGAAAGATGTATATAGTGCTCATGGCATGAATGAAAAATATGATATATTCATTAATAATGTTAGTATCATGTTTGAAAACTGTTTTCCTATAAAAGTAACTGGAATTAAACAGAAGTCTATAATAAAACTCTCGATTACACAAGGAATAAAGATTTCATGTAAGACAAAAAGGAAAATATCAGCCAACAGTAGTTACAGTGATGATGATTTAGTTAAACATAAGGAATACTGTAAAATATTTAAAAAAGTTATTCAGGCATCTAAACAAATTCACTATCAAAAGAAGATAGCAACATCAGGAAACCAAATAAAGACAACATGGGATATAATGAAAGAGGAGACTGGTAGAACCAGAAAGGAACAAGAGCAGGTAGCATTAGGAATAGATGAGTAGATGGGCATAGTGTGGCAAATCTATTTAACAAGTACTTTATATTTGTTACTGATTGTATCGGAGTGTCTGAGTCAGTAAATAACGCCCTTGAATAATTGAAACTAGCATTTACAAATAACTTCAGGTACATGAATATGTCACTTCACCACAAGAAATAACTTCCACAATAAAATCTTTAAAAACAAAACATTCTAGTGGTTATGATAAAATACCAACAAAATTAATTAAATCATATTCTTGTGAATTTAGTGCAAGTTTAAGTTATTTGTGTAACCAGTCTATTATAACTGGAACATTTCCTGATGGCTAAAATATGCAGATATTAAACCTCTACTCAAGAAAGGGGATAAAGAGATACCATCAAACTACAGACCCGTTTCACTTTTGCCTGCATTCTCAAAAATTCTAGAAAAGGTAATTTACAAGAAGTTCTCAACCACCTGACCACGAATGACATTTTGCCCAGAACACAGTTAGGATTTCTGAAAGGTTCCGATATCGAGAAGGTATTTATACCTACAGTGAGAAAGTACTTCGTTCATTAGATAATAAATTGCAAGCAGCAGGTATTTTCTGTGATTTGTCAAAGGCATTTGATTGTGTGAACCATAACATCATTTTAAGTAAATTAGGATTCTATGGTGTCACGGGAAATGCTTCAAAATGGTTCAAGTTGTACCTCACTAACAGGAAAAAAGGGTGTCAGTGCAAGTGACTAGTGAATTAAGTCAACAGTCATCATCGGATTGGGAAGAAATTACATGTGGTGTCCCACAAGGATCCATCTTAGGGCCATTGCTTTTTCTTGTGTACATTAATAATGTCTCATCAGTTACGCTACCAGAAGCAGAGTTCGTTTTGTTTGCAGATGATACAAGTATTGTAATAAAAAGTATGTCAAGCGTAGTTATAGAAAGGTCTGCTAATGATATTTTCATGAACATTAATAAATGGTTTAAAGCCAATTCATTGTCATTAAACTTTTAAAAGACTCACTAAAAGCACTTCAGAACATGTAAGAGATATCCCACCACAATATGTATTAAGTATGAAGAAGAGCAGATAGAAGAGGTTGACACTATTAAATTCCTGGGATTACAGCTTGATAATAAATTCAGTTGGGAGGAGCACACCACTGAACTGCAGAAACGACTTAACAAATCTGTATTTTCAATACAAGTGTTGTCAGACATAGGAGACATAAAAATAAAAAAGCATGCATACTTTGCTTACTTCCATTCCATAATGTCATATGGTATAATATTTTGAGGTAACTCTTCATGTCAGTCAAAAGTCTTCAGAGTCCAAAAGTGTATAATACATATTATTTGTGGAGTAAATTAATGGACGTCTTGTAGAAGCCTCTTCAAAGAACTGGGTATATTAACTATTGCCTCTCGGTATATTTATTCCTTAGTGAAATTTGTCATAAATAATATATCCCTTTTCCCAACAAGCAGCTCAGTTCATACATACAATATTAGGAACAAAAATGATCTGCACAAGGACTTAAAAGCACTTACTTTAGTTCAAAAAGGGGTCCACTACTCAGGAACACACATTTTTAATAATTTAACATCAAGTATAAAAAGTTTAGCTAGAAATAAAGATCGGTTAAAGAGGAGCCTAAAAGACTTTCCAGTGGCCAAATCCTTCCACCCCATTAGTGAATTTCTAAATCGTACCAAATGATGCATGTTTCGGTATTCATACTATATTAGTATTATTATATTATCAGCTCAAAAGAAATGTATGTATCTGTGTTTATATTATTAGTATTATCTATTATTCAGCTTGTAAATTTTGTTTCTTGACATGTTCCATATCCATGAGCATTTCCTCAACATTGATCGACAGAACGAAAAAGTAATCTAATCAAAACGACATCAAATAAAGCGTTAACCGCCGTGGCAGAGCGCATTGAGGCGCTACGCAACGATGTGCGAGGCCGTTGCCCCTCACAGACTGAATCCCATCATAGGCAAGGATGTTTGTGCCGTCTTTAGTATAAGCTAGTTCAGAAGTAGTTTGTAAGTTTATGGACTGATGACCCCCTAGCTAAGTCCCATGTTAACCTAGTAAGCCTATGCTCATTTCCAGTTACTTCCTACCCTATAATTCTGTGACATCTAATTACTTGACATAAAACTATATTGCACAGTGAAATAGTATCATTTGTCTACAAAGGTCTGGTATAGTATTTGAATGAATAAAAGATGAAAAAGTAATGAGACTTCTGTCATGTTTTTACTGTACTGCATGAGAACCAAAAACGAAAAATTCGATTATGTTATGTTACGAAATTTCCGCGTAAAAATTTGGTGAAGCGTTCTGATATTTTCAGTGTTTAACTGTCAAAATATCACACAAAGATCGTAATTTTGTATGAACCTAATTCTTGATTGTGCATTTAGAACATTAATAGCTATACTTAATTCAGTCACAACGTGAGTGAATGGAAATTAGTAATTCATTTTTTTTCTATGAAATAAAGTTCTTAGGCACAAATGAAAACAGTTAATCGATTACTTCTTAATCATTTAAGGCTAATGCCTGTTTTGGCCAAATGTGGCAGTGAACAGCTTACACCTGAAATCTTGGATGTATTGACAGTCATGCCTAGTGCAGATTATGTTGAACAGTGACCATTATTTTGATTTGGTGAAGCCAACAAATGTGAATATGAAATGAGTCGTGGTGTCAAACTGATCTGCAGTGTAGCATAGCGTCAACGTTTCCGTCACATTTATTTTGACATATTTACCACATTTCTTTGTAAAGTAAGAATTAAAAATATAAAATAATCACAGAGAAAAAAAAACACGTCTCCGTTGAGTATTTTGTTGCATCCTCTGCACATGTAATATAATTATAAACTAAATTGCAATGATGGCCTACAGCATAACTTTTACTCATTTTGTTTATTGTAGATGATCGACCACAACATGAGATGGGAATTACACAGCTAAACTGCATCCTTCAACGGCTTCAACAACCAATTCTGTCAGGAGCAGAACTGCAGCCTTGTGTTTATACATATGTGGCAGTCATGTTTCATAAACTTTCGGAAGCTAAAGTTATGTTGACACTTGCAACTAAAACGGCGCCACTTGACATACATCATGGAAAATACTAATGGCAAATATTTGGATGGTGCCACTCAACTGTCGCCACTTGACAATGTTCAGGTCATTTGAACTTTTTGACGCCATTTCTCAGAATCAAAACAAACCTCGCCATATTTATTTGAAAGCTGTTGCCGTATTTGGTGTTGTCGTGTATTTATGCCTAAGTTTTACAAACAATGTGCATTTTAATTGCTCATCAAATTAAAGATTTGTTTCAAAATATGTACTTTTAAGTATGGTTTATTGGGTAACAGTGATAAACATCAGAATGCAGGACAAAGTTTTCATGAGCATGCTGTAGTTCATTTGCATATTTTATGATGTTCTTATACAGTGTATGCTTGATATTTGTGTGTGACTAAACAGGTGTTATTGAGTGATTACTGAAGGGAGATTTGTAGATACACACGTGCGGTGTCACACAAGTCTGAAGTGCGCACCACATACTTTCGCCACGCGCTGCCAAGCAAACACGGCACGCCATTCTTACGACGTCAACCACGAGTGCCCTCTACTGCAACTTCGCTCGTGGCCACCACTGAACTGGATCAGTCACTTGGCACTAAGACAGGCACTAGGACTCATAAGTAGGCAGGCTTCTACCCAGTTAAACTATGTATCTGCATTCTACCAGTATTCAGTTAACAAAGTTAAGTATTGTACTATCTGTATGATATATATATCTAGCTTAGTGTTTCTAGCTGTCCCACTGGCTGGTCACCTCAGAGTCTGTACACACACATGCGTGCATTCTATTTTCCTGTGTCGGTCTCTCTCTACTCGGCCACCAACACCTAGGACAACCGGCGGCAACGAGACACAAAAACAAGAGACTATTTAATTCTATAAATGTGGAAAATAAGTGTGGTGCTGGCAGTGTATTCAGATTCTGGAATTGGCATTTTCATTTCTCATAAACGCTTGCCACATGGATTTTAGAAAGGAAGTGACAAGGTTGATGTTGTAATTTCTGACTGGTGTATCTGTTAATTAAGGGAATGAACTGTATTATAGTAACTGTGAGTGCTGTTGTACACAGCATAACCTCAAAAATAGATATAAATTAAAAAGTCGTAGTATTTAACTGTGGGCAAGTGTAGGTAGCTATATTAGGTTTCAAATAAGCGTCCATTACATTGTAAAAAACATCCAGAACATTACATCAGAACACTGAACTTCATTAGATAAAAAGATATCAAGTTTGAAGAGATGACAGCTAATGGCCAGGTGTCAAATATCATGACACTTATTGTATCACTTGATCAAGTATTGCATTTGTATTGTTGATATAAGACTTTCTTCTAGAGCTTGTTAAGCAAATTCCAATCGAAATTTACTTTTTTCTTTAAAATATTCGTAATTGGTTCATTTACAGAGGTTACAGAGTTTTGTTTACATGTGATACCTGGTTTATACCTGTCTTTAAAATATGAGTGTTGTTTCTACGCAAAATTCATTTCCAAACAACAGCTTTTACACTTTATTTCCCTCTTATTGTAGTCTTATATCAATTCTAATATGATAGCCTAAATAACAACACCAATGTCCGTTCGAAAAAATTTCAACTGACTCCATGTTGGCAGCCATGCAACCAGGATTCTGACAGAGGTTAGTGGAAACGGCTGTGACAGCACCACTTCCGCCCCATTTACACCGAAGTGAACACAAGCGAACATAGGTGAATGCGCATTCACCAGACATTCGCCTGTGGGCACACGCATTGGCTTGTACTTGTGAATAAGGCTAAAAGCCAATTCACACTGTCTGTCACGTCACGGAACCGTCACGTCAAGTTGTATTCACACTGTCCGTCAGTGTCCGTTACATCAATTCGCCCATATCAATAAGCGATGTTGAAAGTGAGGTTATGAGTGATGATCTGTTATGTACAAAGTCATAGTTTAATACTAGAATTGAGTGAACAACAACGCTAAATGTTATTCATGGCCAAAGAAAACTTTACAGCGTATGTTCTTGGCCAACTTACTGGGAACTGAAACAACATTTCAAAACATCGACATCTATTTCCAAGCGAAAAAATAAACATATGAAAACAACAAAACGATACTTATAAGAGCATAAATAGCGCCTGTTTACTTTATCCATTATGATTTGCCCACCGTAAACAACTGAATTTTTGTCTTTCATTAGAACTGACTTTTTCATTTAAAATGTTATTTAATGAAAAATGCATAATCAAATTACAATCTTATTGAAATAAACAGTTTGCTTCAGTCTTTTCTGTTACAATGTTACATAGCATAAACCATTTTTTGGTTTCAGATATCCGACCTTGATTTTAGGGGGACCTCAACTGACAAAAATATTTAAGTCGTCATGAAACATTTGAGATTTAAGGCCAATTCACACTATCCGTCACGTCACGGCACTGTCACGTCAAGTTGTATTCACACTGTCCGTCAGTGTCCGTCACGCCAACTCGCCCATCTCAATACGCTAAGTTGAAAATGAGGTTATGAGTGGCGATCTGTTATGTAGAAAGTCATAGTTTAATACTATAATTGTGACAACAACAATGCTAAATGCTATTGACAGCCAAAGAAAACTGTACAGTGTATGTTTTTGGCCAACTTACTGGAAACTGAAACAACATTTCAAAACATCGGCATATATTTTCAAGCGAAAAAATGAACATATGAAAACATCAAAAATACACTCAATTGACAAAAATATTTAAGTCGTCATGAAACATTTGAGATTTACCCCTCAGAACGAAGTATAACAACAAAATAAAGATGACTAAGACACATTTGCATATAAGCAGTGCACTAGTCGACTGCAACATGTAATTCGGCTGACAAAAATAGCTTAACTTCCGATGTTAGTAGACGGACGTTCTGTCAAAACATTCTTCTTGAGAAAACGTGACATGACGTTGATGTGACGTGACGGTCTGGTGACATACAGTGTGAATGCCGCCATTAGAAATACACTGAGGTATGTTCTGATGGACGGTGACGTGACGTGACGGACAGTGTTAATTGGCCTTAAACGTTTACACCTTGGCGAACGGAAGAGAAAACAGCACACTGCCGCAAGATGAGCATACGCAGTGTGTTGCATACGCTAGCGCTGAAGCGGAGAGGACTCGAACTTCCTTTGATGGTTCGACCTGAAACCAACACCCAGCATATCACAAGCGAGCACTTGCGAATGCGAGCCGAGCATGACCGAACGGCGCGCGCGTAGCGTGTACACCAGAGCGAATTCTTGTTCGCTACTGCTCGTTCACTTGTGTTCGCTTCAGTGTACATCTACATCTACATGGGATACTCTGCAAATCACATTTAAGTGCCTGGCAGAGGGTTCATCGAACCACAATTATGCTATTTATCTCCCATTCCATTCTCGAATAGTGCGCGGGAAGAAAGAACACCAGAATCTCTCTGTTCGAGCTCTGATTTCTCTTATTTTATTCTGATGATCATTTCTACCTATGTAAGTGGGAGTCATCAATATATTTTCGCATTCGGAGGAGAATGTTGGCGATTGGAGTTTCGCAAGTAGCCCACGCCTCAGCGATAAGCGCCATTGTTGTAATTATTCCCATCCCAGATCCTGTATCATTTCCGTAACGCTGTCTCCCCTGTATCGTGACAATACGAAACGAGCTGCCCTTCTTTGGACTCTTTCGATGTGCTCCGTCAAACCCACCTGATAAGGATCCCACACTGGGCTGCAATATTCGAAAAATGGACGGACAAGTGCAGTGTATGCAGTTTCTTTAGTAGTTCTGTTGCATCTTTTAAGGGTTCTGCCAATAAAACGCAGTCTCTGGTTCGCCTTTCCCACGATATTATCTACGTGTTCTTTCCAGTTTAAGTCTGAAGTAATAGTAATTCCCAGGTATTTTGTCGAGTTTACGGCCTTCACATTTGATTGATTTATGTTGTAAACAAAGTTTAACGGATTTCTTTTCGTACTCATGTGGACGACTTCACATTTCTCATTGTTTAGAGTCAATTGCCAATTTTTACACCATACTGATATCTTATTCAGATCGTTCTGCAGTTGGTTTTGATCTTCAGATGATTTTATTAGACGGTAAATGACGGCGTCATCTGCAAACAACCTAAGAGAGCTACTTAGATTTTCCCCTAAATCGTTTATGTAAATAAGGAATAGCAGAGGACCAATAACACTACCCTGTGGAACGCCCGATATCACCATGCCTTACCATAGATTACTACGAACTGTGTCCTCTCTGACAAGAAATCCCCTATCCAATCGCATACCGTAACCACGCAATTTGATTAAAAGCCGTTTGTGAGGTACAGTGTCAAAAGCTTTCTGGAAATCAAGAAATACGGAATCGATTTGCGAACCTTTGTCGATAGCACCCATCACTTCGTGTGAATAAAGAGCTAGTTGTGTTTCGCATGAACGATATTTTCTAAATCCGTGTTGACCTTGGGTGAATAGATCGTTCTGTTTGAGATAATTCATAATATTTGAACACAGGATATGTTCCAAAACCCTGCTGCAAATTGACGTCAATGAAATAGGCCTGTAGTTTAGTGGGTTACTCCTACTGCCTTTCTTGAATATAGGTGTGACCTGTGCAACTTTCCAATCTTTTGGTACAGATCCTTCTATGAGAGAGCGGTTGTATACGACTGTTAAATAAGGAGCTATCGCTTCAGCATAATCAGATAGAAATCATGGGTATTAATCCGGACCAGAAGACTTGTTCTTGTTAAGTGATTTTAGTTGCTGCACTACTCCGATTATATCTACTTCTATGTTACTCATTACGGCATCTGTTCGTAATTCGAAATCTGGGATATTGGTTTCGTCTTCTTTGGTGAATGAGTTTCTAAAAGCTAAGTTTAGTAACTCTGCTTTAGTAGCGCTGTCATCGGCAGGATCGCCATTACTATCACGTAGTGAAGGTATTGTTTGTGACTTGCCCCGAGTATATTTAACATATAACCAAAAATCTCTTTGGGTTTTCAGTCAAATTACGAGAAAGAGTTTCGTTGTGATAAATATTGTAGGCATCTCGCATTGAAATCCTCGCTAAATTTCGAGCTTCTGAGTACGATCGCAAATCCTGGGGATTTCGTGTTAGTTTAAATTTAGTATGCCTTTTCCTTTGATTTTGCAACAGTGTCCTGACCTGTTTTGTGTACCAAGGGGGATCGCCTCCTTCTTTTATTAATTTATTAGGTATAAAACTTTCAATTGCTGTCAATACCACTTCTTTGAATTTGAGCCACATCTGGTCTACACCTACGTTTAGTGTTAGAAATGAGTGGAAGCTGTCTTTCAAGAAGCAATGTATTTTGTTTCTATCTGCTTTTCTGAACAAATATACTTTGCGTTTATTTTTGGTAACTTTGGGACTTTCGATATTCAATTTCGCTACGACAGCTCTGTGTTCACTAATACCTGTATCCGTTTTGATGCTCGTTATGAGCTCAGGATTATTTGTTGCTAAGAGAGCAAGTGTGTTTTCACATCCATTTACAATTCTAGTTGGCTCATGAACTAATTGTTCGAAGTAATTCTCAGAGAATGCGTTGAGTACAATTTCGTACGATGTTTTATGCCTACCTGCTGATTTGAAAATATAATTTCGCCAACAGATCGAGGGTAAATTAAAATCACCACCTACTATTATCGTGTGAGTCCGGTACGTTTTTGTAATTAGACTCAGGTTTTCTTTGAACCTTTCTGCTATTGTATCGTCAGAGTCGGGAGGCCGGTAAAAGGAACCGATTATTAACTTCTTACGATTTTCGGGTACAACCTCTACCCATAATAGCTCGCACGAACTATCAACTTCAACTTCGCTGCATGAAATACTACTTTTGACGGCGACAAACACGCCCCCCACCTATTTTGTTTAATCTATCCTTTCTGAACACCGATAGATCTTTTGAAAATACTTCTTCTGAACTTATTTCTGGCTTTATCCAACTTTCGCTGCCTAAAATGATGTGTGTTTCAGTGCTTTCTATTAACGCTTGCAGTTCTGGAACTTTCCCGACACAGCTACGACAGTTTACAACTGTTTTCTATTTCCCCGAAGCTCTTTATCCTAAAAAACCGCCCAGTCCACGCCACACAGCCCCCGCTACCTGTGTAGCCGCTTCCTGCGTATAGTGGACTCCTGGCCTATTTAGCGGAACCTGGAAACCCACTACCCGATGGCGCAAGTCAAGGAATCTGCAGCCTACACGGTCTCAGAACCGTCTGAGCCTCTGATTCAGACCCTCCACTCGGCTCTGTACCAGAGGTCCACAGTCGGTCCTGTCAACTATGCTGCAGATGGTGAGCTCTGCTTTCATCTTGCAAGCAAGACTGGCAGTCTTTACCACTTCAGTTAGCCGCTCGAAACCTGAGAGGATCTCTTCAGATCCGAAACGACACACATCATTGGTACCGACGTGAGCCACCACCTGCAGTTGGCTGCACCCCGTACCCTTCATGGCATCCGGGAGGACCCTTTCCACATCTGGAATGACTCCACCCAGTATGCACACGGAGTGCACGTTGGCCTTCTTCCCCTCCTTGGCAGCCATCTCTCTAAGGGGCTCCATTACCCGCCTAACGTTGGAGCTCCCAACTACAAGTAAACCCACCCTCTGTGAAAGCCCAGATCTTGCAGGCTGAGTGGTGACAGGGTGAGAGACACCATCCGACTCAGGAACGTCGTCCTGAGCAGACAGTGCCTCAAACCTGTTCACAAGACAAACCAGGGAGGCCTCCCCCGGAATGTCTTGCGCCTCCTGCCACGCACTGGAGCAACCTCCCACGCAACCACGGGTGGGATGTCTGCCTCACTGCTAGCAGTTTCAGGGCATGTCGCTGCCGCAGGCCAATCGGTGGAGACGACGGGAGTCCGTTCGGTGCCCACTGCTGGCCAACAACAACAACGTCCATCGATCGCAGCTTCCAACTGTGCAACCGAGGTTAACACAGCTTGAAGCTGGGAGTGAAGTGTCACCAGCTCAGACTGCATCCGCACACAGCAGTCACAGTCCCTATTCATGATTACAGTGCCAACAAAAACAAAAACTACAGTCACAATGCGTTCAAAGGAAAACTACATTGTTCATTAAAAAGCGGATGTGAATTCAATACGCACGAGAGCTCAGTATTACTTTACAAATTGAGACGAGAAAGTGCAGCCGAAAATCAAAATACTAAATATTATATGTCGCTTCTAATCATAAAATAAAGACAGACGACTGTCACATGGCAGAATAATACACTAACCAGATATTTAACGCGAATATGAATCAAATAAAAAACGCAAGCACACAATAAATTTAATGAACTCAAGGGAAAACGCACTGAAAAGTAAAAATATGTAGCTTCTAGAGAGAAGCCGGTTACACTTACAACTGATAATTTACTGCTGCACGACTGGAGAGGTGTGCTCTGGACGACGTCCGCTGGGCGACTGGTAAACGGGGCTATCCTTAATGCCACATTCTATGGCGCTGTTTTCGTGGCTTGTGTCAATGACAGAACAGCGAAGAGCGTACTCCCACGAGACAGTTCTGGATGTCTCCCCTTATT
Organism: Locusta migratoria; assembly: GCA_026315105.1. NCBI lineage: Eukaryota > Metazoa > Arthropoda > Insecta > Orthoptera > Acrididae > Locusta > Locusta migratoria. The sequence continues at coordinate 526,804,239 of CM048746.1, forward strand.
TAACCACTTAAGATATTAGGGTGGATAGTCTTTGGCTTAACATCCTTGTTTGCATCTGTCACAAGACGTTAAACCTCCTAGGCGCATCTGCTCCAAACGAAAGTAACGTCAGAAGTACGACTACATTGGTTTCAGCGAGAGCCAATAGGATTGCAACGATTTGTTGATATCAGCATGTGCAGTCATCCGAACCGTGGTTGTCAAAAGTTAGAGAAAAAAAGTTCGAAAGAATGAATTTGCAGCTACTTTCGGAATTCGGATGAACACAAAGTCTTGTGGAATGTTATTAATGATTAGTCGTAACGTGGATATTTCTGGTGACATGTCTTTTGCTTATGGGGATATAGAGGATTCTTCAAAACACAGTAGGCCTAATGTGCTTTCTGTTTTGTTTGTAGCAAAAGTATTAAAGAAAAGGAAAGATACTCATAATGATTCGCAAATAAAGTGATAATACGAGAAACAGCTGCAGCACATTATTAAACTTTAACGTCGGCAGTACACAATATAAAACCAGGTAGTGAGTAGTGAAGTGTGGTTATGACTAACGAGAATCTCCAAAAAATCTATATATCTGGGTATATGCTTACAGTAGCCGTGATTTTGAGTCAAAGTCTGATTTTATAAGCTTTGTACACAGGCAAATAATATCTGAATTATAATAGTATTTCCTGTCTTAAGCAGACTGAAATTAAGGGCAGCTTTACACCATCTACATTTTATATTTTATACACAAAGCATCATCTATAGCTTGTGTTAAAGCCTATAAATAATTAATTGAAACGCCTATGATGTAAAAAATTGTTCTTAGTTGCTGTCGGCTTAAAACAGAAGAGCCGATTGTAATTAATTGTAACGGGTGCTGCAGATGACCCCACAAACAAATATAGAAAAAAATTCTTTTCTTCTTTCAGCGAAAGCAACGTTTTATATACCGTATATATGAAGACTAGGGATGCCCTGTATCATAACTATCGGCCTTTGACTCAAAATCACGGCCACTGTGAGCATATACTCAGATATATGGATTTTTTGTAGATTCTCGTTAGTCATAACCTTATTCACGAAAACGTCGTATACCGGTAAGGTTACACTTCACTACTCACTACCTAGGTTTATATTGTGTACTGCCGACGTTAAAATTTAATAATGTGCTGCAACCGCTTCACGTATTATCACTTTATTTGCTAATCATTACGGGCATCTTTCCTTTTCTTTAATGCTTTTGCTGCAAACAAAACAAAGCACATTAGGCCTACTGCGTTTTGAAGAATCCTCTACATCCCCATAAGCAAAAGACATGTCACCAGAAATATCCACGTTACGACTAATTATTAATAACATTCCACAAAACTTTGTGTTCATCCGAAAGTAGCTGCAAATTCATTGTTTCGAACTTTTTCCCCCTAACTTTTGACAACCACGGTTCGAATGACAGCACAGGCTGATATTAACAAATCGTTGCAGTCCTATCGGCTCTCGCTGAAACCAATGAAGTCGTACTTCTGAGTTCTGACGTTACTTCCGTTTGGAGCAGATGCGCCAGATGTGCATCTGTCAGGCAGCGTTCGTTTCACACTGGCATTTGCAATCGTGACGTCATCGTGTCGTACCAGTGCTGTGAATGCTGCTATCGATCTGTCGATCGCTACAGTATCGAGATTGAGACTGTTTATGGGTATGTGGGAACCAGTCGTAACGAGAACTTTTTAAGTGCAATTCACTGTACGTCAGAAAATTCCAGAATGCATTTCTTATGGCGGCATTCACACTGCTCGTCACCGGACCTTCACATAACGTCAAGCTTTCTCGATAAGAATGTTTTGTCGGAACAGTTGTCTGCTAACATTAGAAGTTAACCTATTTTCGTCACGCGATTTTCATGTTGTAGTCGATGATTACAGGGTTTATATTCAAATGTGTCTTATTACCGTAATGTCTATTTTATTGTTTACTTTGTTTTAGCGGTAAATTCCAAATGTTTCATAAAGACTTAAATATTTTTCTCAATTCTGTGTCCTAAAAGCGAGGTCGGATATCTGAAACCGAAAAATGATTTACGTTTCGTAATATTGTAACAGAAAAGACTGAAGGAAACTTTTTATCTGAATAACATTGTAATTTGATGACGTATTTGGCATTAAAAAACATTTTGTATGAAAAAGTCGGCATAACGAAAGACAAAAATTCAGTTGTTTACGACGTTATTAACAATGTCAGTGGGCAAATCGTAAAGGATAAAGTAAACAGGCTCTATTTATCCTCTTATATTGTTTAGCATGTTCATATGTTTATTTTTTCGCTTGAAAATAGATATTTTTTTCCAAGTCCCTCTACTAACCACACTAAGTTGGAAAAAACATACATGTAAAGTTTTCTTTGGCCGTCGATAACATAGTGTTGTTGTTCCCTCAATTCCTGTATTAAACTCCTTACGTAACTTTCTACGTAACAGATCGCAACTCATTACTTCCCTTTCACCATCGCGTATTGGGATTTGGGATAGGCGAATTGACGTGACGGACAGTGTGAATACAAATTGACGTGACAGTGCCCATTAATTAAAGGCACATTCTGTACACATTTTTCTTTTAATGCATGCTGTATTTTTTTTTTAATTTTTTTTTTCGGCTGCGAAGGTGGTTAAGTTCTATCACACTCTATTTAAAAGTACTGTGATTTTCTTCACCTTAAACCTGTGAGTATACACTACTTTTATATTCAGTGCTATAACTATGCGCGCCATTTCTCTGCCTTATAGAGCTAGATTCTGTCAGTACTCCTGTAATGTTGCCTGAAATAGCTTTTTATAAGCATTTACTTCCCGCTCAGCACGAATGATCACACAATGACACACACACGACAAATAAAATGAATATCCGAATTCGGGCAGTCGACACTGAGTCACTCAAACGCGCTCGCAAAAGTCGATAGTCGAAAGGCCATCAGTGACGTCACGATTACAAATGCCAGTGTGAAACGAACGCTGCCTTAGAGTAGACCGCTGTCAGATCGACGGGTGGGGAAAGGAAGTATGTTTACGGAAAGTGATGTTAAAGTAAACTGTGATTTGTTATGATGCGTGAAACAGAAGGAGATAGCATGCGACACACCAAAGAATGTTCACAAAAGGTAGTGACACACTGTACCTTTCTTATTTTATGGAATTTTTATATATAACGCCCGCCTCTGATGCAAAACGGCTTTTGATTTTCTGGTGACTCATAAGGCGGACCTGATATTCAATGATTTGGTCTGCAAACACGTGAAATGCAAAAGCAGAAAATCCAAATCATGAAGTATATGATAAAAATCTGGTTGGAACATTTTTGTTTACGAATTAAAACGTCCAGATTCAACGTAATTGGCGGCTCTTTGCAACATTTCTTTAGCACCCGGAAACAGGAAAAGACCAATGAAATAGAACGTTCCGAAATTCCTTAATGTTAATACGATCAGGCGGAAAATAGTTCATTTGGTTGTCCGGTAAACAAAATGCAATGTAGGCTAAGTTACCTAAATCTGTAAATGAATTGAGTCGCGGTGGAGTGGCTGAGCGGTCCAAGGCACCTCGCTGCGGAGCGCGCAGTTGCTCGCCGTCGGAGGTTCGAGTCCTCCCTAGGGCGTGTGTGTGTTATCCTTACGTTACATTAGCTTAGTTTGTGTAGTTTGTAAGCTACGGATTGATGACCACGCAGTTTGGTCCGATAGATTTACAAACATTTGTAAAATAATTGATTGAATAACGTTATTCTGTAAAGGTAATTACAAATGTCCCTACATTTAACGTAAATTAAAAGGAAAATTGGTGTGTATTCATTGGACGAGAAATGCTTACGTAAAAAACGTAGGTTACATTTAAAGTAAAGCTGAAGATATAGCTTGATTATCTGATCTTGTCTATGAATGTTGTTTTTGTTTCTTCCTACAATGGAAGATAAATGAGTAACACCTCACTTGCAAAGCTCTCTTCAAAAAAAAAAAAAAAAAAAAAAAAAAAAAAAAAAAAAAAAAAAAAAAAAAAAAAGTGTCACGTTATATTATGTGGCTTCCATTTGTTTGTCTGCCATTGCGCATTTGATGATGCTCTCTTCTTCTCAGCTGCGGCAGAATAGCCGTGTGCACTAACGTGCTTTGCTGCTGTGCGCATGGCCGTTCGCCATCGGGGGTTCGAGTCCTCCCATGGTCATGGGTGTTTGTGTTGTCTTTAGCATAAGTTCTACTAGTTTTTAAGGCTAGGGACTGATGACCAACATAGTTAAGTCCATTAGATTTACAATCATTTGAACATTTCTTCTCCCCATATGTACAACATTTGACTAAAGTGAACCTCGGGGTACTGTGCATCGGCTTTTAGCCTTGATATTGGCGTGTTGTATGACTAGATACATTTATCATTTAATTTTGTTACGCATACTGTATGTCATTACTTTTTACACTATGAACTGATCCATACATCTACCAAGTGCCATGATTTAATTAAAATGCACTAATTACTTGCAATGCTGATCATTTGTAATGATAACTGCTTGGCAGACACTGTAGCAAATGAGTTTCTTTGTGCATAGTTGAAAGTTGATGTTTTGTCTTTCGGAATGCTGTTTGCCGCCTTTTTTTTTTTTTTAAATATGTCCCTACCTGTGAGATCATGGGTCAAAGTACTGTTTGGCCATGATAACTTAACGATTTTTTTGGTGCTGCCACAAGCAGTAAAAGTCAGCGCTGGTTGAAAGACATTCATTTATTTACAACTGCTCCTTGATACAAAGCATTACTGCACACGTTGCTAGGGTAACGGTTACAGCAAGCAGTCGATGCTTACTTGCCCTCACCGCTTCCCTCCCTTTGGCAAACGTACGGTAATATGGGTGCAAGGCACACCTCCTTCAGGTCCCAGCAGCCATGCGAAATGTCAAGTTATAATGGGTGGTATTGGGTCCTTCAGTATTACCATACATTTGAATTATATTTCAAACAAGTGGAGCAGTACATTGATGGCCCTTCATTACTTCAATAAGTAGTTTGAGCCATACATGCTTTAAGATTTGTAACACCACTTTGCATGGACTAATATTTAATGTGTTGATTCAAAAACTACATCACTTCGCACTAACAATATATCTCTGTGATGATAACTGTAGCAACTTGTTTTAAATCTACATCCATAATCCGCAAGCCATCTCATGGTGTGTATCGGAGGGTACTGTTGTCATGACCACCCTATAACTGTCGTGTATGGTATATGGAAAAAATTATTGCCTGTATGCCTCTGTGTGTACCCTAATCTCATTGACCTTACTTTTGTGGTTACTTTGTGATGTATATATGTAGGAGAAAGCAATTATTTGACTGACTCTTCATGAAAAATATGCTCTCAGAGCTTTGACAGAAGCCTGTACCATGATGCAGAATGTCTCTTGCAACGTCTGCTACTGGAGTTCCCTAATCATCTCCATGATGCTTTCACACTTACTAAATGAGCCTGTAATGAAGTGTACTGCACTCCGTTGGCTCTCTCTGTCTTCCATTGACCCTACCTGGTATGGATCCCACACTGATGACCAATATGAAAGGACTGGCCGAACGAGAATTTTGTTACCTACTTCCTTTGTTGTTGGAGTGTACTTCCAGAGGATCCTCCCAATGAATCTGTCTGGTATCTGCCTTACCCATGATTGATTTTATGTGCTTGTTCCATTCAAATTGCCCCTTATGTCTTATCCCAGATATTTCACGGAAATTACTGCTTTCAGTGTTTGTCCTGTTATAGCAGACTTGTATAATAAAAGATGTTTCTTTCTACACAAATGCAAAACTTTTCACTTGTTTATATTTGGATTCAATTGGCACTCCTCGCACCATACATCAGTACACTACAGGTCCTCCTGTATTTAGCTACTCTTTTCCCTTCTCCATAAACTAAAGCATCATCCGCAAAAGCTTCATCGAACTTCCAATGTTATCTACAAGGTAATTTATATATATTATGACAAGCACCTGGAGCACACCTAAGATCACTTTAACATCTGAAGACTTGTATGAGTGTGTGTTTTCGCTGTGATATCCATTAATATATTCATAGATAAAAGAGTTGCATTCTTTTAAAATAGAAGCCTCCAGCACCAAACATGACTATAGCTGAATGCTGTAGCTCTTCACAACAATCCTTTCACCATCATCATACCAGCTGATAAGGGCAATGCTACAGTCCTCGTGGAATGAGCTGGCTATCATGGAAAAATTTAACAGATGTTGGAAGAAGATACATACCTAAAGCTGGCTCATGACCCAACATTCAGAATTGTTGATGGAAGAGAGTGCAATTAAGAACCTCCTCTCTCAGGCCCCTAGACCACATATGTTTTATGGTATGCCAAGGTGCACAAGAAGGATACACCTTTAAGTGTGTACCATCGGTTCTCCGACCTACAGACTTGCCAAACACTTGGCCACACTCCTCTCTACACATGTTGGATACTGTGAACAACATATAAAGATTACGGCAGACTCCATTGACTGAATTAAAGGATGGCACCTCAATAATGAAGATATTATGGTTAGCTTCATTGTGGGCTCCCTTTTCACATGTGTTCCCATAAGACTCTATAGACTTTCTGTCCCAGATGTTTGATGACACCATCGTGGATTTATTTAAGTACACCGTGACATCGTTATATTTCTTATATCATCATCATCATTAGAGACTGATTCTGTCTTTCAGCGTTCAGTCTTGAGCATAGTACCTCAAATAAAATTTCTCCGTGATCCCCTGTTCAATGCTAATATTGATGCCTTGTCTGATGTCGTGCTTTTTACTTCAAAATCATTCTACACCAAATCTAAGTACTTTCTTCTTGGTCTACCTCGACTCCTCTTACCATCCACTGACGAGCTCATGAGAATCTTAGGTAACCTTGCTTCTCCCGTGCGTGCAACATGACCCCACCATCTCAGTCTGTTCGCTCTAACTGTTTCATCTATGGTGTTCATTCCCAGTTTTTCTTTGATTTCCTCATTATGGACACCCTCCTGCCATTGTTCCCATCTATTAGTACCTACAATCATTCTTGCTACTTTCTTATCTGTAACCTCTACCTTATGAATAAGGTAAACTGTATCCACCCAACTTTCACTCCCATACAACAAAGTTGGTCGAAAGATAGAGCGATGCACCGCTAACTTAGTCTTGGTACTTACTTCCTTCTTGCAGCAGAGAGTAGATCTTAGCTGAGCACTCACTGCATTAGCTTTGCTGCACCTCGATTCCAGTTCTTTCGCTATGTTGCCATCCTGTGAGAAAATACATCCCAGGTACTTGAAACTGTCTACATGTTACTTTGTTCCTCCTATTTGGCACTCAATCTGTTTGAATCTCTTTCCCACAGACATTACTTTCGTTTTGGAGATGCTGATCTTCATCTCATAATCCTTGCACCTCTGATCGAGCTCTGAAATATTAGTTTGCAACCTTTCAATTGAATCGGCTGTTACAACTAAGTCATCCGCATATGTGAGACTGCTTATTTTGTTTTCAGCTATTTTTATCCTGCCCTGCCAGTCTACTGTTTTCAGCATATGATCCATGAATAGTATGAACAACAGTGGTGACAGGTTACAGCCTTGTCTTACCCCTGAAACTACCCTGAACCATGAGCTTAATTTGCCATCTTCTCTAACTGCTGCCTAACAGTCTACATAGAGCCTTTTAATTGCCTGCAGAAGTTTGCCTCCTATACCGTAATCTTAAAGAACTGACAGTAGCTTCCTCCTAGGAACAAGGTCATAAGCCTTTTCCAGATCCATGAAACATAGATACAATTTCCTGTTCCACTCATAGCACTTTTCCATTACCTGCCACAGGCTAAAGATCTCGTCCTGACAGCCTCTAAGAGGCCTAAACCCACACTGATTTTCATCTAACTTGTCCTCAATTAATACTTGCACTCTCCTTTCAACAATACCTGAGAATATTTTGCCTACAACGCTAATTAAAGGGATACCTCGATAGTTGTTGCAATCTTTTCTGTTCCCATGTTTGAAAATTGGCGTGATTACTGCTTTCATCCAGTCATATGGAACCTGTTCAGATTCCCATGCCTTTTCAGTTATCCTGTGTAACCATTTGAGACCTGATATTCCACTATATTTGACAAGTTCCGGCTTAATTTCATTCACCCAAGCCGTTTTATTCACTGTAATCTACTGACCATTTTCTCCATTTCCTCAAATGATGTCCTGTTTCCATCGTTGTTCCTATCCCATTCTACCTGACAATCTGACACATCATTGATTGAACGTATTCTTCAAAATATTCCCTCCATCTGCTCAAGGCATCCACAGGATTGACTAGCAGCTTTCCTGACCTGTCCAAAACACTTGTTAATTCCTTCTTCCCTCACTTATGACGATTGCTAATTACACTCCAAAATGGTTTTCCCGTGGCTTGACCCAGAGTTTCCAGCTTGTTTCTACAGTCTTCCCATGATTTCTGAGCTTGGAGTCTGCAATTATCCGTTTGGCTTTGTTTCTTTCTTCAATATAACTTTCTCTGCCTGCCTGATTTCTAGTATGGAGCCGTTTTTGAAATGCCTTCTTTTTCTTTTTACAGGCTACCTTGACTGTGTCATTCCACCAAGCTGTCTGCTTCTTCCTGCCTTTACACACTACTGTTCCAAGACATTCTCTAGCTACTTTCAGTAGTGTGTCCATGTACCTTGACCCTTCCTCTTCCAATGACTATAAATCATTACATTCAACTAACTGTTACCTTTCCGAGATCAATGTTATGTATTTGTGCCTAATTTCCTTGTCTTGAAGCTTCTCCACTCTTATCCTTCTACACATGGACCTTACGTTCTGCTCTTTTGGCCTCACAAAACCAATTTCACTGCAGATTAAATAATGATCAGTGTCATCAAAGAAGTAAAATGGTGAATGTCCTTATGCTTAAAGAAGGAGTTTGTGATAACTAAGCCCATACTTGAACAGAAATCCAAGAGCTGTTTTGTGTCCCTTTCTGCCTCCATATCCTCTCCAAACTTACCCATAACCTTTTCATAACCCTCTGTTCGATTCCATATCCTGGCGTTAAAATCACCCATGAGTAAAACACTATCCTTATTCTTCACTCTAACAACTACATCACTACGTGTGTTGTAAAATCTGTCCAACTCATCTTCTTCAGTCTCTTAACAGGGTGAATACACTGATCATATTTCTTATATGGTGGTGAAAATTTTAATCTGTCAAAAAAAAAAAACTTAGCTCCTTATGTAATGTTTTCAAGGATAATGGCTACAGCAAGAGACAAATATTTCAGGCAGTTTCACCCAAGTAATGTAATAAGAATACGTCAAGAAGAAGGCTTCTTTACCGTTTTGTGGCTCCATAATGAGGAAAATTAGCCAGCTCCTGAAAAGACATAAAATCGACACAATCCTCAGGCCCCCAGCAAAGATCTGGCAATTAATGAATCCCGTGAGAGATGATTTAGGTCTCAGAACACCAGGAACTTATAAAATTCTTTGTGAGTTTGGGTGGTTTTATGTTGGCCACACTATTCAAATTATTGAACAGCAGCACATAGAACATTAAAGGTGTTTTCGAATACGCTAGAATCCATAAAAGTCAGCTGTGGTCGAATATGCTTTGGAAAATGGACACTGAATTGCTTTAGTGAGTCATCAATTATTAAATGGATGAACAGCTTCTGGGACAGCATAATAAACGAGCCCATAGAGATCACAATTTCTGAAGACACTCTCAATAAAGAAAGTGGCTTGCAGCTTAGTATGGCATGGGAACCTGTTATTGCAGAGTTGAAGCGGGAATGGTGTACACATGACCAAAACATTGCCATATATGGTCAAGGAATTGGGCATGTGTGGCGTTACTGACTGCATTGCACCAATATAAGTGTGGCAGTGGCCTTGAAATGACAGTCATCCACTTGAGAATGGCAGAGGAGAGCTCATGGGCAGAAAACCACATGATGCAGCTTGTAACCCAAGAAGATTTTATTAATCTGAAAACTTCTCTGCAACGAGAATGACGTGATGCATTTTGTTAGCTAGGAACGCCTCAATCCAGTCTCATGGTCTGGTATTCCATATGTTCACACTGTTCATCAGGCAATGGTGTGGGATGGTATTGAATGCCTTGCAGAAGTCAAGAAACACAGCATCCATCTGCGATCCTGAATCTACTGCCTTCTGGCTCTCATGGCTGAATAGTGCAAGTTGCTTTTCACATGATATCCTAAAAGGCGATTTCTGGTATCCAGAAATGACGTCATATTTGCACATAGAATGTGTTACAATTCTGCAACTGACTGATGTCAGACATTTAGGGGCCCTAGGCCTGTATAGTGTGTATAAAATTGCTTGTGACTTTTGGCAGGTCGGGATTGAGCGAGTGGAGGGGCGCATGGTTGCAGAGCGTGTGCTTTGCGTGCCAGCAGGCAGCTCAGCTGACGCAACGCCTACCTAACGGTGAGGCCAGAGCTGACCACCCAGGAAACATTCTTTGTCGGTAGACACACAATACTACAGGACAGGGAACATAAAGCAATGACAGTAATGGACACAGCAGTTATATCAATGTATATTTTTATACATACTCACAGTTACGGTATAAGTGGAGCAACACAAGGGGAAGAACCATCGCTGTCATCTTCCTCGGACTTGTAACTGGTATTGGAGCCAACGGAAATTACTATCTTTTCAATTTGTTCTTCAAGTAATCCTTCACGAGTCAATGTTTCCTCAACAGTCCTTTTTGTATGGCTTACAACATAAGACCCGTCATGTGGGATAACATTTTTGATGGCATCTTTTGTCAGCAATTCAACCTCACCGAACGTAAACTTGTTTTTTTGCCACATTACCTTTCACATGGGCCCATATATTCTCAATTGGATTTAAGTGAGCATGATATGGAAGAAGTCAAATCACATGATGTTCTTTGTTTTTAGCTAATTCGTCGATCTGGTAGCATGGAGATTTTGGCTTGTACACTTGCATGCAGATACCGGCCTCTCCAGGCCACTAGGTGACCTTATTCATACCAGCTTCTACTTTGTTCGATGGGACATTTCCTTCCACCCAGATCAAAATATCTGCTCTTTTCCATTGCATAGGATGAGCTTTGTCCAGCACAACTGAGTGGTACTGTACATTGTCCATAACTATTGTGGAATTCGGAGGAATATTTTGCAGCAGGATGTCATAAAACCAGTCTGTGCATACTTTGGCATTCATTTCCTTGTGACGAATGAAGCCACGAGCAGAGCCAACTTGAAGGACAGTTATCCTGCAACCCTTTTGTATCGGTGCTTTCGTCGTACCTTCTGCTGTGCGATCCGTCCACCCTTTCATCAATGTGTGACACACATTAACTCGTGTATCGTCGAGCCACACAATGTCTTCGAATGAAACGCTTCTCATGGCATGCAAATATCGGCCTCTCCAGGCCACTAAGTCACGTCTCTCCATTATAAATGTCAGGGAAGAAAACTTTTCATGCCGGAAACCAAACTCATGAAGACAGTTTCGAAGCGACGACCTACTCCCATTGAACAACTTTGCCTCTTTAAGACTGAAATGAAGTTTATTCAAAGTAGGGTATTCCTTATGTTGGTAATAAGCATACAAATGTGTGCATCTTGCAGGAATGCGTCCATCTTTGTTACCTGTCTTTCATACCTTCTTTTCTTGCCTGGAGTTTCCAATATTGAATGAGCTGGGTTGTTCGTCATACGTGTCTTCTTTTCTTTCCTTGCCCTTCCCAATTCTCAGCACCGTAGATTGCTGAAGTACAGCAGCTTTTCTGTCCACCACTATTACACTTGAGTTCAAAATAACTGCACACTGAGTGCACTAATTCACAGCCATGTCCACCAATTGGAATTCCTTTTCCAACTCTCTATACCTTCGCAACCAGTGAACTTGTCCTTGGATGGCCTCTTTTATTGTGAACTTCCTGCTCACACAAGCTGCACTGTTGTTATTAATACAATGCAAACGCAAACACTTGTGCACAACACATGACAGCTGTAGAATATTTAAACAACAATAAAATACCACATAGCAAGTGGCAGTTGATGAATACAAGATCCGGCTAGCACATGATACCATGAGGTACTGTTTATGGACGGACTGGCAACAGCGGTGCCTTACAAGCCAAACCTGTAGTGGAGGCGTGGGAAAACCTGGCTTGCTATTGGTGTTACCTGGGAAGCAGCATCTTGCCACCCCTAGCAAGACAAATGTCAAAAGTCACAATTAATTTTAAACACACCATAGTTTTGCGTGTGTGGTTGTCGACCCGTCTAGTAAATGGAAATGGCCTGTGCTTTCTTCCAATCTTTAGGAACACTTCGCTCCTCTAGAGGTCATCGGCATACTGCTGGTAGGAAGAGGGGCAAGTTCCTTCGCATACTCCATCTAAAATTCAATTTATATACCATCAGGTCTAGTGGCATTTCCTATGTTGAGTGATTTCTCAATTGCTTTTCTATCCCTCTGACACTTACTTGACTACGGTATTTGTCATTTTGTTGTTGTTGCAATATTCAAAAAATGAAGTAAAATTTTACTATATGTCAGAGTGTTAATGTGCATACTATGCTGATGTTGGCAACAACCACTGAATGCTCTTTGAAAACACAATCACATTCAATGAAATAATTCCATACAGTGCACTGATAAAGTGTTTGATTCCATCCTATGGAATGAAATTTTAAGTTTTTGTCAGATGGTGTATAGTCTCATCAATAATAAAAGATGTCTGTAAGATTATTACCATACCAATGTAATGACCATCTGTTAGATTGTATCAATGATGGAATTTATACCACAAGAAAAAAATTACATCAATTCTGTTTTGGCTGACTTTCATTCTATATCATGGAGTGATGATCATGTTATCAGTGCACTCTGTAAATTTGTTTTGAAAGAATATTTTAATAATCTGCTTAACCATTGTGGAATATTATTCAGCTGAAGATTGTTCAGTGAGCTGAAACAGGTCATCACATAAAAAATAAAGAAGTGGGTTAAATTTTACTTACCGTCCCGGCCGACTCGCATGATGTTGCCGATCGTGTGACATTGGCATTAGCCAATTGAGTGCAAACGCAAATGTTTTGTCATGAAATCTTCATTTTGTGAGAGCATTACTTTTATTGAGCGAACAAGGGTACACACAAGAACCTGTCTACCGTAGAGCAGGAACCTCATTATTTATTTACTTCATGATCTGTATGAAACAACAATAAAAACGTCATATGTGGATTTCTAAAAATATAAACATCTTGGCAAAGATTTTCTCACATGTTATTGATGTTGCCAACATAATTACATGAGTCTGCCAGGATGGTAGGTTAATTTTTACCAAGAAGTGAAATTTAATTGAGATCTTGACTGATAAGTTTTTGTCCTTATTCATCATAGGTTGCTGTCTCCAGGTTGAAAATGCCAACAACCACGATAATTGGTGTACGCAAAAGACAGCCACTGTAACTTTGGCCAATACGTCGCTTATTAAAGTAATAGCCATTGTACATTATGGCATGGTACGACGCCCAGAAAACTTTTGTCAACTGACTCTGGCCACAGTAGCCTATGCAGTTAAACTGTGATTATCTTTTGCATTGACACAAAATAAATATTGAATACTGTTCCTGCTCTATGACAGGTTTTGTGTGCACCCTTATCCACTCAGCAGTAAATTAATTATCCTAATAAAGCAAACATTTTGATTTCAACATCAACACACCATTGCTGTAAGTAAATTTTAACCAAAAATGTAGAGAGAGAGTGGTAGACATGGACATGTGCTTGTATAATTAACAATTTTGAGAGAAGCACTGTGATGGTGAAGAACATAAACAGGGAGAGATTTCAAGAGTTGACTGTCCTTTATAAACCTCTTACAAAGCTCTGAGAACCTTCAGTGAGTGAGGAGCACAGAAATATCCTGCAGTTCTACATCTACATCCGTACTCACGATGTTGTTGGAGGGTACTGTCACTTCCTGCTTTTTCTGTTCCGTTCGCATATACTTCATGGGAAAAAGCAATGAAAGTAATGCTCTGTATTGGCTCTAATCTCTCTAATTTTATACTCACAGTCTATCTATACATATTATAAAACTGTCACTCTGCCATGTCTGTCCTGGATAAACTCAAAAACTGTCAAACAGATTTTAATACGGTTTTCACCAATGGCTATTGTGATTCACAAGGGAGCTTTAGGTGTCTAATTTAATAAGGAGCATGGCAGAGAGTGAGTGTGGTGAGAAAAAATTCACAAGGTAAATCAAAATGTTTTCATAACTTATGAACATTACCATCACGAACCATGTGGTTATTGTTTCGTAATGTGTAGGATGAACATGAGGTATCTTTTAATCTTACGAACATGCTCGACGCTTTGGGCTGATGCGACACTACACTAGAAAAAAATATTGGCTTATATATGGTCTGTTACCTGTGCAAAGCCGAGATAGGTTGCTAGTTCACAGGATATAAGTAGAAGGAACCATTATATTAGTTGACTCTTTCCAGAAACATACACTTTCTGATGCAGAATGTCTGAGGATTCTTCCATTCAATCTTTCTGGCATGTGCCAATCCCACGATGAATTTTATATGGTGTTTTCATTTCAAATCACTCCTAATGTCTACTTCCAGATATTTTATGGAAGTAACTCCTTCCAGTTTTTGTCCCGCTATTGCCTAGGATCTGTGTTTGAATGTATTACATTTTCTTAAGGCGAGAGCCAATTGCCATTTCCTGCACTCCATTCAATTGCTTCTCCAGGTCCTTTGCAGTCTTTGACAGAATTAAAATGCCATTAATAAACTGTAGAATTTGTATTTATCCTCTCTGGGCTTGGAATTGTTGCATTTTGAAAAGGATATATTGATACTCTCCAGTAATGTCAGCAGTTTAAATGGAATAACATCTACTCCCATGGTTTTGTTTTGACCAATCTTTCAGTGCCATGTTAAATTATTCTTGCAGTATTGTATCTCCTATCTCATCTTCATCTACCACCTATTTCTCTTCTACAATGCTGTCTTCAAGTTCATTTTCATTGTATACCTCTACTATATATTCTTTCCACCTTTCAGCTTTCCCTTCTTAGTCTGTGTGTATTCCTGTTAAAGTGAAGTTGAATAAAGAGTTGTCACATGGACTCAAGGATGTTGTAGGTCAGAGCCGTATGGACCGGTAAAGGCAGCTTGTTGGTCCAGACTGCCATCAAAGTTGAGCCTGGTGTTGCATGCTCGCTGACCAGCAGTCGAATATGCCTCCACAACTGGGAAGGCTTCCTGTCAACGAAATGTTCCTCCTGCAGAATGTAGCATATGATTTCGTCAGGAGTGCACGTCACACACTTCAGGATGGTCTGCTTCACCACGAAGTAACGACGAGTCGTAGGCAACGTTACCAGATCACAGAGTAGGTCGATGTGCTTGTGTAGGTATGTGATAAGACAGAGATAGCTAGAAGCATCATCCAGGGAATGGTGGTCAAAGATTTGTTCTACCAATGGGGACATGGTAGGTCGCTAGTAACCCAAGCAAAACGAGAGGCAGTGCCTCTGCCCATAGCGAGTTGTTGTACCGTAGATAAGTTTTTAGGTTCTGTGCCACTGCTCTACCAGGTCGTTGGTTTGGGGGTGGTAGGCAGTGGTGTGGATGCATTTTATGCCGCATTGGTGGCAAAGGTCGGAAAAGAGAGAGGATTTGAACTGGTGGCCTTGGTCTGTGGACAGCTGAACCAAGAAACCCAAGAATGAAGAAAGGCTTTGGCCACTGTCTCTGTCATGATGATGGTGAGAGGGGTGGCCTCAGCCCATTGGGTCGTCCGATCGATGGTTGACAAGACATAACAGAAACCATCAGCCAGAGGAAGAGGGCTGATGTCAATGTGGAAATGTAGAAATCTGCCCGTGGGAATGGGGAAAGAGCCCAAAGGAGGGGAGGTGTGGAAGGTGACTTTGTTGCATTGACAGGAAAGGCGTGCCCGAGCCAAAGCTTGACAGTCTCGCTTGACATCTTTCCAGACAGAACGTTTACTAACAAGTCTGGTCAAGGTGCGGATGCCAGGGTGTGAAAGCTCGTGCAATTTGTGGAAAACCTCCCACTGTAAGGGGGCGAGGGCTGAAGGGGCGAAGCTTGCCCATGGAATCGTCACCAAATTTCACCCATCACACAAGGAAAAGAGGTGCGGACATTGTGGAGAGAGGGGGAATGATCAGAAACTAGTTGCATGAGCTCGACGTCAGCTGATTGGAGACTGGCAAGGTTAGAGAGGTTGATCATGGAGGACACGGCATCAACTTGGGAGAGGAAGTCGGCAACAATGTTGTCAGCACCCTTGATGTACCTGACATCGTTGGTGAACTGGGAGAAGAAATCTAGGTATCAGAAGTGTCTAGGAGGATCAGTTGGTGGATTTTGTATTGCGGTGGCCAAAGGTTTGTGGTCAGTGAGGACATAGAAAGGATGTCCCTTGATCTCAGAGTAGAAGTGCTTAATGGCTTTTTAACTGGCAAGGAGTTCTCAGTCGAAGGGCGAATACTACTTCTGAGCATGATTTATTTTTTTTAGAGAAGAACTGGAGAGGAGAGAGATTGCCATTCAGAGATTGGCTAAGAACAGCACGGATGGCAGTGTCACTGGCATCGATGTCTGCCTCAGGGTGAGTATGAGTGATAGTAATAGAATTTGATAAAAGGTCTTTAAGGAAAGAGAGAGCCTCAGACATCGCAGGGGTCCAAGAGACGGTGCGAGTGCCTGAGGTATTAATACCTATCAGCACATCAGTAATGGGGGCTTGAATGTCAGCAGCACCCGGCAAATGCTGGCGATAATAATTAGTAGTGCCTAAGAACTGCCTCAGTTCTTTGAATGTGGAGGGCCATGGTAATTCCTTTATGGCATTGACATTTTCGGAGGGGGGAATGCCATCAGCTAAAACAGTGTACCCCAGAAGGTAGGTGCAGTTGGTCCTTGCTATGATTCAACTCAATCCCTGCCTTGGCCTAAGTGTCTCAGAGAATTTGTAAATGATGTTTGCTATCCTCAACAGAGGTACTGAATAGTAAAATTTCGTCTAAGTAAACAAAACGTTAGGGGAAGGAGACTCTGTGATGAAGCATTGCCAGGTTTGTGCAGTCCAAATGGCATGAAGCGGTAATAGTATAAACCTATTGGAGTCTTGATGGCGGTCTTCTCAACATCCTCCAGAACCATGGGTATCTGATGGTACGCACATTTTCAATCAACCACAGAAAAATTTAGCACCAACAAGAGCATGAGTGAAATCGGGTACATTAGGGATAGAATACCTGTCCATGATCATCTTAGCATTGAGCCTACGGTAGTCCGCATACATTCTTCAAGAACCATTGTTTGTTCTTTTTTTTTACTGAGTGAATGGGGGAGGACCAACTGCTGGAAGAAGGTTCGATTATGCCTGCCTCTAGTAATTCTGTGATCTGTGCTTCCATGGCCACGAATTTTTCGGCACAAAGGTGGCATGGTTTGCTACACACAGGCATGTCATTGGTTAGTCTGAGTCTGTGGACCCTGCCGTTAGTTACTACAAAAATACACTGCCGAGTCTGTAGGGGGCATGAAGTCTGTAGCATCGGATTTGGCGAACAATGTTGTGACAGCTGACACGGGGATGGGAGAAGACAGCTGACTGTCCCAGCCGGCTGTGATATCTGCTGATGCTGCTGGAGGCACCACAAGTGCGAGCGTGCAAGATGGCCCTCAGGCTGCAGAGGCCTGCGGGTCAGCAGGCGGAGTAGTTGAAGCGGGCGTCGTCGGAGAAGACGAGGGTGCCACCTGGGTGCACAAGCAAGATGCCAGCTGAGCTGCAGTGATATGCAGATGCTTGAATTAAAAGCGACCTACAAAGAGGACCTCCAGCGAACTCATCTCCCCCTCTTCCATTCCTCTGACCTCCCCACCCTGGTAGACTGGGTGCATCATCATTGCATGGGAATCTGCCCTCCACCTCCTTCCAATCACACTCCTCCACAGGTCATTGTACCCAAGAGCTTGGAATCGTGCAAGTATGTCATGCTACAGGACAACATGGTCCGTCCGCCACTCAGCTCTCCTTACTCAGACCCTCATCAGGTGCTCAGGCACTCCCCCAAAACCTTCACCTTACTCATTATAACTTTTCCTCCACTGTGTTGGTAAACTGCATTAAATCCTCTCATGTTGAGCCCCCTCCTCACCTACAGTCGAGGGGCAATCCTCCTCCCCTCATAATGTTTGAGGCAGATACCTCTCTTCCAGTCTCTTTGGCCTCTCCATCTCGTGCCAACACGCCTCTGCCTCGCCCCCCCCCCCCTCTTCTGCTCGAATTGCCTCTCCGACTCTTCCTCCCCCCTCCTCTCTGTTCGAGGTCTCTCCACACTCTCCAGCCTCCCCCTTCTAATGCTTCCATATTCAACCTCTTCCTGAGGCTCCAGTCCTGGAATTTGAAGTTTCTATTCCTCCCCAACTCTCTTCTGACATTGCAATTCTTTTGCATGAAGGATCGATTTTCATCCTAGTGTCAGTGCCTTCACCCCTCCCCAGCAATGTAGGTACGAGTTACTGAAATGTTTCTCTCCTTCTGCCTCATTTAATCTGGATGCCACACGAGCATTTCTGCTTCTATCGGGTGTGATTAGAGTGGTACTTCCCCTCTTGCCTGCGCAACCCTCAGCCTCACACCAGCTGGTGTATCAAGTTCGGCAGCCCCCTCACTTCAGAGACTTCGAGGTTTTTGGCCCCACTGCTCACCGCCTCTACGTTGCCTCTGTAAACAACTCTGTGGAGCTGTCCATCACTTGGACGCCACGTACACAACCATTGCTGTCTGTCGCTCCTCCCCCCCCCCTGCCCTGCCCTCTGCCCTCACCTCAACACAAGTACTCCATACTGTAGGGGGGGGGGGCTGTGTGGCAGCAATAGCTATCCCTAACCAACTCTGAACAAACAATTTATATCTTTACTATTGTCTGTGGGTGAGCCACCTCTCGGCCACCACCTACAGTTACAGCCAGTCTGTGTGTATGCTTGTTGAAGCCAAGTTGAATAAAGTGTTGTTACATGTACAAGTGTGTTTCCTGGGGCTCACACCCCATGAAAAAAACCCACAATGTGATCATTGTAAATAAGTGTAAAAAATCCTAAGAATTATAATACGCACCTAGTATATTCCAACTTAGTATATAGTAATAAGTTTTTTGTCCTTTACAATGTAAATATTTTTATGGTAATTGCTTTTCTGGCCTATTCCACATCAACAAAGGCAATTACATTTTGATTCTGTGGAAGGTACATTGACACATATGCTCTCATTTTGTAATTAATTTATTGTCTATTTTCTTCTGCCATGTTTTACATCCAAGATGATCTCCTCAGTTTGGATCTACTTGAAGAAAAAGCACATCTGATCTAATCTTCTTACAGGTCCTTTTCATTTTCAGGATTATTTTAGATGTTTCTTTCCTTTGTTGTCTGAATAGTTCAAGGTGGTGTTTGTTTTAGTGCTTCTTCACATTCCACATTCTACCATGTCTTATTCTTGGGCAATCCTAACATTTTCTCTGCAGCTTTAGTGATTTGTACCTGGAGTTCATGCCAATCACCCTTTTTTGTTGTATCCATTTCTTGTCTAATTTTCTGTATATTTTAAATTGTAATAGTGGCTCTACTGCAGTTATAGCATATCTGTGTACTTTCAGGGTTTTCATTTTTGTTTTATGTGGAAGATACCATATTTTAATCATAGAGGTATAATCATCTGAATCAAATATCCCATTTCTGATCTCTTTAACATTCATAATTTCATTGACATTCCTTTTGGATATAGCTTTGTGGTCCAGTTGAAATTCTCCTATATATGGATTTGGAAATATCAAAGTTTTTGGCTTTTCTTGGTCATTTTGTGAAAATGTGTGGACATAAGTTTTAATTGGAACATTTTACACATATTGATAAGTCTTTCACCATTTTTTTTTCTAAAATCTGCTGCATATGCAGCAATATTCTTAATATTTTTTCCTTTCCTACTTGGGGTTGAAGCCATCTATGAGTATTTTAAAATTATTTTTGATAAGGATGAGTTGCTTACTCACTGCAAAGACGTCTGATGAGCTGCGGAAAGGCACAAATAATAGAATACAACATAAGAGCTTTCTGCCTTTAAGGCATATTACACACACACTCACACTCACAAAGATGCAACCGCCGTCTCCGGCCATTGTGTCCAGTCAGTATTTTAACATTGTGTTTAAGTATATTGGATATTTCAGATTCTAAAAGATCCCGAAATTGATTTACTTTTTCTAGGTTTCTTCTGTTGTCATCATTTATTGTTCATGGCAGTTGATCTGTTACAGTATTTATGATTTTTTTAATTATTATTATTATTTGACATTACTGTTATTTTATACAACATATTGTGGTCAAGCCACAGTCACCAAAAATGAAAAAGAAAGAACTTTTATTCAGATTAACATAACTAGTTTCAATGCACTATGGCACCATTATCGAACATACGAAAAGAAAAGAAGTCACAAATTGAAATATAATAAGCGTTGACTGACATTGTCGTTAATTTTTTTTTTTTTTTTTTTCAATTTATTTAAATGACAATATCAGTCAATACTTATTATATTTCAATTTGTGACTTCTTTTCTATTCATACATTTGATAATGGTGCCACAGTGCATCGTAACTAGTTACATTAATTTGAATAACAGTTTTTTTCCATTTTTGTTGAGTGTGGCTTGACCAATATGGTATATGTGGTATAAAGTAAAATATTATAACAACAGAAAATCCGATTGGAATGTCAATAATGGAGGATAGGTAACAACTCACTGTAAAGAGGCTCACTGAGCAACTGACAGGCATGAAAATAGATAATCACATACATACAACTTAAATTTTCGACCGTGGCCTTCATCAGAAAAAATCGCACCGACATGTTTTATGGCCCACTTTAGATTTGTAGTTTTATAAGTTTTTGCAAACATTTTGGACCAAAATAATAATCTAAATAATAAAAAATTAATTAATGAGAGTGTCTGAAACACTTGAAGGAAAAAAAATGTATACTGGCGGGTTCCAAACCTGTGACCTTCAGCGTCACAGTCCAACACATTGCCCACTATGCTACAGCTAACAGTTAGGAATTGTGTTCTTTATACTATTGATGGCCTTTGTTAACTGATGCTAATATGGCATTTGTAGACACTAGATTATCATTTATCGTATGAAGAATGACATCTTTTTGTTAATTCTTCAGTGTGCCATTGCTTTGAAATGACAACATGTATGCTACAATAAGAAAATCATCAAATATGCAACGCAAGATGGCGTATGCCAGAGACAGTTCTGGGCGAGGAATGTCGCATGACATCTGTGAACGGCTTGTTTTCGTTAATTTAATGGAGGGTGTCAAAACTCCGTTATTTTTGCAAATATCTCTCAAGCAATATGAGATATGAAAAAAACGTAAGGGAACAAAGTTGTAGAGAATTTTCTCCTCTACAAATTCGTTTATTCAATTTTCGCATATGATGAATGGTTTATTTGCAATTAAAATTACATTACAAAATGGCTTTTTTGGTATTACTAACGTATTTCTTATCCAAATATTTCAGAAATAGAGGTTCTGGTCTCAGGTAGCCAACAATTATGTCTGTAAAATTTGGTGCCAATCGGTTGAACTGTTCGACCTAAAAAGTGGGAACATGTTACAGCCAGACAGACATCGTCAAATCGCCGTTATTTTTGCAAATATCTCTGCAACAATGCAAGATATGAAATAATAATAATAGAGTGAAGTTGTAGAGAATTTTCCTCTCTACCAATTAGGTTATTAAATTTTCGTGTCAGATGAAAGGTTTGTTTGCAATTACAATTATATTACAAACGGATTTTTATTATTATTATTATTATTATTATTATTATTATTATTATTACTACCGTATTATTTGTCCGAAAAATTTGAAAAAGTGAGGTTCTGGTCTCTGGCGGCCTACAATTATGTGTGCAAAATGTGGTGCTGGCTGGTTGGTTGAATGGTTCGTCTTAAAAACGGGAAACACATTACAGACAGACAGACAGACATACATCCCAAAATCCCCATATTGTTGCAAATATCTCTGAAACGATAAGAGATATGAAAAAAACATGAGAGAGCAAAGTTGTTGAGAATTTCCCCTCTACAAATTCGGTTATATGTTCGTGTCAAATACACGGTTAAGCCGTTATTTTCATTTAAACTTTGAGCTGTCAAAAGACGATCGCAAAGGCCCACTTTAAGTGTTACTACCGTAACCTAAAGTGGGTCAAAAGAAACACATGATGATTGTGTGTATAGCTATCTGAGTGATGGTGTGAATGTATGTGTTTCTTTTTCTGACAAAGGCCACAGCCAAAAAATTAAGTTGTGTGTATGTGATTATCTATTTTTGTGCCTTTCAGCAGCTCAGCAAGCCTCTTTATGGTGAGTTGTTACCTGTCCTCCATTATTGACATAAAATAAAATATGATTTTGTTTAGGTGAAATGCTGTTCCAAACATTGTTAAATTTTCCATTATTCTTACCACTGGTTTCCCTTTATAAATTGTATAATTTTGTGTTTCAACAACATTCTCATCTATGAATCTTGATTCCTGCACTGATAAAATTTATATATGGTGCTTTGGTATAAATATTTCCAATTCATTCAGATTTCCAATTTTCAACAGGAATTTACATTCAGTGTTCCAAAAAAGTACTACTTCTTGAATGTAAACTTAGAAGGCATTTCAGTATATCCCATCTATTCTTCAATGCAAATGTTGAGACTCCCCAGAATCCTAGGTCCCCGTGCATTACATGATGTAATGGTGGATTCCTCGTTAAAGAGTTACCACCCGGGATAGTGCATCCTTCATGTGAACTTTCCATTTTGAGATCTGAAGTTGTAAATTGTAGAAAATCTAGGGTAACCCTGAATTTCCAAAATAAGACCAGGTTGTTGGCCTGGAATTTCAGTGATTCATCCACCACTGGCATGTGGGACAGATGCTGCCAGAGTGCTGCCACTAACATGTGGAACCGTCGTGTCCTCTATCCATTTTAGCCTCAGACAAAAGCTGCATCTTTTGCCAGTTTCATCATTCCAAAGTCATCTTCTCCACCTTGACTGTTGGTAATGTCTTCGTTGTAACCCTAGCAAGGGACTTTACATGGTACTATCAGCCCGGCCAACTGAAGCGTTTTTTCTTTTTTCTTTACTCCTGTGTCACTCCTATCCTACGCAACCTAGAACCACCCAGGATTAAGGTATATTCCTGGTGGGATAAAGTTATATAAAAAATAGAAAACGGGTGACTTACCCAAAGGACAGGTTCTTCGACAGGCACAAATAAAATCACACACATACAAGCTTTCGCAACCTTTGGTCGCTTCTTCAGGAAAAGAGAAAGGAAGGAGAAGAGAAAGGGAAGGATACGGATTTTGAGGAAGTGGAAAAGGAGTCATTTCAATCCCAGGAGTGGAAGGACTTGGGGGGGGGGGGGGGGGGAGGTAAACACACACTCACACATATCCATACACGAACACACCTAGACAGACATTTGTAGAAAGCAAAGAGGTTGGACATTGGAGAAGTAGTTAAACAAAAGTACATCAAGAACCTGTCACTACACATGTATATGAGGTTTGTTTTAATTTCTGTACTTAGCTTTGAGTGAAAAGTCTCCTTTAATTGAGAATCAATAAACGTTATTAATGAATAAATCTGGTCAGTTACTTTATTTGAAACAAACTGTTACATTTAATTATTGACTGTTGATGTACTTTACTGATTTGTGATCTTTTAACAATTTTAATTACACCAATATAAGAAATTTCTCCTACCTACTATGAATATATATTCAAAAAGAAAAATCTTAAATTACATTTTTAAAGGAAAAATTAATTTAACTGCTTCAAATGAACAAAATTAACATTCCCAAGAATGTTACAAGTAAATGTCGAAACAGTCCTGACCTCTTGAACCTACCTCACCCCTCCAAACCCCCTACCAACACTCCACATCACCTAGTGCCAAAAAAGCTCCAGAACAATGTGGTTAACCTGTCCACAAAAAATTCAATCCCACAGAAGTTTCTGTTTTATCCAAAGGTCTTACCTTCAGCCTTACATTCCAATACAATCATACTGATCTCATCAAAGACCTACTCTCCTTCTCCCATCCCTGTGATGGAAACACTACTTTGCCACCAACCCCACTGACCATAGCCAATCTAATTCCAACATGGGAAAGGTAGGGTTCAAGAGATCTCCCTTTACTCCACCCTAAACACCCTGTGGTTACCCACCAAGAATTTTTCACATCCTACTCAGCCTCACTATCTTGCCCCAAGTCCCTTCCTAAGAACTCAAACCTTTCAGTAGATGAAAGGAGACCCATCCCTAACCTCAAAATGAATCCCAACATAATCATCCTTCCTACAGATAAAGTTTCCAACACTGTATTTATGGATCACAGTGACTACCTGGCAGAAGGCCTCCGACAAGTGTTTGACTCTTTCACCTACAAGTTATGCTGAAATGACCCCATCGCCAAAGTCCAACAAGATCTCCAATCCCTGTTAAAATCCTACAGCCACTCCCAGAACCTCTGTTCTGAATCCATCTCCCTCCTCGCCCCAACAGCACCTCGCACACCCACCTTCTACATGCTGCCCAAAATCCATAAAGCAAATAATCCTGGACACCTGATTGTGGCTGTTCACTGTGCTCCCTCTAAAAGAATTTTGATCCTCGTCGATCGACAAATTCGACTGACTGTCCAAAATCTATACTTCCATATCGAGGATGCTGACCATTTCCTTCACCAATTCTGTGCTGTCCTCACCCCCTTATCTCATGGATCCCTACTTGTAGCAGTGGATGCCATGCCCTGTACACCAACATCCCATATGCCCATGGCCTTGCCACTCTCAAATCTCGAACACTGCCTCTCCCAATGTCCCTCTAAATTCAAGTCCGATACCTCATTCCTCATAACCCTCATCAACTAATGACAACTTTTCCTTTGAGGGGAAAGTTTACCATCAAATCCATGGCACAGCCATGGGCAACCCCATGGCACCCTCCTATGCCAACCCCTCGTTATAGACGATCTGGAGGAATCCTTCCTACCATCCCAAAACCCCAAACCACTGGCCTGGTTCAGGTTTATTGGTGATATTTTTATGATCTGGACTCAGGGCCAGGACACCTTATCCTCCTTCCTTTAAAACATTAACTCCTCCTTCCCCATCCACTTCATTTGGTCTTCCTCAACCACCATGCCACATTCCTGGATGTTATCCTCCATCCTCACTTCTGTCCATATTAAACCTACCAACCAGCAACAGTACCTACACTTTGACAGTTGCCATCCCTTCCACATTTATAAATCCCTTCCTTATAGCCTAGCCACCCATGGACAGCATATCTGCAGTGACAAGAACTCCCTTTCTTAATATGCTGAAGATATCACAAAGGACTTCACAGATAGAAATTACCCCACAGACCTAGTCTGTAAACAGATCTCCTGTACCAATCCCCAGACACACTAAAACCTCTCTCTACCAACAGTAACCATCCCCAAAAGAGCGTTCCTCGTCACCCAGTACTACCCTGGATTCTGCATCCTTCACCAAGGTTTAGATTTTCTGTCCTCGTGCCCAGAAATGAGACTTCACACCCCTCGTAAAGTGGTGTTCTGATATTATCCCTGTGGAAGACCTTGCTACAAGGCCTGTCCAATACACTCATCCAGAATTTCTTATTCCAGTCCTGTCACAGGCTTATCTACCCTATCAGAGCCTGGGCCACCTGTGAGAGCAGCCATGTAATTTACCAACTGTGATGCAATCACTGCACACCTTGCTATATTGGCATGACTACTAACCAGCTGTCCATTAGGAAGAATAGCCACCGCCAAACTGTGTCCAAACACAGTCGACCACCCTGTGGCACAGCATGCGGCGGAGCACATGCTTGATTTCAATCACAGCTTCGCAACGAGGGCCATCTGGATCCTTCCACCCCCCACCAGCTTTTCTGAACTACACAAATGGGAGCTATCCCTACAGTACATTCTCAGATCTTTAATTTATCTAGGCCTCAACCTATGATAACTTTCCTTTTTTCCACACCCAACAGTTCCTATCTGCTCTGTTCTACACATCTCGTATTTCGTGTGCTGTGTGTGTGTGTGTGTGTGTGTGTGTGTGTGTGTGTGTGTGTGTGTGTGTGTGTTTTGTTTTGTTTGATTTTCATCCCTGCACCAGCATTCCCATTCCATTCCTAAGCTGCATCTCGTTCCACCCATCTAATACGTACATGCTCTGTATGACCACACTGCATCCATCTCAACCACTGTGTTGCAACTTTCCTATCCTCCCCCCCTCCCCTCCCCCGTTCCCACACGGCAGAGCATGGTTTGGAGTGTGACAGCTGGAGATGACAGCTGTGTGACTGTGTTGTGTACCACGTGTGATTGTGTAAATGTTCTATATTCTGAAGGAGGCCATGGCCGATATCTTAAGTGTGTCTTTTTTCATGCGTTTGTCACAGCTCGGTGTTACACCTTTCCGGTGAGTTGAAAACTCTCCATATTGTATTGTTTATTCCAACCTGAACTTTCCATTATTAGAAACAAATTTCAAAATTGACGCCAATTTCACATGCGGTCTGATTGACGCACTCTTATTGGTTGCCTGAATGCCACTGCTGAGTGTGTGCCTCCCATCATTCGTAGTGGCACTACCAACATCAACTCTTCAAGCAGTATGGCCTGCGTAAACTACATTTTGACCACCTCAGGAATGAAGATAATGATACAAATGCTGCAAAATGTGACAAGTTAGACTAGGTGGTTGGTACTACATAATGCTTTCACATGATGTGCAGTTTTCCCAACTATAATATTTCAGTAATTGATTAGTATATTGCAAGAAGATAGATTTGACTTTATAAACATTCCAAGTTTATTTTATGAGTTGTTTATTGATTATACAGAGAAACTGGCTTGCTCACTTCATGTGTTAAAACCATTTTACTGGGTTCAGCTCAACTGTCCTCTTCTTTGGAAGTTTGTTTAGCAAAGTCTTAGAATTTACCGGAGTAAAGTAATATATGGAGATTAGTTTTTTGAGGAAGTGAACTGTGATAAAAATATGTGAAGAGAGAATACATTTATACAGAACTGTGTAGTGAGTTGGTAAAAGCTGGTCTCTCATTTTCAACTTACTTGTATGTGAAGATATGTGTTGCAAAAAATGTATATCTCATTACTGTGTTTTTGGTTGCTCTAAGTCACTGATGCTGCTGCAGAAAGGGAGTTCTCTATCACAATCAGTTTATGGTCTGACAAAAAGAAGAGATTTAGTGTCCAAAATGTGAAGGAAAGTAATTATAACAAGAGCTGATTTTCAGAATATTTCATGTGTTGTTCATTTTGAAAATATTTGTGGCAATACTGAACTCCTGAATGACATACATTCTTCTGCAAAATATAAGAGAGAGGAATAAGGAAACTGTGTGAATAATAACTGTATTTTCCTATTCATTTACATGTGTGAAGTATGAAACAAAAACATATTTGGTTAATTACTGTTGCAGTGTATTTGCCTTGTATGTTTGCCTAATTGTTATATTGGCATCTGAGTTGGTATATCTTTGTTTTTGGGATTGCCACATATGTAGTTTGTCCCCCCCCCCTCCCCGTCATACCCCACTAAAAAAAATCATGCATGTATCCCATGTTTCATGTTCTTTTGCTGATTAAATACTTCTAATGTATAATAACCGTTTCATACTCAAGTCACACTTTCTGCACACAACATACAGTACTAAAAAAGAAGTGATTTTGAGAGAAGGCTATGTAAACATGAGACCCATAATATAAGACACACTGGAGGAGACGTCATTAATTTGTGTATTTATGTCTGGGTCAAAGAGTGAGACTGGGGCTGTAATATTGTAGGGGATTATTAGCTGTGTGAGACGGGGGAAATACCCTCAGACTTAAAGAAAAACATAGACCAAGCGAGGTGGCGCAGTGGTAACACACTGGACTCGCATTCGGAAGGATGGTGGTTCAAATCCACCTCCGGCCACCCAGATTTAGGTTTTCCGTGATTTCCCTAAATCACTCCAGGCAAATGCCGGGATGGTTTCTTTGAAAGGGCACGGCCGATTTCCCTCCACATCCTTGCCCAAACACTCCGAGCGTAAGCTCCGTCTCTAATGACCACGCTGTCGACGGGACGTTAATCTCCAAGCTTCCTTCCTTCCAAAGAAAAACATAATAATCGCCATTCCAAAGAAATCAGGCACAGACAGGTGTAAAAATTACTGAACCATCAGCTTAATAATTCACGGATGCAAAATTTTAACACAAATTATTAACAGAAGAATGGATAAACTGGAGAAGCCAACCTCAGGAAACACCAGTTTGGATTCAAGAGTACTGTAGGAACATGTGAGACAATACTCACTTTACGGCTTACCTTAGAAGATAGATTAAGGAAAGGCAAACCTATATTTCTAGCTTTTGAGATATGGAAAAAGCCGCGGTGGAGTAGCCAAGCGGTCTTAAGCGTCTCGCTGCGGAGCGCGCAGTTGCTCGCCATGGAGGTTCGAGTCCTCCCTGGGGCATGGGTGTGTGTGTCCTTAGGTTAGTTTACCTAGGTTTAAGTAGTTTGTAAGCTACGGACTGATGACCACGCAGTTTGGTCCGATAGAATTACAAACAAACATGAAAAAAGCTTGTGACAATGTTGATTGGAATAGACTCTTTCAAATTCTGAAATCAGCAGGAGTATAATAGCCTATAGGGAATGGAGGGTATTTCCAACTTGTACAAAAACCAGTCAGTAGTTATCAGTTGAAGGGCATGAAAGGTATGCACAGGTTGGGAAGGGAGTAAGACAGGGTTCTCCAATGTTATTCAATTTGTACATGGAGCAAGCTATAAAGGAAATAAAGGAGAAATTTGGAGAAGGAATTAAAGTTCAGGGTGAAGAATCAAAAACATTGTGTTTTGCTGACGACATAGTAATTCTGTCACAGACAGCAAAGGACCTGAAAGAACAGTTGAACAGAATGGACATTGTGATGAAAGGTATGTATAGATAAACATTAACAAGAGCAAAACAAGGGTAATTGAGTGAAGTGTAAGAAAATCAGGCGATGCTGAAGGCATTAGATTAGACGAAATAATAAAGGTTGTAGGTGAGTTTTGTTACTTGGACAGTAAAATAAGTTATGATGGTTGCAGTACAGATGGTATAAAATTCAAAATAGCAATGGATAGAAAAGCTGTTTTGAAAAATAGAAATTTGTGAACATCGAATGTTAATTTAAGCCAAGGAAGTTCTTTTTGAAGGCATTTGTGTGGAGTGTTGCCTTGTATGGGAGTGAAACTTGGACGATAAACAGTGTGGACGGGAATGGGATAAAGGCTTTTGAAATGTAGTGCTACAGAAGAATGCTGAAGATTAGGTGGGTGGATCGCATGTTGATTGAGGAGGTACTGAACAGAATTGGAGAGAAAAGGAATTTCTGGCATACCTTGACTAAAAGATTGATTGCTAGGACACATTCTTAGACATCAAGGAAATGTGAATTTAGTGTTGGAGGAAAGTGTATGGGGTAAAAATCACAGAGGGAGACCAAGAGCTGAATACAGTAAGCAGACTGAAATAGATGTAGGTTGCCGCTCTTATGAGAAGATGAAGAGGCTTGCTCAGGATAGAGTAGGATGGAGAGCTGCATCAAACCAGTCTCCGGACCGAGGACCACAACAACAACACATTAGCTTTAAGCGATAACAGCTGTGTCAATGATAGAGGTAAATGCAACATTTGGTACCTCAATCTTCGGTACCCCTGTGTGTCCTGTAATTTGATTTTGGAAATCTGGTCACGCTATTTTACTCTCATGTAGGGCAATTCAAAGAATTCAGTATTACACGGAGAAAAAAGAAGAGAAACAGCTAATTGTCAGTTACAAATATTTACTGAAGTATTTTGTATTAGCCTTGCTCACCTCTCTTGCACTGTTGTGTATTTCATGTTTCACAACAATTAGAAAATCAGGCAAAATAAATCTTAATAGTTTTTCTTTTTTCTTTTTTTTTTAGGTTAATGTTAGAAAATGTATCTGTGTTTGCTCTCTTACAAGCACTGATACTAAGCCTCCTTCATTATGCAGGAAACGAAAACATTTATTTTCTGCTGTTTCATTATTGCCTGAAAAAAGATGACTATAGCATTAACTCCTCCGCAGCTTTTTCAGGCTACAGATTGAATAATGTGAGGTTTATGCTAAAAACCCTGTCTTGGTTCCTTCTCATCACAGCCCCCCCCAGGGGGCCCACAGCTCTTTTGTGGGTACGTGTGTGGCGCGCACGGGGCCCCGAGCCGAAGCGACCTTTCTTCCGTCCCAGGCCGCTTCCCTCCTTCCCCCGGGTTTGTGCCTTCGCCCGGAGACGGGCGTTTTTTCATCAGTCCAAGGTTTCTATTTCGCTTCCTCTGTCTTCTCTTCTTGATCCTCTTTGTTTCCTGTTCTTCAGCCTTCCCCTCTTTTTCCTTTCTCCTTGTTCTCGACTCACCCTTTAATCTCCCCCTCGGTGTTTGAGATTCTTCCTCTTCCTTCATCCCTTTCTCTCCTTCCTCCTTTCTTTCCTCCCTGTGCATGTCTGAAGGTCGACCCACGCTCTGCGTAGCCGGTGACGGGTTAAGGCGTAACTCCCCGCCCCGGGTAGACATGTAGGGCACGTACGTACCCCCCGGTAAAGGCCGGGCCCAGGGAGGGGTGATTACCCAAGCTGATACCTTCCGAACATGCCGATTGGTCCCTCCGTCCGTTCTCAGGAGGTGTGACCTGAGGTGTGAACAGTCACCTAAGGCGGGTGCGTCCTCAGTGAGGGCCCCCACAAGGAAGGAGCGCGCCAACGGAGACGCCGGTAATCATGGGGGACAACTCCGCCATGAAACCTTCCACATCATCTATAACCCTGACCCATAAGCGGAAACATGATTCTCAGTCGCAGAAAGCATTGCCTAACATTCCTAAGTTCCTGGTGGTATCACGTACCGACGATAAGGATTTTTCTTCAGTCAATCCGTTAATCATTCAGAAGGGTGTCGATGCGATCACAGGTCCCTTGAAGACATGCTCCAGGCAGCGCAACGGGACCTTGTTACTCGAAATAGAGAATGCATTCCAGGTGCAGAAGTTACTTCGAGCCACACTTGTACGTACTTTCCCTGTGAAAGTGGAGGCTCACCGCACCCTCAACTCTTCGCGGGGGGTAGTGTTCTCTAGATCGCTGGATGGGTTATCAGACGAGGAGATATTGAACTATATGTCAGATCAGGGAGTCACAGCTGTTAATCGCGTGATGAAAAAGGTCAACAATGACCTCGTGCCAACCCGTACTGTCTTCTTAACTTTTGACATGGTTGACCTACCATCTAAAGTGAAAGCGGGCTATGAAGTCATTTCCGTTCGCCCGTACATACCAAATCCTACACGCTGCTTCCATTGCCAAATGTACAATCATCCTAGTAAATCTTGTCCAAATGCAGCCAAGTGCGCCACCTGTGGCAGAGATGCTCATGAGGGTGAATGTCTACCTCCATCCCCTCGCTGCATTAATTGCATGGGTGACCATGCTGCTTCTTCACGGGACTGCCATGTTTATAAAGAAGAGCGGGTCATCCAAGAGATTCGCGTGAAGGAAAAGGTCTCCACCTATGCCGCTCGGAAATTATTAGTGAGTAGGAAGCCCGCTGTACTCCCATCAGGTACCTTCACCCAGGTCCTCGCCTCCCCTCAACCAACTAAGGAGGTAGGCATCCAGACTTGCGATCTAACGTTCTGTGACACTGTCGTCATGTCGGTTAGCCCGAAAATTGCTCGTTCCACCTCTCCGATCCCTTCTGCCCGTTCTACAGCGAATTCGTCAACCAGTTCACACACATCCCAGGCACCCAAATCTGCTGCCCGGAGTTCAAAAAAAGAACCAGTCCATGAAGATTTTCTCAAGACTCAGACTTCTCAATCGTCAACCACATCTTCAACCTGTCATACTTCTAAGAAGGCTTCCAGAAAAAACAGCCCCCCCCCCCTTCCCCGCCGCGGCGCGACTCTTCGGTCACGGCATCCAACAGTTGCCGGCCTCGGCCGTCTTCTGTTTCACCGGGACGCTCCATCTGCCGGGCACCCGGCCGTTTACCGGCGGTGGAAGCTGGCCCTCCTGATCAACTCCGGGAGGTGGCAGACGCGTCGATCGAACCAATGGAACACGACCCTTTGCCACTAGATGGCGATAGCAGTGCTCCCTCGAAGTCCGGTCCTCAGCGGCCGTTGAGGTGACCCCACCTGCTTGTTCCTTTTTATCTTCTTTTCTTCTCTCATTTTTTATCATGGCGCTCCTTCAATGGAATATTCGCGGCATTCGTTCCAATCGGGAGGAATTAAAACTACTCCTTCGATTGCACTGCCCACTTCTCGTCTGCCTCCAAGAAACTAAGTTGCATCCAAGAGATCGTGCAGACTTTCCCCACTACACCTCTGTGCAGTTCGACCTGCCACCTGTGGAAGGTATCCCAGGCCATGGAGGGGTTCTGATGCTCCTTCGAGACGATGTCTATTACCATCCCATTTCATTGCATACTCACCTACAGGCAGTTGCCGTCCGCATCACCCTATCCACATTTACTTTTTCCCTCTGTAATATCTATTTGCCATCGTCATCTGCCCTTACTAGGGCAGATGTGCTACATCTTGTTGACCAGCTCCCTTCACCTTTCGTGTTGGTAGGCGACTTTAATGCCCACCACCCCCTATGGGAAGGGGGGTGTAGATGCAATTGCTGGCCCTGTTAAAAGCTGTTCATGTCAGCGCAATGGCACATTGTTGCTGGACGTGGAAAGTGCCTTCCAAGCTCAGAAACTACTCAGGACTACACTGTTACACACGCTTCCTGTCAAGGTGGAAGCACATCGCACACTCAACTCATCACGGGCGGTAGTCTTCACGAGATAATTTGGGCATGATTCACGGGTATGGTTGTACCTGTGGCGTTGTTAGCAGCGCGTTGGGTTTGGAATATGAGGGCGGACTGAGATAACTTCGTACACCCTGCTTTGACCTTCGACGGGAGTTCAACTCTGTCGAATGTCAAAAACACAGTACGAGTCGGTGTCAACTGGTTATCTACCTTTTTCATCACCCTGTGGACGGCTGTCACACCCTGATCGGACATATAGGACTGGATGTCATCATCAGACAACCCGTCAAGAGATCTTGTAAAAATTACCCCCCGTGACGAGTTGAGTGTGCGGTGCGCTTCTACTTTGACTGGAAACGTGTGTAATAACGTAGTACGAATATGTTTCTGGGCTTGGAAAGCACTGTCCACTTCCAGCAACAATGTGCCATTGTGCTGACGCGAACAGGTTTTAACAGGGCCAGCAATTGCATCAACACCTTTCTGTATAACGAAAGGATTGACAGAATTGAAATCTTTTCCGTCGGTACGAGACACAACAAGAAATTTCGGCAAATTAGGCAGAGTCTTCTTTTGCTGAGGCATATCTATCTTACATTTCTGGGTCAACGTTACAGAAGAAGAGAAGGAAGTCATTGCGGAAGTGTCCCCCGTGATTACCGGCGTCTCCGATGGTGCGCTCCTTCCTAGTGGGGGCCCTCTCCGCCTTAGGTGATTGTTCACACCTCAGGTCACACCTCCCGAGAACTGACGGAGGGACCAATTGGCATGTTCGGAAGGTACCAGCTCGGGTAATCACCCCTCCCTGGGCCTGGCCTTTACCAGGGGGTACGTACGTGCCCTACTTGTCTACCCGAGGCGGGGAATTACGCGTTACCCCGTCACCTGCTACGCATGATAATGCGTGGGTCGGCCTTCAGACACGCACAGGGAGGAAAGAAGAAGGATAGAGGAAGTGAAGAGGAAGAAGGAAAGAAGTGTCTCAAACGCCGAGGCGGAGACTAATGAGGAGAAGAAGGCGAGGAGAGTACAAGGAGAAAAAGACAGAAACAAAGGGTAAGAAAGGAAGGAACCAAGGAATAAGAGAAACGACAACAAGAAAACACCTGAACTCGCGAAATACGCCCGTCTCCGGGTGAAGGCATAAACTGGGAGGGAAAGTGAAGCAGCCTGGGGCACAAGAAAGGCTGCTCCGGCTCGGGGCCCCGTGCGCGCCACACACGTACCCACAAAAGAACTGTGGGCCCCCTGGGGGGGTCTATATGGGAATAAGTGTGTGTTGTGTCTGAAAGGAAGGTCGGTGCACCGGTGTTGAGGCAGACAAGATCGAGGTGTTGGAGAAGGTCCACCCCCTATGGGGGTCCACCAAAAGGTGTCGACATATGCCGCTCGCAAGTTGTTGGCGAGTCGAAAGCCTGCTGTCCTCCCAGCGGGTACATACAGTAAGGTCCTCACCTCAACTCGACCTACTAAGTAATCCAGTACCCAGACTTGTGATTTCACTTTCGCTGACACAGTTGTGCGATCCGCCAGCTCGAAGATTGCCCGTTCCACGTCCCCACTTCCTCCTGCTGCTTCTAAGGTACAGTCTTCGTCAACCTCTAGTAAACTGCGGGCACCTAAACAAGATGCCCGGACCTTGAAAAAGGAACCTGTCCATGAGGATTTTCTGCGTTCTCAGGCTTCCCAACCGTCAGCTTTCTCTTCCCACCGTCACTCTTCCAGAAGAGCTGACAAGAAAAAGAGTTCCTCTCCTTCCCCGCCGAGGCGTGACCCATCTGTCACGCCATCCAACAGTTGCCGGCCTCGGCCTCTGTATCACCGCGACGCTCCGTTTGCCGGGCGCCCGGCCCTTTACTGGCGGTGGAAACTGCCCCTCCTGATCAACTCAGGGAGGTGGCAGCCGCATCGGTCGAACCAATGGAACATGACCCTTTGCCCCCAGACAGCGATAGCAGTGTTCCCTCGAAATCCGGTCCACAGCGGCCGTCGAGATGACCCCGCTTGCTAGTTGGCTTTTATCCTTATTTCTTATGTAATTTTTTATCATGGCGCTCCTTCAATGGAATATTCGCGGCATTCGTTCCAATCCTTAAGGAGTTAAAACTACTATTTCGGTTGCACTGCCCGCTTATCGTCTGTCTTCAAGAAACTAAGTTGCGTCAAAGTGATGGTGCAGACTTTCCACACTACACCTCTGTGCGGTTCGACCTGCCACCCGTGGAAGGTGTCCCAGCCCATGGAGGGGTTCAAATGCTCCTTCGAGACAATGTCTATTTCCATCCCAAATTATTGCATACTCACCTACAGGCAGTTGCCGTCAGCATCACTCTATCCACATTTACCTTTTCCCTCTGTAATATCTATTCGCCATCGTCATCTGCTCCCTTCATCTTTCGTGTTGGTAGGCGACTTCAATGCCCACCACCCCCATGAGGCTCTCCGGCGCCTTGTCCGAGAGGCTCCCTTTTGGTGGACCTTCTCCAACACCTCAATCTTGTCTGCATCAACACTGGTGCACCGACCTTCCTTTCTGACACAACTCATACTTACTCCCACATAGACCTTGCGATATGCACTCCTCAGCTTGCCGGTCGATTTGAGTGGTATGCACTTTCTGACACGTACTCGAGTGACCATTTCCTGTGTATCATCTACTTCCACCATCATTCACCCTCTCCTCGTCACATCAGTTGGAACATTTCTAAAGCCGACTGGGGGCTTTATTCTTCCATGGCTGTTTTTCACGATCAGAATTTTCCCAGCTGTGACAGTCAGGTTGAATACCTCACAGAGGTTATTCTCACTGCTGCCGAACATTCCATATTTTGTACATCATCTTCTCCACGTCGTGTGCCGGTCCCTTGGTGGCAGCCTGCTGCGATGCGCTTAGAGCCCGGCGCCGTGCTTTATGCACCTTCCGCCGCCACCCAACTTTGGAGAATTACATACGTTATAGACGTATGAGAGCGCAATGTTGTCGTATCATAAACGACAGCAAGAAAGCTTGCTGGACTGCTTTTACTAGTTCTTTTAACCGTTTTACTCCCTCCACGTTTGTTTGGCGTGGCCTATGCCATTTGTCCGGCATCATGGTCCACTCCCCGATTCCTGGCCTGACCGTGGAGAACGCAGTCCTTGTGGACCCCACTGACGTTTCCAACGCATTGGGCTGTTTCTTTGCAGAGGTTTCGAGCTCTGCCCATTATCACCCTGCCTTTCTCCCTCGCAAACAGGTAGAGGAGGAACGGCCGCCTTCTTTCCACTCTTTTAATCGTGAAAATTATAATGTCGCCTTCACCATGCAGGAGGTAGACCGTGCTCTCGCCCTATCCCGATCTTCTGCTCCCGGCCCGATTCCATTCATATTGAGATGCTGAAGAACCTCTCACCTGCGGGCAAGTGTTTTCTTCTTAGTACCTACAATCGCATATGGACTGAAGGTCATGTTCCCACAAGTTGGCGTGAAGCCATTGTTGTACCCATCCCCAAACCAGGGAAGGACAAACACCTTATTTCCAGCTATCGCCCCATTTCTCTGACGAGCTGCGTCTGTAAGGTGATGGAACGCATGGTTAACGCTCGGTTGGTCTGGCTCCTCGAATCTCGCCGCCTCCTGACTAATATCCAATGCGGTTTTCGTCGACACCTCTCTGCTGCTGATCACCTCGTTACGTTGTCGACCTTCATTATGAACAACTTTCTAAAGAAGCGTCAAACAGTAGCAGTGTTCTTTGACTTGGAGAAGGCATACGATACCTGTTGGAGAGCGGGCATTCTCCGCACATTGCACACATGGGGCCTTCAGGGCCGCCTTCCTCTTTTCATTCAAGCGTTTTTGACGGATCGCAAGTTCCGGGTACGGGTGGGCTTTGTTTTGTCAGATACCTTTTGC
Organism: Locusta migratoria; assembly: GCA_026315105.1. Taxonomy (NCBI): domain Eukaryota; kingdom Metazoa; phylum Arthropoda; class Insecta; order Orthoptera; family Acrididae; genus Locusta; species Locusta migratoria. The sequence continues at coordinate 526,841,239 of CM048746.1, forward strand.
CAGGAGAATGGGGTACCACAGGGCTCCGTCTTGAGTGTGGCGCTCTTTGCCATTGCAATCAATCCGATTGTAGATTGCCTTTCAACCGACGTCTCCGGATCTCTTTTTGTTGACGATTTCGCAATTTATTGTAGCGCCCAGCGGACGTGTCTCTTGGAGCATTCTCTTCAACGCTGTCTTGACCGCCTGTATTCCTGGAGCATCGCAAACGGCTTCCGATCCTCCACTGAGAAAACTGTGTGTATAAACTTCTGGAGATACAAGGAATTTCTTCCACCTTCTCTACATCTCGGCCCTGTTGCTCTCCCTTTCGTGGAGACTACGAAATTCTTGGGACTCATGTTGGATCGTAAACTTTGCTGTTCCACACACGTGTCCTACCTGGCTGCCCGTTGTGCCCGATCCCTTAACGTTCTTCGTGTCCTCAGTGGCACGTCATGGGGAGCGGGTCATACCGTCCTGCTTCACCTTTACCAGGCCATTGATCAGTCGAAGCTCGACTACGGAAGCCTTGTACACTCTTCTGCACGGCCGTCGATTCTCCGCCGTCTCAACTCTATCCACCATCGGGGATTACGTCTGGCGACCGGTGCATTTTATACCAGCCCTGTTGAAAGTCTGTATGCCGAGGCTGCTGTATTACCTTTGACCACTCGACGTGACATACTCTTGTGTCGGTACGCATACCGCCTGCGGTCGATGCCCAACCATCCATCTTACCGATTATTTTTTGACGACTCACTCGATCGCCAATATCAGTTGTCTGCGATTGCCTTGCTTCCACCTGGAGTTCGATTTCGCCGCCTACTACAGCGGCTCGATTTTAGCCTTCCTTCCACCTTTCGGTTGAGCGAAAGCCCATTGCCACCGTGGCATCAGGCCCAGGTTCACACTCACCTTGAACTTAGTTCGCTCCCCAAGGAGAGCACTCCGGATTTGGTATACCACTCAAGGCTTGTCGATCTCCATTCACGGTTCAATAATGCCATATTTATTTACACTGATGGTTCCAAGAGCACTGCCGGTGTCGGATCTGCCTTCGTTGTTGGGGACAACCGGTTCCAATACAAGCTCCCTGACCGGTGTCAGTTTCACGGCTGAGCTTTTTGCCCTCCACCAGGCCGTTTTGTACACCTGCCGGCACTGCGAACCTTTCTATGCCATATCTTTGGACTCTCTTAGTCCCCTGCAGAGTCTTAAGGACCCTTTCTCGAACCATCCTGTGGTGTATTGGATCCAACGCTCCCTCCAGTTGCTAGCTGATGACAGCTGTCACGTTACTTTCCTGTGGGTCTCTGGCCACGTGGGATTGCCCGGGAATGACACCGCCGACATAGCAGCCAAGGCAACAGCTCTTTTGCCTCGCATGGCTACCTTTTGCGTCCCATCGGACGATGTTCAACGGGCTCTTCGCTGGAGTATCGTGTCACAATGGCACAGTGTGTGGCTTTCACTGTACAACAATAAATTGCCAACTGTCATACCGATCCTGACCGCTTGGAGGACCTCCTCACGCCCCTCTCGGCGAGAGGAGGTCATCCTGGCCCGGTTGCGGATCGGTCACTGCCGTTTCAGCCACCGTCACTTGCTCTCCACCGACCCTGCACCGCTGTGCTCCTGTGGTGAACTGCTGACAGTGCGACATGTTTTACTGACTTGTGTTAATTTTAATCATCTCCGTGTAGCCCTTTACTTTCCGTCTGCTCTGGAGGAAATTTTAGCTGATGACACACGAGCAGCTGCTCGAGCTTTACGTTTTATCAACTTGGCCAACTTATCCAAGGATATTTAACCCTTTTAATTGTCTTTTATCTTTGATTTTAGCCTCTTGTTGATGTTCTGACAGTCACCAATTTTTTCTTTTTTTTTTTTTTTTTTTTGAGATCATAGCGTATCTATGTTCTTGGATGGGCGCTAATGACCATAGAAGTTGTGCGCCCTAAAACTACAAAAAGAAAAGAAAAAAAAATAATCTCATCACAGCTTCGCTTTTGTGCCTCTCGACTCTGGTTTCTGTAGAAGCTGCAAGTAACCTCCTGCCCTGCTGCCTTCACAATTCCAAAGAGTGTATTCCTCTCAGCATTCTCACTAATCTTATTCTTTAATTCCGCAGTTCTGTGGATAGTCCATTTTGTTAATATTCAGCTGTCGAATTGTGTGGAGTAGACTGAATACTTTGAAGTACTACGTGGAAACAGCAGTTTAGAGATTCAGCATTGCCTTTATTTCACAATATTCATTTTCTAGTAATCTGCTTAAACAGATGTGTAGCAGTTGCATTATTTGTCAGAGTGTTTCACTACTAGGCACCACTTGCTTCTGGTGCAATTTATAGATGGGAACAGTCCACTGTGACTCTACTCTTTCTCTATATGTGTTGGCTCACTCTCATGGTGTGATTTGTGTAGCATTATGTGTGGCAGGATGGATGGGTAAATTAATGAATTCATAAGACTTTTTCCTAACCCCTAAAAAGTTGTTCAGACCAAAGTATTGTAATATCACATCAAATATGCACTAGTACTGACCTTTCTATTGGGTTGGTAATGATTACTTTCGATCCTGCAAGATCTTCTATTATTTTTTCCTTTTTTCAAAAATATGTTCCAACTAGAATTCGCATGGCTGAAAGACATTATCTTCTCTCAACTGTTTTCAGATGTCCCACAACAGAGTTAACATTCAGATTTAAGGAAATATCTAACAATGGAAAGTTAAAGTCGAAATCTCAGTAATAGAGGACAGGTAACATGTAGGCCCCCTTTGCCTGGTGCAGTAACTGGGGTGGGTTAGGGACACACAACTTGCTGAAGTGGTGTTAATTTAAAGGATCTGCTCAGAGCTACAGAAAAGTATTGTTGTTATTATTATTATTATTATTATTATTATTATCATCATCATCATCATCATCGTCGTCACCATAAAGATGATCTCTGGATTACATTCACACAACTCACAATAACTCATACACCATGACCATTGTCTCTAGCTGCTCCGGCAAAATTAGCGTGTGTGTGTGTGTGTGTGTGTGTGTGTGTGTGTGTGTGTGTGTGTGTGTGTTTTAAAAATGAAATTAAAGAATTATTGAAAATGAAATATTAAAAATAAAAAATGGAAAAATCGGTGGCACACAATTGGAAAAAAGATACATGAGTTGGAGATACAGGATAGTGAAGCTGGGGGGGCTGGGGGGGGGGGGGACTGTTCAGAATGTGCTGTACATTTGGTTTCATTTTGAGAGGGACTAAATGGCAATCCTGTGATATAGGGATAATAAGTTATGTTGAGGCCAGAATGGTTCTGGGACCGTAGAATGTGTTGTAGGGACAACTCCAATCTGTGAAGTTAAAGAAGAGCAGGTGGTGGAGGGGAGGATCCAGATGACCTGGATTATAAAAGCAGCCATTGAAATACAACTCATTTTTCTACACTATCCCCCCTTTGTCTCTCTCTCTCTCTCTCTCTCTCTCTCTCTCTCTCTCTCTCTCTCTCTCTCTCTCACAATGTACGCACACCTACCTCTACACGTCCCCTTTTTCACTGTCCTGCCATTTTTCCTTTTCTGCATTCCACATGACCAGAATTTACAATCCGTCATGCACTGCTGCAGGCTGTTCCATCCCCACTCTTATCCGGCATCCGTCCCCCTCCAATCCACTCCTCACTCACTGTCAAGAAGCTTGTGCTGGAGTGGCTGGAGATGGTGGTCACCTGTCCATAGCTATGTCTGAGTGTTTGTGAATGTACGTGTGTCTTTTTCTAGTGCAGGTTGTGACTGAAAATGGTAAGTTGTGGGAATGTGATTGTCTGCTCTATGTGCTCATCTGTGGTTGTGCGACTGTTGTTACAGTGAGTTGCTGCCTATCCTCTATTACTCATTTGAGTAACTACATTGGCAATGGAAAATAATAACAGTAAATTTGGCACAGACTGTCAGTTCTATTAAAATTATTTTGTTTGTGTGTGCCACATTAAAAGATGGGCCGGAATAAGTTTTCTGTTTACATCAGGGTCTTCTTTTTTTTACAGGTTGCTGACCCAGCAGAACTGTTGCGGCATCCGGTCGTGATATATGTGAAGGAGGAGCGCGTGAGTAAGCTGTGCTTGTCTTACTCCTTACACGTACAGGATGTTCCATTCAACCTTTCACCAAAAATATCTCTGTAACTACAACAGATATTGGAAAACGACTTTCACTGACACAAACATAAGGCAGTGGCTTATGAAAGTAATTACTATGAAACAGTCTGAAATGTAAACAAATATGATTTTCAACATGAACTTACTTTTTTGTAAATGGATACCCCATTTATTTCTTATGCAATCAATAGCATAAAACACACACACACACACACACACACACACACACACACACACACACAAAGAATGCCATTGGATGCATCGAGACATGTCAATTACAATTGTGAGACGAAGCTAGACTCGAGCATGACTGACAGTCGAATCTTGAGATGTGTGCTTGCTGCGCACTCCACGTATTTCCTATGTTGACTTCACCTCGCAATTTCTCGGGGCATGATTGACACATTGCGATGCATCCAGTGTCATTATTTTGGCAATTTTCTAATGCTACTGGTTGCATAAGAAATAATATGGGGTGTCCATTTACAAATGCATGAGTTTGTGTTGAAAATCATATTTTTTACGTTTTAGACTGTCTCATAGTAGTTACTTGTAAGCCCCTACCTTTTGTTTGTCTCAGTGAAAGATGTTTTCCAATATCTGTTGTAGGTCCAGGGGATATTTTCGTTGAAACAGTAGAGTGGGACATCCTGTATATATTTCTATTTACTTCTTAGTTGTTACTAAAGTAATAAGGCCTTTCACTGAAGAAGTAAGCACTTTGTGTCCACTACTGGCAAATGCATTTCATTTCTTCTCGGAAATTTATTGTCAGAAGAAATTATTGTATCACATTTTGACAATAATATCATATTACCATAATTTATGCGTGGCTGTGATTTTAAAATTTAGAAATATATTTACAATTCAAAGAAGCAGAATGATGTATTAAAGAGCTGATAGATATAAACTGAGAAAGAAGTTTGTGAGCAAGTTGGATACGCATGTCTGGCAGGAGGTGAGCGGGGGGGGGGGGGGGGGGGGGGGCATGGTGTGGCCACATTTTTGTCCCGCTGTCCCCAGTGGTGCAACTGCCTAGTGAGTGGGAGGACCCGGGTTCGAATCCTAGCTGGGAACAAATATTCAACTTTCCACATCGATTTATTTTGATGCCCACTGGCAGCTGGTATCATAAATTCCTTGCTGTGAAACGGAAATATGCTTTTAATGGCACGAGTGTGTCATTCGATCCGTAACCCACAGCTTCCACTGTATCTTATCTGTGATTGACAAGTGTTAATTAAAGCAACATTGTATGCATTATTTGCAGCTTAATCTAACAATGGAAAGTTCAGATCAAAAATCAACAATATGAGCATAGCTTGAAACTCGCTGCAAAGACAATTGTCGAAGCGCAGACAGACATGTAAAAAAGATGGTCGGTGCATACACGAATTGGCTTTTTGTTGCAGCCCTTGCCAGTGCAGAGCTCTCATCCTTATTTGTACAGTCACACACGCACACTTCAGACACACACCTGTTGGTTTTGGCTGATGCATTCTGAGTCGTGCGTTTGTGTTTTTTTGTGTGATGTAATACTTGAGCTTATTACTTCAGTATTAGTACATTTAATTTTTTACATTCTAATATTTATTAGTAGTAAAATTATAAAATTAGATATCTTGTATTTCTGAGAAGTAATCAAAACATCTCTATTTTTAACTCTGTGTGCTGAAGTAATGACTAAAATGAAAATGTTACTCCACTAATTAATAATAAAGGAACATAAGAGAGAAATATAACTATAGTACTGTACTCAAATAAAATACACCACATTCACTGCAAAAGTGATGATCTAGTGTCTTATTTGTACACCGAACACAAGAAAAGTGTTATTTTATCAGCAAATTAGGTACACTTTTAATCAAAATAATTAAGTGTAATAGACATTCAGATAGCTTTTTATGTGGCTTCTGCAACTTTCTGCAGTGCATACTAGTGTTACATCATCAGGGAAAAGACTCCTCTAACTTTTGTTCAAAAGTTGTGCAGAACTGCAGCAGGAGCCTCAGTTTTGTATGTCATTGTTTGGATGCAAATTTGGAAACATGTCTTTCAAACATCAAATAAGGTGGTGAGAAGCTGAGGGATACAAGTAAAACTTTTGAGAGGAAAAAGGAAGGGAAGGATAGTTAACTGCACAGATGGGTACCCAATATATATAAAATTATGGTGGCTAAGAGATACAAATGTATTTCTGTCTGGTGTGCTGCAATCTGATAGAAATATATTTAACTGCTTCCAAAAGTATCTGTTTTATTTGTATCCCACTGGATGTATGTGATATTGCAATAATGATGATGTGTGTATAAATGAAATGCTACTGTTATCCCCCCAGGGGGCCCACAGTTCTTTTGTGGGTACGTGTGTGGCGCGCACGGGGCCCCGAGCCGGAGCAGCCTTTCATCTGCCCCAGGCTGCTTCACTTTACCCTTTCCCTCCCAGTTCATGCCTTCGCCCGGAGACGGGCATATTTCGTGAGCTACGGTGGTTCTTCTTGTTGTTTTTCTTCCTTCGTTCCTTCCTTTCTTGCCCTTCGTTTCTGTCTTTCTCTCCTTGTCCTCTGCTAGCCTTCTTCTCCTCCTCATTAGTCTCCGCCTCGGCGTTTGAGACACTTCTTTCCTTCTTTCTCGTCACTTCCTCTATTCTCCTTCTTTCCTCCCTGTGCGTGTCTGAAGGCCGACCCACACATTATCATGCGTAGCAGGTGACGGGGGTAACGCGTAATTACCCGCCCCGGGTAGACAAGTAGGGCACGTACGTACCCCCTGGTAAAGGCCAGGCCCAGGGAGGGGTGATTACCTGAGCTGGTACCTTCCGAACATGCCGATTGGTCCCTCCGTCAGTTCTCGGGAGGTGTGACCTGAGGTGTGAATAATCACCTAAGGCGGGTAAGCCCTCGGAGAGGGCCCCCACTAGGAAGGAGCGCGCCATCGGAGACGCCGGTAATCACGGGGGACACTTCCGCGATGACTTCCTTCTCTTCTTTAGTGACGTTGACCCAGAAACATAAGTTAGATTCGCCTCAGCAGAAAAAGACTCTGCCTAATGTATCTAAATTTCTTGTTGCCTCTCGCACCGGCAGAAAGGATTTCAATTCTGTCAATCCTTTTGTTATACAGAAAGGTGTAGATGCAATTGCTGGCCCTGTTAAAAGCTGTTCACGTCAGCACAATGGCACATTGTTGCTGGAAGTGGAAAGTGCCTTCCAAGCTCAGAAACTACTCCGGACTACACTGTTAGACACGTTTCCTGTCAAGGTGGAAGCACATCGCACACTCAACTCGTCACGGGGGGGTAGTCTTCACGAGATCCCTTGACGGGTTGTCTGATGAAGACATCCAATCGTATATGTCCAACCAGGGTGTGACAGCCGTCCATAGGGTAATGAAAAAGGTCGATAACCAGCTGACACCGACTCATACTGTGTTTTTGATGTTCGACAGAGTTGACCTCCTGTCGAAGATCAAAGCAGGGTATGAAGTCATCTCCGTCCGCCCTTATGTGCCTAACCCAACGCGCTGTTTTCAATGCCACAGGTACAACCATACCTGTGAACATTGCCCATGAGGGGGATTGCCCACCTCCGTCCCCTCACTGCCTAAACTGCAACGGTGACCATGCGGCTTCCTCTCGCGACTGCCCTGTATACAAGGGGCACATACAGTAAGGTACTCACCTCAACTCGACCTACCAAGGATTCCAGTACCCAGACTTGTGACTTCACTTTCCATGACACAGTTGTGCGATCCGCCTGCCCGAAGATTGCCCGTTCCACGTCCCCGCTTCCTCCTGCTGCTTCTAAGGTACAGTCTTCGTCAACCTCTAGTAAACCGCGGGCACCTAAACAAGATGCCCGGACCTTGAAAAAGGCACCCGTCCGTGAGGATTTTCTGCATTCTCAGGCTTCCCAACCGTCAACTGCCTCTTCCCGTCGTCACTCTTCCAGAAGAGCTGACAAGAAAGAGAGTCCCTCACCTTCCCCGCCGAGGCATGACCCATCCGTCACGCCGTCCAACAGTTGCCGGCCTCGGCCGTCTTCTGTTTCACCGGGTCGCTCCGTCTGTCGGGCACCCGGCCCTCTACCAGCGTGCAGACTTTCCACACTACACCTCCAGCCCATGGAGGGGTTCTGATACTCCTTCGAGACGATGTCTATTTCCATCCCATTTCCTTGCACACTCACCTACAGGCAGTTGCCGTCCGCATCACTTTATCCACATTTACCTTCTCCCTCTGTAATATCTATTCACCGTCGTCATCTGCCCTTACTAGGGCAGATGTGCTACACCTTGTTGACCAGCTCCCTTCACCTTTCGTGTTGGTAGGCGACTTGAATGCCCACCACCCCCTATGGGGCTCTCCGGCACCTTGTCCGAGAGGCTCCCTTTTGGTGGACCATCTCCAACACCTCGATCTTGTCTGCCTCAACACCGGTGCACCGACCGTCCTTTCAGACACAACACACACTTATTCCCATATAGACCTCACAATATGCACTACTCAGCTTGCCGGTCGGTTTGAGTGGTATGCACTTTCTGACACGTACTCGAGTGACCATTTCCCCTGTATCATCCACTTCCTGCATCATTCCCCATCTCCTCGTCCCACCAGTTGGAACATTTCTAAAGCCGATTGGAGGCTTTATTCTTCCATGGCTGTTTTTCACGATCGGAATTTTCCCACCTGTGACAGTCAGGTCGACTACCTCACAGAGGTTATTCTCACAGCTGCTGAACGTTCCATACCTCGTACATGCTCTTCTCCATGCCGTGTCCAGGTCCCTTGGTGGAATGCAGCCTGCCGCGACGCGCTTAGAACCCGGCGCCATGCTTTACGCACCTTCCACCGCCACCCGACTTTGGAGAATTGCATACATTATAAACGTAGGAGAGCGCAATGTCGTCGTATCATAAACGACAGCAAGAAAGCTTGCTGGACTGCTTTTACTAGTTCTTTTAACCGTTTTACTCCCTCCACGGTTGTCTGGGGTGGCCTACGCCGTTTGTCCGGCATCAAGGTCCACTCCCCGATTCCTGGCCTGACCATGGAGAACGCAGTCCTTGTGGACCCCGCTGATGTTTCAAACGCATTGGGTCGTTTCATTGCGGAGGTTTCGAGCTCTGCCCATTACCACCCTGCCTTTCTCCCTCGCCAACAGGTAGAGGAGGCACGGCCGCTTTCTTTCCGCTCTTTTAATCGTGAAAATTATAACGTCGCCTTCACCATGCAGGAGCTAGACCGTGCTCTCGCCCTGTCCCGGTCTTCTGCTCCCGGGCCCGAATCCGTTCATATTGAGATGCTGAAGAACCTCTCTCCTGTGGGCAAGTGTTTTCTTCTTAGTACCTACAATCGCATATGGACTGAAGGTCATGTTCCCACAAGTTGGTGTGAAGCCATTGTTGTACCCATCCCCAAACCAGGGAAGGACAAACACCTTCCTTCCAGCTATCGCCCCATTTCTCTGACGAGCTGCGTCTGTAAGGTGATGGAACGCATGGTTAACGCTCGGTTGGTCTGGCTCCTCGAATCTCGCCGCCTCCTGACTAATATCCAATGCGGTTTTCGTCGACACCGCTCTGCTGCTGATCACCTCGTTCCATTGTCGACCTTCATTATGAACAACTTTCTAAAGAAGCGTCAAACAGTAGCAGTGTTCTTTGACTTGGAGAAGGCATACGATACATGTTGGAGAGCGGGCATTCTCCGCACATTGCACACATGGGGCCTTCGGGGCCGCCTTCCTCTTTTCATTCAAGCGTTTTTGACGGATCGCAAGTTCCGGGTACGGGTGGGCTCTGTTTTGTCAGATACCTTTTGCCAGGAGAATGGGGTACCACAGGGCTCCGTCTTGAGTGTGGCACTCTTTGCCATTGCATTCAATCCGATCGTAGATTGCCTTTCAACCGACGTCTCCGGATCTCTTTTTGTTGACGATTTCGCAATTTATTGTAGCGCCCAGCGGACGTGTCTCTTGGTGCGTTCTCTTCAACGCTGTCTTGACCGTCTATATTCCTGGAGCATCGCAAACGGCTTCCGATTCTCCACTGAGAAAACTGTGTGTATCAGTTTCTGGAGATACAAGGAATTTCTTCCACCTTCTCTACGTCTCGGCCCTGGGAGCCTGGGGAGCGGACCGTGCCGTCCTGCTTCACCTTTACCAGGCCATTGTTCAGTCGAAGCTCGACTACGGAAGCCTTGTATACTCTTCAGCACGGCCGTCGATTCTCCGCCGTCTCAACTCCATCCACCATCGGGGTTTACGTCTGGCGACCGGTGCATTTTATACCAGCCCTGTTGAAAGTCTGTATGCCGAGGCTGCTGTATTACCCTTGACCACTTGACGTGACATATTCTTGTGTCGGTACACATGCCGCCTGCGGTCAATGCCCAACCATCCATCTTACAGATTATTTTTTGACGACTCACTCGATCGCCAATATCAGTTGTCTGTGATTGCCTTGCTTCCACCTGGAGTTCGGTTTCGCCGCCTGCTACAGCAGCTCGAATTTACCCTTCCTTCCACCCTTCGGTTGAGCGAAAGCCCATTGCCACCGTGGCATCAGGCCCAGGTTCACACTCACCTTGAACTTAGTTCACTCCCCAAGGAGAGCACTCCGTATTCGGTATACCGCTCGAGGCTTGTCGAATTCCGTTTGCGGTTCGATATTGCCATATTTATTTACACTGATGGTTCCAAGAGCACTGCCGGTGTCGGATCTGCCTTCGTCGTCGGGGACACCCGTTTCCAATACAAGGTCCCTGACCGGTGCTCGAACTTCACGGCTGAGCTTTTCGCCCTCCACCAGGCCGTTTTGTATACCTGCCGCCACCGCGAACCTTTCTATGCCATATGTTCTGACTCCCTTAGTGCCCTGCAGAGTCTTAAGGACCCTTTCTCGAACCATCCTCTCGTGCATCGGATCCAACGCTCCCTCCAGTTGCTAGCAGATGACAGCTTTCACGTTTCTTTCCTGTGGATCCCTGGCCATGTAGGTGTGCCCGGGAATGAGGCCGCCGACATAGCAGCCAAGGCAGCAGCTCTTTTGCCTCGCATGGCTACCTTTTGCGTCCCATCGGACGATGTTCAACGGGCTCTTCGCCGGAGTATCGTGTCGCAATGGCACAGTGGTGGCTTTCACTGTACAACAATAAATTGCAAACTGTCAAAATTGATCCCGACCGCTTGGAGGACCTCCTCACGCCCCTCTCGGTGGGAGCAGGGCATCCTGGCCCGGTTGCAGATCGGTCACTGCCGTTTCAGCCACCGTCACTTGCTATCCACCGAACCTGCACCGCTATGCTCCTGCGGTGAACTGCTGACAGTGCGACATGTTTTACTAACTTGTGTTAATTTTACCCACCCCGTGTAGCCCTTCACTTTCCGTCTACTCTGGAGGAAATTTTAGCTGATGACACACGAGCAGCTGCTCGAGTTTTGCGTTTTATCAACTTGGCCAACCTATCCAAGGATATTTAACCCTTTTAATTGTCTTTTATCTTTCGTTTTTAGCCTCTTGTTGATGTTCTGACAGTCACCATTTTTTTGAGATCATAGCGAATCTATGTTCTTGGCTGGGCGCTAATGACCGTAGAAGTTGTGCGCCCTAAAACCACAAAAAAAAAATTAATGCTACTGTTATAAAGTGAAATTCTCACTTTGTCAGAACATATGAGTGATAAAACCAGTTACATCTACTTTCTTTAGTAAATACCAATATTAATATTAGTTTTATTGTAAATTTCTACCATCCATCTGGGGTTGTATGTCATCTTGGTGTGGGAAAAGCCTTCTTGTTTATCTGGCATAAGTGTCAGGCTTCCCCTGTATGTCAGGTGATAATCTCTTGCCTACTGAAATTTATCAAAAGTTTTTTCGTGCCTCTCACTGCCTTCAGTGACAGAGCAGGAGGATAAAAATTAGTCATTCCGTAGTTAGATTTTGGCTCTTTGTTGTCAACAACACTTACATTCTGGCTATTGAACATAAGATTCTACTTTCTGGCCTTTCAGTTAATGGTTATGATGGAAACTTTAGAATTATTGAGTTCCCTAGAAAAATACCTTGAAAGGGTATTTACATTTCTCAAGACCGGTTTGACGTAATTACCAAGGTGTTGAGGTAGAAAAAAATGGGTACAGGGATTTTGTCAAATGAAACATGAAAACATGATTGATCCTTTTTGCTAAATCTCTAAAGGGAATTAAAAATGCAATAGTTGCACATCAGAAATGGTGCACCATGGAAAGTGTCTTATAAATGTACATTTATAGAAGATTTTGAATTGTTTGCCTACAGTATGAAAGCCTAATATTTATTGGAAGACATGATCAAATACTCCAACTCTACAAATAGTTTTCACGTACACTTACAGCCATACCTCCCAGCCTGTGTTGGGGTGTACTTCATGTACTGTTATCACTGTCTCCCGTATCACAGACGTGGCATGTTTAATGGAGAGAACAGATTGCCAGTTTGGCTCCATGTGGACCCTAATACTGTAATTTTATCTCAGAGGTCCCCTCGCAAGGTATACATAGAGGAAGCGAAATATTGGCTGACTGTGGCTGACTCTTCAAGAAACGTATGCCGTTAGAAATTCAACAGCCACCTGTACCACGATATGTAACATCTCTCTTGCAGTGTCTGCCAAGGGAGTTTATCAATCATCTCTCTGATGCTTTTGTGCTTACAAAATGAGCCTGTAATGAATTGTCTTGCTGTCCATTGAAACTTCTCTCTGACTTCTATTAAACCTACCTGTTACTGTCCGCCGGCCGCGGTGGCCAAGCGGTCTGCGCATGCCAGTCACGATCTTCATGGCCATTATGGTCGGGGGTTCAAATCCCCCCTCAGGCATGAACATTTGTGCCGTCCTTAGTATTAGCTAGTTTGTAAGTTTAGGGACTGATGGCCTTGTAGTTAAGTCCCATAAGCTCTACAAACATTTGTTACTGTCCAACACTGATAAGCAATGTGAGATTGACAGCCAAATGAATGTTTTGTAACCTCCTTCCTTTTTCATGGACTATGCTTCTTGATAAGTCTTCCAATGAATCTGTCTGGCACCTGCCTTACCCATGATTAATTTTATACGGTAATTCCATTTCAAATCACTCCTTACGTTTACTCCCAGATATTTTATGGAATTAACTGCTTCCAGAGCTTGTCCTGCTGTTACATAGTTATGCAATAAAGGATCTTTCCATGTAAACACAGTACTTTACACTTGCTTATGCCATTCCCTGCTCCACATGTTGATACATTGCAGATCCCCCTGCATTTCGCTACCCTTTTCCGCTGTTGGACTTCTCAACAAATTAAGCGATTTCTGCAAAAAGCCTCATTGAACTTCTGATGTGATCTATGAGGTCATTTATATATATTATGAAAAGAAACAGTAATATACTTTAATGTTTGAAGACTTCTCTCCATTGCGAATGATATGCTGCATTCTGTTAGCTACAAATGTCTCAAGCTAGTTTCACAGTTTGTCCATTTAGGCAAAGAAGTACAAAGATTTATCGAACCTTCTACCATTTATGCCTCGTGTTCATCAATGACTTAAATCCTGAAGTCTGTCCACGAGAGGAAAGAAATCAATTGAGCTTTAGGAGGAAAACCACAAGAGAAACAAATATGCATCAGCCCATGCCTGTAGCACAGCATGAGGAGTTGTTATTCACAGGATGAAAATGACAATATTTTTGACAATGGTTCTGATTAAAAATGCAATAATACACAATCAAATTTAGCAATATAGTAATAAGGACAGTTTACAACTCACCACAAAGATGTGATGACAGTGGCAACAGGCACATAAAAAAGACATACACATACAACACTTTCGGCTATTGGCCATGCCCTTCTTCAGAAATAGGAACAGTCACACAGACACACAAAAGAAACACAGTCACACAACCATCATCTCCATCTGCCGTACTTCGAATCACATTCTGTGTGTGGAAATAGGGGAAGGGAGGGGAGATAGGAAGTTTGCCTCATGGTGGTGTATCCATCCCCACCACTGTGACTCAACCTTTGAATGCTCTGACAGCAGCTGCAATAGAGCCTCTCCCGAGTTCTGCAAGTTTGGTATATTTTTTTGTCACTATGAGTAGACTACCATTTTTGTATGCAGTTCTGTAGAAATGACATCATGTTACAGGCAATTTTCCATGAGTTCCAGTAGCTTTACGATAGCTGAGGAACACAACCAGACTTGTCATTCTCAGTGTTGTTTTTCTTTCAGGAATCGGACTGTGAAGCTGAGGAGGCAGAGGTGGGCTGCGACCCTCTGCATCTGGACCGGGAGCAGGTAAGTGACTGCCAGCGGGTGCTCTCTCTAGAGTGAATGCAGTTTATCCAGGAATCAGACGGAGTTTGCCCAAGCAGATACTGTTCATCATGTCACCAATAAAGAGTAGAATTCCGTGGGGGGGGGGGGGGGGGGATAAAATTGTAGAAGAGGAATGGGTATCTTTGAGAGATGAAATAGTTAATGCAGCGGAGAACAAATTAGGTAGAAAGGCAACACCTACAAATAATCCTTGGATATTACAGGAAAGGAGAAAATATAAAAATGCAGTAAATGAAACAGGCAAAATGAAATAGAGACAACTGAGAAATGAGATTATAGGAAGTGCAAAATAGCTAAGCAGGATTTGTTAGAAGGCAAACGTAAGTCTGTAGAAGAATGTATAAATAGGGGGGAAATAGATACCACCTACAGCAAAATAAGAGATGTTTGGAGACAAGAAAAACAACTGAATATAAAGAACTCAGATGGATAACCATTCCTCAGCAAAGAAGGGAAAGCCGAAAGGTGTACGGAGTATTTAGAGAGGCTCTACAAAGGAAATGAACTTAGAGACACTATTGTAGGAAGGGAAGACAAAGTAGGTGAAAATGAAATAGGAGATACATTACTGAGAGAAGAATTTGACAGAGCACTGAAAGAACTAAGTCGAAACAAGGCCCCTGGAGTCAACGACATACCCTCGGAACTACTGAAGTCTCTGAGAGAGCCAGCCATGACAAAACTATTTCACCTGGTGTGTAAGATATGAGACAGGCAAAATACCACCAGACTTTAAGAAAAAGGTAATAATCCCCATTTCAAAGAAATCGGACACAGGCAGGTGTGAAAATTGCACAACCATCAGTTTGATAAGTCATGGTTGCAAAATTTTAACACAAATTATTTACAAATGGATGGAAAGGCTAATAGATTCTGAGCTGTGGGAAGTTCAGTTTGGATTCAGGAGAAATGTAGGAACACAGGAGGCAATACTTACCTTAGAAGATAGATTAAGGAAAGGCAAACCTACATTTCAAGCTTTTGTAGATTTGGAAAAAGCTTTTGACAATGTTGTTTGGAATACACTCTCTCAGATTCTGAAATCAGTAGTAGTAAAATATAGGGAACGAAAGGTTATTTACAACTTTATAAGATTTGAAGGACATGAAAGGGATTCAGAGGTTGGGAAGGGAATAAGACAGGGTTGTAGCTTTTCTCCAATGTTATTCAATTTGTACATTGAGCAGGCAGTGAAGAAAACCATGTACAAATTTGGAGAAGGGATTGAAGATCAGTGAGAAGAAATAAAAACTCTGCATTTTGATGATGACATAGTAATTCTGTCAGAGACAACAAAAGACCTGTAGGAGCAGTTGGAGTGGACAGTGTGTTAAAAGGAGTGTGTAAGATGAACATTAACAAGAGCAAAACAAGGTAATGGAATGCAGTCTTAGAAAATCAGGTGATTCTGAAGGAATTAGATTAGATAAAAACAATAAAGGTGGTACATAAGTTCTGTTACTTCGACAATAAAATAACATATGATTGTCACAGTACAGTGGATATAAAATGCAGAATGGCAATGGGAAGAAAAGCATTTTGAAAAAGAGAAATTTGTTAATATCAAATATTAATTTAAGCATGAGGAAGTCCTTTCTGAAGGCATTTGTGTGGAGTGTGGCCTAGTATAGGAGTGAAACATGGACGATAAACAGTGTAGACAGGAAGAGGATAGAGGCTTTTGAAATGTTGTGCCACAGAAGAATGCTGAAGATTAGGTGGATGGACTGTGTAACTAATGAGGAGGTACTGAAAAGAATTGGGAAGGAAAGGAATTTGTGGCATACCTTGACTAAAATAAGGGATCAATTGATAGGACACATTCTTAGACATCAAAGAATTGTAATTTTAGCATTGGAGTGAAGTATATGGGGTAAAAATTGCAGAGGGAGACCAAATTATGGATACATAAGCAGATTCAAATGGATGTAGGTTGCCATTCTTATGAAGAGATGAAGAGGCTTGCTCAGGATAAAGTAGGGTAAAGAGCTGCAGCAAACCAGTCTCCAGACTGAAGACTGCAACACAAAATAGCACAATCAAGTGAAAAATATATTGAAACACACACTGTAGTTTTTCTTCTCAATTTATCAACTTTATTTATTGCATAGTCAACATCCAACTGAAATGTTACCTTCTACTGCAACCTGCCAGACACACAATCTTAGTCTCACACACAATTTTGTTGACGTTCCTGATGTGAGTATTGTCACTGAATGTGGAAGTGTATCATCTGCAAGTTCCATCTGTCCATTTTTAAACTGTATGAACCTTTTGTAATGCTGACTTTGGCTTAAGCATTCATCACCTTATTTGTGGATTACATCTTGTGGATTGACTCTGTTAAGGTTTTCTGGAGTTTCACACAAAAGTTAATGCATCTCTAACTCTGCCATCATGAATTTGAAAACTTTCTACTCAGTAGTGCACTGAACAGTAACTGACAGACATACAATAATGAAGCTTCTATTAGTTACATAGCCAATGCAGGCATTCACCATCCGCTTTTCATTCTAATTGGTGCAAAATTACAAATGTTCTGTGAGCAAACATCATATCGGGTGATCAAGCACCTTATCAAAATTGTGAGTAACATGATCGAAATATCGTGCAAGTATGGCGCAGATTACCAGCAGGAACCCGATTTTCCAAGATGACAACATCCCGCCAGGAAAGCCGTAACATGTACAAAATTAACACTGTTCGTAGAGGAAAAACTTGAAAAGACAAACGAAACAGTGAACCTAAGCCAGAATCTGTTATGTTATTCGTGACACAAAAAGTACTGAGCATGGCAAACATGTCCTGTGAGTATTCATTCTGAAAACGAAAATGCGAAGCACTAGAAGAAACAAGAAAGCACTGAATTTTAGACGCTGAAGTTAGTGCTGCAATAACTCATGGCAGAGGTGGCACTGGCATAGTCATTGTATTGGACGGCAAGACAATGACTCCCATGTTTTGCTGCAAAATTCACATGAAAAAGTATGCCCCTGCACAATGTGTGTGATATGATGGTGCACTTAACTTCGGAGTTACCAGTGTGGGTTAACTGAGGGGTTTGAGTACCAACGAGATGACATGTATCTATACTTGGACAACTTAATTATTCACACAACGGAAGTTAATACAAGACAGACTGAAAACATGGCCGGTGGAGCTCAATGAAGCTGGCTCCCAAAGAGGCCGGCTGGAAAGATATTCATACATTCTTTGCTATCGACTTGTAAGTCGAGAGAATGCCACAATTTTATTCGCGTGGCATATGGTACTGCAGAAGTGGATGTTGAAATGTTGAAGGCATGAAAGCTCTAATATAGGCATTTATTAAATAATAGAACAATTTTGGGTGCTAATTCTGATATAATGAACAATGAAGATTTTAATCCTTCAATGTTGATAAATGTGTTTAAGAGTAGATTAGCATTTTAGTGATGAGACTGGCACACTTTTGTTACTAAAGTACTGTATAGGCCTTTGCAGTTGTGTTGCAGGAGTAGAGAAATGTCAGAAAACATTGCCAGATACATGTATTCATAAAGCTAATGTTGTAGATGGATGTGCTAAAGCAATTACTGAGACTCTTTTCAGTGTGCAACCATCTGAGAGAATCTGTGGTGACTTGTGCCTCTAATATGTATGTGCACAGAGGAGTTACGTTTATTGACTAGGTCAGGCACATAATTCATTTTCAGCAAACTGTGTTTTCTCACTCAAACAGAATAATTGAGTCTCAACAATCAAAACTAAATAATTGTTAAACAATGAAAAGGGTCAGTTGGGTGAGTTATTTACTGATGCTACATTTTGGAAAGTAGAAGAAGGAAGTATTATAGGTAGTTTTAAGCCCATATTAATATCCTTCATGCAGGACAACAGCTATATCTGGGTTAAGATGAGTGCCTACAGCGATATGGAGACTGTATCAGAAACTACATTCATTTGTTTACTGTTGTTTGGCCATATGTGTTGTATGAAATAAATTACAGTGCAGGCTTTGTAATCTAAGTTTATGATCACTGTAGTGTGTCTCTTGTTATTAATCTCTTTATGTCAAAAATGGCATCCTAGAGATTGACACGCCAGGAAATCTAAAAAGGGCTGCCTTCCGACTGCTGTCCCCCCCTTTTCCTAGCAGTCTGAGATCCAGTTAGCCTTTCCCACAATTTGATTCATCCATGAAACTTAAGCACAACATATATATTTGAAAGACTGTGGCAGGTGATCATCAGCTTTTCTCAGCGATAGTACTATAGCCAAAGGTAATCAGATGCCAAAATTCTTCATTTCTTTATTTTAAAGATTTTCACTTCTGTTGGACATTTACCGGCCGTTAGGGTATTTTTGAAGTACCAGTATATGGTAGAAACCCAGCAGTCAGAGTGATCTCTCTAATAAGCTTCACTATTTGAAAGACACATTCAAGATGATCTCTAGCACTTGGCTTGTCACCTGTTTCACAATATTGTAGATACTTTCCAGTTATGTACAACAGTTTATGAATTATGTGTATTTCCAACAACTTATCATTTCTGCAAGAGTTTCATTGCCCGATAATACCTCTAACGGTAGCACACAGTTACACCCTTCCTCCCCTCCCTGTAGAATTGCCCCAGTCTGTACTTGCTCCCCCTTCTCAGTGTTAGGAGAGTTTTTAACAGCAGCAATTTCAGTCATTTTTAATTGTTACAGGAGTACTTACAGCAAGAAGGTGTAGCAGATGTCCTTGGTTCATCAGTCGTAAAGGAGGAAGAGGAGCTCACAGACGGAGAGGTACGTGACGTGCACAGTCATTTGTTGAGTCTCTTGCAGGGATTTAGTATTGATAAGTTCATGGCAAACACATACAGTTTTGTCAATTTTGCAAAGTTTGATATTACATCTATGTTTTGTCTTTCCTTTTGATAACACAGATCACCTGCACCAATTTGCAGTCCTCGCCGGCGCACTTGACTGAGAACCGCTGCACATTTCAGGACCTCAGCTTCCGTATAACACTCCTATCAGAGACATGGCTGACATGTAGCTTCCCAACCAGCTCTGTAAATCTCGATGGCCCCATTCTTGAGAGACATGATAGGTCCGACAAATGTAGTGGAATTTATTAGAACAAACTTCTAAGTCCCTAAAGTCCCCCCAGGGGGCCCACAATTCTTTTGTGGGTACGTGTGTGGCGCGCACAGGGCCCCGAGCCGGAGCAGCCTTTCTTCTGCCCCAGGCTGCTTCACTTTCCCTCCCAGTTTATGCCTTCGCCCGGAGACGGGCATATTTCGTGAGCTACGGTGGTTCTTGTTGTCGTTTTTCTTCCTTCGTTCCTTCCTTTCTTACCCTTTGTTTCTGTCTCTCTCTCCTTGTACTCTCCTCGCCTTCTTCTCCTCATTAGTCTCCGCCTCGGCGTTTGAGACACTTCTTTCCTTCTTTCTCTTCACTTCCTCTATTCTTCTTCTTTCCTCCCTGTGCGTGTCTGAAGGCCGACCCACGCATTATCATGCGTAGCAGGTGACGGGGGTAACGATTAATTCCCCGCCCCGGGTAGACAAGTAGGGCACGTACGTACCCCCTGGTAAAGGCCAGGCCCAGGGAGGGGTGATTACCCGAGCTGGTACCTTCCGAACATGCCGATTGGTCCCTCCGTCAGTTCTCGGGAGGTTTGACCTGAGGTGTGAACAATCACCTAAGGCGGGTAGGAGAGGGCCCCCATTAGGAAGGAGCGCGCCATCGGAGACGCCGGTAATCACGGGGGACACTTCCGCGATGACTTCCTTCTCTTCTTTAGTGACGTTGACGCAGAAACGAAAGATAGATTCGCCTTAGCAAAAAAGGACTCTGCCTAATCTACCGAAATTTCTTGTTGTATCTCGCACCGATGGTAAAGATTTCACGTCTGTAAATCCTTTCGTCATCCAGAAAGTTGTTGATGCAATTGCTGCCCCTGTTAAAACCTGTTCGCATCAGCGCAATGGCACATTGTTGCTGGAAGCGGACAGTGCCTTCCAGTCCCAAAAACTGATACAAACAACATTTTTACACATGTTTCCAGTCACGGTAGAAGTGCACCGCACACTCAACTCGTCGCGGGGGGTAGTTTTTACGAGTTCCCTTGACGGGTTGTTTGACGAAGACATACAAACCTATATGTCCGATCAGGATGTAACAGCTGTCCACAGGGTGATGAAAAAGGTAGATAACCAGCTGACACCGACTCGTACTGTGTTTTTGACATTCGACAGAGTTGACCTCCCGTCGAGGGTCAAAGCAGGGTACGAAGTCATCTCCGTCCGCCCTTATGTACCTAACCCAACATGCTGTTTTCAATGCCACCAATACAACCACACCCAGCAATCTTGCCCTTACGCAGCAAAATGTGTCACTTGTGGTAGGGACGCCCATGAGGGGGATTGCCCACCTCCGTCGCCTCACTGCCTTAACTGCAACGGTGACCATGCGGCTTCCTCTCGGGACTGCCCTGTACATAAAGATGAAAAGGTCATCCAGCAAATTCGGGTTACGGAAAAGGTATCAACATCTGCCGCTCGAAAGTTGTTGGCGAGTCGAAAGCCCGCTGTCCTCCCAGTGGGCACATACAGTAAGGTCCTCACCTCCACTCGAACTACTAAGGATTCAAGTACCCAGACCTGTGATTTTACTTTCGCTGACACAGTTGTGCGATCCGCCAGCCCGAAGATTGCCCGTTCCACGTCCCCGCTTCCTCCTGCTGCTTCTAAGGTTCAGTCTTCGTCAACCTCTAGTAAACCGCGGGCACCTAAACAAGGTGCCAGGACTTTGAAAAAGGAACCCGTCCGTGACGATTTTCTGCGTTCTCAGGCTTCCCAACTGTCAACTGCCTCTTCTCAACGTCACTCTTCCAGAAGAGCCAACAAGAAAAAGAGTCCCTCACCTTCCCCGCCGAGGCGTGACCCATCCGTCATGCCGCCAAACAGTTGCCAGCCTCGGCAGTCTTCTGTTTCGCCAGGACACTCCGTCTGCGGGGCACCCGGCCCTTTACCGGCGGTGGAAACTGCCCCTCCTGATCAACTCAGGGAGGTGGCAGGCGCGTCGGTCGAACCTATGGACCACGACCCTTTGCCCCTAGACAGTGATAGCAGTGCTCCCTCGAAATCCGGTCCTCAGCGGCCGTCGAGGTGACCCCGCTTGCTTGTTCGTTTTTATCCTCATTTCTTATCTCATTTTTTATCATGACGCTCCTTCAATGGAATATTCGCGGCATTCGTTCCAATCGGGCGGAGTTAAAACTACTCCTTCAATTGCACTGCCTGCTTCTAGTCTGTCTCCAAGAAACTAAGTTGTGTCCAATGATCTTGAGATTTTCCCTACTACATCTCTGTGCATTTCGACCTGCCACCTGTGGCAGGTACCCCGGCCCATGGAGGGGTTCTGATGTTCATTCAAGACGATGTCTATTACCATCCCATTACATTGCATACTCACGTACAGGCAGTTGCCGTCCGCATCACTCTATCCACATTTACCTTTTCCCTCTGTAATCTCTATTCGCCATCGTCATCTGCCCTTACTAGGGCAGATGTGCTACACCTCGTTGACCAGCTCCCTTCACTTTACGTGTTGGTAGGCAACTTTAATGCCCACCACCCCCTATGGGGCTCTCCGGCACCTTGTCCTAGAGGCTCGCTTTTGGTGGACCTTCTCCATCACCTCGATCTTGTCTGCCTCAACACTGGTGCACCGACCTTCCTTTCTGACACAACCCATACTTACTCCCACATAGACCTTGCGATATGCACTCCTCAGCTTGCCGGTCGGTTTGAGTGGTATGCACTTTCTGACACGTACTCGAGTGACCATTTCCCTTGTATCATCCACTTCCTGCATCATTCCCCATCTCCTCATTCCATCAGTTGGAACATTTCTAAAGCAGACTGGGGGCTTTATTCTTCCATGGCTGTTTTTCATGATCAGAATTTTCCCAGCTGTGACAGTCAGGTCGAATACCTCACAGAGGTTATTCTCACAGCTGCCGAACATTCCATACCTCGTACATCCTCTTCTCCATGTCGTGTTCCGGTCCCTTGGTGGACTGACTGCAGCCTGCCACGACACGCTTAGAGCTCGGCGCCATGCTTTACGCACCTTCCGCTGCCACCCATCTTTGGAGAATTGCATAAATTATAAACGAATGAGAGCCCAATGTCGTCGTATCATACATGACAGCAAAAAAGCTTATGGACTACTTTTACTAGTTCATTTATCAGTTTTACTCCTTCCACGGTTGTTTGGGGTGGCCTGCGCTGTTTATCCGGCATCAAGGTCCACTCCCCGATTCCTTGCCTACCGTGGAGAACGCAGTCCTTGTGGATCCTGCTGATGATTCCAACGCATTGGGCCGTTTCTTTGCCGAGGTTTCAAGCTCTGCCCATTACCACCCTGCCTTTCTCCCTCGCAAACAGGTAGAGGAGGCACGGCCCCCTTCTTTCCACTCTTTTAATCGTGAAAATTATAATGTCGCTTTCACCATGCAGGAGCTAGACCGTGCTCTCACCCTGTCCCGGTCTTCTGCTCCCGGGCCCGATTCCATTCATATTGAGATGCTGAAGAACCTATCTCCTGCAGGCAAGTGCTTTCTTCTTAGTACCTACAATCGCATGGACTGAAGGTCATGTTCCCACAAGTTGGCGTGAAGCCATTGTTGTCCCCATCCCCAAACCAGGGAATGACAAACACCTTCCTTCCAGCTATCGCCCCATTTCTCTGACGAGCTGCGTCTGTAAGGTGATGGAACGCATAGTTAACGCTCGGTTGGTCTGGCTCCTCGAATCTCGCCGCCTCCTAACAAATGTCCAGTGCGGTTTTCTTCGACACCACTCTGCTGCTGATCACCTCATGTTGTCAACCTTCATTATGAATAACTTTCTAAAGAAGCGTCAAACAGTAGCAGTGTTCTTCGACTTGGAGAAGGCATACGATACCTGTTGGAGAGCGGGCATTCTTCGCACATTGTACACATGGGACCTTCGGGAACGCCTCCCTCTTTTCATTCAAGCATTTTTGGCGGATCGCAAATTCCGGGTATGGGCGGGCTTTGTTTTGTCAGATACCTTTTGCCAGGAGAATGGGGTACCACAGGGCTCCGTCTTGAGTGTGGCTCTCTTTGCCATTGCAATCAATCCGATCGTAGATAGCCTTTCAGCCGACGTTTCCGGATCCCGTTTTGTAGACGATTTCGCAATTTATTGCAGCGCCCAGTGGACGTGTCTCTTCGAGCGTTGTCTTCAACGCTGTCTTAACCGTCTATATTCCCGGAGCATCGCAAACGGCTTCTGATTCTCCACTGAGAAAACGGTGTGTATAAACTTATGGAGATACAAGGAATTTGTTCCACCTTCTCTACGTCTCGGCCCTGTTGCTCTCCCTTTCGTGGAGACTCCGAAATTCTTGGGACTCATGTTGGATCGTAAACTTCGCTGGTCCACACACGTGTCCTACCTGGCTGCCTGTTGTGCCCGATCCGTTAATGTTCTTCGTGTCCTCAGTAGCACGTCATGGGGAGCGGATCGTACCGTCCTGCTTCACCTTTACCAGGCCATTGTTCAGTCGAAGCTCGACTACGGGAGCCTTGTATACTCTTCTGCACGGCCGTCGATTCTCCACCGTCTCAACTCTATTCACCATCGGGGATTACGTCTTGCGACCGGTGCATTTTATACCAGCCCTGTTGAAAGTCTGTATGCCGAGGCTGCTGCTGTATTACCCTTGACCACTCGTGTGACATACTCTTTAGGTTGAGTGAAAGCCCATTGCCACCGTGGCATCAGGCCCAGGTTCACACTCACCTTGAACTTAGTTCACTCCCCAAGGAGAGCACTCCGGATTTGGTATACCGCTCGAGGCTTGTCGAATTCCGTTTGCGGTTCGATAATGCCATATTTATTTACACTGATGGTTCCAAGAGCACTGCCAGTGTCGGATCTGCCTTCGTTGTCGGGGACAACCATTTCCATTACAAGCTCCCTGACCGGTGTTCGAGTTTCACGGCTGAGCTTTTTGCCCTCCACCAGGCCGTTTTGTATACCTGCCGCCACCACCAACCTTTCTATGCCATCTGTTCCAACTCCCTTAGTGCCCTCCAGAGTCTTAAGGACCCTTTCTCAAACCATCCTCTCATGTATCTGATCCAACGCTCCCTCCAGTTGCTAGCAGATGAACGCTGCCATGTTTCTTTCCTGTGGGTTCCTGGCCATGTGGATGTGCCCGGGAATGAGGCCGCCGACATAGCAGCCAAGGCCGCAGCTCTTTTGCCTCGCATGGCTACCTTTTGCGTCCCATCGGACGACGGTCAACGGGCTCTTCGCCGGAGAATCATGTCGTCATGGCACAGTGCATGGTTTTCACTGTACAACAATAAATTGAGAACTGTAAAACCGATCCCGACCGCTTGGAGGACCTCCTCATGCCCCTCTCGGCGAGAGGAGGTCATCCTGGCCCAGTTGCGGATCGGTCACTGCCGTTTCAGCCACCGTCACTTGCTATCCGCCGACCCTGCACCGCTGTGCTCCTGTGGTGAACTGCTAACAGTGCGACATGTTGTACTGTCTTGTGTTAATTTTAATCATCTCCGTGTAGCCCTTTACTTTCCGTCTACTCTGGAGGAAATTTTAGCTGATGACACACGAGCAGCTGCTCGAGTTTTACGTTTTATCAACTTGGCCAACTTCTCAAAGGATATTTAACCCCTTTAATTGGGTTTTATCTTTCGTTTTTAGCCTCTTCTTGGTGTTCTAACTGGCAGTTACCAATTTTTTTTGCGATATAGCAAATCTCTGTTTTTGTCTGTGCACTAATGACTGTCGAAATTGTGTGCCCTAAAACCACAAAAAAAAAAAAAAAAACACTCCCCTAAGTTGGTGCTCACATCTTAAAACAACCCACACAACCCATTTATAGATGTTATCCAGGATGAATTTGAACATTTCTAGAAAAGGAGTTTTACAGTGCATATTTCTTATTCTGAATGAGGTATCAGTGAGATTTCAGAGATGAAATTTTTTGATAAAAAGTAATTTAGATGTGAGCCTAACTTTGAAATGAGGGTAGTCATCTATTGGACTATAAATTTATTACAATGAACAACAAATGAGTTGTAATGCTTACCTATTGTGAAACTACTTTCTTTATTTGTTGTGTATAACAGATTATACTACTCATGTAAATAATGTATTTGGAGGTTTCACAGTAAGGAATTTGATATCTTGTGTCTGAGTTGGGGGATCTGTAGTGTAAAATTGTACACTACTGGTTCCAAGCTTGACGCAAGAAATTCAAATAGTTTATTTTATAAGGGTTTGGTACTGTGTGAGCAAATACTGGGATATGGAATTTATTTCCGCAGGTTTTGGCGTGAAAATATGGACTCACTTGTATGGAGTAAAATGACCACAATGTGCCAAGGAAGAAAGATGATTTATAATCTCTGTGACTATTTATCATTTGTTTTATATGTAGTTGTTATGGTTATTATTAATGGAGTTGTTATTCAAAATACACTAGAACTTATGTCAAGCTAATGTGGTAGCTAGTTATGAATGTAATAAAGTTCTGTATATTCTAAAAAAATATTTCATCTTTTATCAGTAAAACTATGAAGTCAATTTCCAGATATTCTAATAATTTCATGAAGAGAACTTTGGAAATGAGTTGGATTTTCAAATACTATTTCTGTTAACACAAGGCACGGGCTAGCCGAACCTTTTGAAAGGAACATCGTAACTTCTGTATATTCATATCTAAGTACTAATCATGCTGAAGGATATTGTACTGTCGAAATATTGAAGTAAATTTTATGGTTGTGACAGTACAATGTTGCAGAGGATCATATAGCTAGAAGGGCAATACCCAACAGAAATTCTTGCATAAGACGGAAGATACTGAACTTAATTGATGAAAGGCAAAAATATAAAAATGGAGCAAGTGAAGCAGGGAAAAGGGAGTACAGATGGCTGAGAAATGAGGTTGGTGGAAGTGCAGACTGCCTAAGCAGAAGTGGCTTGAGGAGAAATCAAAACAGTAGAACAACATATAACTATGGGGAAAAGATACTGCCTACAGGAAAATGAGATGTTTGGATACAAGAAAAGCAAGAGCTTGGAGGGAAAACCAGTGCTATATAGAGAAGGGGAAGCTGAAAGGTGGAAGGAATACATAGAAGGCCTATACAGGGGAAATGAACTTCCAGGCAGTATTGTAGATATCGAAGATGTATAGATAAAGATGAGATAGGAGATACAAAACTGCAATAAGAATTTTACAGAGCAGTAAAAGATTTGAGACAAAATAAAGCCCCTGGAGTAGATGATGTTTCATGTGAACTACCGATATACTTCATAGAGTTAGTCTACCTTGCGTGCAAGATGTATGAGATGGGGGAGAAATTTTCAGGCTTTAAGAAGAATATAATTGCAATCCCAAAGCAATCATGTGCAGACAAGTGTGAAAATTACAGAACTATCAGTTTAATAATAAATCATGGTTACAAAATATTAAATTGAATAATTTGCAGAGAAACAGAAAAACTGGTAGAATCTGACATCAGTGAAGATCGGTTTGTATTTGAGAGAAATGTAGGAACATGTGAGCAATATTCTCTTCACTACTAATAATAGAATATGCTTCCAGAAAAGGCAGGGTAACCTGTGAAAGCAGTCACTTATAATGTTTACTATATTATTAAGTAATTACATTCTACCACTTTCAAACATAATACTGAGCTTTTCAACATTACGATGTATGGGGGTCCTGCTCGCTGAAAAATTATTCACCTAGGGCATCGTGGTAGAAATAAATACTCGTATGTACAATTTTTCACTTCTTCTTTAATTTCCAGTCAAGCTGCTTCTCCACCAAACCATTACAACTTGATAACGTACACAATGGAACAGAACTTAGTTGATAGTACTTCCATTTTAAAGCAACAGACTGACATAGATTCCAAAGCATTTGACAGACGCCAAAACTCGAACTCCCCCACACAATGTGGTGAGGCAAATATATAACATCGACAATAATGACATTGCATTATGCATTGTTCACAACAATTGAATATACTAATTTACAATTACCAAACACACAAAGAAAACATTTTATGTACACAAAAATAATCACAATATAAAATGGAAACTATACATACTATAATTTTAGATGGCACATATCTTTTTAAGTTGTAATTTTGGTTCTTTGTGTATGACAATATAGTATGATGTTAAATGTCAATTAATTAGTTAATGAGTACATCATACATGTTCCTAACATATATTGAAATATCAAATATATTGGCAATTCTGAAACTAGGTTTAAAATCTCACATCAGTCCTTATATACAATGAATCATAATATTTAAATCTCGACTATTACATTAATTAACACAATTAACTGGTGAAACTTGTTTATGAGCCTAACATATATACAATGCTATTTATTTTCATTTACATAAAGTTTCTAAAATTGGTCTATACAATTCTTGAAATAATGCTCAATGACAAAACTGTTGTTTATAGAACTGTCTGCAAAGCATCTAAACAAATCTCTTAATTAATGAAATCTATCACTTGTTTTAATCACAGTGTCACCGAGACACTGTCCAACACTGATCACTAGGCTGGCTATTTCGTTTTTAACTAACTTCACACGCAACATGTGTCACTATTGAACCACACGATTCCGAGTCCGACACTGACAGTATCGTACAATAACATTGAAATGAGAGGGCCAGCAGTACTATCACAAGCTGCATATCTGGATGAATGGCCATCATAAACCTGTGGCCAGGAAAAAGCTAGGCCATTCTGTTGCAGAGCATGCAGCACTGCATAGTGTGACTCACTTCAGTGACTCCTACACAGCCTGTGCTATATGGATTCTCCCCACAAACACTAGCTTTTCTGTATTGCGCAGGTGGGAACTCTACCTAAAATATATCCTATGCTCCTGCAATTCCCCAGGCCTAAACCTTTGCTAGTTCCTGCCTCTACCACCCTTTCCCTCCCTTTCCCAGCACACACTCTAGGCCTATCCTTTTATAGTCTTCCATCCTGGCAGACCTTTAAGTCCCCTTCCTTTCGAACAGTCATGCTATTTTTTGTATTTGTATCCTGTTACGTGTGCCTGTCTGTGGCTCATTGGACATCTCTGTGGTGACTAGCAAATTGTTGTTGATGTGGTCTCCAGTCCGTAGTCTGGTTTTGATGCAGCTCTCCACTCTACCCTGTCCTGTGCAAGCCTCTTCATCAGAGAATATGTACGGCAACCTACATCCTTTTGAATCTGCTTACTGTAAATGTCCCTCAGTCTCCCTCTCAAATTTTTACTCCACACACTTCCTTCTATTGCTAATGTGACGATACCTTGATGTCTCATAATGTGTCCCACCAACCTATCCCTTCTCTTAGTCAGGATATGCCAAATTGCCTTCTCTCCTCAATTCTGTTGAGCACCAACTCATTAGTTACGTGAGTTACCCATCTAATCTTCATCATTCATCTGGAGCACCACATTTCAAAATCTTCTATCTTTTTTTTGTCTGAACTCCTTATCATCCACATTTCACTCTCATACAATGCTACACTCCAGGCAAGTGCTTTCAGAAAGGACTTCCTAACATTTAAATTAATACTGGATATTAACAAATTTCGCTTCTTTAGAAACACTTTTCTTCCCATAGCCATTCTGCATTTTATGTCTTCTCTACTTCAGCCATCAAAAGTTATCTTACTACCCAAACAACAAAACTCATCTACTACTTTTATTGTCTCATTACCTAATCTAATTCCTTCAGCATCGCCTGATTTTCTGACGCTACATTCCATTACCCTTGTATTACTATTGTTAATGTTCATCTTATATCTTCAAGACACTGTCCATTCTGTTTATTTGCTCTTCCAGGTCTTTTGCTGTCTCTGACAGAATTACTATTTTGTCAGCAAACTGCAAGCTTTTCATTCCCTTTTCCTGGACTTTAATTCCCTCTCCAAACTTCTCCTTCCATTCCTTCACAGCATGATCAATATATAGATTCAGCAACATTGAGGAAAGTCTACAACCCTGTCTTACTCCGTTCCCAACCACCGTGAACCTTTCATGACCTTCAACACTAATAACTGCTGTCTGGTTTCTGCACAAATTGGATACAACTCTTTGCTCCCTACATTTTACCCTGCTACCTTCAGAATCTGAAATAGTGTATTCCAGACAACATCATCAAAAGCTTTCTCCAGATCCACAAATGCTAAAAACATAGGTTTCCCTTTCGTTAACCTATGCATTTTGCATATGTCTATATAGGTGTGTGTGCCTACATATATATATGTGTGTGTGTGTGTGTGTGTGTGTGTGTGTGTGTGTGTGTGTGTTTGTGTGTGTTTGTTTACCTGTCCTACCTCCCCTAAGGCAAGTCCTTCCACTCCTGGGATTGGAATGACTCTTTACAGACTCCCTTAAAACCCACATCATTTCCTTTCTCTCTTTCCTTCCTTCCTTCCCCTTTTTCTGAAGAAGCAATCCAGGTGTGTGTGTGTGTGTGTGTGTGTGTGTGTGTGTGTGTGTGTGTGTTTTAAGTTGGCCTCAGAACTCTGACTTCCTCTGATCAATTACATTGCATTTTAACCTGGGTGACCCAGATCCGAAAGACCGTTTGCTTGCGTCAGTAATATTGGTGGTGGATTGACCATCTGTGGTAATACTGTTGTTATCGTAAAGCTCCTCAATGGCGCTACCTCGAATCAAGGGGCATTGAGTAGGCTCCTCGATTGAACCCAGAGTGTTGAGACTAGAAGGGTTTGTCCAGAATATAAATTTCAACCCCACCATTGGTGAACAGACGCCAACCACTTTCCCACTCGCTACAAGACAGATGCAAAATGGATTTGTTTTTGTTTTGTCTCAGTCAAGAACTGCTTTTTCTCCATTTGCAGTGTGCATCATATCTGCAACAGTTCCAAAACACTCAACTGTGTGGAACCGTGTCAAACACTTTGCAGGAGTTGAAGAACCTGGCATCCTGAGCGCCTGTGTCTACTGCCTCCTGGGGAAGCTGGCTTTCACAGAATTATTTCTTTCAGAATACACATATATAGCTACAGAGGAAATTTCCTTCCTCAGAATGCTTCCACATCCAGCCCTCTTATTCTAAAACTTCCCGTATCTGCCATTTGGCCTTCTGTTACATTGTTCCTTTTAAAATCTGTATTGACTGCACAAATCCCGTTTGTAATCTCTCGGTATTTCACGATCTGTTCAGTTAATTTGTTGTCATCTGTGTTGTAT
The DNA here is from genome assembly GCA_026315105.1 of Locusta migratoria. Taxonomy (NCBI): domain Eukaryota; kingdom Metazoa; phylum Arthropoda; class Insecta; order Orthoptera; family Acrididae; genus Locusta; species Locusta migratoria. The sequence goes on from CM048746.1 coordinate 526,872,030, forward strand.
GAATGATGAAAGTATGTCTACCTCATCTCATTGTTCTCCAAGTTCTGATATATTTTACCATTCCTCCTCAATTTCTGAGAGTATATTTTTTCTCCAATAATTGTTCTTTTTAGTGTTTGTAATTTATTCAACTTCTCACTCAACATTTGGCACTTGTCACAAATTAATCATTCTGGTTTCTCCTGTATAACAGGTTTTGATTTTATAGTTCTTACATAAGCATTTTTTATCATAAAGACTTGTGGAAGACTAGCCTCACCTGGGTGCTTATTTATTCAAGTCTTAATGTACAGGATGACCAGCCAGTCTAAAACAGATTAGGGAAATAATTCAATAATTTATTTCAAAACCTTGCATCAGTTTTACAAGTGTTCTTCCACCGCGACATACCCCATGACAACATGAACAAGACAGTCCACCTTGCAGGACTGAGCTAGTCAGAACCCGTATTGAATGCTGATTCTAAAGTCACGCCACCCTTCTGGCATCCATGCTGAAACTACTGACCTTTCCATGCTACTGGGTATCCAATAGCAGACACTCACGTTCGATCACATGTGCTACTGCCGGAGGATTCAGAAGTGCGAGAATCAGTTCCTTTGCTGTCTTCCATTTTAGTTCTCGTACAGAGCAGACACACTCCAGACGCCCAGCCTCATAGCGGGGTGAACAGCTGCATGCCATTCGCTCCTGCCTAGCGGCTGTTCGGTATCAGCCACCAACAATGTGAACTGTAACCTTTACCTTTTCCATTTTCTAATCCATAACTTAGACTGGCACTCATTCATTGCCCACAAGCCTTCACCGCTTCACATTCCATCCTTACAACGCCTCCAGCCCATCTTATTTGTGCAGCAGTGGGATGGGTTGTACAATTTTAGTATCATCCATGGGATAAAGATTAAGTGCTGTATGTTAAGTTAGTCCATCTCTCCCTCCCTTTTCTCTCTTTGTCATCTTCTCTTACCTTCTGTCTGTTCATCTGCCCATTCTCTCTCTCTCTCTCTCTCTCTCTCGGCCCCTCTCCACTTTCCCTTTCTCCTCCAATCACCTCCTTGTCTCTCTGTCCAACTCCTCATCCACCTTCTTAGTACACTACCTCCTCCATCTGTGTCAAGTTATGTAACTCTATTAATTCTGATGCTGTTCAGTGAAGTGGAGTCTAAGTTTATTGCAAGGTACCCTCTGCCACAGCACCGTATCTTAGACAGACATTGATATTCCTCTTGTATTGAAGGTTAAGTGTTCAGTTTCATTACTGTGGAATAAATGGTGAATTAGTGCCTAAAATAGGAGGGGTGTTCAAATGAAAAGGCATGAAATGACACTGTGGGTATAATTGAAGAGTCCCAAGCACAGGTATCCCACTGTTTAACGAGCCAAAGAATTCCCTGTACCCAAAATTCCTCTGTGTGTAACAAGAGCCAGTCCTATACTGTGTCCTTTAGTTCGTTGTCTGAGTTGAAGCTCTTCCCTTTGAGATGTTTTCTTAGCAGACCAAACAGACTGAAGTACAGGGTGACATGTCCGGGCCATAGGGCGGATGCTCGAGATGCTCCCACTTGAACTTGTCCAGTACACTCTGTGTGACCCTGGAGACGTGTCGATGCCCATTATCTTGGAGCAGAATAACTCCCTCTTAAACGGACTTGCGTAGGCTATGGAGTGAATCACAGTACATGTCACTGTTAATGGTTTTCCTGTGCTCGAGGAATTTGACAAGTATCAGACCTCGCACATCAAAAAAGGCCAGTGAGCATCACCTTGGCTGCTGAGGCCACAGCTTTGAATTTTTTAGTGGGAGTTAACAATGCATGCTTCCCAAAGCGGCATATCCAAATTTAATCTGGTTTGGTTGTTAAGACATTTCGTACCTTTTCATTTGAACATCCCTCATATGTACAAATGTGATGTGGCAGTTTCGCTGCACATCTCAGTATTTATGACATCGTATCTCCTAAACTACAAGTTGTACAAAGAAATAATTTGCAACTACGTCATTGACATAAATTGATACTGTTTGCAAAATATTTAACAAATAAGTAATAAATTTAAACATGTTTCATAATCAGCACAGGTTTAGGAAACATCCTTACTGTGAAACTCAGCTAGCCCATTTCTCACATGACATCTTGCAATCCATGGATGAAGGGCAACAGGCAGATTGCGTTTTTCTCGATTTCAAAAAGGCATTTGACGCAGTGCCACACTGGATACTGCTAATGAAGATACGAGCATATGGAATAGGTTTCCAGATCTGTGACTGGCTGGAAGACTTCCTGAATAATAGAATGCAGTATGTTGTTGTTGACGGCGAGTGTTCATCAGAGACGACTGTATCGGCAGGTGTGCCCCAGTGAAGTTTGACAGGATCACTGTTATTTTCAATCTATATAAATGATCTGATGGACAGAGTAACTTGGTGGCTGTTTGCTGATGATGCTGTGGTGTATGGGGTGGTGTCATCTGTAACTGACTGTAATAGCATACAGGATGACTTGAACAAAATTTCTAGTTGGTGTGAAGAATGGCAGCTAGCTGTCAATGTAGAAAAATGTAAGGTGATGCACATGACTAGGAAAAACAATCCCATAATGTTCAAATACAGTTTTAGTAGTGAGCTTCTTGACACAGTAGCATCGTTCAAATATCTAGGCATAACATTGGAGAGTGGTATGAAGTGGAATGAACATGTAAGGACAGTTGTAAATAAGGCAGACAGCCGACTTCAGTTTATTGGGAGAATTTTGGGAACATGTACTTCATCTGTAAAGGGGACCACATATAAAATGCTTGTATAACCATGTCTTGGGTATTGTTCAAGTGTTTGGGACTCTCAGCAGATCAGTTTAAAGGAAGACATGGAAGCAGTTCATAGGTGAGCAGTAAGGTTCGTGACTGATAGGTTTGACCAACGCGCGAGTATCACAGAAATGCTGCCGCCTACATACATTTTGTGTAAAGATCACAAAGACAAGATAAAATAAATTAGGGCTCATACAGAGTCATATTGACATTATTTTTTTCCTTGTCCCATTTGGGAATGGAATAGGAAAGGAAATGGTTAGTAGTGGTACACTGTACCCTCCGCCATGTACCTTACAGTGGATTGCGGAGTGTAGATGTACATGTAGAATGTGGCAGCTTTTCACACATGTCAGTGTTTGTGACTTCATACCTCATGAACTGTGTGTCATACAATGATATAACCATGTCAATTATCTGTACAAAAGTGCAAGCAATATGTCAACAAAGTTTCATCGCATTCCCACAAATGGAGAGGCAGCATGTAAAATACAAATATACAAACAAATGGACATTCATTTTTATATATTAAATTTATTGACATAGACTTTGTTATTTATGGCAAATATTACGAAAAAAATGTGGTACAACAACGTATTTTTAGGCTCAAATTACAAGCAATTCCTCTGAAATTTTAAACGACTGTCAATGGACTGGAAAAGTCTTAAACCTTGTAACTGTGGAGTATATGTAAGTTGACTGTTTCCTTTGTCCACAGAAATTACTTACCTTGTCTCTAGGCAAGCACCAGTTGTAATAGTTGACCATATACTTTACAGAAGTTGAATGCAGTAGTTAGTGTGATGTGTGATTGAGTGAGTGAATGACTGAGATTAACTTTTTGCCACACAGGATTTGTCCTCGAAGAGCTGTAACCATTTTTCTTCAGTGTTAACTTTAATTCACAGTTCCAAACCAATAACTGTGTGTCAGTGCAAGCATGCCCTTCACTGCATTTACATTTTAAATATTTCTTATACAGGAAACAAGAACTCACCACAAAAATGTGGTAACAAGCTGTGACGGGCACATGCATTTGGGTCTTTCATATGTGCCTGTCGCAGCTCGTCGCCACGTCTTTGTGGTGAGTTGTAAACTGTCCTTATTTCTATATTATTAATTCCAACCTGGACTTTTCATTATTAAATTTATTATCCAGGTGTTAGAGTAGCAACTATTTCACATTCTCATTTCTGATTAGTTTTGTTTTCCCCCTCAGTTTAAAAATTGATGGCTCAACTTGCTGCAGAGATTTACAAATGGTATCTCATGTTACAGGATGCAGAATTCGGAAGAGATGGCTCCAGGAGTTCACGGTAAGACTTCTAATCAAAGAACTGTGTGAGTAGCAGACTAAGACAGTGTCCTGGCCGTTGCAAGCCGCATTTGCGTACTTCATTTGTGGTCTGCGGTAGGCGGGCGATGGGGCCACCTGGGGACCTGTGAGCCTTTCGACATTTCTCGAAACTCTCCTGTAAAAACATTTGGGCTAGGAGGCTGCAAGCAGACTGTGCAGTCGCCCATTTGTCATGGAGCGGAAAGCTTGAGGGTCGAGAAGTAAATGATGGGGATGGCAGACGGTGATTTGACAGGGTGCTTAGAAGAGGCAGCTGGATGATCCATTCAGATCCCTCACATACCAAACAGGAACTCGCTTGTGAAACATTCATGATTACAGTATAACTGACAAGGGAATGGTCAGACTTTTCATGCCGAAACATGTATTGATTTTTTAGCACTGTTAGTTAACATTGAAGGAAGTCTGTATGCAGAATGTTGGCTGCTGACATTACCTGGAAGTCACCTAAAAAAAATAACGAAAATGGCTGTTTTTCCTGCTTGGCGCTTGCGGTGATGGCTGGCCACCCCTGGAAATGGCGAGTCGCGAGCTGTTCTTATGGTGAGCGTTGTGCGCATCGTCAGGAGGTGCGGCCGTCTTATCGCAGCATTCACTAAAAGAGGAATTTTGTGCACGGTTTTGATAGAAAGGGGAAATGAATATTCATTTCTGTGGAATGCTCTTCCTTTTCATTTCTGGTATGTATTTCAAAACATAGCGTCCTGAAACTGGTTAGAGATGTGAAAGACATTCTGTACATCTACATCTATACTCAGCAAGCCACTTTATGGTGGACATTCAATCTCCACTTACAGGTGATGGCAAACCCTGTAAATGTTTTGCTGTTTGCCATGGAGATATACCACAGACTTCAAATGAAGCAATCAACAGAAAACAAGTGTGAGGACTTTGTGATGTGCGACATGGTAGTTAAACTTCTAGACAAGCTTGTAAATAGCACAGACATGTGGCTAAAAACAACTGAAACACTCGATATTGCAGACTGTGAATCTACAGACGGCAAAGAAACAGAAGAAAGTTGCACACATGAAGACTCTTAGAGTGATAGTGCCACTTACCATCATCATTACCTCCGAAAGCAACACCAGTAACTACAATTACATTATCAGACAAAGAAAACGTGGTGAAGTATTGGTTGAACGAAAGTGGTAAAAAACGCCTACATGTCAGTACTGTTCAAAATAGGTATCGCTTTGTCCGTTCTGCACATGAATTGTATAGATGGAAAAACTAAGTTGCTGGACGACGTAAGACTCAAATGGAAATTGTGCCGGAGATAAATGCATGACTTTTTGAGAAATTTACCGATGCTAGACGACAGTCATTGAGTGTCAGCAACACAGCTTTGCGTGATTGTGCGTTAGAGATTGCCAATGCGATAGGCGCTAAATAATTTACAGCTTCTCAAAGTTGTATTAGTCGCTTCAAAAGATCACATAAAATTGTGGCACCAAAAATTAAAAAAAATTGTATCGAGAAACAGGTCGGAAAATGAAGTGACTCAAATCGAAATGATAGACGCTTTTCTTACGACTGCAAAAAATAAGATCACCAGTTTTAGTGAATCTTACGTTTACAATGCAGATCAGTCAGGTTTTCAAAAAGAAATGCATGTGAAAAGAACACTGTCATTCAAAGGGGAAAAACATATTGAGGCAATTGCGCAGTCCACGACTGCACGCACCCATTCATACACTATAATGCCCATAATTAGTCTGGATGGTTCATTGCTGCCTAAACTATGTGTGTGTCTTCAAGAACCAACTGGACATTTTGGACCACATGTCAAACAATCAATTTTCTATGCAGTCAGTCTTGTGGTAGACACTTCGAAGTCTGGAAAAATGGGAAATGATAACGTTACACTTTTCATGTGTCATGCTTTTCTTCCGTTCTGCGGGAACAAATCTCTTCTCCTTCTAGATTTGTGGTCAGATCATAAAAGTTCTGATTCATTAAAAGCTGTACTTTGAGCTAATCCTGACAAAGAAGTAGAGATACTTCAGATTCCACCCGGCATGACGAACATAATTTTTACGCCAGTGGAAGGCATTTTACAGAAAACTAACAGAGAAAATTATTGTGTGCAAATCACTGCAGTTTACTGTCTATCACTGTGACAATATTCTCAAGTTGCAATCAGTCATACATTATCAGTTTTCCTCTCCACAGTTTCAAAATGTGATTAAAAATGCGTGACATGCCTCGAAATATACTGATATTAGGCCTGATTCCTTCCAAACACTGGCAGAGTTTTGTCTACGGGCATCTAACATCTGTGATTCGTAGGGCTGTCATATGTCATCTTTGCTTGTATGTTCTTGGTGCACAAAAAAACAATGTTTTGAACATTGTATCAATATTTCGCATTTTTGTGGTAATTACAAGAAATAAAAGCTTGAAGTGTTCTAAACCGTATATGTATTTGTATCGATTTCATAGCTATTTGGAAAGAATGTTGTAGATAACATATCAACTACGTTTGTCAACAAATTTATTATTATCATATGTATTAATTATCATACAATCGCTTTCTATGGGGGAATCAGCTCTCTCATTGCTATGGCAGGAGAGCGGCACGTAGCTAACGCCACCTTGTCCCTAGATGATGATGGTATAACGTAGCGAGAGAGGTCAGGTTTGTACAACAGGCAGTTATAAGCGTGGAAAGCATGCGACAATAATGTCATACTTCATAAAAGTTTTTACAGACTTCGAGTTTATGTCAGCAGCTAACAGTCTGCATACAATTCCATCAATGTTAACTCACAGTGGTGAAAATAGCAACACATGTTTCGACATGACAAGTCTGACCGTTCCCTTGTGAGTGAAAGACTGAGTAGCATTACCATCACTACCATGTGACACCTGGCATAAAGTAATCAATTGCTAATTTTGCGGCCCAGGATTGATGCTCGCTACTTCCAATTATTGTTATTCTTAAGTTATACTTTGCTTTGAAATCTTTCCTGTTTCCTCTCTGTTGCACAGTACACATCAAAATTGATGGAGAAAAGTTTTTAATTAAAAATTTGGATGAAATATACTTTGCACTTGAGTGTATTTTGGAAAGATGTTCTTGCTTTAATATAATGTGCAGGCTGTGAAAATAATGTCGGGTATATAATCTGAAATGTTTAAACAAATTTAAATTGGTGTAAGTAAAAGCTGAACAATAGGAGGAATAATATTTAAAAAACAAGGAAGTAGTGGGTATTAAATCTGGGTGATATAATTAGTAATTGATCACCTTAACCACTATGCTCTGCATACATTAATGGTAATGCTGCTCAAACTTACTCATACTGTAATCTAAAATCTTTCAAGAGTGTTTTCTCTTATCCTATGACACACTCAATCAAAATATTTCAGGAATTTGAAAGGTTCATCAACCAGCTTCTTCTAACATAGTTGAGCCCGTCCGCAACCTCATCTTATCAGTTACAGGTAAGGCAGTCAGCAAGCATGCCTTCATTGGTAAGGTGCTGGAAAAATGCAGGCTGCTTATAGAAAACATGCAATATTTTTCACGTACATGGGACTAGCAGAGATATCAACCATATACTCAGTAAGGCAGCACTGGAGGTGACAGAGGGAGGTGCTGGAAAACACGGACTGAGAGGCCTCGCCTGTCACACAGAAACCTCGTGGTGAGGTATGAAGTGAGACGGCTGTGAGTGAGCTGCAGTGCCCAAACTATTGTTCCATTTTGGGCACAGACATGAGATTAGACTTACTACAGAGCTTGTCTTCGTGTAATTGTTCTAACACTGCAAAACACCCTCAATTAGGCTGGAGTGTGTATATAAATGGTTGCCTTTCTCCATCAGAATGTTGAATCCAATTTGTGTAGTGAGTTTTATTTCCGAACAGTAGATCGATGACTGATTGTGATGTAAAATTGACATACTTTATAAGAGCAGACTCATTTTCTACCGTTGGGTTAACATAATATTACCGCCCTGCCCCTCCTTCTCCGTTCCACGCAGGCCTCGAAAGGTGCAGTGGTTACTGACCAGCCACCGTGTCGTCCTCCATCTGAAGCTGTCACCAGATGCAGTATATCTATTGTATTTACTTGGCTATAGTATCTCACCACCTGTAGTGCCCCCATTCCCCACCCCACTTTTTGCGGTTAAAATATGAAATTTAAAAAATGAGGAATTTTGTCCCTCAAGCGAAATTTGGCAGCATTAATTTGAGCAAAATTTGCCAACACTGCCTGCCACCAGCTCATAGAGCAACAGTATTTTTATGACATAATGGTAACTCCTCCCCCCTTGCTCCATTTGTTTTCCCACAGTTGGTGTTGTATTCATATTTATACTGTGAACAACATGTGAAAACGAGTATGAGCATCTCATAATTGTCAGGATCAGGTTTATATAAAGTAAACATTTGTCCATGAAATTGGAGAACCTAAAAGACCCTTTCTCTAAGGGATTTGTGTATAAACTGAGTACCAAAATTTGTGATTTGCAACAACGGTTATACAAAATTCTCTTTTTGTTTTCTTAATTATGATCCTAGTAAATTTTTAGAAAAAAATTTTGGGCAATTGTAAATGAAAGTTTGAAAATTTGGACAGACTGTAAAAACAATGTTTTTCTTGCTTTCTTGATCGTTAGTGACTGTAGAAATGATATATTTCACAGGCCGCCACAATACTTGTACATCTGCATTCGTACTCCGCTAGCCATCTCAGGGCAAATGGTGGAGGGTGCTTTGCGTACTGTCGACATTGCTTCCTCCCCATACTCCAGTCACGTGTGAGACACAGAAGAAACAATTGCCGGTATATCTGTATGTGGCTTACTTTCACGGAGGCAAGAAAGAATGTGCCGCACAGTGTATGATACCTCATAGTAGACTCACAGTTTAATCGATGACCGTGAAAGTTGGCATCAATTTCTCACAGATATAAGGAAGAAAGAGATGGAAAGAGAGAGTAGAGCAGAGGCCAGACAGGTGAGAGAAAGAGAGGAAACGAGGGGAGAGGATGAGATAGTAGGAGAATATAGGGGGGCGGGGGGTGGAAACACGTAATACGGGGATTGTTACTGGGGAAGGGGGGAACAGAGTGGAGCGGACAGGAGACTGAGACAAAAAAATTTACCCATGAACACTAGCTAGCTCTTACTAAAGATTTATCAACAATGGAGGATAGATATCAACTCACCATAAAAAGGCTCACTGAGCTGCTGACAGGCACGAAAATATTTGGTACTATTCGTCTGCCGCAGTAGTGCCGTGCCATTGTTGTCACCTGACTGAACATATGCCTGCGAGTGTGGAAGCTGTCACAATGCCTAAGGATGAACCGACACCATACTGAATTCCAGCATTACCGATGGAGGGTGCCACAGGTTTTTAAGTCGTTTTCAGACAGGTGTCCAGATACTTCTGATCACGTAGTTTAAGTTGGCAACATACTACATTTCATGTAGCCAATGAAGCCCCACTTTGATGAACCCACAAAAGTTGAGGAATGATGGATTGAACTAATAGTGTCATATGTGAGGTGAGTGTCTGGTTTTTTGTGTTTGCGAGTATGTGTTGAACTTTTACATGACTTTGGCAGGCGAATCCATTACATGGTTTGACTCAAGTGGGCAGCATTATTGAATGGTGTACATCTGAGATATGACAAGTCATATTTGCACATCAAGTGGCTGTACAGCAAAGCACTTCACTTGCAATACACACAGTGTGGCCTGCTGCAGCTTTCTGGCTGAGAACGCATTCAGTGTTTGGCGCTGGGGAATTTCAGGTGCCGACGTAATGTCAGCATCTGAGGTAGAGGTCCAAAAAAAATAGAGCCTGACACATCTGCCATTTTGTTTCCCAGCAGATGCTAAACACAGCATGTATATTATGCAGACTGTGCTGTTTTGTTCAAGTGTAGTGAAATATTTTAGAAGTGTCCTGCATAGAGCCTTTGACCTTTCTATTTTGAGCTTGCATTCGACTCTTGTTTACATTGATATTTGGATCAGACACAAAAAATCTCACATTTTGTTTATTGTTGCTGCTTTTTCTCTGCTGTCTGAATAAAGAATAAAAGTGCAAGATTTATGCAATCAAATCACATACTATGCCATAAATAAGAGTCAATGCAGCTGTATCTAAAGTGTGTTTTTGCATAATAAGTGAGTATAAATATGAAAATCACCAAAGGTGACACTTCCAATCATATGAAGGCTTGCTTCCTTAAATTTTAAGGAGACACAAGAACACACTACATTATTTCTCTACAAGGTAAAGCACAAGTTATGTGTAAAATAGCTAAAGCATACAAAGGGCCAACTATCTGTACTGTTAATTTCAACCTTCTGCATTCTTCTAATTAAATCTAAAGTAAACTGTTTGTCTTGCAATAAGTGGTTGTTGTTTGCTGTGACAAATACACCACACCAGATTTTTGTACTCACATTGCTGGGTATACTTCTGTTACATTATTCACAAAGTTTATGTAGACCATGAAATAAGTAAATGCTGTTCGTCCTCTAAGGTTGACAGCTGTTTTTACATGTACCGGTACTCTTGTCTTGTTAGTAAATTAATCATCCTTGTATATCAAACATTTCATTTCCAAAATTAGCACACTATGCCACCACAGCCGTAAGTAAACTTTACCCAGTACTCTGTGTCATTTATAATCTCTTATAGATATGCATCAATATTGACATTTACTTATAAGAAAATAAACTGTGAATGTGTCTTGTGATAAAATGTCAGGTACTGTTCTTTCAAACTACATACCAAAAGATATAATGCCGAAACTTTGAAATACCATAAAAAGCATTCGGCGGCAGTTGCGAACATCAGCAGAGTATCCTTCCACAGCCATAAGTAAAATTTTTCCCATTAAACTTGTATTTTTTTGTGTAGTGTTTGTAATTCTTTCTCAATAACAGTATAGAAGCATCTTAGGCAATTTGTGCAATGTCAGTACAAAACTTATTTCTCAATATATTCCTACTATCAGACACACATATTGTGCTCTAAATATTGTATGTTCTCTAAAGTTTTGCTGTGTTATGATATTATATTTTGGGGCTGCTAACTCCCTAGTCGCTACAGGCAGAATCTCTGTTAAGAGGTAGTACTTTCAAAACAGCTAAACAAAAACTCACATAGTAATAGCACACACATTTTTACTCTTACATGTTGCTTCAAGTTATAATAAATGTTATTTACTTACAATATATACCTGTGCACTTGGCGGGTTTCTAGCTTCTGTGAGGTCAGTTAATAGTGCAGTTTTTTCTTCTCTCAACATCTTTCGTGAAATGAACCATTCTAAAGCCACGTCTGGAGCGATTTGAACAGTATATGGCAACACCACAGCCATAATTTCATGGTGAAGTACAGTGACACAAATCCTATATCACCACAAAACCTTATAAGTGGTGGGAAACAAAATGGCAGATGCGTGAGCTCCAGTTTATAGCAGCCTTAGGCTGAGGCAGTTTATCTGAGATAGTTATGGTTCTAATATGCCAGCCTGCAGCATGAAGTATTGGAACATGTTCTGGTAAATAACAGGTAATTTAAATACAAACGAAATAACCTTAATGTTCAATGTGAGAGGAGTTATTAGGCAAACAGAATTAGATGTAATAATTAAATAATATATATTTTGAATAGTATTCATCACATCAAAATGATTGAGTACTCAAACTGTAGCTCTTGTCAAGACTCATCAACGGAACTATTAACATTTACAATAACTTTAATAATTAAGCTGAGAGACAAATTTTCATTGAAGGATTAATCAAAATCAACAAATCTTTTGAACAAACACAGAAATACTAACAGTATGTGTTGCCAGCAGAGGAAGTTTATGACAGACACTTCTAATGTTACCGTTATTTTTATGGTGTTTCTTTTGTCTTATGTGAAGTTTTTATACTTTTTCCATAATTTAAATTGTGTGAAGATATTTGAAATGTGTCAACTTTTATCTCTGGGCTAACTATTCTTTGTAAAAATGATTGTCTTTATATTTATTATGTAGAATTTTAACATGCAACTGATGGCAAAAACTGAATTTTGATTAAATGTAAGAGTGAAAAGTTGTATATGTTTAATGATGAGTGCTTAAAGGTATTAAGTGGCATCAATTTGTGTTGTTTTAGAACAGGGATGCTAATATTTGGAACAGGGAAGCAGATTTCTGGTGGGGGAGGCAAGGGTCTATACAAGTTCAGACTCTAGAGTTGAGACACTCTGTTTAGTCAACTATGGCACAGATTTTGTAGGAGAAGGTTTAGGAAGAAGTTGAGTCTTCTGGGTGCCAACAGGGCCATTGCAGTTAGATAAGCATTTGAAGTATTTTGCATCCAGTGAGACTTAGAAATATTTGGGTGCATATTTTTGGGTATTGTTGAACTTCATCTCTGCTGCAGTAATGGGAACTCAGTTTTATTTTCACTTCGATAATTCTTAGCTGTGAACACAGCTAACTTGTTTGATTTATATAGTGATTTTTGTTCTCTATATTGAGGACTTGAGCTATTGTTAATGCATTAGAGACTCGAGTTGATCACCAGTCTGCTGATTAGCTTCAATAGATTAATAAACTATTTTTAATTTACAGGAGCACCTACGTCCAGTCTAACAGTCATTATAGTGCTGACAAGTCGTTAGTACTTATTTTTATTTTGTGTCTTTATCACAGTTAAAGCAACTGCACCTCAGCAAGATTTAGTTTAACCCTAGATGAATTAAGAGAGCCAAAAGTAAAGGTAAATCATTATATATAAAGGAATAAAGAGCATTATATGTCTTCCAGTTAAATAGCAGTGAAGATTTGTTACTAATGTTTCAGTAGCTTTTACATTACAACCTGGTTCATTTACATTCACAGATCCACTTACTGAACCCCACAATTTAATTGAAAGACATTAATTGTTTGAAACAGTGAACATTGCAATGGAGATTTCTCTTTTGTTAAGAATGCATCATTAGTTTTTCAATAAAAAATTATCCATTTACTTTCACACATCCACGATGGAGCCCAATAACTTAATTAAAGAATTTTTGACTCAAGATGTTGATCATACAAATGGAAAGTGCTGTACTGTGAAAACTAAATACTTCATCACATTTTCTGTCAGAACACAGCTGTCTCACGGAAACAATGGACTTGGGCTGCTCCATACTACCATACCACATGACCACTGCAGCCATCCCCATGCTGTTATATGAAAGTGCAGTATGCTTGTTACAGTGTCTCTGACTTTCATCGAATAGTGCCATTGTTCCTATTCAAATTTCAAGTGATTCGCCAGCTACCCCAATTAGGCTTCTTTGAGTCTGACTGTGCTTCCTCTACCTAAATGCTTATATTTTTCACATGTCTGTGAACAAAGCAGAAGTACCCAACTATATGGAATGAATGCCCCAGTGTAGATGTCATCTTGCCAGCTGCACTGTAAAATTGTGCTGCAGCATCGAGCATTCGTTTGGTGGCTGGTAACTAAAGAAGAGGTGCGAAACAGAATTGGGGAGAAAAGGAATTTCTTGTATACCTGGACTAAAAGAAGGGATTGATTGATAGGACACATTCTTAGACATTAAGGAATCATGAATTTAGTGTTGGAGGGAAGTGTGTGGAGACCAAGAGATGAATACAGTAAGCTGATTCAAATAGATGTGGGTTGCCGTAAATTATGTACAATAAATTAATTATAATGGAAAAGTAAACAGTTACATACAACTGGCTACAGTAAAAGATAGCATAAATAATACTGAGTAAGTTGATACATAAATCTCAGTTATGATAATTGTTTCATTTATGTATTTAATGAAATAGATTTGTCAGCAGTGCATTCATAATTAATGGTAATTATACATAAACTAATGAGGGCAAAACTTTCCTAACATTACTTGTGAAACGTAATAGCACCTACTTTAATATTATGAGATAAGAATTGACTTAATTTTATTAGAAATACTAATTAGTATACTATCTGAACTCAAAGAATACACCTCTGGGATGAACTAATTAATATTTGCTAATTAAAGAAACTTCTGCAACACCAAATAATAGAAAATGTCTTCAGCTAGTTACATTATAAAAAAATAATAACAAAAGTGTTGGAAAAGAGAATTATAATAGCCTAATTACATTCATATCTAATATTATGCAACAGTAGTATCTGGAGGTTCAGTAATGCAAGCAGATTGGAATAAATCCCAACATGCTTTGTTACATTTAAATTAAATCATGGGGTTCAGTAGGTGGATGGCTGAGTGTCAATGGGTCAGATTGATTGTACAAATTAGTGACACATTAGTTACAAAAACTTCTTTGCTATTAAGCCATGGGACACACACCATTTGGTAATGACTCCACGCAGTATAACCTCATTCTAATTTGACAGTGTAATCGAATCACCTGCCGTAGTGATGTGAAAGATTAACACACTCACAAACCCAACAGATCGGACACTCACTCCAAATACAACAGTATTAATTTCTTCCATTATTCCCCGCCTTTGTTCGTTACGTGTATTGGGCCTGGTGCCTCAGGGTAAAGTGCATGACTGGAAACTGAAGGGTTACCAATTCAAAACGCGGTCGGATCTTGGATTTTTTCAGTCTGCTTCTGCACAAGAAACTGTGTGGTTCAGTTCCACATTAAGCTGCAGGCCATTTTTCCTTTCCGCAGTCGGACAGCTGGTGTAGGCTAGGGACTCATAGGTCACTGAAATGGCACTTAACAAAAGCTTGCACCAAGCCTTTGAGCCATAGGAAATTATTATTTGTTACACTGAAATGACACACTGTTGACTGTGTGTAACATGGTGTGTCACCAGCCTATCCACAGTGTGGAAGTGCTGCTACGACTCAAGTGACTCCGTCACCTCCCTGCTGGCCCTGATGAGTGATCACTAAATTGAAATGGAAATATTAAATGGGGAAAACTGAATACAGTGCCATTACAACTGCATGTTACAATTAAATATCAGATTTGGCAGTCCTGTGTTAACTGTGAAAATATTTCAACACAGCTAAGCAACCTATTGTAATGGGCCAGATTACAAATCTGAAAATTTGCAGGTTTGATCCCTGGTCAATCCCAGGGTTTAATCTGTCACTTCTTGCACCTCTGGCAATGTCATTAGTGAGAAATATGTCAAATTGCGCCATGATTGGGAATCTGTGTTAAACTTTGTGTCTCCCTATATCTGGCTGGGTAAGTCAGTTCAGGCTATGGCATTCCATCTGCAGCAGAACTGTGCCCTGTGAAGCACTGTGGTTCACAGACTGTCAACTACTCTACCTTACACCCTAATAATAATTACTCCACAAAGTTTGACTAATTTACTTAATTGTATCTGTATTTTAGCAATACTCATTTGCAGCCTTCATATCTTATTTGAGGATTAAGTTTACAACTGTTGGCATAATCTTATTAAAAACTTGACAGCTGTTTTTGTGTATAAAGTATTTTATGAGATTACATAGCAGAATACTTTAATGAGAATTGGTAGTATGTCACGGATGGTACAATATGCCATTACTGTGGAAAATACATCTTTCTGGAAATAAAAATGGTTTTTGTCAGCTGTGATGATCAGTTGTGGAAGTGTTCCAAAATGCCCGACAGGCTATGAACTGGGCAGCCATTCCCGCTGGAGTTATAGAGCGCCCCCCCCCCCCCCTCGTGCAGGGGTGGTTGTGTGTGTGTGTGTGTGTGTGTGTGTGTGTGTGTGTGTGTGTGTGTGTGAAGCACAATTTGCAGCTCTAAGATAACAGCCTTTGCAATTTTTTAATCTTGTTAGCAGTTGGGGCAAGGTATTAGCGAAATAAAATGATTTCAGTTAGAGGAACACTGAAATCGGAATGGCATTCGTCTTTGTGACACATGTTCCTGAACTGTGCTCATTTATTAAATGCCTACAGTAAATTGTAACTGAAGGGTTTCCTGGTAGTTTTTCTTAGTTTAGTGAAACTTTATCGTCTGAAGTTTCTTAAAGCAAAAATTTCCATAAAAAACTACAATGACAGCATTAATACAATAGAGTGATGTGATCACATTTTTACAAACTCACTGGTGCTTACTGCTAATGTCAAATGAAAAGCCTTTAGCACTTGTGGTGGAAGTTAGCAGACCCAGAGCTAAATAGTCTTTCCATCATCATGTATTCTTCATTCTTTCTCCAGTGTACAAAGTTAAGATAATTAGATTTATATTCTTGAAACATTTTTTAAAAACGTTCTGGCCTGCTCTCATCTAAACATTGTATATAAGTCATTTGCC
Source organism: Locusta migratoria (assembly GCA_026315105.1). NCBI lineage: Eukaryota > Metazoa > Arthropoda > Insecta > Orthoptera > Acrididae > Locusta > Locusta migratoria. Next base: position 526,888,469 of record CM048746.1, read on the forward strand.
ACAAGAATCAAGTGATATCAAGAGAATTTTTAAATTTTAACTGTGGCTGCATTTCTTCAGAAACTGTTTACAATTTTAGTTGGTAGTAAGACAACTTTTGGTCTCACAGTTAAAACATATTTTACATAGGTTTTAGAAACTATCAAAAGTACCTTCATCAAACATTGGTAAAATTGTGGGTGAATAATGCAATCATCCACATATTCAGATGGTCAAGGGAGCCCAAAACCAGTAATGGCCTTAAAATAAAACATTTTTAAAATCATATGTGGCTTGCTGCATTATTAACTAAAAATTATTAATGCTGTGGAGTTCACAAGATCCAGTATACATAACACAACCTTAAAAAAGAAAAACAGTTTTTTAAATGTCAAATTAGAACTTACATTTTATTTAAAAAGTGTTTCTCTTTCAGAACATTTTGTAATTCATGTTATGGACAATTATGGCAATAACTGGTGAAGGCACTCTCGGTAGTTGGCAAAACCTAGGTAAAATACAGTTTCTCTCTGACTGAGGGCTGTCTTACTACCAATTGAGGTCAAGAGAAGGTGTAACTCCAAGAGTCTTTCTTGCAAAGAAGTAAGATATGTTAGTTCCATCTCTCCAGTAATAAAACAAATAATGCCTGCAATTAAATATTTCTTGGTTTAAATAAGAGTTTTTTATTTCCTCCTCACAGGAAAACATGGCCGACTCCAGCTTTCCCCCAATAAGAAAACCACTTACTTTTTTCAGAAATTCTTGTAGTCCAAAGTTAGTTTATTTGCTGTAGAAGCATCAACATTCCAGTTCTAATTTTAATTCAAATGCACCAACAGGTTTCACCATAACCATCACGAGGACAGTGGTGCCGGCAAGATGGAAGGCGACGGATCTGATGGAGGAACGGACCCGAGCTACTTCTACAACAATACTTGCCCAAATGGTTTCACTCCAAAGTCCGCCACCGCGGACCACTCCCAGATGCACACGGACGGTGAGGTGGAGACCCACGTCTGCGGGCTATGCGGTGAGGCCTTCCAAGCGGCATCCCACCTGCGCCACCACTGTCACAACTGCCCCGAGAGGCAACTGGCCCCAGTGCCGGGCCACCTCAGTGCACCGAGGATGGGTGGCGGCGGTGGGAAGCAAGTGGCCATGGAGAAAGGTGGTGGCAAGAGCAAGAGATATGCCTGCGAGGTCTGTGGGGCAGCGTTCGCATACCGTAGCTGTCTCGAAGTGCACATGCGGCATCACACGAACGAGCGGCCGTTTGAGTGCGATGTTTGCGGTGGTACATTCAAGCGCTCGGACCAGTTGCGGACACACATGCGCCTCCACTCAGGCCTCAAACCATACGCATGCGAAGTGTGCGGTCGGACATTTGCACTGGCGGGCAACCTGAGGGTGCACGCTCGCCGGCACACGGGCGAGCGGCCGTACTCATGTGATGTCTGTGGCAAGACGTTCCGGCAGGCTGTCTGCCTGAAGCGGCACACCCGCCTCCACACGGGCGAGCGCCCCTACAGATGCAGCACCTGTGGGCGGTGTTTCAACCAGACCAGCAGTCTCAAGGCACACTCAATGTTACACTCGGGCGAGAAGCCATACGTCTGCACCGTCTGCGAGCGCACCTTCCGGCGCGCCAGTCACCTTCGCTACCACTCGAGGACCCACGCTTCCACTACTGCGAAGTCGGGACCCGGTCCAAAGAAAGTCAAACAAGAAGTTGAAGTAGTACAAGAAGAAAAGTAACTCTGGGAAGGAAGTAGACTGGGGGCAGGAGGTTACTGTGGGATAGGTGGTCAGCTCTCAGACGTATCCTTGTCTACGTATATGTATTTTACCTACAGTACAATGGTCGGCCTCTACTTAGATGTGAAGTTGCAGGTCCTGCCACTAGAAACTATTTATCAGAACGTGTACTTTACTGCTTGAGCTACATAATTGGGAAAGGTTTTGGGAAAATTGGAAGAGCTGAGAGCCAGCTCACTAGGATCCCAAGTTGAAAGACTCCAACTGTTGACAATGAGAGCAAGCAGACATAGAGTGCATGGAATCGGAGTGTCATACAGTGAAGCAACTACTTTGTAGAGTCAGAGGGACATGATGAGAGGCTGGATAAAATGGAGAAAAAAGTGAAGCGAAATGAATACTGCATTTCAGAAATTTGAGAACTAGGTGGGAGAGACGGAGGAGGGCTGATAGTAGATTTGGTGAGGGGTGCAAGGGGGGGGGGGGCAAGGGCGAGGTGGGGGCTGTCCCTATAGAATAAAGAACAACATATAATGACATGCTACAAACAGCTATAAGGGTAATACTTATTTATTTATTTATTTATTTATTTATTTATTTATCTGTTGATGTAACTGACGCTGGTGACACTACATCTTCAGTGAACTTTGCCCTCTCCTATGCCCAGAATCCCTGTACACCTTTGTCTGCATCCCATCTTGTCTAAATATTTGGCAGTTTGTCTCAATTTATTCTGTTTGTCACCAACTGTATGTGCAAGAAATCTCTGCTGAAAGAACCTTTGTGTTCGAGGTGTGCCGACGGTGCTTGGGAGCCTACTTCATTGATTGTAAGTCATTGTGATTTCAGATTTTAATTTTGTAAGAAGAAGTGGAATAAATTTTTATGAAGCCTTCTCCTTTCTTTTTGTTTCAGATGTCCATAAAATTGTGCCAACATTTTGTTGATAATTTCTGCTGCTATTTTTCTGTACTTTCACTTCCATTGTTGAGTTGTTGTTGTTATTTCATTGTCGAATCTCAATTTCCCTGTAATGACTGTCTCCCCTAGTGGTCATAAGTCATCTGTTCCCTCTTAAGAAGAGGAAGCATATTAGAATTCCAGGGAAGCCATCAATTTGTGTTCAGTTTGTAATGTCAATTTCAGTCATTGCCAAAATTATTTTGATTGGGGGCTTTGGCATTATCCAGTGCTTCTATTTCCAGTAAGCCGATTTGTTATAGTCATTCAGTTGCAAGTCATTTAACAGACTGACAGCATCACCAGCAGACACTAAATAGTGATCTGAACTAACATTTTGACCTAAAAGAAATGTGACAGTGATGTCAGCAGTGTTCACATTGACAGAAATTTTTCTGAGGAGGAGGAGATGCAAAAATTGTTATTTTAATTGATTTGGTGAGTCTTGAAACTTGTCCAGTCACAAGAAACACATGAGATACAGTATTTGTCTTTCGAAGTAGATTACTTTGGTACCTAAGCAGTAAGCATATTTGACTATTGTATGCAAACTTCAAGGTGTTATTTAGTTAATATGAATACAGATGCCACTGAAATTTTGTTCCAATATGGTAAAATGTTAAGTAACCAATAAGTTGGGAAAGAAAGCTTTAAACTGTAGTTGTGTTCCCAAAAGTATTAGGCTGAACCTGAAAAATAAACGTATGAAATAAAGAATTGGAATGATCAAGAAAATCCTCTTGTGTATCCACTAAAATAACCCATACAAATACCTGAGTAAAACTCCTGGAAGATAAGAGATGGGAAATAATTTTAAAAAGTGACTCGATCACCTTTAATGCCCTCTACGACACATCATTTTTATGATAATTCCTGTCTGATCACATTAATTAAGATATTGTATTACATTCTTGTTTCATATTGCCTAATATTAACTGGCATAAATAAAGCCAAACAGAATGCATTTTGAAAGCTTTATTTCTTAAGTCGATTATATGACTTGTAGCTGCACTGTACTGGAGCAGCTGTCGCCTCTCCACCTCGTGTGGCGACACGAGTCATGGCACTGCCACTCCCCTCGACAGGCAACGGCTCTCCTCTCACCGGTACTTAGGAAAGCTTGCATGGAGGGAGGAGGCTGAGGCATCCGGCTCCCTGTTATACTGTGCGAGAGCCAGTACCTACTCTGTACACCCAGTCATCCAGTATTTTCTTTTAATAAAAATTGGCCAACTAGTTGCACAAATTGTTGGTAAAGGAGGATATAGAGGCAGTTCTGAGGCGGGTGGCTAGGTTTGTAATTGGTACATTTGAGCAAATCGTGAGTCATACTGAAATGCTTTGGGGATTCAAATGGGAGCTGCTGGAGGGAAGAAATTGTTTGTTTTGAGTAACATTGTTGAAGAAATCTAGAGGGCCAGAATTTGAGGCGGACTGCAGAACAATTCTACTGCCACAATCTACATTTTGCATAAAGACCACAAAGATAAGATTAGAGAGATTAGGGCTCATACAGATACTTACCAGTGTTCGTTTCTCCCTCACACTATATGGGAATGGCACAGGAAAGCAAGTAACTAGTAGTGGTACTGAGTACCTTCACTGCGCACCTTTGGGTGGATTGCGAAGTGTGGATGTAGATGTAGATTTTAATAAACTAAAACTGTTAGATTTTATTAATCTGCTATCCTTACACTGTTGCTAAGCTGCTGCCATATTTAAAATGTCTCAAATAAAAGACTGACCACAGTGCGGGGCCGGCATGTGTCGTGTTAAAGCGGCCGTGACATTGTCCCACTGTGCGCTGAAGCGACGTAATGCTATTAACAGAAACTTACTCTTCCACTCTTCCAGTGATACAAATTTATTTTTCAGTAGTCTGTTCAGCTTAAAGCAATATCAATTTGTTTTTGTGGTCAATGCTACCTAGCTCGTGATTTCTTTATTATTATCTCTGTATGGTATCCTGTAATTACACATTCTGTTTTGATCGAGTCACCTTCTATCAAAGAGTGGGCATACAATTACTGCCATAGCTTATTGCAATATTTTCGTACTGATCTATCTGAGCATTGGTTTGTAATGAAACAATAGTTCCTTAATTCTCCCCCCCCCCCTTTTAAAATCTGTCACGTAGATATTGTCTTGTTTGTACTAGTTCTCTTCTGTCTTTCATTAGATATTTGAAGATGCCCTAACTGGGCAAAATGTGTCACTTCTGGGTAAAAACAGATTTTGCAACTGAGATAGTCTTTTTTGAGAAATTATAATTAAAAAAATGGAATGGGAAGTCTTCTATTTAAAATATTGTCCAGTTTTAACATTTCTGAGGTTCCTGCAGCCTGACCACCTGTTCCCTGAGTCCCCTTGCCATTGATTTATTTTTATTTGAAGCTGAGCATGTGTTCCGGGCAACCGGTTTGCTATTGTAGTGTAATGATTTGCCTCAGTTATTTTACATATTGGTGACACATTTAGCAGCTCTGTAAAATTGTATTAGAAACAGTGTGGGCAGAATTTGTATTGGTGACCAGGGGTATGCTGAGCTACTCTGTTTGAAACACCACTGGGTCACATGTTCTGTACTCAGGAGTCGGAATATAACTCGATTGCATGAGATTCTTCTGTGAATCTGAAAATTGTTAGGAGTGCTGGCCGTGGTAAAATCTGTGCGGAGTGAGCTGCTTCATTTTGTACCTTTTACAGAACATCACTTATTCAGAGCTCAGAGTTTCTCTTGAGGCAGGATTCTTGGGTGATACATAGCCAGTCATTTTCTCAATGAGTTCGGTCGTCAGATGTGGTTACATGCTTTCTCTGCAAGTGTGCTTTCCAAAAACTGAAGTTCCAGTCACTGCTTTCAATCCATTTGAGTCTGTCAAACTGGGTATATGCAGGGAGCCCATCAACAGATGAGATGTTTCTGAAAGAGGTGTTTATCACCCCAGAGCTGCAACTTGCACTTTTGAGCAAGTACACTAGACACATTTCAGAACAGTTGAATTATCAACATTCATCATGTCCGAAACAGAATTACGAACGCAGAATAGTTTAGAAATGTTTTGGTCACATACAATATTAAAGCTCTCCACATCTCCCATAAAATTAGAATAACAGAAATTCCAGGTTGGAATTAGACATTATAGTGATCATAATATACAATTCACCACAAATGTGTAAGTAGAGTTGCCCCCCCCCCCCCCCACACACACACACACGTCACTCATACATATAAAATTCAAGCTTCCAGCTATTAGCTTTTGTCATGAAAGACATCAATATCACAGGCACACTTCACAGACACACAACTGTCATCTCTGTCACACTCTGAATCACAACCTGTGGTGAGAGGATAGGAGGAGAAGGAAGGTGGAGCGGTGGGGGGGAGGGGGGGGGCAGGAATGTTTCGGGTCGTGGGGATGGATACAGTGCAACCTTAGCGAGCATGTAAATACTAGATGGGTGGAGTGAGATGTAGTCTAGGAGTCAGACACTAAATGTGAGAAGTGAAGGACAGAGGAGGTAGAAACTGTTGGGTGTGGAGAAAAAGGAGCTATCACAGATTGAGGCCTTGATAATTTAGAGGTTGGAGAATATACTGTAAGGATAGCTGCCTTCTGTGTGGTTCAGAAAAGCTAGTAGTGAGGGAAAGGATCTGGATGGCTTGATTTGTGAGGCAGTAATTGAAATCAAGCATATGCACAGCTGCACATTTTCCAACAGAGTGGTCTACCTTGTTTTTGGCCACAGTTTGGCGGTGGACATTTGTCCTAATAGACTCGTGGCTAGTGGCCATGCCAATATAAAAAACCTGTGCAGTGATTGCAGCACAGTTGGTAAATGACATGGTTGCTTTCACAGTGTCATGGCCTTTCATTGGGTAGATGCACCTTTGATGGGACTGCAATAGGAAGTGCCAGATTGGTGGATTGGACAGATCTTGTAGCAGGGTCTTCAACAGGGATCTGAGGTCTGGGTTTGGTTGTGTTGGGGACTGGGGATTGGGGTGGCATAGGGACAGTGTAGGATGTTACGGAGGTGGGGAGGGCAATGGAATACCAATTTAGGAGGGGTGCAGGATATCTCTAAATTTTAGCACGAGGACAGAAAATCAAAACCTTGTCAAAGCAGGCATCTCAATTCTTAGAGTCCAGGGTAGTACTGGGTGACGAGGAAAGTGCTCTTATGTGGATGGTTACTGCTGGTAGAGGGAGGATTTGGGGTGTGTGGGGATGGGGCATGGGAGATCTGTCTGGGCTGTGGAGTAGTTTCTGTCTGTGAAGGCATCTGTAAGACCTTCAACATATTGAGAAAGGAAGTTTTTCCATAGCAGATATGATGTCTGTGGGTGGTTAGACTCTGAGGGAGGGATTTTTCTTTTTGTGGAAGTGATGGCAATCAAAAGTGTAGGTGGTGTTGGTAGTGGGTAGGTTTAATATGGCAGAAGTGTGGATGGAGCCATCAGTGAGGTGGAAGTTAACATCAAGGTATGTGGCACAGCGGGTTGAGACGAGGTGAAGGGGATGGGGGAAAGGTGTTGAGGTTTTCAAGGAAGGAGGATAAGGTGTCCTGGCCTTGAGTCCACATCACAAAAATATCATAAATATACCTTAATTAGACCACAGGTTTGGGGTTTTGGAAAGCTAGGAAGCTTTCTGCCAGACAGTCCATAAATAGCTTGATAAGAGGGTGCCACGAATTTGATGGTTAACTTTGCCATCTAAGGAAATGTGTTGTCTGTTAGGATAAAGTTGGTGAAGATTATGACCAATGAGATATTGGATTTTTATTCAGTGAGACGTTGGGAGAGGTAGTGTTTGAGAGCTGCAAGGCCACGGGCATGTGGGATGTTATTTTATAGGTAGGTGGCGTCCACAGTGGCAATTAGGGATCCAGGAGTAAGAGGTGAGGACGGCAGAGAGTCGGTGAAGGAAGTGGTCTGTATCCTCGGGAGTATAAATTTTGGACAGTCGGTCGAAGGTGCCAATCATTGAGGACTGAAATTCTTTTTGTGGGAACACAGTAAACGGCAGGCATACGGCATTATTTGTTTTGTGGATTTTGAGTAGCATCTAAAAAGAGAGCATTCGGCCTGCTGTTGAATTCTGGAGGGAGGCACCCAGTAGTAGTAGTAGTAGTAGTAGTAGTAGTAGTTAGGTTTTTGCCGCGTGCACTCACCTGGCGCAAATGCTCCTATTCTACTCCATCGCGTTTGGGCCCACCAGTTAACTACGAGTGCATGTAGCCCTTGAATAGACGTCTCATTCTTTATATACCTGCAGGCAGGCTATATTTCAGGAAGGGGTTAGATAAACTGTGATATGAAATAACTGAACTGCTCACACTCAATAAGACTTTTTGCCTTTGCTTTTTAGTTACATAATGTGACATACAGGGTGCCCGAGATACGATAGATTGTATATCCCTTGACAGCTTGACTGATAATACTATTAGTTATTTAACAATTGTGTATCACTCATGCATAATACCCTAAGTCATTGCAGAAGTGACCAATCCTGTGTTTGTCAGAATATTCATTGGGTGTTCACGCTGTGCTGTTGACCAAAGCATGCAGTATCTGCTCTGTGGCCTGCCTACTCCTGTGTGTGGTTGCGGCCCTGTGCAGATGCACATCGGACATGCAGTACTCGTCCTCTGTCCTTCTCGATGCCGTGCCTCAGTGCACGCATACATCTCGTGGCAAGAATATATCCACAAACTGGCAGTTACTGTACAAAGCCTCTTAATTTCTGCTACCCACAATCCTGTGAACCTGTTTACTGTACTTGTCACATTACATTGGTTTCCCCCTTACCCCTCTTCTACACACACACACGCACACACACACACACACACACAGGGAGGGGAAGAAACAGAGAGAGAGAGAGAGAGAGAGAGAGAGAGAGAGAGAGAGAGAGAGAACACTTCTTATCACAATCGCACCACATTTCATTTAAGTACAGTACAATAGCCAAACAAATATTCGGAAAACACTTCCAGTATTTAATTGTACATCAGATACTTATATGTCTATATTTTCTTGCTAGTGCCCATCTGCACTTTCTGTATGCACAACTTTGTCTGTTGTCAGTTAGTTTTGACAGCCAGACAGTCTCCTCAGCATTGCCTGAGATTCTTGTGCGTTCACTGGTGGCTCACATGTCTCTCAGTATCTCCAGAAGCTCAACTTATGTTCACCGAGATTTTGGTCAGAGCGATGGTCAGTTTTTAGTCGAGTTAGTAGTGGGAAGGGCCAAATGGGGTACCAAATCGACCAATTGGTGTGATGCCTAGTTTTGCAGAAAAATATTTAATTGCTACAAATTTTCTGTGTAGTGATGGAAAATCTACCAGATAAATATCATCTACTACCATTTAAAGTTACAAATTGAACACTGAATTTTTTAAATTGGCACATCACTGCCTTTCTCTCTGTCTAAATATTCTTAATAATGATTGCTTATCAATTGATTTTGGTGCTACGTGAACAAAATGTACAAATAAGAAATTACATTAGAAAATTCATTTTATTTGGAAAATTATAAGTTTAAAAGTAAGTAATAAAATAGATGGAGAAACATTTTATGTTATGTGAATGGTTGTAGAAATCGTGTACAACAAATGAACATTCTTATTGAGAACTAAACTGTGATAGATGGACAGAAGTGTTGGAGTCTGGGACATGCCCCCTGCTCAGTAGACGGCTGGCTAACCACTACACCTCCCTGGCACAGAGGCTCTGGGTCACTGCTGAGACATACATGGCACGCCTCCTTCGTCAATGTGTCATTACAGGTGTCTGAGACTAAGTGCAGGAAACATTGTGTAGTGGTGACTGTTGTTATTATTGTTGTTGTTATATCTATTATTAAAGTGCTACCAACAAACTGCCTTTGAATTTTTTTGTAATTGATATACTTATTTAAAAGGTTTTCTCAAGCACATTATTTATATTTTGTATTATCAAGCACATTATTTATATTTTGTATTATCAAGCACATTATTTATATTTTGTATTATCAAGCACATTATTTATATTTTATATTATTTACACATTATTTGTATTTTATATTATTTACACGTTACTTATATTTTATATTATTATTTACTATATAATTATGTTCTACTTATAAATAAATAATAGTAATTTATTGTACTTTTTTGACAAAGTATCACTCTTAAGGTTTCTTTGAAAAACATCCCCATAAAATAGACTAATATAACACTCAAATATTTTTGAAAATTAATTCAGTTGGATAAAATCATACATAAATTTAAAGTTTGTGGATTTTCTAGTAGGTTATCACAGTTGAATCCACTAGTATCTCATAAAATGTCTCCATTGCTTTCCTGTTTTGAAAGTAAAATTGAATGTCTTTTTAGAAAATGACTTGTGTGTACAGACAAAACTTTATGTATAAGTTTGAAATGCTTTCACAGTGATATTCAGGAACAATCAGGAATAAAAATGGTGCCCACCAAAAAAGATTTTAACTTGGAAAATAGTTATGAAGGAGAGTCAAATAACAATAGAACGAAATGATGTGTGCATTTTATTTATCTTCTTTAATCACTGCTGCAATTACTTCCAAAATACATACTTTTAGATTACAAATTCTGTTAGCTGATCTCTGATCTACTGTTGATGACAGAATTATGTAGCCTTCCCCCCCCCCCCCCCCTTCATGGATTGTTAAGTATCACTACTTCATTCAAATCCATTTGTTCACTGGTATTGGTCTATGGAGAGTCCTGCATTGTTAAGTGAGAGATTTCAACCATACTATTGTGTCACACTTTTGAATAGCATACTTCTCCAATCCGGAGATCCCAGAAAACAAGTTAGGGGTATACAGCCAGGCAACAACATTGACAACTGCTGATATTAAGGCACGAGGTCACCCTGCTATTTTCATTGTAAGACTGTACAGGGTAGGCACAGTGCAATAAAATATAATACCTTAGTTGACAAATGAAAACAGTAAAAAACACACATTAACTAAGCAAACAGCAGTGCTATCTCACACACAGAGATGACGAATGTCAGAAACATTGCTGGTAAATTGGTACCAGTTCTGTCCCTCTGTTTTTTAAACAAGAGAGAGCAGGATACTGCTCTGCAAAAGCTATAACATTATTGCTAGTTTAATTTGGAATGATTCTCTAACAGTATAATCCCAATAGCTGGAAGTGCACACAAGAATCTCTCTCGTTTTATTCAATTGGCTGACCTGTGTCTAAGCTGTGTTCTATAATGACAGGTTCAATGGCTGTTTTAAACGTGTGTGTGTTTCATATTTAGGAAATCAGTCCTGATAGTCTCACCAATGTATGACATGCAACCATTGCACAGGCTGTACAGACTGTGATCTTTCTTTACACACCTTTAAGGAGCTGTAATTGTCTAAGATGATCAAAAATCATATTTAGTGCCATATTTTTGCAAAATATGGTGAATATGTTGGAGATGCTTCCTATATAAGGCATAAATTCCAATAACTTTAGTGCAACCTCGACCACTGCACAGTCAGTCAGTAATGCATCATTATGTGTCTCAGGGAATGGAGAACTCAGCTCGACCATCTGGGTTCGGAAGAAGGTAAATACGTCTGTAAGAAACACCTCGACCTCAAGGTGTGCCGCAAGCTGACAGAACGTGCTGCTGCCGAGTTGGAACGATCACTAGTGAGCAACCTCTGGCAATACTGCCGAACCTCGGTCGTATCAACTTTACCAAAGCAGGTGGGGCTCCATCTCAGTGGATATTTATTTCCCTAGCTGCTTATGAGATCACCATAGATCCTCTGCAATTTTTGTTTCCACCTCCCAGCGTGATGAGGGTACCACGGGGGGGGGGGGGGGGAGTTAATAAGAAAAGTAACAACAGAGTGTATTTCTAGTGATTAACGGGAGCAGGAGGAAGGTACTTTTGAAAAATTTCCCCCCCCCCCCCCACCCACCCACCCACCCACCCACCACCACCACCACCACCACCACCACCACCACCACCTCTATACACAGAAGGGTTTAGAGGGTATCACAGGTAACTCTAAATCTGTAAAGCGGCTCCAAATGGTATGCTGTCTGTAAGATGGCTAGCTCCTAACGAGCAGCAAAGCTCAAAAAATGTGCTTACCTCGGGGGAATTTGCACTTGATACCTTAAATTACAGTAAAGGACTTGCTACATGCAGAGACTTTGATATTCACAAAGAGGAATTGAAGCAAGAGTGGGCATCTGAAGGTATTGTGGATGTTCATGATATATGAAAAGGATGGATGGGGAGTTAATGAAATCTTTCTCCTTTATTCTCACATTCCACAGTGAAGATGGGCTTCATACGTTTGGATGTTCAGCCATAAGTGCCAAATGTGATATGCAATTTTAAGTGTTGGCACATTGAGCACACCACCCCTGGTAGTGAGGGAGAAGCCACTGGTGGCAAATGTGGTAAACCCCTACACAAAGTAGTTGCGTGCGATCAACCTGCAGTGTGTGTTAATTGTACTGGGGATCACACTGTTCAGTGCAGAGATCGCAGGATCTACCACGAGAAGGAAAAAAATTCAGGAGACCAAGATGAGTAGCCACATCTCCTACGCTGAGGCCAAAAAGCCTTTTTGGGCTGTGCAGCCTCCTCCTTCACCTGTGCTCTTCAAAAACCCGTTGTCATAATTGATACCTCCACTCGAAAGGAGGTTGTTTCTGTTGGCACTAAAACTTGCATATGCCAGTGCACCCACAAGGTGGCAGAGGCTCTACAACCCATAGTCCCCCCACAAAACTCTGAAAAAGCTACAGTCACCACCTTCATAGATCCCTCTCTCCCTCAAATTGCAGAGCCTGTTCTACTACTACTACCACACCTACTGTAGCTCCCACTCCTCAACCTGGGGCAATAAAAAACTCCAAAGCAAAGCTTGCATCACAGGTGACACTGGACAATACACTGTCAGAAATTGTCATCAACACCGTGCCCGATCTATCGTCCGATTCCGCTTCGGAGCTCGTGGAGCATGATGTCAATCTGGGGCAATCTTCTTGTCCTGAAACTGAACCTCCACCGAGTTCAGTATCCCTGCCTTGGTGGAAAGAGAGGGTAAAAGTGTGACCTGCATGATAGATGCATCCCGTACTCCAGTGGAACTTGCAGGGATTCATGACACTTGTGGAGGATCTAAGATTGCTTAATCGGGGTACACTAATGTGCACTTGTCTCCATGAAACTTTGGATAACCCTGACATGTGGGTAAGTTCTGCAACAAAAGAATGACTTAAGTGAAGAGATAGCTAAATGAGGAGTGGCTGTTTTTGTTGACACAGCCTACCGTTCCTCGTCACAAGTCCCCAAGCTGCCGCAGTACCAGTGCAATCATGTCATCAATTGACGATATGCTCACACTAAGTACCTTCATGTGGTTCACTCAAGGAGGATCTATTTGTGACCCAGTTCCCCCACCCATTCATCATATATAGTGATTTTAATGCACACAATGTGCTTCGGGGCTCTGAAATCACTTGCCCCAGGGTACAGCAATTGAGAGGTTTTTTGGCACGTTTGTCTAATAAATGTCAGAGCACACACTTATGTGCTACAACAGGATTGCCATAGATCAGTCGCTTTGCTCTCTGGCAAATCGGTGGATCATATCACCCAAGCGATCCACCACACCGCTGCAGCATCCGTTCTGCCGTCTTTATGGTGATCGAAATGCCAGCCCATCTCTCGGTGAAGTGGCAAATGCCACTCTGCAATATGTATGAGGTATGAAACACTGTGCAGGTTCAAAAACTGGCCCCCTCAGGGGCTCAGCATTCATTTGCTGAGGGCAGGCTTGGCGAACCCAGGGTCATGAGCCATGGGCTGTGTCGCGCTAACAGTCCGCTACACCATAAGCTCTGTGTGTGCTACAGCCACCATCGTTTGGAGCATCGTTGGAACATTGTACGTTTCAGAGACTGGAGATCTTGGCTTAATCACCCGGGTTGTGAGGATGGTACAAACCTCTATAAAAAATCCCTCAATCTCAAGGTGTGCTATGTGCCGAGGAGATGGATGGCTGTTGAGGTTGAACAGTCGCTGGCAAACAACCTCTGGTGAACCTGCTGCACCTCAGTTGTATAAGGCTTACCCAGGTAAGTAGGGTTCTGCCTGGGTGGACCTCTTTCCCCTAGCTGCTCGTGGGAACACCATGACAATATCCTGAAACATTGCCGGTTCAACAGTGTCTCTAAGAGAGGAGGGCCTGATTTAAATACAGCAACGTATGACCCCCACTCATTCCCTTCCCTGGCCACCCCATGAGAGGGCTCGTCAACAACATGAGGCTTATGCCCCTAAATACCTTGTCTGTAGAAGAACAGATGGAGACTCCTTCCAGTCAACGAAGCCTTTATTCTTCGTGGAGCACCCTGAGGACAAGTTTGGAGAGGTCGAGGGCATGTCCAAAATGAGATCAGGGGCAGTCCTCATAACAGCCTCATCCCCAGCACAGTCACGGGCGTTGCTTGCCTGTGACAATCTGGGTGATGTTCCCGTCTCAGTAACACCTCCCAAGAGTTTGAACATGGTCCAAAGTATATTCCATAATGACCTATTGTTGCAATCTGATGAGGTACTAGGAGCAAACATGGAATGGAGAGGTGTTCATTTTATTTGACATATTTATGGGGGTCCAAAGAACAGGATTGCCATCGATGCCTTCATCTTGGCTTTTGAGGGTGATTCATTACCCAAGAAGGTCAAGGTAATGATCTACTGATGCAATGTTAAACCCTACATTCCTCCCCCTATGTGTTGTTTCAAGTGCTAGAGGTTTGAGCACATGTCTTCCAGGTGTTATGCCAATCCAACCTGCTGGGAATGTGGATGTGCATCTCATCCTGACATCCCATGTGCCCCTCCTCCGGTCTGCATCCACTGCAACCACCATCACGCGCCCTGCTCTCCACATTGCACAGTTTTACACAAACAGAGGAAAATTATGGAATACAAGACCTTGGACAGGCTGACATACTCAGACTAAATGTAAGTACCTTAAGCTCCACCCAGTAAGCATGCTCACTTCATATGCTACAGCCACTTCATCACTTTCTATGGCGACAAGGCGGCAAACTGTTCAGCGAGTTGTAATGGGCCTACAGGCCCTCCCATCTTCACCCCCCCCCCCCCCCCCAGATGATTGGGGTTACCTCTTCCTGTGTTGCTCCCAAAACCTCAATCTTGGGAGCAATTACCACCCAAACATTGGGGACACCCCCGAGCCAGAGAAGGAGCAGTCAGTGCCAACTAAGGCTGGTTGTCGGGCTTTGAGGTCCTTCTCAGTCCTAGAGACTGAGGCAATGAAGCCCTCTAGATGGGAGAAGCCAAAGGAGCAGTGACAGGCTCAAAAGAAGAAGAAAGACAGTGGAAAAAAGAGATACCACAGTGGTTGTCACATCACCACAGTATTCCTCCACCTCCAAGGACAAGGTAGAGATTCTAGCGTCCCCTGAGGACTTAGCCCTTGACAGTACCTCAGAAACGATGGATATCGATGCAACAGCCTCTCCAGCAGTGCCTGTAATTGATCCTGTGGTATAAAACGCTCTCATTAGTACCGCATGTCTTCCCAGACCATCCTTCAGTGGAATTGCGGTGGATTTTCCCAACACCTGTCTGAATTACGTCAACTCTTAAGCACAACACCTGCTTTCTGCAGTGCTCTCCAGGAGACCTGGTTTCCAGCAATGTGGACCCCTATTCTTCATGGCTACAGGGGTTGTTATTGTAATCGGAGTCAGTAAAACAGAGTTTCAGGTGGTGTCTGTGTGTATATCCTCAACTCTGTTTATAGTGTACCTGTGCCCCTTCAGACACTTTTAGAAGCTGTGGCTGTTAGGGTAAGGATACAACAAGACATTACCATCTGTAGTCTGTATCTTCCACCAGATGCTGATGTGCCACAAAACACACTGGCTGCACTGATCTCCCAACTCCTGCCGTCTTTTCTGCTACTGGGCGATTTTAACGCCCATAATACCTTGTGGGGTCGCACATCCGTTAGTGGCTATGGCAGGGTTGTCAAGAACTTAACATTCCAGCTCAACCTCTGTCTTTTAAACACTGGAGCCCCCACACGTTTGAATGTGGCACACGGTACTTTCTCGGCTATTGACCTGTCGGTTTGCAACCCTGGCTTCTTACTATCTGTCCATTGGAGGACACATGACGATTTGTGTGGTAGTGATCATTTCCCTGTCTTTCTATCACTACCCCCATTTTCACTGCCCTGCACGACCTCCCCAGTGGGCTCTAAATAAGGCAAACTGGAATAACTGCTGCCACTATTGGACCTCTCCCAGATTACACTATTGACGTGGTGGTTGAGTGTGTCACGCAAAAGATTTTATCTGCTGCAGAGCACGCAATCCCCTGTTCATCCTGATGCCCCTGGTGAAAGACAGTGCCTTGGTGGTCTTGGAATTGCAGAAGCCACCTGCGACCATAGGCGTGCTCTTCAGTGCCATAAGCGCCACCCATCGCTAGACAATCCAATCGCAATTTAGCGACTCCGAGCTCATGCTCGCCAGGTAATACAGGGGAGCAAATGAAAATGTTGGGAGAGGTACGTCTCAACCATAGGGACAAGTACCAGCCATTCCCAAGTCTGGACAAGGTTCCGGCACCTGTATGGCTACCAGGCCCAGACAGCAATTCCTTGGATCTCTCTCCATGGAGCTGTCTGTACAGATCAAGACACCATTTCTGAGGGCTTTGCCGAGCATTCGGCCCATGCTGCTGCATTGCACAATTATCAGCTCGCATTCCATATATTAAAACAGAGGATGGAACACAAAAAGCTCTCGTTTACCTCACGCCACTATGAAGTATATAACGCTCCGTTTAGCGAGTGGGAGCTCCTCAGTGCCCTTGCCCACTGCTCTGACACCGCCCCTGGCCTGGACAGAATTCACAATCAGATGTTAAAACACCTGTCTGCTGGCTCCAAGCGACATGTCCTTGCACTGTTTAATCGCATTTGGAATGATGGTGTCTTCCCATCACAGTGACGAGAAAGCACCATTGTCCCAGTGCTCAAGCCGGGTAAAGAGTCCGTAGATGTGGACAGCTATTGGCCCATCAGCCTTACGAACGTTCTCTGCAAACTGCTAGAATGCATGGTCAGCCGGAGGTTGTATTTGCTCCTTGAATCTCGGGGCCTGCTAGCTGCATGCCAAGGTGGTTTCTGCAAGGGGCACTGGACTTTGGATAACTTGGTCTATCTTGAGTCTGCCATCCAGACAGCATTTTCTCGACATCACCATCTGGTAGCTGTATTTTTTTTTACTTGTCAAAGGCTTATGATATGACCTGGTGACACCACATATTGACCACATTACATGGATCGCGTCTCTGGGGCTCACTTCCACTTTTTAGCTGTTTTTACCTTTCACATTCAAGTTGGTGCATCCTGTAGCACCCCTCATGTCCAAGAGAATGGGGTCCCCCAGGGCTCTGTTTTAAGTGTTTCATTGTTTTTAGTGGCCATTAACGGCTTAGCAACAGCGTTGGGTCGTCAGTATCCCCTTCATTGTATGCTGATGACTTCTGCGTATATTTTAGTTCCTCAAGTACGTATGTCGCTGAACGCCAGCTGCAGGGAGCCATATGCAAGGTGCAGACATGGGCTCTCTCCCTTTCATTTCAGTTCTCTGCTGCCAAGACGTGTGTTCCGCACTTCTGGCGGAGTCGAATAGTCCACCGACATCCAGAGCTTTACTTTGACAGGCAACTACTTAACGTAGTGGAAACACATCGTTTCTTGGGGCTAGTGTTTGATGACCAGCTGACATAGTTTCCCCATATTCACCATCTCAAACAGAAGTGCTGGAAGCACCTTAATGCTCTCTGCTGCCTCAGTAACACCACTTGGGGTGCAGACCGAAGTATACTGCTGCGATGCTATAAGGCATTAGTTTTGTTGTGATTGGACCATGGCAGTATTGCCTATGGCTCAGCACCACTGCCAGCTCTGCAGATGTTGTACCAAATTCATCACTGTGGGGTTAGACTTGCAACAGGAGCTTTTAGTACTAGCCCTGTGGATAGTCTGTTTGCGGAGGCTGGGGTGCCGCCTCTGCAAATCAGGTGGAAACAACTGCTGACGAATTACGCTGCTACTGTCCATGGTTTACCTAACCACCCAAACCACCATCTCCTTTTCCCCACTACAGTACTCCACATTCCGCAAAGGTGGCCGAGATTGGGTGTAACAGCTGGTGTTCGTGTTCACTTTCTTCTGAGTGAACCGGAGTTTGTTTCCCTACCATATCTCTCTCACTTCCAGTCGTGTGCACCACCATGGTGTATATGTTGCCCTCGCCTTTGACTGGAATTGTCACAGTACTCCAAAACCTCAGTTCACCCTAAGACCATTTGTCGCCAATTTCTCTCAATTATTGATGGCTGCCGGGGCCCTACACTGACAGCTCGATGGTTGGTGGTTGTGTTGGTTTAGCCTACACACTTGCAGGACACAATGAATTGGACTCCCTGCCTGATGGCTTGTAGTGTATTCACTGCAGAGCTGGTAGCCGTCCATCGTGCTCTTCAACATATTCGTTAATACCCCGGGGAGTTCTTTGTCATTTGTAGTGACTCCCTGAGCAGTTTGCGGGCCATCGATCGGTGTTTCCTACCCAATCCTTTGGTTGTTGCCATACACTAGTCCACCTATGCCATCGAACAACGTGGGCAGTCAGTGGCATTCATTTGGACTCAAGGACATGTTGGGTTAGAAGGGAATGAGCTGGCCGACAGGCTGCACAAAGAGGCCACCCACAAACCTGTCCTCAATATAGGCATCCCATCTGCTGATCTCAGGTCAACATTACGCTGTAGAGTTCTTGGTTTGTGTAGTACTGAATGGCACACTCTACAAGTGCCCAACAAATTGAGGTGTATCAAGGAGACAACCAACATCTGGAGGTCCTCTATGCAGAACCCTCGCAGGGACTCTGTCGTCCTCTGCCGGCCATGCATTGGCCATACTTGACTGACACACGGTAACCTTCTCCATCGTGAGGACCCACCTCAGTGTTGCTGTGGCATCCATTTATCGGTAGCCCACATTTTAGTGTATTTCCTAAACCTAGCCACCCAGAGGCGGCGTTTTAATCTCCCTGACATCCTGAACTTGGTTTTAGCAGACAATGCCTCCACGGTTGATTCAGTTTTAAGTTTTATTCATGCGAGTGGATTGTATAGTTCCATATGAGTTTTATTGAGTGTCCACTATCTATGTTCTCCACTTACCTATTACTTATAGGTAGGTGGTTTTAAAGTGTAACAGAGTGACCAGATGTCCTACATTTATGTCTGTGTTCACCTGGCCAAGACTCTCTGGTATCCTCTTTGCACATTTTTCTTCTTTTACCAGTTTTTACTTTGATTCTTTTATTTCTTGACGTGTTAAACTCTTTGCTTGGTGCATTTTAACACATTGTTTTACATGACATTGTAGTGATTTTTATTGCATTCTCTACGATTGGAACAAGGGACTGATAACCATAGTCGTTTAGTCCCTTTAACAATCAAACCAACCAACCAAAAGCTGGCCAACAGCAGAGACCCTTACAGCATTTTGTTTGGTGAGAGCCAGACTGTGGGAGAGAGTGAGAAACAATTGTGGTGACAGTTCGTGAATAGCATTCATCATCCCACTGGGGAGACTATCAGGAGGATATCTGAGAGAAGAGGAAAGCACCCATCCTCGTCGCTCATTAAAATGAAATTTGTCTGTTACTTCACTGTCCCGATCCATGTCGTGAAGCAATTTAATTCCCCTTTCAAAGCTTAGAAAGGACTCTATTAACCCGAGTTGTTATTGTAGTGTTGTCCTCATTTGCTTTGTTGGAAGACCTGAGAGCAGATGCTCAACTGCCACCTTGTCTGGATGTTAGAATCCAGCCATTTCCTTAGTCAGCGTCAGTTTGGGTTCGGGCAATATCACTCAGCACCTGAAATCTCAATATTGAAGCCACCTGCATCAAGTCGAATACAAGCAGCTGAACTCATTGTGTATGCTATTGGTTGAAATTATGAACAGCAATATCAAGTAAGTTTGAATAAGTAATTCAATCCAACACTTTAAATAAACTGGCAAATGCACAATAATTAGAGTTATAAAAAACTATGAAACTAGTAAATTTACAATCAGTTTTTTTATGTTAATAACATTTGATATTCTATAAAACAAGCTTAAATATGACTTAATCTTTTAATAACATTTAAACCCTCATACATGTTTCCATTTTCTGAAAATGCTTAAATATGAAAAGCAAAAATGAATATTACATTCATTATAACAATTCAAAAACTGCTAACATGTACTGAGATATGATTTACCAGTATTTTCAATTCTGTAACAAGATTGATTTGAAAGAATAATGCATACTCTGAGTTAATCTAAACAGTGGATTTGGCATAAATAACTTAATTCATTGTTCTCTCAAAATGTAATCTAAATTGGATTACAGTAGAGTCCCAAAAACTCGGTGTAATGTGGACCGAAGGTTGGCTGAGTTTGTGAAAACGCCGGGTTATCGGAAGTAGTGTTAAAAAAAGAATAGGTAAGATTGTTTTGTTATATTCAAATGTTTGTTAAGCTTATGGGACTTAACTGTGGGGTCATCAGTCCCTAAACTTACAAACTACTTCTGAACTTCCTTATACTAAAGACAACACAAATATCCCTGCCCGAGGGGGGTTCAAACCACTGACGGGGAATGGCCTCACACATCGCAGCATAGCTCTTCAATGCGCTTGGCCCCTACGCCACAATGTTTTTTTATAAAACACTTTCTATTGTTACTTCAGCATACAATAAAAATGACTGAATACAGTAACACAAAATAAATTTAAGACAATATCTTACAAATAACATTCATTACTTACACTCAAATGGACTTCATAAAATGTGGTTAACAAAAGACAAAGGCTGTAGGCAGGCTGAGCGGCAGAGCATGTGGAGCCACATCACGTATGTGTCATTGTTGTCTGCTGTAACCAATTTCATTATTATCCATCACACCTAAACTGATTTTAAACAACACACTTAAAAAATGCCATAGTTTTGATCACGATTGTTTTTTAGTATGAAAACGCATTTACATACTGCATAAATGAAACTGAAAGGATCTTAGAGTGTAGATTTGACAAGAAAAGATGTCTTGGCCCATTCATAGCATAGCATATAACTGCTATACTCTACGATTTCACTTCTATCCTACATTATGCAAGCATGGAATAATTCCAGGGGGCGAGCCGGTGTGTGGCCGGGTTACCGAGTGCCGAGTTTTTGGGACTCTTCTGTATTACTAAAAGCTTACACCCCTCAGGGGGCTCAGCATTAATTTGCTGATTACGGGCATGGCAAATCCGGGGTCCCCTAGCTGGGGACTGCGTCGTGAGAACAGTCCTCCATACCGTGAGCTATGAGCATGCCTCAGCAACCACTGTATGGCGCAGAGCCCAGGGGTCCTGGTTTAGTTGCCTGTGTTGCGCAGAAGGTATAAACCTCAAAAAATAAATTAATTAATTAAAAAAAGATTAAAAAGAAAAACAACATAAAAAAATCTTATCTCGAGGTGTGCCGCATGCTAAGGAGATGCACCAATGTTGAGGCAATCACTAGCAGACAACTATGGAGAACCTGCTGCACCTTACCTGTATTAGGCTTACCTGGGCAAGTGGGGCTCTGTCTGCATGGATGTTTACTTCCCTAGCTGATTGCGGGGCCACAATGAAATGAGTTAAGAATAGTGTTGGCAGACACTGCCATCTCTTAGCACGGATGAACAGAGTTCGATGCAGCGACACGATGCAGTGACATATGTCCCCCGACCATAGGAAGAACATAGGGCCCTTAATTGAAGTGAAGCTTGTGCTCCTCATTACTTAGTCTGCACTATAACTGATGGGGATCCTTTATGTCAATTAAGCCTCTGGTTTTTGTAGAAAATCTGGAAGACAGGTACGGAGGGGTTCCATTTCGAAAACGTTGTTGTCACCAGCTCAGTCATGGGTATTACTTACCTGTGATAAGCTGGGTAATGTTTCCAATTTGATCACACCTCATATGGTCCAGGTTATCATTTGTCACAGGGATCTGCTGCATCCTGTGAGCACGGCCACATCTTATGCCACAGCAGTTTCGCCATCACCATCCCTGGTGACAAGATCCCCATCTGTGTAGCAAATCTCAGTGCGCCCACAGGCCCAATCATTTACACCCTGCTCCTTTGTCGGTCGGGGGCAACTCTGTTTCTGTTGCTCCCAAACCCTCTGTGATGATCCATAATTATGTTTCTGACCATTTTTATTAGTTTTAAATATTTAATACTATAAACAAATAAGATATACTTGTACTTAGCGGTTTCGTAAGATTCGTGCCAGGTATTATATGAAATCATATGTAAAGATTGAGTTTCAGGCCAAAGCCTGTCCATGCTGTTAATGTTTACATATGAAACTCAGAGAACGTGGGAAAATATGACCGATCGTCAACTTAGAATTCCATTATGTATTTGACTGCTTTTATTTTTAAAAAAATATTATTAATAATAAACAAATATTAACATTAAAGTTACATGACATATTAGTTGTTCTAAAACTTTAACAACTTTAAGATGAAGAGTTCAAATGATCGACCTGTAACATTATAAATACATATATCAGTACAGCAGATGGGAGTCAAGCAGTTATCGTACATCAGTCAGTCTATCTTTTTTCGTCTGTCTGTGATCTGCAAGCTACAGAAGTAAAATTTGTGTTCTGCCACAAGCTATGGAAGTAAATTCTTTGTTTTTGCATAAATAAATTCTGTTTTTGATCATCAGTTAGTCATTTGATTTAGACTTGAACAATCCAGGAATTTATCTGTTAGTAATATAGATGTGTTATGAGCGATTGCAATTGAAATGTCAGCAGTAACTCTCCCATTGATGCTGGTTCCCACCCGCAAGAGAAAGACACTCTGACCTCCTGTGGCTACTCTCATGAGGAAGAGGTGCCTCGGAACCTTTCCTTCGACAGTTTCTCGCACTCGTACAGTTTATACAGGTGTGTGGCCGAAAGTACTACTAACTGCCACTCGTAGGGCCTCGAGGTCACTCTCAGTCAGTGATTGAGTCAGCAAAGCCCTCCCAGCAAAAGAAACCAAAGAACCAGTGAGAGAGAAAGAAGAACAACATCAACAAGAAGAAAGAATCCCAGGTGGTTACTGTGCCACCACTGCCTACCTTTGCATCTGAGAACAAGATAGAGATCCTTGCATCTGCTGAGGACTCGGCAATTGCCGAGACTTCGGAAGCCACGGACACTGAGGCTCGACCTGGATAGCTGGCGATGACAGATGGTTCTATGTGAGATTCTCCACCTTTTACTTCAGTGTGTCCTACACCTCAGAAATTAGTTTGATGTTACAGTGGAACTGTGGCTGTTTCTTCTGCCACCTGTCAGAGTTGCAACAGCTATTGCGCCACTTTCCTGCTTTCTGTGTAGCCCTACAGGAAACCTGGTTCCCTGTCCAACAGACCCCTGCCCTGTGAGGCTATGGGGGCTGCTATAAAAGCCACTCGGTGTGTGACAGGGTATCCAGTGTCCAGTGGTGTATGTGTCTTCATCCTCATTTCTGTACCCAGTGCCCCCATGCCTCTCCACATGGAATGCAAGGCAGTGGCTAACAGGACACGAGCAGTACAAGACATCACCATCTACTCTGTCTACCTCTCCCCAGGTGATGTTATCTCTTGATCTACCTTGATCACCCAACTTTCCCTGCAATTTATCCTTTTGGGGGGCTACAATGCCCACCACCCTTTGTGTGGTGGAACTTAGTACTCTGGCTGTGGTAGGGGATGTTGAGACTGTCTTAATAGAGGTAGATGTCTGTCTCCTGAACATTGGTGCTCCCACACACTGAAACATGGCACGTACTCGGCAAAGACAACTCACTGTCTAGCTCATACCTTCTTTCCATCTCAGTTGGAGTGGGCATGACAATCTTCGTGACAGGGATCTCATCATGTCCTCCTGTCTCTGTCTCAGTCTCAACCAGCAGACTACCTGCCCAAGTGAACTCTCTGCATGGCAGACTGGCCAGTTTATACCTTGACTGCCGTGGTTGCTACTCCATTCCCTGCTGAAGTTGATATCGCAGTTCACCAGGTCTCTGCGGCCATTGTTTCTGCTGCTGAGATGACTTTTCCATGCTCTCTTGGTACATTATGGCTCTATTTGGTGCCTCGGTGGACACCAGAGATCGCTGACGCCAGCTGGGATTGTCGACAACACTGACGCCACCTATCAACAGAGCATCTAATTACTTTCAAATGTTTCCAGGTCTGATCTTGGAAACTGAAAAAAAAGTAAACAGAACTGTTGGGAGAGATACATTGCTACTGTCAGTTCTTGTGCCTCTGCTCCTCGGGTGTGGTACCAAGTCCAGCAACTCTTCGTGTACCACCCAACAGTAGGAATCCCCAGTCTCGACATTCAGGGTACTCTTTGCACTGACACCAGCACTATTGCCAAACACATGGCAGTGTATTTTGCATGTATTTCTGTAAGTGCAGCCTACAGTGTGGACTTCCACACCCTTAAGGAGTCAGTGGAACGAAAGCACTTATCATTCCACATGTGCTGCTAGGAACGTATGAGGCACCATTTAGTGTGTGGGAGTCCTTAAGTGCTTTCACTGCAGGGCTTAATACCTCTCCAGGACCAGACCGTGTTCACAGCCAGTTCCTTCATCACCTCTCAGTGGATTCTCAACATAAACTGCTCATCCTATTTAATCGTGTCTGGGTTGAAAGTGTTTTCCTGTCCAAATAGCAGGACAGTATCATCATCCCAGTGTCAAAACCTGATGTCAGTTCCCAGGTGACTAACAGTTACCACCTAATTAGCCTCACCAATGGTCTGGGCAAGCTCCTCGAATGCATAGTGAGTTGGCAGTTCCTGTGGATCCTTGGAAGATCAAGGACACTCAGCCCGCAACAGAGGGGGGGGGGGGCTTCCATCAGGATCGCTGCATTATTGACAACCTTCTGTGACTGGAGTTGGTCATTTGCATAGTTTTCACTCGCCGTGAGCACTTCATTCCCATCATCTTTGAACTTTGGAAGGCGTACGACACCATCAGCCACCCTTGTATCCTGGAAACACTGCATGAATGAGGCCTTACAGTGTGCTCTTCCGATCTTCCTCCAGAAATTTCTCTCCCTTCACACCCTTTGTGTTATGGTTGGTACCTGTTTGAATTCCCCTCATATTCAGGAGAACGGTGCCCCCACAGTGCTCTGTTCTAAGTCTCACCATCTCTTTGGTGGCAATTAACAGTCTGACACCTGTGGTCGGATCGTTGGTATCTTGCTCCCTGTCTGCCGATTACTTTTACCTATATTGTAGCTCCATAAGCATCAGTGTTGCTGAATGGTAGCTGCAAGGTGCAATCAGAAATGCACACTCTTGAGCTTTTGCACATGGTTTTCAGTTAACCACATCTAAGTCCGGCATTACGCATTTCTATCACCTTCAGACATTTCACCTTCATCAGGAGCTTTATCTTGCTGACGAACTACTCAGCCTAGAGGAGATGCACGTCTTTCTGGGCAAGCTCTTTGACTCAGGCTTACCTGGACTCCCCATCTTCGCCAGCTTGCACGACAGTGCTAGTGACACCTCGACAGCCCTCTGTTGCCTAGCCACACTTTTAGGGGAATGCATGAACTCTTTCAGCTCTACAAGGCCTCAATCCAACTCTCCATTGCGGCATCAGTCTAGTGACGGGTGCCTTCCGCACAAGTCTGGTGATAGCCTTCTTGTAGAAACTGGGGTCCGTCCACTGCAATTCTTCTGTCAACAGCTGCTAGCATTGTATGTCGCCCGAGTTCTTGCCTCATCTGGTCACCCGAACCGTGGTCCATTTTTTCCATCTTTCTCACTCCACTCCCGACGGCAGTGACCCGGGTCGGGTCTCCCAATTGCAGCCACGTCCACCCCCTCCTTTCTTTGCTCAGGTCCCTTCCCCTCCTTCCCCGTTCCACTATCCTTCCCGCACACCTCCTTGTTCCCTCCCTCACTTGCTGCTCTACACAGATTTGGAATGCAACTCTGGGGCCTCCGTTCCACCAGTGGAACTTTGTAGTCAGTTTGTGGCAGTTGATGACTCGTTCCGTGATGCAGAAATAGTCTACACTGACGATTCTGTGTCAGATGGCTGAACTGGGTTTGCCTACATCTGTGGAGATCACATTAAACAGCATTTCCTGACTTGTCAGAGCAGTATTTTTACTGCAGAGCTGGTTGCTATTTATCGTGCTTTAGAGCACCTCCGTTCAAACCCTGGGAAGTCTTTTTGGCCCACTTTAGGTTACGGTAGTAACACTAAAAGTGGGCCTTTGCGATTGTCTTTTGACAGCTCGAAATTTAAATGAAAATAACACTTTAACCGTTCATCTGACACAGAAACTTAACACATAATTTCTCTACAACTTTGCTCTCTTTATGTTTTTTTTTTCATATCTCGCATCGTTTCACAGATATTTTTCAAAAATAACGGCGATTTTACAATGTCTGTCTGTCCGTAACAGGGTCCCACTTTTTAAGCCGAACCATTCAACCAATCAGCACCAAATTTTTCAGACGTACTTGCAGGCCGTCAGAGACTAGAACTTCCCTTTTTTCAAATTTTTTGGACAAAAATAAGTCAGTAACACTAAGAAAAGCAGTTCGTAATGTAATTGTACTTGCTAACGAACTGTTCATCTGACACAAAAATTGAATAACCGAATTTGTAGAGGAGAAAATTCTCCACATCTTCGCTCTCTTATGGTTTTTTTTCCCATCATATCTCTTATTGTTTGAGAGATATTTGCAAAAATAACGGCGATTTGACACCATCCATTGATTATATGAAAACCAGCTGTTTACAGATGTCACGTGACATTCCATGCCCAGAACTCTCTCTGGCATATGTCATCTTGCATTGCGTATTTGATGATTTTCTTATTATAACTTACACATTGTTATTTCAAAGCAGTGGCGCACTGAAGAATTGACAAAAACACGTCGTTCTTCATATGATAAATGATAATCTAATGTCTAAAAATGCCTTATTAGCATCAGTTAGCAACTGCCATCAATAGTACAAAATAAAGAACCAACTTCGTAGCTGTCTGCTGTAGTGTAGTGGGCAGCACATTTAGATTACAAAACATGGTCAGTGGTTCGGAACTCGCTGCTACCAAAGATTTTTTCTCCTTTTTTCCTAAGAGGGTTACGTGTTACATGCATAGATATGTTGTAATCATATCACTATAACTTTTTATTGTTTACATTATTATTGTCTGAAATGTTTGCAAAAATTGGGCAGTAAAGCATATCAGTGTGATTTTTTTTTTTCCATTTGCAGTGACTCCCTGAATGGCTCACAAGCACTCTACCAGTTCATTTGAGACCGTTTCCTCTCTCAGCAGGTCTGGTCATTCAGTGGTTTTTGTCTGGACCCCGGCTCACATCAGCATATCAGGGAATGAACATGTCGATCAATTGGCCAAACAGGACACGACCTTATGACCTTTGGAAACTGGTTTTACTGGAAAGTATCTCAGGTTGCTGCTACACCAGAAGGTTCTCGAAGCTCGGACATCTGAATGGTCTGCTATGATTGCTTCGTATGATTGAACTATCCATGGCTGCATGGAAAACTTCAATGATGTCCACTTGTGAGGACTCCTCCTGGGTCACAAGGATGGTACACACCTCTCTCTATATAAACATCTTCAATCCCAAAGTATGGTACATGCTGATGGAATGCTGCATGGCTGTTGAGATGGAACAGTTGCTAGTGGGCAACCTCTGGGTATACTGCTGCACCTCAGTTGTATAAGGCTTACCTAGGCATGTGGAGCTCTGTCTAGGTGGACCCTTATTCCCCTGGCTACTCATGGGACCAAGATGGATCTGTTGAGTAATTTTAAACCACCTAGTGGGATGGGTGTACCACTGGGGGGTACCAACACCCAATCTATCAAGAGGACTAGGGTTGCCAGTCCTCCAGATTTTGCAAAGAATAAAAGACATGTAGTATATAGTAACGGGACACATTCTGCTTCACAGAATGTGTTTATTGTAGTGAAGAGGAAAGAGGGCACTTTTGAAAAGTTATCTCCTTTTTACATACAGAAAGCTCTAGAGGGAATTGCTGGTGATCTCAAATCAGTCAAATGCTTATGTAATGGGACATTGTTGGTAGAAACTTCCACTTCCCAACAAGCAGTGAACCTTCAGAAGGCTAAATGCCTTGGCAAATATGCCATAGAGATCGAACTGCATACCCTCAATTAAAGTAAAGGCATTGTTACTTGTAGGGATTTAATAGGCATTCCAACTGACAAACTAAAAGCTGAGTGGGCTTCAGAAGGCATCATTGATGTCCAGAACATCACAAAAAGTGTGGATGGGGAATTGGTAAAATCAGGCTCCTTTATCCTTATCTTTAATAATCCTAAACTTCCAGACAAGGTTAAAGCAGGCTTCCTCCAATTGACTGTAAGACCCTATGTCCCAAACCCAATGCGGTGTTTCAAATGCCAGTGGTTTGGACACACCACTTTCGGTTGTAAGGTTGAGGCTACTTGCGGCAAATGTGGCAAGGTGTCCCATGATGGTACTGATTGTACTCCACCTGCAGAATGTGTGAACTGTTCAGGGAACCATTCAGTTTGGAGTCGCTTATGCAGTGTGTACCTTGATGAGAAGAAAATACAGGAGGTTAAGACCACAAGATGGATCCCGTATACAGAAGACAAAAAGATACGGCCTCCTGTATTCCTCACTTTCTTCGCTTCTGCTCTGCAGAAAACTGCTGCTAAAGTTGATGCTTCAACCCAGACGGATGTTGTTAGTAACCTGCACCAACAGGCCTCCCGAAAACAGCTAAAAAAAGCTACAGGTACCACCTTTGCAGAACCATCTCTTCCAATAACTGCAGAACCTACCCTCCCTTCCACCACAGTTGCAACCACATCCACTGCAACATCAACCAAACAACCCGAACCCAAAAAAATCACCTGCTAAGAAAGTGGTGAAGCCAGCAATTCGACTGTCAGATTATGTGGAAGTTGATATTCCTGATGGTACGTCTGACCCAGCTCCAGAACTCATGGAGCTGGATGTCCCTTAGGGGCCAACATCTCGTCCCAACACTGAGCCTCCACCATGTTCAGTGTCTCCATCTCGGAAGAAAGAGAGAGGAAAGATACAACCCCTGTGATTGAGGGCTCCAACACTGCAGTGGAATTTGTAGGGTTTCAGGGCACATGTGGAGGAACTGTGTTTACTGGATGTGGAGATACCACTCTGTATATGCCTGCAAGATACAAATTTTAAATCTGCCAACTACCCGGAGTTACGTGGCTATGTTCTCCACAAGAAGGACGACCTCATCAGAGAGAGAGAGCTGGAGGCGGAGTGGCTATTTTTACTAATACAGCCTATCACTCTGAGCCCCTCTCTCTCACCACACATTTAAAAGCCGTTGCAGTATCTGTACATGTGTGTCACTGTTTGACGGTGTGCTCCCTGTATCTGCCACCTCATGACACATTTGATGTAGCAGCCTCGAAGACCTTCTTACACCGCTCCCCCAAACATTCGTCCTCTGTGGTGATTTTAATGCACACAATAGGCTTTGGGGCTCTGCCAGTACCTACCCCAGGGATTGAGCAACTGAGTGGCTTCTCTTGTCACCGAGCACACATGTATCAGTGACCATTTCCCCCATCTGGCTTCACCTGCCAGACAGAGTAGAACCTGAATGCAGACCACCTCAATGGGTAATCAGTAAAGCCGACTGGACACCTTTCAGTCAACTCGCTGAGCTGGAAACTCGTGACAATGTCCAGGAATTGGGTGGACAGTGGCACTCAAACGATACACAATGCTGCTGAAGCATCTATGCTGCTGTTAGGAAAATCAAAACAGCAGCCTGTCCTTTGGTGGACTGCTGAGTGTCACTTGGCAATTAGGGCCAGGCATGCAGCTCTACGTAGGTTTAAGAGCTGACTGACTCCAGACAACCGCGTGGCCTTTCAGATGGCAAGCGTAAAATTTCGCCAAATCATAAGAGAGAGCCGAAAGAGATCTTAGAAACATTTTCTGAGTACCATTACCCGATCCACTAAAAGTTCCATTTTGCCAATATTATAGCCACTGCCAGTCAGGATCCAGCATTCCAGTACCACAGAGTGGTTGCTGAGAGGAGCAATTTGGACTCCAGGTCTACCAGTCATTAGGATTATAAATGCCCTTTCACACTATGGGAGCTGGATTATACATTCTCTGTGGCATGTGATACATCCCCTGGCAATGATAGAATCCACTACAGTATGCTGTAGCACCTAATACAATGAAATAAAGAAATCCTCCTCAATCTTTTAATGCCATTTGGTCATAAGGTCACTTTCCTGACTTGTGGAAAGAGGCACTTTTAATCCCAGTTTTAAAACCTGGGAAAGATCGCACATGCCCAAACAGTTATTGCAGTGTTGCCCTCACTAGATGCATGGGAAAGATCTTACAGCGGATGGTCAACCACCACCTTGTCTGGATGTCAGTCGCTTCCAGTGTGGGTTCAGGAAATATCGTTTCACCTTCGATAACCTGGCCTTCCTGGAGGCGGCTATACAGCAGGCTTTCCTGCGTTGTCACCATCTTATGGGTGTATTTTTTGATATTGAGAAGGCCTACTACAGTCTTTCCTTTCTCCACATTATTTTAGATATTGAGCTGGTGGCGTGCTCTGTGACCGCTTTGAGCAGAAAAACAGTGTCCCCCAGGCTAGTGTGACTTTGCCATAGCTATTAACAGTATTACTTCTTTTGTGAAAAGTCCTGACCAGTTTTCATTATTTGCTGACGATTTTCTGTCTTTTGCTCTTCTTCTAGCCTTGCAATGACAACATGTCAGTTGCAACTAACTCTCCAATGGCTGGATAAATGGGAGCAGAAGACCAGTTTTAAATTTTCAACCGAGCAGTCTGTGTGTGTTCTTTTCAACCATTCACATTCTATTTTTAACTTACCTGAACTGAGTATGAGGGACACTGTTCTGAATTTTAGAGACGCTGTGCGTTTTCTGGGTCTCAGATTTAACTCTAAACTTACTTGGTTACCGCATGTTAAAGATTTGAAGAGACGGTGCCTAAGAGCACTAAGTATTTTGAAGTATCTTAGTCATACTTCATGGGGAGTTGACAGGATACGTGTGCTCCAGTTTTATAGAGCCTTTGTACAATCCCGACTTGATTACAGCTGCACAATGTGTGGGTCTGCAAGACATTCGTACCTAAAAAAGGTTGGATGTAGTACGCCAAGACGGTATTTGGTTGGCTACCAGGGCATTTTGGACCAGCCCTATACCAAGCCTTTGCGCTGACGGTGCTGGACCGCAGCTCCACATACAGCATGGTTCGCTAGGCATACACCACATTGTCCACAACATATACACCTGCTTACAATACTGTTGCTTGGCCACCTGTGGAGAGGCTTTTTCATAATCACCTTCGCCGCACTGTGATGCCTTTTAGGATTTGTGCTAAGGACTATTTCTTAGATATGGGTGTGGCAGGTTTTAATGTTTTACACTGAGGTTGGAGTAAATGTGCACCTTGGCTCCTCCAGAGGCCCACATTACTTTTCGACTTGACACGTTTTGAGAAGAATTATACTTCTGATTTTACATTTCAATGCATGTTTTTTCACATTTTAGATGAGCATCATGAATTTACCGTGGTTTACGTGGATGGGTCCAAACGTGGACTTCTTGGGCTGCTCCATAGTGTTCCCCAACCACACCATCATGATTCACCCCCCCCCCCCCCCCACACACACACACACTGCATTCTGTTTTCTCAGCAGAGCTACATGCGATCCTGCAGGTGCTGGAGCAAATGCAGCATGTTCATAGCACATGGTTTCTTCTGTGCTCCAACTCACTCAGTGTGCTGCAATCCTTACAAAATCTGTATCCAGCTGAGAAGATAGTACAGCTCATACATGACAGGCTGTACTTCCTCCACCAGTGGGGGAAGCAAGTGTGATTCTGTTGGGCATCAGGACATGTGGGAATTCGTGGCAATGAAATGACTGATCGGGTTACCAAGGAGGCCTGCAGATGCTGTGATATCATACAATGTGCCATTACTCTGCAGGATATCCTCTCCATAGTGTGCGGCAGAGGTCCCTTCATTGTGGGAGGCATTGTGGTTGGCAGTGATGGGCAATGAACTGTGGGGTCTGTTAAGCCAACTGTCCAACCACATCGAACCTCCTGTCAGTCAGTGAGGGAGCATGAGGTAGCTGTGACACGTCTCCAAATCATACACTGCACTTTGACACACAGCTATTTTGAGAGGTCTGTCTCCTGATGGACTGTCCCATTTTAGCCCCCTTGTGGCAGTCTTTTAATCTCCCAGGGACACTTTCTTTAGTATTGGGAGACGATGCCTCCATGGCTAACTCCGTTTTACATTTTATTCACACAGCTGGTTTTTATCATTCCATTTAATTGAGGATGCTTTATCCTGATCTCTCAGGCTTCAATCCCTCTAGCACTTTTAAATAGTTTTTGATCATTTGTGTCAACTGACTAGAGGTTTTTTAGTGTGTGAAGTGCAGCTGACTCGTCTGTTATTATCCCAGTGATCAGCTACCCAAGGTATTTTGCGGTATGTTTTATTTCAGATCTGAGTCTTTTGCATTTTGTCCCTATGGGGTTCTCTATTATTAGTAGTGTAGTAGCACAGTGAGAATCAACTGCCTTTTGTTCGTCATCAACACCAGGTACTGTTAACCCCCCCCCCCCCCCCCCCCACACTCCACTCTCGGACACTTGCACAGCCGCTGATCAAAGGATGTCACCACTCCCAAACAGTACCACTCAGAAGAAAAGGATGATGATTGACATTGTACATGCATTTGCACATAGTAGAAAAATGAAGCTCTTAAGGATGAATGATGGATAAGTGTAACAATTCAATTACTGGCAACAATGACTGATAACATCAAACATGATATTGAACTTAACACAAGAGTTTGAAATCTCGTAAACAACTTGGCCTTTCAGGAAGCCATTCCAGATCTGTCCCCACCACCTGCTGAATCGGTCACCTCCACCAGCCTCCAATCAATTAAAAAAAGAAAAACCCTCCTTATTTGCGTATCAGATTAATTGTGACAACCTATATTTTTGCATTAACAGTTTTCCAGAAAGAACATTTTGTTTTCTCTCGGAAATCGTCAGTGTGCAACATTAAATGTCTTGCTGTTTGTAAGTAATGTTTAATAACAACAACAACAAGTGTTTGTAAATAATTACCAGTAAAGCCATAGGAACTGTATGTGCATTAAATTCAAGGGTGTTTGGTGATGGTCTGGGGTACGGAAGCGTGATGAGGGGTTAGGTAGGGACATTGAATGAAGATTCCCGGGTTCAAAATCTAGTGAAAATTATCCATCACCTAGTTTTCTGTGGCGGGAAAAAATTTATAATTTTCACCCATTACACCAATACACAACTGAATGGGTCGATAAAAAAACCTACGTACATTCATTCAAATGGGAGTGCATCTTTACAAACACCTTTTTTGCGTGACCTTTACTGTAGAATATGTGCTGTGTTCCATTAATTTTGGCCAGTGTTCCGACATGCAACCAATTTCCCTTGATGTTTACTGTAAAAACAAATACTTTGTAAGTCCCAGTCATAGACAGATTTCTCCATGCCTCTGTTTAAAGCCATATGTAAACCAAGCCTGCACATCTGCTATAGCTTTGTCTTTCTTCAGCATTAGTTTGTATTTATTTTATTGCAGTTGCTTTAACCATATATTCAAATTTCCTCTATTTTCAGTTTTGTTTTCCATGAACATAAGATATTAACTGCTCTTAGGGGTGTAATTTCTTTAATGGGGCATGGCTTAAGTCTGTACGATGTATTTACTCTTTTTCTTAGGACCTGGGGAATGATGTTTCTAGGTACCAGACCTAGTCTCAAATGTTCAAATGTCTGTAGAACTTATGGGACTTAACTACAGGGTCATCAGTCCCTAAGCTTACAAACTACTTATGAACTAGCTAACACTAAGGACAGCACAAATATTCATGCCCAAGGGGGGATTCGAACCTCCGACCGTAGTGGCCGTGCAGACCGTGACTGGAGCGCCTCAGTCCCCTCGGCTACCATGGCCGGCCAGACCTAGTCTGTTGATATCTGAATCTGGAGGCATTTTAATGAGTAAAGTTCTGGATTGCGAGAAATATGTTTCTCACTTTAATCTAGCTCTTCTGAATAATACTTGCTGGAGCAGTATTACAAGTCTCCACATAATTTACAGGTAGACAATTGAAACTTAAAGCTGACAGAACATATTGTATAAGCTTTTGTCAGTCTTTAATGTCTAGGAGATTTACCTGTACACCAGTCCATTTTTGGGTACTCTTATTACCCCAGTAAACAAATTTCAGAACACTATTAAACACTACACAACAGCTTTTCTCTAAGGCATTTGTTAGCCAAGTCTACAAGGATGGGAATGACACAATGTACAGGGGCACTCTTTATAAAAATACTGTCTGTTCTCACTTAAAAAGTCTTGTAGAGGGCCAAAAACATGATCCATTCGGTAATTATATATTGTAGTCTCCAGTCTGGCAATGTCATGTTCTCAACCCTACGAAGAAGTAAAAGACTCCCACAAACAGCTGACACCAGCACTCGTGATTTGACAAATAAATTTATTATATAATTTTTATCTCAGCAATTTGACACAGGTATAAGTTAAAAGATCCACACATTTCCTTCTTTAACGTTACATACCACCTTTTTTCTGCCTGCTCCTGACAGTCCACTTGATCGCAGATTTTAGCTATCATAATATTATTGGTTTTGCTGACAATTGTAGTGTTTTTGGTGTAATTTAAGTTAACAATACTGTGTCCAAGTTTTCCACTAAGAGCCACAATCCAAAGGGTTCATCCATTGGAGTTAGCTTCCTTCCTAGTAGCAATTAAGAAAGCTACAAAACAACTGGACCTTCTAATGACTGACAACATTGCACATTCGTTGCACACTTTAGATAAATGCTCGTAATACCACCAAATACGTCTTTAAAAATCAATTACACAAAGATCAGTTTACCAGGAAAGACCTATCTACACATCAACATCAAGTTCTTTCTTTTATCAAGTAATTCAGAGATCCATTGCAGCGTATTCTAATCAAAACCAACCTAATACAATACCGAAAGTCTACAGAAATGATGCCATTCTTACTGTAAACACTACTAACAAATGAAATGTAGTCTTCAAAGGTCATTATTCAAATCAATACTGTGAAAATGCTAGTCTCTAGTGATCAAATTTAAGTGAGTTACAAAAATGAAGAGACCTTCTAATGATGATTCACATCATACTTTCATCACAGCAGCCGATAAACAATTCTATACAACTAAAATCCAACAATGTGTTACAACTACCAAACATATCTTCTTTCGATACTAGGCATGTAATAGACATTTAAGTACCCAACGTAAAAGATCGTCAACCAGTACATCAAGCAGATAATGCTTTGGTTCATTAAAATAATTTTAACCGTTTGACAACCAAATGACTGTACTTCCAACTTAATTTCTTCAGAGCCCAACATAACAGACCAACATCAGCCAAAGCAAATGGGACTTGCCTTGATTATTTTAGACTAATTATAGCCATTTTTTACTAAATTTCAGACCCAACTAGCCTACGACATTCCTCATAAGAGATCATAACAACAACCAAGCTCAACTAAGTGATTTGGTTATCCTTGCAGTCATCCTTAACCTACAATAAATGTTATAAACAAGTTACTACAGACATCCATCTGCTGGCTCCTGATAACAGTTATTCCCACTTGACAGGGCTTAGGGTAACTCCAATGCATTGTTTTCTACACAAATCATTCTAATACAGCATCTGAATGCCACGAGCAATCCAGTCAAGATTAAACATACGTACAACCTGTCCACACATACAGTCCATTTGGATGCAATTAGCCCACTTTGTCACCTGACTATAGGGTTTATTGAACTTGATGCTTCTTGACCAAACAATAATAATTTACACTGCAATAGTCACAGGTTCATGTCCAAGATGTTTCCAGCCCCATCGTGAACAGCACTAACAGCTCATGCATGCAACACCATACTACTAAGTATCAATATGCATTTCTACAAATGTGGAACGCCTCTGTGTTGCAATGAATCGTATGACTAACCATTTCAAACTCGGTATTTCCGGTTTAGGACTCTGACTTATACTTCTCCAGAGCAAAATACCAGGTAGAGTAAACATTCCACACCCTATCTGACACACAACACCATAATCTCCAGGATCACAGACCCATTAGCCAACCATTTATACCTAGCATTTCATTTTATTCTACCAATCATCTGACTACATCCATGCATTGTTATCCTGTGAAACAGTCAATCGGATCATTTACCCCTGTTAACCTTAGGCCCTCACTAGTGCTAGTCACCTCTATTGCCTATTCTTAAGTCATCACCTCCATGTAAGAGAAGAAAGGCAGAGCACTGCTGTGAGAAATAAAAACAGCACAGATATTTCAAAGTCTGCAAACTTTAAACTATATGAATCACAACCAAACACCAGCACATAATACCAGAGTGGTTACAGCATGCCCCTCCTGTTAAAGTAACCCATCTGTAATAAAACACACCCCTAACAAGTCAGGCTACATTGTACACATCATATTACGAACAGACAAGACCTAATTTTATGAAAATTAAAGATCACCAACACTTTGACAGAGCAGCAAACATAAAGCAGCAGACATTAGAACAAAAAAATGATTGAATTGTCACAACTATACCGTAGCTCTTATTGCACCATCAATCCAATAAAGACCAACACTAACTAGCCTCTACACATTCACAAACATAGCGAGACAGCCATGCACAACCATATTACTGACAAGTACTGCATAATTTCTATGTATCAAGTGGTTCAAGTAGCCAGCACATTGAATGATTACCCATTTAAAATACATGGATGTGAGATGTGGAGGAGAATTTGGCAGAATTCAAAATTCAGCTCAATACTAAGCAAATACTGACAGTTGTGTACATGTTCTTGCAATCCTCTCACACAACAGAGACAGTACCATACTTCTTAAGTTCTCCTGTAAACAACAAGCAAGGATTGTATGTGTAATTGATGTGCACAATGATAAGGTTTAGATCAGCATTCTGTCTAGATTGTTTATATATCACCTCCTGCATCACGAAAAATGTATAAAGCTATGGTAAGTTACAACACAACAGTTCCACTTCTATCCCTTTTTAAGGTAAATAGACCCAAAGGTCTAAGGAATACACATCACATCCTTCGAATCCCTTTCTAGTAAGACATCAGAATGTTCTTTGAACTGTGCTTTTGTGTAATATTTGTAGGTGAAGAATCATTTAACACTTTCGCTGCGGCTGACGCTATCCTACATTGAGCGCAGATGCTTATAAGCGTCAGCCACAGCGAAAGTGTTAAATCTAAGTTCATTGTGATGTTGTACAACTCTTTTGATTAGTCACGCCTTTTGGTTTAAAAGGAAATCACATTGATGGATCAGGCAGTTAGATCCCACACACCACAACACGTCAAACATGTTGACCCACAGGTAAGTACAACACACAATAGCTTCGCCATAACATACCATCAATCTACTTAAAGTTAGATCAGGTTATCAAGGAAGGAAAAAAGCTGATAAAAATAGAAAATAAAAGCTTGTAGTTAGAGCCAGATACTGTACTAACCACAGCATCGAACCAATCGTTGACTATGTTTTTCAGGTAGAAAGTGATGCAGGTGTTAACTAGCACACAACATACCTCTGAGCACCTGATAAAAACACACAATGGAGACACAGAACACTGTCATTGTTATTCAACTCTTATTACATATATTGCATATACCACTGTCACCTTATAGAATTTATCCCTAGTGCCAATGGTCTACTGTACAATAAGTCACCCAGACCAAGTTAGCTTAACATAGTTGAATGGTAACCAAGCTACTGATCATAAATTTCACATGACAACCAGCGGATTGTATACTAGCAAGACTCTGGGATTTTCCCCAAATGATACTCTTTAGTGATATTTCTAGATGAAGAACCAAATAACCCACATATGGATGAGAGGTACAACACATTCTTTGATTCTAGATGTATTTATGGAATTATGTGGGGTTGGGGTATCAATAACTCACATATATACTTGAGCAAATAGCTTTATTACTGAACTCAATCACATACAGGAAAGAACTGCGCACAACATGGTGGGTGGAGCCCAGAGTGGCTGAGCTCCCAAAGATTACAAAAAATATGACCCCCACTTTTTACTTACAGCTGACAAATACCGAGCAGCAAATAAATGATCAAATTAAAAAAAGATGATAGATTATCAAACTAGTGTTAAACTGAAAATTTGCAAAAACATCACACACAAAACCAGTTGTATCTGCCCAAGCTGACATATGTTTACATCTATCTAAAATCTCGCTCTTTCAAACTCGCAAATCTTACGTATCCATAGAAAATCTGTAATAGCAAAGACAGGCCCCTAACCATTGGCCCTACTTATTATCATTGATTCATTGTACCTCATAACTACATACTCATCATATCTCATCTATTAACATTCATCATCTTATCGCACATTTTATCTATATCCTCGTAATGTTCCCATTACCTTATTACTCACAATACTTCATTAGTCCATCAATATTAATTTCCATACACCATCAAAGAAAATATGAACATCCTACCTAGGCCACAACAAATTTCCAGAACCGCTACTCCACAGTAACTCATCAGCTATTACTTTCATTACTTCAACTTAGACAGAACCATATAAATTTCAGAACCACTCTTTCCATTATCATATTGTTTTAAATTCAAAGCCCCACATACAAATTCCTCACAAAGGTACAGATCATTAGGTTCATAACTCATTTGCTAGATCACTAATGCACTAAAGTGTAATACACTGAATTCATCTCAGTAAATACTAAACTTAACTTTCAGTGCACTAAATTATTTTGGTGCTGTTACATTTTTTCAATAGAAGATACAATATTCAGGTGGATGGTATTGGTTTCTCTCAAACATTGCATAATATGCACTACACTATGGTAACCTACAATTACACTATTACATCTAACTATACTAAACAAAATGTAGTAGGAGGAAACTTACAATCTGCTCATTGAATAGTGGGAGAAGACAAGTGACCTAAGAAATGAAAAATAGGATCACCCTGCTGAGGGAAGGCATTACACAACAAGTAATGTATTCATCAAAGAATGATGAACTTACTACCTAATAAGACTTACCACTAGCAAAATCAATAATGACAACAACAAAAAAATTGTGTGTCCAAGAATCATGTCAAGACAGAAATCTGGTATCACTAAACAATCATACATTTCAGACAAATCATTTGAAGCTACTGTTAAGTGACACACATTAAGGCCAGCTTCCACATCAGTACTGTTTTTAGCTGTAACTCTGCATTCTCTTCCTACTCACTTATTCTTTCCACCTTTACTGCTAACAAACTTATTTATCACCTTACCGCCGGCCGCGGTGGCCGAGGGGACTGAGGCGCTCCAGTCACGGTTTGCACGGCATTGTGGTCGGGAGTTCGAATCCCCCCTCGGGCATGGATATTTGTGCTGTCCTTAATATAAGGTAGTAGATAGGTATGAAACTTCCTGGCAGATTAAAATTGTGTGCCGGAACCGGGACTCGAACCTGGGACCTTTGCCTTATGCGGGCAAGCGCCCTACCGACTGAGCTACCCCGACACGACTCACGATGCCGCCTCACAATTTTACTTCCGCCAGTACCTTGCCTCCTACTTTCTAAACTTCACAGAAGCTCTCTTGCAAACACGCAAGACTAGCACTCCTGGAAGAAAGGATATGGTGGAGACATGGCTTAGCCACAGCCTAAGGGATGTATCCAGAATGAAACTTTCACTCTGCAGCGGAGTGTGCGCTGATATGAAACTTCCTGGCAGATTAAAATTGTGTGCTAGTCTTGTGTGTTTGCAAGAGAGCTTCTGTGAAGTTTGGAAAGTAGGAGGCGAGGTACTGGTGGAAGTAAAGTTGTGAGGCAGCATCGCGAGTCGTGTCAGGGTAGCTCAGTCGGTAGAGCGCTTGCCCGCGAAAGGCAAAGGTCCCAGGT
Organism: Locusta migratoria; assembly: GCA_026315105.1. NCBI lineage: Eukaryota > Metazoa > Arthropoda > Insecta > Orthoptera > Acrididae > Locusta > Locusta migratoria. Next base: position 526,928,514 of record CM048746.1, read on the forward strand.
TCGAGTCCCGTTTCCGTCACACAATTTTAATCTGCCAGGAAGTTTCATATCAGCGCACACTCCACTGCAGAGTGAAAGTTTCATTCCAGTAGATAAGTAGTTTGTAAGTTCAGGGACTGATGACCCTGTAGTTAAGTCCCATAAGCTTAACAAACATTTGAACATTTTATCACCTTACCTATGTCCTCAATATTTGACCATTTTGACGAAGTAGATGGGAAACTGCTGAGAGTGCTCGAAGATTTATTCATGTACTACAGAGAATATTTTCTGAAGGCAAATCCCTCTAAAACTCAGATATGTGCCTTCCACCTTAAAAATAAAGATGCAAAACCGACAGTTGAAAGTGACATGGCAGAGTCAGGAGTTGAACCATGATGATTCGCCAAAATATTTTGGTATCCATCTCAACAGGACTCTGTCTTTCTGGAAGTACTGTCAAAATTTTAAGGGATAGGTCTGTGTTAGAAATAATATCAGAAAACTTACTAGTAAAAAATGGGGAGCTCAATCTCAAGTTTTAAGAACATCGTCTCTTGCACTGTGTTTTTCAGCAGCAGAGTATGCTGTGTCTGTTTGGTACAACTCTGCACACTCCAAACATGTTGACATGGAAATTAATGAGACAGTTCTCATAGTGTCTGGCTGCTTAAAACTAACCCCAGTTCAGTAAATATGCCTGATTGTGAGCATAGCTCCACCCCCACCAGAATACAAGTCACAGCTGAGTCTGAAAGAAGGAAACAGCATGATGATAATAGGCATCTGCTATACTGCCACCAATCACAGTACAGGCTATTGAAGTAGCAAAGTTTTATGCAAGTGACAAAAACTTTAGACGAGCCGCTTGAAAAATGAAACAATTTATGGTAAAACAGGGTACGTCACTTGCTAATAAAGCCTAGAGAAAAATTGGCTGCTGGGAATCACCTGTCTTTTCCAACATGGAGGGCACTTATTTGGCTAAGAACTGACATCATATGGTGCAATACAAACATGAGGAAGTGGTGCTACAAGGAGAGCGACTCCTGCGAGTGTGGTGCGGTACAGGAATATCGACATCTAATAAAGTGCTCAAAAATAGGGAAAACTTGCACAGTAACAGACCTTATCGAAGCAAATGACAAAGCTATTCATGTGGCTGGTTATTGGAAATATTTAGTATAGTTGGTGAGCCAGACATGTGACATAAGTAAATCATATTGGATGAAGCTTTCACTCCCCATTTCAATTACATCAGACTGACTGTAAAAAGATTGATCTAAATCAGATTTATAACAACTGTCTCCTATGGTACCTGATTCTTCCCCAAGTTTTCCTGCACTAATGAAGCAAACTTCTTTCTTTATGTCATTAAGGTTCACTTCCTGCTGTTGATGTTTAAGAATTTTACTTTAGAAATCCAATGTCTTCTCGGCAGCAATCGGCAATGAACAGCTCTGCTTTCTGCACAATATTGAGGAACAACTGCTTCTGCGACTTCAAGCATGGCGGCGGAATGTCGCCCATCTTTTGACAAGTTGTCTCAGAATACAGATTGGCTAGTTTTCCAAGATGGCATTGGTCCTGCTCATTGGCTACCACCCAACGTAGATTTTTGTATATTCTAGCAGAAGCTTTGCAACTCATAAGACAATGTTTTGAAATTTATTTCTAAATACACTCTTCTTACTTGCACATCACTAACAATTATTTTACTATTCACTGTGCCACACTAAGTATGATTTTATCATCACAGTTAAAACTGTGAACACCTCATTGTTCATGATGCACTGTTTGTAAAACACTGGTCATCCTAAGTAGGAATGGGTCAAATCCCAATTTTACTGAGTCGAATCCGAATACCGAACCTTAAATAAAACATGTGCTGAATTCCAAACCCGAATCGAATCTTCCGAATCTCAAACCCAAATAATCTGCCAACTCAAGTACATCACAGCCAGTGATGAAGATACAGCCTTCTGGGGTGAATCCCAATTGACAATATTAACAGTAAAATTTAAGGAATTAAAATTTCATTTTTGATTTCTATTTTAAATCTTAAGGATTTTTTAATACCCCCTACCCTAAAAAGAAATTTGCATGAAACATTTCTATGTATATGTTGTTGATATGGTCTAAAAGAGAATTAGAAACTTTCATTACTCTAATACAAAATGTTTCATTTTGATGAAATAAAAAATAAGAGGAAAGGATTACATTAATATTTTTTTTAATTTTTTTTTTTTTTTTAATTTT